>CM056056.1:35979692-36579692 GCA_029574335.1 Rana kukunoris
GAGATGGGGGGTCAGTGAAGAACGGCTACATGCACACATGTTGACAAACAGAGTACAGAGGGATAACCCCATGAGTGTGTCGCTTTTCCATCATTTTCTTTTTAGCAAACTGGGGGTTTGTTCTTGCAATGGAGAATCTTATTGTACTGTTTGGCAGTGGTGCCTTATCTTCCAACTGTACAGGTCCTTTAGCAAATATATTTAACCCCCTAGGCACCAACAGTATGCAGATATGCGGCATCTCGGCGGATGGGCCTTGGCACCGGGTGGCCTTATATTTGCATACCAATTAGCAGGCACAGTTGTGCTAAGAGCGCACTCCCAACACAGTTACTGGCGGCTAATGGAAAGGTCCAGCCAATCATGACTGTCACAGGATCATAAACCCTGCCCCCCAGCATCTGAAACCTCTTAAAGAGCCAGGAGGCATCGGCACAAAGGGATTAAACTGTACAATTAGCTACTTGCTGAAAGTCGGCTTTCAAATAGTTCCATGTTCTTTACAAGCAGACAGTAAGTTGCAGTCACTTTAAACCAATTCATTCTCAAAGTTCAAAGCAAAACCGCTAAAGTCTTCAATAGTGATCATCTCAGAAGCTCAGTTATGCCTGCTCTAATTTAGCAGCCTTCTAATCTCTAATGTAAACACAGTACAGGTGTAATGGGTGTAATGGGGGGGGGGGGGGTAGATAGGGTGAGCTGATTTTTAACTTACAAATGCCAATTTTTAACTTCTAAAATGTGAGTTGCTTGTACTCTTTTATTTATTAAATTATTTTAAACATCTACACTTAGAGGCGTCTTTTTCCCTTGCTTTTTGTGCTTCAGCTGTGTACTTTTTAAAAGTTTTGCTCAATGGTGCCTGCAGCTTACAGTGAGCATGGAGGGTTGCTTTAAAATGTTGACTCCTGGAATGTTAAGCTTAAATTCCATAGCCTTGGGACAAATTCACTATAAGAACCCTATCACACTGCGGTGTGGGCCACGTTAGCGGTAAAGCACAGCTCATTTTAGCCTATAAGGGGGAAGAGAGCTGCTGCTCTCATGCACAACACTGGATCAAGATCAATAAGTCGTTTTTTTTTTTGTTTTTTTTTTTACCTTAAAGCGGTTGTAAATCGCATATACATTTTTTTTTCTTAAACCTGCAAGGCAAAAGCCATAATGAGCTAGTATGCACCGCATATTAGCTCATTATGAAATACTTACCTCGGAACAAGGAGAACAACACTTACCTGGTTCACGCCGAGCGAGATATCATCTTGACTCGGCGTGTCTTCCGGGTATCGCCGCTCCAGCGCTGTGATTGGCTGAAGCGGTGATGACGTCACTCCCACGCATGCGCGCGGGAGATTTCAAATCGGCAAGGTCCGGCGGCTGCCGGTCCTTTCGCCGTGGATTCCCCCTGCACATGCGCCGCTGCAATCAGCGGCGCATTGCGAGGGGAATATCTCCTAAACTGTACAGGTTTAGGAGATATTCTTTATACCTACAGGTAAGCCTTATTATAGGCTTACCTGTAGGTAAAAGTCAAAAAGTTAGGTTTACAACCACTTTAAGGCCTCGTACACACGAGCAGATATGTCCGCTGAAAACGGTCCGATGGACCGTTTCAGCAGACATCTCCGATCGTGTGTATGGGCTAGCGGACAGATTTGTCCATCGGACAAATTTCAAAGCATGCTTTGAAATTTGTCCGCTACAAACCTGTCCGTCGGATATGTCCGCTGGTTAGTACGGGAAACCAGCGGACATATCCTCCCGCACATGCGTCGTATCCTGTGAATGGATCCGACGCATGCGCGCGGAAGTGTTTACTTCCTGGTGCGTGACGTAGCGGTGACGTGGCGGCGTCAACGTCACCGCCACGTCAGCGCGCCGTCCGCCGGCGGGGAATTTGATCCGATGGTGTGTACACGCCATCGGACCAAACTCCAGATCGGACATATCCGATGGAAATGGTCCGCGGACCGTTTTCATCGGATATGTCCGATCGTGTGTACAAGGCCTAATGCAGAGAATGCAAAACAAACTTCAGCCTGTAGAACCAGTTTAGTTTAGTTTGTATTGTTTTCACATAACTAAAACAGTGTTTTAGTTATGCTGTGTATTTTTTTCCTCACATCTGTACTTTTTTTTTTTTTTTTTTTACTTCACTTTCTTTTTGAGTTAGGAGAAAAATCAATATCTGCTTGACAGCTTTCCCTAAAGAAAGAAAAAAGGGCAGGATATAGACATTGTTGAGCATAACAGAAGAAGATGGCCACTGTCATATTCACACTTTCAGATTTTTCAATTTTTTTATTTATTTTTTCCAAGAACCCTTTTTCGGCATTTGGCCCTTTCAATACAACACCCAAAGTATCCAGTTTTGTTAATGTCCAGAAGCGTAAATCACAGTCCCATATTTTGTCATTCCAGTCATTTTAGTCACTAAAGGATTACTTCAAGTGACTGAACTCGGCTGTTATCTGTTTGAGTTTTTGCAGCCAGGTCATCTCTAGGGACGGGGAACAAGCTTTCTGCCCCCTTAACTGTGTCAAGTGGATGGCTTTTGCTGGACTACTTTTTTGTGATTGATGTATATTCTCTGTTGCTGTTAAGAACTTCTGGCAACAAGATGATGCAAAAATATATATATATAAAAAAAAAAAGCATTAAGGCTTTTATTTTCTTGTGTCTGGACTGTTGCTAAAGTATCTGTGTCATATACAAATATTACGTAAACAAAAACAAAAACAAACAAAAAAAACAAAAAAAAACGATTGCATCTTCTAGGTTTTAGGGTTTTAATAGAATTTAATAGAATTCTCAACTAGAATCCATAAAAAAGCATAAGTCAAATGTAGAGTTGTTTGTCAAAACTGACATCATGGTTGCCTTTAGGACTGCTCCTTCTTTGGTAATATTATTACCTATAAATATGCAGTTGTGTACATTTTAGAAGTTTATCTGCTGCATTACTATTATGTACGGTAATTGTTTTAAAAAAAATATTATGGGTAGGGGTAATTGTAATTAAGCTTACAAAATACAGTTAGGGGTAATTGTGATCACGTTCAAAGAAAACTAAAATTCATATTTTTTTCTTTTCTCTCTGTTCTGATTGTTGTTCTGTTTGTTTGTTTGCACTCTCCTTCTCAAGAGAACTTGAAACTCAGGGTATTATGCAGGGCTTCTCAGACATAGATTATTATTACTATTATTATTATTATTATTATTATACAGGATGTATATAGCGCCAACATTTTGCACATCGCTTAACAAAATGAAGGCAGACAGTACAGTTACATTACAATTTGGTACAAGAGGAATCAGAGGGTTAGATGTGTTGGCTATACAGTTACTACCATATATGTAATGATGTGAGAACTGAAACTCCTGTTCTATATGGATTGTATACCTATGCAACTGCAACATGTACTGCATTGTGTTCTATTCAATAAAAACCTATTTTGTTGATTTAAAAAAAAAAAATCATAAAACATTGTTAAATGTTACGCTAAACTTGAGCTTATATGCATATGCTTAACAACTTGAAGCCCCGTCATTGTACATTGATGGCCACAGGTTGGCTCTACAATGCTGGGAGGACGCCTATTGATGTCCTTGGCTCCTCCGGCCACTGGGGGGCACGCGCACATGCCCAGCGCATTCATGTGGTGCCGACGCGATGTCTGCCAGGTGCCTGCGATCGGCCCGTTACACAGACAAGGTGTGGATCTGTGTGTGTAAACACTTATGCCGCGTACACACGGTCATCTTTTGTCTTAAAAAAAAACAACGTTTTTCAAACTTGATTTTTTAAAAACGACTTTGCCTATACACCATCGTTTTCTGAAAATGTTCTTGCATACACACGATCATTTTTTATGACACAAGGTTTTAAAGGGCTATTGAAAGATAGTGAGACCGTGTTTGTAATTTGTATGTATTGATGTATATATGTATGTATTTTTTTTGTAAAAATGTTTATAAAAGCAAAGAAATTTTTTTTGGAAAAAAAAAAAAATCCTCTCCTGTGCCCTCCTCCGTGCCCTCCTCCTTCTTTGCTCATCTAAAGTCAGTAGTATAGCTATGAGCATGGATGCCACTGGCATGTTGGCATACAGTTTGTTGGGCAGCAAGTGTGACTGCTCAGCGCCTCACTAACAGTGTTGCTTTAGCTGACATGTAGACGGATTGTCTAATTTTATACCACCTTTTATATGGTCTAATTTTAGACAGGACGTGCAGCTGTTGCGCACAGCGCGTAGCCTGCGCTGCACCAACGTTCTTTTGTGGATCCCCGTAACTCCCGCATTTGCATATTTGAATAGCAAATCTCAATTTGGGGATGCAGCGCATCGAAACGCATGCGCAAATTTAGACTTACGCCGCGCATCTCCTGTAACGCCGGCGTAATCGCTCTGTGAATCTGGCCCATTGTGTTTTTTTCAAAATTTACACTTTTTTTTATAGCGCAAAAAATAAAAACCGCAGAGGTGATCAAATACCACCAAAAGAAAGCTCTATTTGTGGGGAAAAAGTGACGTCAAATTTGTTTGGGAGCCACGTCGCACGATCGCGCAATTGTCAGTTAAAGCAATGCAGTGCCCGAAAGCTGAAATTTCGCCTGGGCAGGAAGGGGGTATATGTGCCCAGTAAGCAAGTGGTTAAAGGGTAACTTTATAACAAATAAAGAAAAAAGAATCTAGCATATACAATTGCAACACAAGTCATATTGTAATTGAGCTAATAACAATTACCTTTCCTTTTCAATCTGCAGCCACTGTAATTTTCTGAAAATGCAATTCAGTATGGCTACCCGTGTACAGAACACCCCCCAGAAACATAATTTTCAGCTTGTGTCATTGAAACATGTCTGCACTAACATACATATTTCAGGCATCTCCTGCAACAAAAATATATTTTTTTTCGGTGAGATACTACCAATAGGAACGCTTCTAAAGGGATACAGGCCCAGCAGCTTTGCTCATTAGTGCCATGCAGGTGCACAGCTGATAATTATCTCCCATTAGATTCACTTTTCCACATGGGCACAGAGAAAGACTCAGTGATTTCTTCAGAATAACAAAAGGTAGGAATCTGCAACAAAGTTTGTTAAAATCCTTGCAATGTGCATATATCACCCAGGGGGAATGTTTTTTTCTCAACAAAAGTGGATTTACACTTTAACTGTATTGCATATCTGTAGACAACCACTAGTGTCTGTATGTTACAGAGAAGCTTAAAAAATATCTTTTGTCTAGGCTGTGGATAATTTAAGTATTTACATATTGTTAACAAACCGTAAATTAGTTTTAAAGAGATTCTTTTGCTAAAATAAATTAAAAAAACATTGAACACTCATGTTGGCCTACAGAATTTTACTCTTCCAGGAAAGTGTGACTTCCTGTCCCCTCAGCTGCACTCAGTGCTTTCATCATCCACCCTATGTGACTGTGTTCCTTAGTGATGTAGAGGCCAATGGGTTACGCCACAGACCCCATTGGAAGACTATGAAAATTCATATTTCTAGAAGTTTGGGATTATGCAGGACGGTGGTTTCTCTTCACTGAAAATGAGCTTCAGTTTGGTCCAAACTCATGATTGAGCCAAATTTTACTTGTTTGGAGGTTCATTGGACCGGTGAACTAAATGTATGTTTGGCTGTGCTGAACCTCTGGCTATAGAGAGATGCACCAATGCTAAGCATGAAAACTTGGCTGTTAAGGAGACTGTGGCCACTGGTGTCCTAACAATCAGTGATGTATCCCTGCTTGACTCATTCAACTGTAAACTAAAAGTAAACAAAGGGGTGAAGATAGTGTAGAATAAAAAGAATACCCTGCAGGTGTGGTATTTTCTCAAGGGAGAACCCCATGCTAAAAACAAGAACCCATCCATCCCCTAATGTGGAGGGTACCTTGCAAGGGGAGATATCGGCAAAGTACCTTGTCCCAATGTTGATGAGGACAAAAGCCTCTACCCCACAGCTCTGGATAGTGGTCGTAGGGATATTTAGAATCTGAAAGCTCTGTTTAAAAATATGGGTGCCTCAAATGCTGCCGCTATGTGAATGAGTAATGGTTACATAGTTACATAGCGCCCCTATGTGGGTGAGTAATGGTTACATAGCCTCCCCTATGTGGATGAGTAATTGTTTCATAGTACTACTATTCAATCACAAAAAAAATAAAAAAATAACTGTAAATAAACACTGATATTTTTGACAAGTCCCTATTAAAAAAAAAAAAAAAAAAAAAACATTCTAAAAAGTTCCATTATGTAAATCTATTATCCAGCATTGCAAGTCTCCTTCAGTTACAATAAACAACGCCCATCGAAGGAAAAACCCATAGACACACCGTAAATAACCACTCTTGTTTCCTGCAGTGAATTGTAAACAAAGGATTGCAGTATCCTGAGTGACATCATTGACTGAACATAGCCATGTTCATATTTCATTAGCATTAGGATTGGACGGTTGGCATTTCTTTTCTGAACAATGAGTGTTGTTTATTATGATTGACAAGGATCTGCACCACTGGACAACATGAATGATGATGGATTTACATTGTGGGACATTTTGTTTAAATTAAGGCCTTATCAAAAGTGTGAGTGTGTTTATTTACTTACTGTTTACTTGTTTGTCAATGAGCAGAGGTACCTACTTATTCTCTGCCTAGTTTTTCTACCTCGTCCAATCAGAGAAGGCTTTGTATTTCTTGAAAAAAAAATGAAAGATGTCTTGGAATGGCTACAATGCAGAGTGAGCGACTCCTTAGGTTACTCTGCTCAAGAGCAACTGTTTGGCACTGACGAATGCTGCTATCACTTTGGTAGTGGTATCTACTACCATTTTTTGCAGGTTCAGCAGCAAACAATATATTTTCTTTTCATTTTTTTTTTTTGCCTTATTTTTGTTCTTACCTGTTACCCATGGCAGTGCCATCTGCTTTACAATTCATTGCCCATTTGCCTAGAAAATGGCCATTACTGAGTTTTAAGGTTTGTCTTCCAGTATATGTAAAGCTTGGCTAACCCCTCCCAAACTGAATCCAGGTATATTTGGCTCATCAATACTCTTCACTCCTGTGGAGGCTGATAGAGCTGGCAGCGGGAGAGATGAGAATCAAATGTGTTTTTGCAGAGAAAACTTTACTGTGGAGTCACTTATATAAGCCCCCACTAGCCTCTGTAGCAGAAGTCACTGTGAAGTAATTTATCCTCAAAGCTTGCAATCAAAACCAATCTCTTATTAGCTCAGCTCCTCCCAACAGTAACTTGGCAACCTTACAACGTTCTAATGTATAATGCAAATATGCAGTTACAATGCATGTGCAAATCAGTTTGGTGCCCCAGAGGCACAGATTCCGTGTACAGCCAGCTACCATCAGCCTGACAAAATTATTGACAGGCTAAAAAATGCAGTGGCTGTACACTCTTCCAAGGGGTACTTATGTACAGGGCTATATGTAATTAGGGACATATGTCCCTGTCAGTGTAAAGCCCTGTATGTATGAGTACTGCTTTGAACAGTGTACAGCCACTGCATATTTCAGTCTGTGGTTGATATGGGCAGATTGCTGGCATTAGGCTGTGCACTGTACCTTTCAGGTGCCAAAATACACATGGTTTTCATGCTGCATGGGCCTAACCGTTCGTGTGCATAAGGCCTACTGCTTGTTAAAGTGGAAGTTAAATATAAGTTTAAAAAAAAAGTTATATTTCCGTAACATGTCGGGAATGTAACTTTTACATTAGTTGTGCGCTCAACCAAACTGTCAAACCAACCAATGGCTGGTGTCATAACTAATCACATGTGCGACATTATGGCATTGAAGATCAAACAGAGGCCAAGATGGCGGCTTCCTTGGCTGAAGACGATAGGAGAGTTTACTTTCACTTTAAGAAAATTTGAATATTTAACCACTCATCGCCATAATACAATTACACGTTAAAGAAAAAACATGGAACATTAGTTTTTCGGAAATTCCCACCGTGTTTACGCAGCATTACAGTGTGCTGGAAAGATGCATTGGTGTGCCGTTCCAAATGAATGGCACCTCATTGTATCAATTTGAGTATGGTGTGTTACTGTAGCACACTGGTTCAAATGGGCCCCTATTGTTCTGAGTTTGTTCAAAACAGCTGAAAAGTGTTTTTTTTTTTTTTGTGCTTTGCCTATCATTTTCTTTTGCATCTCCTTATTATATAAGTTTGTCTGTGATTTTCTCTTTCTGGTTTCTGCTTCTGCAGCTTGATGGTTTCCTTTGACAAAAATGGTGGTGTGTTAAAACAAGAACATGACAAGTGTTAATTCTACTTTACAATCACATCTTGAATTCTAAAGCTTAATTTTATCAAACTATATGTGCTTTTATTTTATCTGGGTTTTTCTTTACCATCTATTGCTAGTCAGTATTGTTTATGATTCTATACAGGTGAATTAGCACATTTATCTTATTAAGTCTGTCTGACTGTGTGTTTCATTTATATTGTTTATGGAGGGTTGTGTCTTATTGTTTCCCTTCTCTGCCATATTCCCCTTGCATGTCTACCTGATTTTTCTTCTTTTATTTTTTTCCCCTGCATTGCCTGGTTAGCTTACTTGAGAAGTTTGCTTGGTCACAAAGTCCCTTGGGGATCTATTCAGGACAGCATGTGCAGCCAGCCCTTGAAACCATGTCAAATGGTCCCTAGATCCTGAAAGGATGACGACTTCAAAGGCAAGCTTTATCAATCCAGCATCTTTTTAGAAACATGAGGGATAAGGTGTTGGGGTATTACAACCCTGATATTCACAAGTAACAATAATATTTATGGCCAAGGGTTAAATTCTGTGTTTTAAAGTCATAAATAAAAAAAGGTAAAACCTGCTTTCATGTAACTTAATTTATGTTGTATACCATTGCTTTTATACATTTTTCAACTTTAATATAAATGTAAGTTTTCTTTTTGTATGAGTTGAATATTTATGTAAATATGTGTGTGTGTGCGTCTGTGTATATGTGTGTGTGTGTGTGTGTATATATATATATATATATATATATATATATATATATATATATATATATATAGTTTTAATTGTGTGTGATATATAACAGTTTTCAACTCTATTTCCCTCAACTTTGCATTATATTTTAATTAGAATAAAAAATTTATATCGAGAATTGTGTATAGTAATATTCGATCTCAGGAACATCGAAATGACCACTGGGCCAGATAATGCCTCACCTTCGTTATAACTTGGGGGCCCTGAGTCACTTTCAGTCAGAAGCGAATTGCACGCTGTGATTGAATTTTAAATTATATTTGAAGCGCTGAATCTTAATCTATATTTGAATCAGGTGCTTTTGGTTTTTTATAATTGTGCTATCATAATCTACAATTTTTTGTACACTGAAATTATTACTGATTATATATATATATATTTTAAAACACTTTATATTTTAAGTTGATTACTCTTTTATATTATTAATAATATTTATTATTATGGTTGTGAGCGATTTATAGAATGCCGTCATTTACTGTGCCGCACAAAATGATAAAGCTGAGGGTGCAAGCCGGCGTTCCCAGCTGTTTGTGATTTGCATATACTCTTATTTTTTTTATTTTTTTTAAATAAAAAATATTTATTTTAAGACTTTTAAAATATATATTTTTTTAAAGTATACAGTTAAACATCCTATTAACATTAAGAACTACAAGGTGCTGGATAATTCTTCCCAATGGAGCAGTGGCATATTATTAGAATTGTTCATTCACTATTTTATTGTTTTTCTGAGTGTTTGTGTTCAGGGAAAAGACAGCAAATGAAATGATGTTTTAACTGACATCAGCTTAGACTTTTAAATCTCTTTTGCTGAATGAAGTATAGTGGGATGTTTAATGGACGCAGTTTGTCACCCAGGCAAGTAGCTGAGTAAAGATGATACCTTTATTAGCTAACCGATGTCTTTTAAATGCATGCATGCTGGAGCTGGAAACAATGAGTGAAGCTGAGGAGAGCCGAGAAAGCAAGGTCTTAAAATGACTCACATAAACATAACTAAGTGCAGTGTCCGATGTGCAAAACCAACGAGGCATAAATCATTTGTCAGTGTGACAAGGGACACCAAAATGACAAGGAAGTCAGGCTATAATGGATGAGCCAGGCTGCAAGTGATAAGGTGGGGGCAGTTAACTCATGCGCTACTGAGGACCCTCTGAATCATTTTGAATTCCTAAGGGCCAGCACAATAAGGACCAACTTCCACAAACAATGCACACCATTTCCTATTGACCCGCAAGTATTGCTTTATTCAATCGTACCTGATTTTCAGAAGTTTAACTAAAAATTCTAAACATTTTGGAGCATGTTGGTTGCAAAATAAAATTTTGATTGTAGGTTGTATGTTTGTACAGCCAGACTAGGCAAAGTAAAGGTTTCCACAAACATTGCTCTTTACAGTTGCTGGATCCTCCTATATATATATATATATATATATATATATATATATATATATATATATATATATATATATATATATATATATATTTGTTTTTATTAAATCCAAAAAACAAAACATATTCTCTGAAAGCAAAATCGCTGGAAAATAAAATGGTGGCAGTTGTAATTTTTTTATGTCATGTGATAGCTGTGCTGTTTATCAATTTTATATATTTAAAAAAAAATACACTTAAATACATTTTAGTGCACTAAAGTATAAGAAAGTACAGTTTTTTGGTAAAATATAGAAGCAAAAATGTCAATAAAATGGATATTAGGGCTTGTTTACACTTGCTTCAAAATGTGGCATTTTTTAAAGCACTCAATGCCAGTCAAAGCACGCCTCTCTAATAAAATAGCTACCTTAGGCCGCATACACACAATCGGTTAAACCGTTGAGAATGATCTGATGGACCGTTTTCATCAGTTAAAACCGATCATGTGTGGGCGCCATCGGTTTTTTAACCATCGGTTAAAAAAAGGCAACTTGTTTTAAATTTAATTGATGGATTCCTTACTGATAGGTCAAAACCGATCGTTAGTAGGCACGACCATCGGTTAAAAATCCACGCATGCTCAGAATCAAGTCGACGCATGCTTGGAAGCATTGAACTTCATTTTTTTCAGCACGTCGTTGTGTTTTACATCACCACGTTCTGACACGATCGTTTTTTTAACCAATGGTGTGTAGGTGCGAGGGACCATCAGTCAGCTTCATCGGTTAACCGATGAAAACGGTCCATCAGACTGTTCTCATCGGATGGACTGATCGTGTATATGCCGCATTACAGTCCTGTTCACACATTGTGTTTGCTTTGCTTCACTTAAAAAAATTATACCCTGTGTCACTTTATTGGTGCTTAAAAGCATCTCCAAAGCTTCCATTAAAGTCTATCACAACACTCACTTACAGCACCTGAAGCTTTAAGGGGCTTTTATTCAGCCTTAGTTTTGTTTTGTTTTGGAGGTACTGCAGGTATGAGATGTCCCAGGATGCACTGGGAAACCAACAAACAGTCACCTTATGTAAATATATTCTTGAAGTGTCTGGTGCAGACATCACATCTGTGTGCAGTTTGGAGCAGCAGGAAGATGAGTGGGGTCCAGACTGGAGTGGAGCAGCTAGCAGACAGCACATGTGGTGTGAAACATGGGATCACTATTGCAGAAGGTGAGTAGAGACTGGAGAGAGAGGACTGAGCAGCAGAGGATCAGCAGAGCTGAAGGACTGGAGCAGGAGAAACTAGCAGATATCACACGTGGTGAGCAGTAAAGGAGCAATATAGCAGGAGGTGAGCGTGGGCCGAAGGGAGAAGAGGATCAGCAACCAGGATTGAGGGGGAGGGTGAATTCAATTATAATGGGGCAGATAGGTTAGACAGGGGTCAGTCCCTATTGATTGGTGGAATGGGAAAGATAGGGGGAGGGCTATGGCAGGTGATAAGAAGGTTCCCATGTTACAAACAACCATTGTACTAAAATAAAAACTGCATAATATTTGTGCAAAATGTGACAATGCCAGAAGTCTGCCAAGTAAAATAGGTGAGTTGGAAGCTTGGAGCATGAAGAGACCTATGATTGAATTGGTATTTATGAACCTTTACTTCATTCATTACATGACTGGGCTGTTAATATGCTTTTTCAGGGAGATAGGGTATAAATGGAAAGGTGGTGTTGACTGTCTTTATGTGAGAAGTGATCTCAAAGCAAGTGTGAACAAGGACCTAGTTGATGGAGGGAGTGTGATGAGGCTGAAGCATTATGGGTGGAATTGCATATGCATGTGCCTACTACAAAGTTAGTCGTTGGAGTTGGTTACAGGCCACCCAGTGTTAATGAGGAGACTCAGCTCATTGCACGGATAGAAAGGGCTGGGCCAGTGATAATAATGGGGGGTTTTAACTTCCTGGAGATTGACTAGAATAATGGGACATTTAAACGGCAAAAATGTATAAACCTATAACAAGACAATTTTATGGTACAGTTCATAGAGGCCCCAACTAGAAATAATGCTCTGCTGGACTTGGTAATCTTAAACCGTGCAGAACTTATTACCAATATTCATATAAAAGAACATCTGGGTAGCAGTGACCATAAAATGATTTCACCTAATGTTAGCTGTAAACAACAAGCACACACAGGAACGATAAAAACACTTGATTTTAAGAAAGCACATTTTCCAAGGCTGAGAGCTGCTCTCCAAGTCTCATGCCACGTACACACGATCGGAAGTTTTTCCAACTGAATTTTGGCTCAACATTTTGACGTACAATTCTATGACGAGCCAAGAAAAATTAAGTTCAATGATTCCAAGCATGCATCAAATTGATTCAGAGCATGCATGTTTTTTGTGCGTGGGAATTGCATACAGACAATCAGAATTTCCAACAAAAACTTTTCCCATTGGAAAATTTTAGAACCAGTTCTCAAATTTTTGCTGTCGTAAAATTCGGACAGCCAAAGTCCAATGGAGCCTACACACGGTTCGAATTTCGGACCAAAAGCTCACATCGAAATTATTGTTGGAATTTCCGATCATGTTACGTGGCATTAGACTGGGAGGGAATTTTGGCATCGGTGAAAATAGAACAGAAATGTGAATTCTTCAAAACTACTGTATGTGAACACGCTGCAAAATATATTCCATGGGGCAATACGTTTTTGAAACACTGCAAATAAAACCTATGTGGCTCACAGCCAAAGATAAAAAAAAGCTATACATAATAAAGGAGCTTTTAAAAAAAATATAAAAATGAAGTAAATCTATAATCATCTAAATGTTACCAGGAATATAACAGAATATGTAAAAAGTAAATCAAGGCTGCAAAAATTCTAAATAAAAGAACAGGTTGCAAAAGAGACAAACCCCCCAAATTCTTCAAATATATTTATAGTAAAAAGGTCAGGTCCGAGCATGTAGGCCCTTAAAAAAATAATCTGGAATGGGTGACTGGGGACAAAATCAGCTTCTTAACGGCTCTGTGCATTAAAAAGACCATGGGGGAGCTTGTGTCAATGGCTCAATATTCATATGGTCCAGGAATATTTAGAGAAAATGAAGGTCAAAAGAGCACCTGGACCAGATGGCATGCATCCTAAAATAATTGAGCTCTGTCATTTAAAAGCCATGTTTTTTATTTATTTTTTAGGGACTCTTTAATGACTGGCATATTACCATTGGATTGGCATAAGGCCAAGGTAGTGCCTATATTTAAAAAGGGGTTAATGTCTTTACCAATTAACTATAGACCTGTTAGTTTGACTTCTATAGCTGGTAAGATGCTGGAGAGATTAATGACAAACCACATAGATGAGTTTTTGCTAGGAAAAAAAACAACCTTTCTCTTTCGTCCATGGACGGGCACTCCTTATACTCTTGACTGTAGGGTTATGTTTCATCTATTAAGAGAGGACTAGGCAGACATGTTAATGGTTAAAACATGTAAACTTTAGCAAAGCTAAAACAGCCCCACCCAGGGGGCGGTCCCTCTGGTCATATACTCTCACACTGCAGTAAGCAGCTCAGTTTTTTTCTGCCTAGTAGAGGAGAAGGACCTGGCTCCCTTATGGGCCCGTGGTCCTGAAGAACTTTATTTTTAAAGATTTCAATTTATTTTATTTTATTTTTTTGATCCTGAGATATTCTATCAACTGCTGGCTAGGTGACAGGCTGGATAATATAGATCCTTGTAGTTCCCCCATTCCGGCCATCGAGCGTGAGCAGGCCTTAGCTACGCGTTTGGTCGGCCTGGACATACCCTATTGTTCCAGGGGTGGCTGTGAGCTTTTTGCTCCGGGGCTCACATATGACCAGACTGCTAGATGTCTGTGTCACAGTGGGCTGTGGCCGGCAGCTACTACATACTGCTCAGAAGTGGGTCTGTCAGGAACGTGCCAGCAGTCCTCGCAGGGACGGGTAAGTACTTTTCCTCTTGTCTTGGCAGGATGGAACAGCTGGGCTTTCCTAGGGGGGTTGATTAGTGGGTCTCGTGTCCTCCCTTTCCTCTCCTCCCATCCCTTCCCTTCCCTCCTCTCCCATCCCTTCCCTTCCCTCCTCCACCATACATGGGCCTGCTGTGACTGACCTGTGATGTACCTGAGGGGTTGTTTTCCGTATCCTGGCCAGGGGCTGCGGGGTGTTCTGAGCCTGCTCTCTGTGTGGATGGTCTGCCATGGGGGGTCCTCCGCTCGGGGGCCACTATGTTTTTTCTGCTTTCTCGTCCACCTCAGTATCCCTCTGCACTGTTTTCATTGAAATCGGTACCATTTTCTTGTGGCCACGCTTTTTTCCTGAGGTGGCCAGCGGCCATCTTGGTGGGGTTTTAAACAGGTTTTGGCCTCTAGTGCTTTCTGAATAGCGCGAACAGCGCAGTTTACCTCAGAGACACTCAGACACAAGTTTAAAGGAGAGCGGACCGCAGTGCTGTGCAGCTTTCTTGTCAGGGTGGTGAGTCCCCTGGGATACCCCTTTTGGTCAGTACAGCAAGGAAGGTGGGTCTCTCTCTTTTAGTGCACCTGTACCTTGACTTTAGTTCCTGAGGGTGGTCAGGTGAGCAGGTCAGCATGGCGTCAGAAACTGGCGCTTCTTCCCCAGACATTCCAGTGGTGACAACCAATGCCCCATGCACCTGTGGACACTTGGGCGGCAGTCCTGGTATCATGTGTTGCCAGGGTGGAAGTGGTGTGTCGGCGCAAAAAATGCCCCCTCTCCCACCATCTCCTGGGGATAGCTCTGACCTGCTGACAGGAGGTCCGAAGCGGTAGGTCGGTCCATGTTCTCTATGCTGGGTTCAGCTTTGCAGCCTATTTTGCTATGGCACTGGTGTCACAGACACTTACTGAATGGGCAAGACTATTGCACCAGGAGTTGGAAGAGCATCATGCTCCTCCAGGCTGTGTGGAACTGGCTGACCAGTTAGTGCAAGGCCTTTAAGTATGTCTTCCTTGATCTCCAGAGCCTCAGTATCTGCAGTGGCTTAATTTCTCTTAAGGTCTGGTCTGCTGACCAGACTTCCAACAAGGCTCTGGCAGATTTGCCCTTCCGGGGCGGGAGGCCTTTTGTTACCTCCCTGGACGACATCATAAAGGATGCCATAGGGGGTAAGAGCATGCTCCTCCCCCAGTCCAGGAAAGAAAAAAAGCCACACCGTAGGCCAGGACCCTCTTTTTCCAAGCAAAAGCTGTATTTTCATCAGTCAGGTCCCACAGGTAGGTGTCCTCAGACCGGCAAAGAGCCTGCTGGGGGACAAAAGCGTCCCTGGGTTCGCAAGCCAAACAAGCCTGCGAACAAATCTGCGACAGGATGAAGATTTCCCCCCGCCCAACTCGGGTGGTGGGACATCTGCACGAGTTTGCGGCTCGGGGAACCTCCCTGATTTCCGACCAGTGGGTCTGTGATGTGGTTTCATCAGGGTACAAGATAGAGTTTCTTTCTCGTCCACCAAATACAAAATGAATAGGCGCAAATCACACCGCAAAGAATAACGTGCAATTTGGAATAGGAATGCAGTGTGATTCCTGTCTGAATTGCATGGGGCTTACCCACTGCTCCTGTGTGTACCCAGGCGTGTCATAGTGTAATTGGCAGCCGATCATTTTGTATGGATGCAAATTGCAATGAAAATTTACGGTTTTGGTACTGGGACCATTTTCACGAGCATCCGTGAAAATACTCTGTATTGGCACCAATACTAGTGTCGCTATCAGTGCATCCCTACTTCAAGGCAATTCAGTCACAGGAATTTAGTTTTTTTTTTATATATATACATATATATATATATATATATATATATATATATATTGAGAGAAAAAGGGAGAATTCTTAGTTAGATTCAACTTTAGATGACTGTCTGAAATCAAACTGTCAAAACACAACTACTAGGTTTAGATATCATCAAGAATATTAAAATTTTGTATTTCAGTTTTAAAAACATTACATATTTTTCTCCAGAACCTTTTTTTTTTTAGCTGCTGCTCAGATGAAATAATGGCTGTATTATTGTTGCCAAACCTCTTCTGGGGCCTCTTACCATGTCGAATGTAATGGAGTTCAGTAACAGAGATATTATGATTAAGGGATCGGTGCCAGCACAGCAGGTGAACATGCCGTCCTTTGAGGATCAGAGATGTGGCCGGTAATAGGAGAGAGGCTGGCTGCTTGCCTGGAATCGCCCTTCCTGATTAATGATATGTGGAGGTACCACATGGTAAGGTTACCCCAGACTGAGCAATGTATCAGTTCTCGGTTCTAGTCTGAAGTCTGTGATCAATCGTTAGCCAAGCCAACATGTCTTCCTTCAGATAAACTCTTCACACCATGGCAGTTTCCAAGCGATGCTCCCCATTGATAGCGATTTGGGTGCCATTTATTAAACAGGGCTTCTCTGCAATTTAAACTTCAGAAAGGGATGATAAAGTTAACTCTCTTAAGGTTTGAACGGGAATCATATTAATCATTTGCCCGTACAATAGTTAGGTCCATCTGCAGGGGATCAAGAACTGTTACTCTTGTTTGCTTTGAATTTATCAGACAGAATTTACTGCCAGCGCATATTTGTGATTGCCACTTTGCCCGCGTAATACATTTATCACGTTGACTTAGATTAATGCTTGCCTGTTTTATCTCCTTTAATTTTGAGTCCTGGGTTAAGCAGGAATTATTTTTAGCGTGTTCCAGAGCGCAGCTAATCCTGATAGTTTATGAAGGGAAATTGCTTTGTTATTAAGACATTTAAAGAACAGGATGATGCAAAAGTGATTTGAGATTTTATGTAGGTGACTGTCGTAAGTCGTGCTAATCTAGGAAGAAAAAGAAATTCCATGTAGCCCTTGCTTCTGGCTAGTTAGAACTAATATTCCATAGTGGAGCCCTACTACAAACAAAATCCACAATGAATTGAACTTCAAGATTTACTGTTAAATCCGAACCTCTGGCAGATAAAACACAAACACAGTTATTTATTTACTTAAAAATAATTTCAATGCAGCTTGTGTAAGTACTTGCATTTGTAAAACCTTGTACAGCATGGCTCACACTGGGAGAGAAGGTGGTAAGTCAGGCTCAACTGTGTTATGTAGTGTAGTCTAATACAGACAGCTTGTTAAAAGGAGAAGACAATGTTAGGTGCAAGTCAAGTTCCGTTGCATAAACACCCGAATGAAGAAAACAAGGTTAAGAGCACTGAACGTATTCTCTCTGGAGAAGAGATGCTTGGGACGGCATATGATTTAAATTTACAAATACCGTACTGGTGACCCCACAATAGGGATACAACTTTTCTGCGAAAGGGAGTTTAACCACTTCCTGCCCGGTCAATCGCAGATTGACGTCCGGGAAGTGGTTCTGAAATCCTGACTGGACGTCTATTGACGTCCTGCAGGATTTCATGCCGTGCGCGCCAGTGGGGGTGACTGTGGGCTCAGAAAAATCCAATGGGTGTAGGCAATGCACGAAGCATAAATGGAAGCAAGAAGGTATGGACAGCCGCACTCCGATAAATGTAAAAAACAATGTGAAACGCATCAGCTACATCATCTCACCGTTTGCTGTTTTTATGTTTGTGCAGTGTTTTTTTACTGGATTAAAGGCTTTTATTGTTTTTTACATTTATCGGAGTGTGGCTGTCCATACCTTCTTGCTTCCATTTATGCGTGCACCAGTGGGGGCGTGCAGCGTGGCAATCGGTGAAGCTGGGTTTCAGTCTGACACCCTGCATCTCCGATCTCAGTAACGAGTCTCCGGCGGAGGCTCGTTACCATGTAATCAGCCGTGTCCAATCACGGCTGATCACAATGTAAACAGGAAGAGCTGTTGATGGCTCTTCCTCACTCGTACCTGACGCGAGTAAAGGAGAGCCGATCGGCGGCTCTCCTGACAGGGGGGTTCGCGCTGATTGTTTATCAGCGCAGCCCCCCCTCGGATGCCCACACTAGACCACCAGGGAAGGGCAAAAAAAGGGGCAATAAAAAAAAGGCAGTAAAAAGAAAGGCCAGTAAAAAAAAAGATGCCAATCAGTGCCCACAAATGGGCACTGACTGGCAACATGGATCCATCAGTGCCACCCCTCAGTGTCCATTAGTGCCACCCCTCAGTGCCAATCAATGCCCAGTGCCCACCTATTAGTGCCCATCTGTGCCATCCATAAATATCCATCAGTGCCACCCATAAGTGCCGCCCATGAGTGCCCATCTGTGCCGCTTATGAGTGCCTATCAGTGCAGTCTATGATTGCCCATCAGTGCCACCTATGGGTGCCCATCAGTGCCGCCTCTGAGTGCCCATCAGTGCCGCCTCTGAGTGCCCATCAGTGCCGCATACCAACGCCGCCTATCAGTGCCCATCAGTGCCACCTCATTGGTGCTCATCAGTACTACCTCATCGCTGTCCATCAGTGCCACCTCATCGGTGCCCATCAGTGCCGCCATATCAGTGCCCGTAATTGAAAGAGAAAACATACTTATTTACAAAAAAAATAAACATATTTTTTTTTTCAAAATGTTCTGTCTTTTATTAGTTGTTGCGCAAAAAAAAAATCACAGAGGTGATCAAATACCACCAAAAGAAAACTCTATATGTGGGGAAAAAAGGACGCCAATTTTGTTTGGGTACAGTGTAGCATGACCGCGCAATTGTCATTCAAAATGTGACAGCGCTGAAAGCTGAAAATTGGCTTGGGTGGGAAGGTGCGTAAGTGCCTGTTATGGAAGTGGCTAATAAGACACGTGGCCACTCATTCAAATTAAAAGAAAAAAGGTTTAACCTTAAACTAAATAGAGGGTTCTTTACTGTAAGAGCAGCAAGGATGTGGAATTCCCTTCCACAGGCGGTGGTCTCAGCGGGGAGCATCAAGTTTCAAAAAACTATAAGCACCTGAACGACCACAACATACAGGAATGTACAATGTAATACTGACATATAATCACACACATAGGTTGATGGACTTGTGTCTTTGTTCAACTATGTAAGGTGATGACCTCTTATAACACTTTTTTTTATTAGAATTGTAAAGAAAAAAAGTTTACATTTCTATCAGATTTCTAGTGTTCTCTCTGTTTACTGGGTCAAAAGAGTGGTACAATTTCCCCAAACAGCAATAGACACGGGGCATAGATGACAATGCCTAACATAGATTTTTTAACTATTCCACATTCTACCCAGCCAAATGTTTACACTTTGTCTCTGGTAAAGGACAGTTTCAGAAATAAAAGTGTACAATTGATACAACTTCTGTCCAGATGTCCTAAGATGAGACAAGGAATAGCACAAATAAGACTAAATACACCACTGAACGATATATATGTGTACTTTATATATGAGAAATGTTTCAGCTGCCAAAGAATTTAAAATTCCCTCTATCCAGTCTTGTGATTCACATATAACCTATTTGTCCAGGTGTTTTGCTCTCTATGATTAAGACTATTTGCTGTGTGAAAGTCATTCAAACAGAGGGATCCTGGTGGGCTTTGTTGAATCCACATGGTGGATACTTGCAGCACACTGTATGCATGCAGGAATATTTTTTATAGTTATCTTGCTATATTTAGCAATATACGTCTTAAGCCCAATACACACGGTCAGACTTTTGTCCAACCAACTTCAAAATCTGCAAATTTTTAGAATTTGTCAGACCGTGTGTACGTTCCATCGGACCAACTTTTTCGGGTTTCATCGGACAAATAGTTGGGTCTGCGAACCGACCAACTTTTCGGCAACAAAAGTCCGATGGTGCCTTGTGTGATCGTGTGTACAGCAAGCCAACCAACTTTTGTACAAAGTGCGAAAACACATGCTCAGAACCAATGTTAAAATCAACCAACAATAGCAGAAGTTAACCAAAGGGTGGCGGTAAAGAGCAGAAAACAGCAGAAAAACCATGTGATGATGGGAACGTTTTAGAAAAGTTTGCAGAAAGGTCTGACTGTGTGTATGCTATGGGTGTGACCGGACAAATCAATTAGAATCCAAGGGAAATTTTGTTGAATGTCCGACCGTGTGTACGAGCCTTTAGAGGGAAACAAAGTATGGAGAAAGGTAATGCCACAAACACGGAAATTCCAACAAGAAAAGTCTGTTGTGAGCTTTCTATCAGAAATTCCGACCCTGTGTAGGCTCCATCTGACTTTTTCTGTCGGATTTTCCGCAAACAAAAGATTGAGAGCAGGTTCTCTATTTTTCAGATGGAAAAAGATTCTTTCGGAAAATCTGCTCATCTGTATGCAATTCCGACATGCAAAAAAACATGCATGCTCCGAATCAAGCAGAAGAGCCTAACTGTCTATTGAACTTCATTGATCTCGGCTCGTCTTAGTGTTGTACGTGAATACGTTCTTGACAGTCGGAATTTCCGACAAGATTTGGGTGACCGTGTGTATGCAACACAAGTTTAAGCCAACATTCCGAAAATCCACAGTTTTCTTGTCGGAATTTCAGATCGTGTGTGCGTGGCATTAGTAATCAGAATTGGTTCATTTTGAGCCTGCTTTACCTGCTGCCCTAGCCACTGGCCCAGGAGTGTCACTAATGCCCCACTTCTACTCCGCCAACTTGATCATTGCACAAAAAGTCAGTATCTTCACATATCATTGTTCAATAAGCAGACATAAAACAAAACTGAACCAGAAAATAGTGAAGCCATCTCCCTGTTATGTGGTAGGGTGTGTGAATCATGAGAGTGGCTAAACAGAATTTCACAACCTTTGACAGGTAAAACTGTTTATATAGATGCATATTTGGCTTTTTTTGCCTGGAGTTCCACCTTAAAACTGTTTTGGTATACTCAACTTTTTGGTGTATTGCTATCGCTTATTTTGTTGGATTCTTCAGTGATTTTTTTTCACTTATTTTATTTTTTTGTCCACGTTTTTATTGTATGTTCAAAAATAAAGCGTTTGTATATTTGTAATAACACATGTACATGTACTTGAGCATAGTAAATTCAGATATACGTATAACAAGTCACAACATTAGAGCTTTCTACATATGTCACTCAAACCTTAGCTGAAGTGATTTTTTTTCTCTTGACAAGCTTTGTACATTTTACTTTTTTTTTTTTTTTTTAGAGAATAAACTTTTAGTAACCATTTGGAGTAACCATGATCTTTGAAAATAAGTGAGGTTGCAAAGAGGTACTCTGATTTGTAGGGTAGTGCTCTTTGCTTTTCTACATTGAATATGAATCACATGCCTCTCATTTGATGAGCTCGATAGTGGCCATTTTTACTTGATAATTTTGCTATGCTTTTGAAGGTCACTGATCTCACAACATGCTAACCAGAGGCATCTCTATGACCATAAACAACAACAAAAAAAGTTATTGTGCGGGTGCACAGACTAAATATAAAAGTGAAAGCTGCTGGCAACACCACCAATCGTGATAAATGTGAAACAGTAAAAAAATGTTGCAGCGCTAAACATAGATATTGAATAAACAAGTGTCCATAAAGTGTGAACAACTGGCGCCCTGCCTATTTTTGGACAGTATATATTTGCATGGTGTAGGACATGGACCCCATGCCCCAGAGGACAATAATTCGAATAAAACACTTTGGGTGGAGTCCATGTCCATGAGGTACCACGCACATCAAACCTCTATACTGGTCGATCAACTTCTAGGATGTCTTGGATCTTGTTTTTATCGGATTTCTGTAAGTGTTTAGCACTGATTTCTTTTAATAAACTGTTTATAAAAGAATGGGCCAGAGAGATCAGACCAGACACCACATCCCAATATAGTAATAGAACAAGAAGGAAACAGAGGTAACAAACCTCCAGACTTTAAAGGTGTCATATCAAGAATAATACATTACAATTAGATAAAATTTAATATTTTATTACAAAGATTCAAACATGATATAAATTGTTTTCATCCTTATCAAAATTGTTTGTTCTATTCAAAGCATATACACAGACTACCACTCAACGTGTTTCACTTTATACAGCTCATTCAGGAGAATCAGGTGTGTTGTATTGAATGCTATAGATAACAAGGAAGACAAGAATAAATTTCATGTTGTTTTTAAAAGAATCAAATATCCATCAAAATGTTGGCATACAATCAAAATGCATATTTTTACAAATAAATCAAAATATCACCAAATTTTTTCAATCCTTATCACAATTGTTTGTTCTATTCAAAGCACATACCACTCAATATAATTATTACTTAATAAAAAAAAAATAATGAACAATAATTTATGCGGTACCCATATGCCTAAAACTCTTTCTTTGTTCAGGAATTTTACGTAAAATTCA
The DNA here is from genome assembly GCA_029574335.1 of Rana kukunoris. Lineage (NCBI taxonomy): Eukaryota > Metazoa > Chordata > Amphibia > Anura > Ranidae > Rana > Rana kukunoris. The sequence goes on from CM056056.1 coordinate 36,002,419, forward strand.
TCTTCCCCTGGTGGCCACTATTGGGTGAAACAACAAGGCATCTCTTGAAAATTTAGGATTTAACTTTATCCAATTTCTATTAAGTCCATGTTTAATCAGTTTGAGATAATGTATTTGTGTATTTAATAAAAGATAGAGCATAAGAATGCATAATCCTGTATGAAATGTAACGAATAAAATAAAAAACGTTGATTATAAAAAAAAAAGTCCGTGTTTAATCACTTTGGGTAGATTCATCTTCATCACATGTCTTTATTTTTAAATGCATGAATATGCAAATTGATTGTATGCCAACATTTTGATGGATATTTGATTCTGTCAAAAACAACATGAAATCCATTCTTGTCTTCCTTGCTATCTATAGAATTCAATACAACACACCCGAATCTCCTGAAAAAGCTGTATAAAGCGAAACATGTCGAGTGGTAGTCTGAGTATATGCTTTAAATAGAACAAATGATTTTGATAAGGATGAAAAAAAAATTCTATCATGTTTTTATCTTTGTAATAAAGTATAACATTTTTTTCTAAGGCCTCGTACGCACAACCGAGGAACTTGTCGGAAAAGACACATTGTTTTCCTTGACGAGTTTCTTGTTAGGCTTGTTGAGAAACTTGACAAGCTGTCTTTGCGTACACACTGTCAAGACCAAATCTCGTCATTCTCAAACTTGGTGACTTCAACACATACGACGGCAGGGGAAGTTCGATTCCGCTGGCACAACCCTTGGGGCTGCTTTTGCTAATCTCATGTTACTGCGTGTTAGGTAAAGGTTTGGTAAGAGACATTTGCACTTTTCAGTCTGTTACAGTGTGACAAATGTGTTATCTCCATTACGAACGCTACTTTTACCGAAGGTGCGCGGGTTTCTAAGCATAAACACCAACGTGTTTCTCAACGAAAACCAGCCCAACAAGGAACACAACGAGGAAAATGAGACTCCTGTCGATGAAAAAGAGAACTTGCTCTCTTTTTTCCTCGTCGAGTTCCTCGACCGTTTTCTCAATGAAAAGCATACACACGACCCTTTTCCTCAGCAAAAAAGCTCTGCCACCGAGTTTCTTGATGGATTCTGTCGAGTTTCTCGGTTGTGTGTACGAGGCCTAAGTGTAATGTATTATTCTTGATCTGACACCTTTAAAGTCCCAAGGTTTATTACCTCTTTCTCCTTCTTTTAATAAACTGGTAAGCTGTTTTCCACGATGTGGCTGTTCTATCTTTCATCTGTGGACCCTACTATGGAGTAAACTTTATCATCAGCCGTAACCACCTGCAATATAATAGAGGAAGCTGATTGAATCTTCTATACTTGCATATCACGCCTGTCTAGACTCTTACAATTTGGAGTCTAGACCTCTGGTAAGGAGGCATTTTATACCCATACAGGTGGAGGCGCACTTGGGTGATCAAAATGCAGATCAGTTATACTCGCTGTTACTGGATGTTCTTGGATGTTCATCAAGTTCAGCACCAGTTGTTCACACTTTATGGACACTTGTTAATTCAATATCTACGTTTAACGTGGCAACATTTTTTTAATGTTTCATCTGTATGACCAGCAGCACTTTTCATGTCCTGCCAGCCCAGCAGATGTTATCAAAAAGAAAGGACGTAGTCAACGCGGTTGTGATAGGCACAGTTTCCATGCAGACTTGAAAATTCAATACCCTGCCATACTACAGAGTAATGAAAGGCCGACACATTAATTAGCAGCATATTTGTAGATATTGATGCACTAGACAGGTGGAGCATCCAAGAGGTGCTTGCCTGCTGATATATTTAAAATCCCCAGGGATAAAATTAAAGAAGGCTTGTACTACTCAGCCAGCATGAACAAAGGGCCCTTTCATACTGATGCCTAAAGCAGTGTTGTTACTGAACTGCTGATACCTAGTGTATACCAGTCTGTGACTGTGTGCTCATGTGTTGTATAGTCAAGGAGGCAGCTGAAAAGTAAAGAACCTTCTTTGTTTAAAGTGCAAGTTCCCTATTGCATCTTAAGATGAGGAAAAATGTGCTGATTTAATTTCATTCACATACTCTCCTATTTTTCAATCTACAATATTCCTCATTATTTTTACTGACATAAGTGTTATGCTTACTTTAAGGTGGAACTTAAAGTGGTTGTAAACCTAGGTACAACACTTTTACCTACAGGTAAGCCTATACTAAGGCTTACCTGTAGGTACTGGAAATATCTCCTAAACCTGCATGTTTAGGAGACATTTACCATATACACTTGCACTTATGTCATCGGCACATGCACACTGAAGAAAAGACACGATCGTGCCGTTTCTAAAGGGCCCGTGCCGTGGCCAGCAGCTCCCGCGCAAATGAGCGGGAGTGATGTCATGTAACTCCGGCCAGGCACAGAGCCGGAGTCCATGGCCTTAGAAGGTAGAGGGGTAAAAATGGATGCGGCCACCAGCGGGAACATTGCAGGCTTCGTTTGCAGGTAAGTGCAACATAATGGGCTAATATGCGATGCATACTAGCCCATTATGCTTTTACTTTGCAGGGGAAAAAAGAGGAACTAAAACCCATCAGGGTTTACTTCCACTTTAACTTTGTGCCTCTATAGCACTTCCTGTAGTGTATAAGCATGTACACAATCCTTACACATTTACCTCCCAAAATACTGACCTCCGGTTGTCCACTTTCCCTCTTGCCACCCAATCGTTGTCACAGCAGGAATAATGGGGAAGGATGGGCCAACAGCACACAGCAGATAAGAGATGCAAGCATGCACAAGGAAGTGTTGCATGATAAATATCTTACCAGCAGCTTTAAATGTTCAAGAGAGCAATAAATGGCTGCAATGGAAGCAGTCTTGGTAATTTAAAATGTTGGTAAATGAGGCTCAAGTGATTGTAAAGTCTTGTTTTTCCCCATAAAAATAACAAATATGTCATACTTACCTGCAGTGCATTTGCACAGAGTAGCCCAGATCCTCCTCTTCTCTGGCCCCTCTTCTATGCTCCTGGCCCCTCCCTTGCAGCTTGCTATGGGGGCACCCGAGCCGAGTCACAGCTCCCTGTGTCCATTCAGACATTGAAGCCGACCCAGCCCCGCCCGCTTTCTCTCCTGATTGGCTATCTGACATCACGACAGCCAATTGCGCCGCTGCTGTGTCTCAGCCAATCGGGAGGGCAAAAATTGGATGGCTGAGACACACTTGTGGACATTGCTGGACAAAGAGGGACCTCAGGTAAGTATTAGCGGGGCTGAGGCTGCTGCTGCTGCATATATCTTATATCTTAGTATCTCTGATGTGGCCCGTGGAGCACTCTGATGTGGCCCGTGACCTCCTGCGCTGGACTGGTGGGTTGGCAAGCCCAGATAGTATGTTGCCGACCCGTCATACCGCAGCATCAGTGTTGTGAATGAAGCTGGTGGTAGAGGAAGAACGCGGCTGCGGAGCAGAGCCCCATAAGCCGATGCATCCTCTACAGCCCCGGCTTTTGCCACACGCGGAGTCTAGGGCAAAGTTCAGCTAACCCACAGTATAGACACAGTTGCACTACGCTGCACCCACGGTGTGGGTAAACCACAGCACATCAGTGTGAAAGCAGTCTTAGGCCCTTTTCACCTGATCAGCCCAACCGAACGGGACCCTTAATTCACCTTCATAGAGCGACAGATGTCCGTTTCTGCCCGCCTACCTCCAATCCGAAAAACAGAATGGAATTCGTCCCCTTCCATCTGGGTGGATCGGAAGGGCCTATAAAGTAGCCGTGACCTGTCATCCGCCCGCTTCGCTCATTGTGGCCCGCGACTGGTTACCAAGTTGCTTAAGTGGCTCTCGTTTTTCAAAAGGTTGGGCACCCCTGTCTTAGTGTATAAAATAGATATAAAATAGTAAGTGCTCATGTATAAGTCTACTGTTATCTGTGTTTGACGTGCATTTGAAAAAATGTTTATTTGAATGCCGTAATGTGCATTTGAGCTGCTTTGCATTGCATCTCTTTGGACAAAGCAGGTCCTATTGAGATACGCTCTACTCATAGGTGAAGCAGGTCAAACACAGTCTTTGCATCCAGACTCATGTTTCAGCATGCAGTGATTGAATGCAAAAGGAAGCACTTGTCAATGCAAGCCATATGGTAAATTAAATAAACATGGTGTCTTTCACAGGTGAGGTACACAGTTATACGACAATACAATGGACAATTCAAACTCTTGCGGTCCCTTTTAATGCATTTGGATACAGTGTAAAACATTTGAACAGCCAGTACATTTTTCATGTTTCATTTTCATCCACGTTTCCAATAAGGACGTAAGAGGAGATCTGTGTGAAATGTTTGCCTTCTTTAGAGTTTGGCTGCTTCTCAGTTTGAAAACTTTGAGTAAAATAGCTGTAAAAATTAAATCCATATTTCAATGTCATGCCTTATTTTTAAGCTCATGTTACTCAGCCTTGTCCGAGGGTGGTGTTTATAAATACAGGAGGGGAAAGTCATTCCTTCATTGGGGCTCCGAAATCCTTAAAAAAGTTTTAATGCTTTTCTTCTCCTTCATTGAACGTTTCCTCTGCGGACTACCAAGAGTTGCGTTTTTTTTTTTAGGTTCTGGGATATTTGAGTAGAGAAGCTAGATTTTCTCGTATTCGTTTGATTTCTAGCACAGTGGAGCAATCAAAACACAAAGTCAGTTTGTTGCATTTTGTTTGTGGATTTTGTGGTTTTTTTACTAAGCGAGAAAAAAAGAGTGAGGGAAAGAAGAAAAAATAAAATCTTTGGCAATTTTATAACTGTGTGTTTTCTTTGGGGTTATAAGAGGAGTGAGTGTCCCAAGTGTGTAGTATTTTTTCCATATGTATTTTCTGGAAAATACAGGAGACCTTGCCATATATCGGCAGTGTTCTGGAACTGGAATCATGGCTGGTCTTCTCCCAAGGGACCCAAAGCCATCACACTTTCTCATGGCAAAAAAAAAAGACTAAAAGTGCCTTATATTGTAGACTAGTTTCAAAGCTGCTTGTATTAATTATTTACAGTAAAAGAGGTCCTGAAAATCCATAGAGTTTTATGTTTTACATTTAACCCATGTGTTGCTGGGTATACTGAAATTATTGTCTAAAACAGGGACTGATATGGTTAAATTTAATAAATCAAAGATAGATGTGTAAATGCAGGAGACCGTAGCAATCTTAAGAAACATGTTTTGATTAGATTAACATTTAAAACGTATCATTGTTAATAACCTATGCCAAACGCTTATCACCATAAATTACTGTAAATAATTGGGCTTTGCTTATACATTTTCTTAACTCGTTCTTAAAGAGAAACTGTAATGAATTTGGTTCAAAATAATTCATGTAATTAAGATTATTTAGTTTATATAAAAATACAGGTTGCACCCTTGACACAGAATATGATGGCTTTCCTAAAATGAAAGTAAAGCAAAAACTATTTGCTTTGAGACTTTCTCTCTTAACAGGTGTGTATGAAGCTCTATAGAACAGGAAATGTAGGAGTCACTCCTTGACTCATTTAGCTGTTTAAGCATAAGTTATTGAGCTCTGTAAACAAGCTTTTTTAACAAAGTAGTTTAAGGCACTGTCACTTTTAGACTGATTGTGTCTCCAAATAGGCATGTGGAAGCATGGGACTTTCAGCCTCTTCAGCTAACAGACACATCTAAACACTGTCAAAATGAGGTGGTGACATCATCCACCTGGGGTAAAACTCTGACATTGGGCCTTGGGGGGGGGGGGATTGTGAATTAGTACACCTTGCGGGGGGTTATTGGTAGATACTGCCACTTTCTTTTTAAGCTTAGCCTGGGCAACATGTGAAAAGTAGCTTGCGGCTCCATCTGCTGGCTAAAAAAATATCCTTGTTCAAATATTATATTGTGAAAAAATAATCATAATATTAAAAATAATAATGACCTAAATATGAAGATGTAAATAATACAGCGGCAGGAACACAATTGTAACAGGTATGAATCAACAGAAGTAAAGCATAGAGAAGACCATACAGAATCCAATTACAAGTAGCGTTTGGAAAAAGAGAGCAAGCCTCAACAAAATACATTCAAAGTTAGGCTGACATTCTGGATATATAATATATATTAATAGAAAAAAAGTGGGGGATAGGGTAGAATGTACTAGATAGGCCACACAAACTTAGTGCCCAACAAAAAGTGCAGAGGTAGCATTTTGGCATACCCACCAGGTGAGTTTACCAAAAAGCCCAAGAGTACTGGTAGACTGCAGTCTGAAACATGCAGAGGGATGGCGGGGGAGATTTCACAAGGTCAAAACAGAAGCTGAAAGAGTGAGGGGAGGACAAAAGAAAGAGTAACATAATGAATAGATAGAAGGAAGGTGGAGAAAAGGTAGGAAAGGGTGTGGAGGGATCCCCCAGGAGGGAAGGACACTATTGACTACTATTATAGAAGTAGTATGGTATGATCAAAACTAGGGGGTAAATAATGGGTTACACAGGGCCTCCGGAGCTTCTCAAATGTATTCACTTTATCCAATAGGTCAGCTTCTATTTTGGCATGGGTCATTGCCTGAATAATTCTGTGATTTGTCATGAGTATACAGAGGGAGGGAGATTTGGCTGCTGTGGTGATTTGAAGTAGGAGCTTGAATTGTCGATAGGTCAAAGCCAAGGGTTTTTTTTTTTTTTGCACAGGAGTGCAACCATTGGGTCAGGCAATACGGGTGAGGCAAACATTTTCAAATAAATGCCAAAGATATCAAACCGGAAGGATTTTACTACGGAGCATTCCTACCAAACTTGGAGATGTGTGCCCGACTCATTGCAGCCACACAAAACAATGTGGCGAGTATTGTAGGAGGAATTTGATAATCCTGGCGGGGACCAGGTACAACCTGTTGTAGTTTGTCTCTAAAGCAGCAATTTTAGGTGAGGAGGATTTAGTTGCTTGCCAGATGTATGACCAGTCGACAGAATCATTCTAGAGTAAAATTTGGCTAAAAAAATATCAACTATAAAAATGAAAATATAACTCAATTCCATTCATTTAAAACTATACTCACAAGGGGGTTTATTTACCAACGCTGGCAAATTCTAAATCTGGTGTAGCTCTGCATGGTAGTCAGTCAGATTCTACCCGCACATGCTCACAATAAAGTATGAGACGGGAGCGCACGTCCGGTAAAAATAGCGTTCGTAATGGAGATAGCAAATTTGTCACGCTGTAACAGACTCAAAAGCGCAAATCGTCTCTCACCAAACTTTTACTTAATACGCAGTACCATGAGATTAGCAAAAGCAGCCCCAAGGGTTGTGCCAGTGGAATCGAATTTCCCCTTTATAGTGCCGTTGTACGTGTTCTATGTCACCGTGTTTGAGAACAACAAGATTTTGTCTTGACAGTGTGTATGCAAAGAAAGCTTGACAAGATTCTTGACAAGCCTGACAAGAAACTCGTTGAGGAAAACAATGTTTCTTTTACGACGAGATTCTCGGTCGTGTGTACGAGGCCTTAGGCTTGGTTCACATATGTGCGGCTGCAGTTTGCAGTCCGGGGTCTGGTGTGTTCCTGTTCATCGGTTCAGGTACAGATTTTTGCCTAGATCAGCACCTGAACCGGACCCAAAGCCCCACAGGACCATTTTTTGAAACCACACTGTTGCCTCCCAGGACATGTGCGAACCGGCTCCATAGAGAGCCAGTCACATTCACATGTCACACAAATTGGATGCGGCTTAAAACACATCTAGGTCACATATATGTGAGCCTAGCCTGAAGCTTTAGTAAATAAATCCCACAGTGTTTTGCCTCTCCCTTTTTTATCTTGTGCTTTCTTCCTTTTGTGTCAAGATTTGTATTGTTCTTCCCTGTGTTTACATCTGTTTCTGGATGTCTCCATATGCATTCTGGCTCCCTATGGAACCAATGGATTATGCGTGCTCCCATACATATAGGAACATTGAATGGAAATTGAATGTTAGATTTGATAATAACTGTGTCACTATGTTGTTTTATAGCAGTATTGGCTCTTTCATAGTTAATCCATAAAATACCATACAAATTGCTGGAAAAACTTGGCAAATTCATTTGTGCATCTGGCACAAGTTATATAAATATCAAATTATTTTTGGCAGGGCTTTGCCCAGCTGTATTCAGAGGTTGGCCTCCTTGAATCAATGGGGGTTATTTACTAAAGGCAAATTCACTTTGCACTACAAGTGTAAACTACACATGAAAAGTGCACTTGGAAGTTCAGTTGCTGTAGATCCGAGGGGGACATGCAAGGACAATAAAAAAACAGCATTTAGCTTGCACATGATTGGATAATAAAATCAGCAGAGCTTCCCCTCATTTCAGATCTACCGTACCCCTCAGATTTACAGCGACGTTCAGTGCAATTTAACCACTTGTGACCGGCCCCACGTCCAAAGACGTCACGTTTTTGAAGATGGATATCTCGGTAACGGCAGCAGCTGCTGCCACAACCGAGATATCCATCTCTTCGTGGGGCGGTCCTGTTAACGATAACGGCGGTCATCGCGGCGGATTCGCCGCGAGATCGCCGTTACCGGCGGCGGGAGAGGGTGCCCCCCCCCTCCCGCCGCTCTCCCGCGCCCTCCGCCGCTTACCGTAGCCGTCGGTAGCGGCGGAGGCGATCGGGTCCGCTCGTTGTCTGTCCGGGGATGTGACTGAGGGAAAAAATGTCCCTCAGCCGTCCCCCTCTCTCTGCTGGGCGGAAGTGACGTCAAAACGTCATTTCCGCCCAGCGTCTTAAAGAGACATTTAATATGTTTACATTTTGACTTATTTTTTTTTTTTTTTTTTTTTTTTTTGCATTTAAGCCTGAATATGAGATCTGAGGTCTTTTTGACCCCAGATCTCATATATAAGGGGACCTGTCATGCTTTTTTCTATTACAAGGGATGTTTACATTCCTTGTAATAGGAATAAAAGTGATAATTTTTTTTTTTTTTTTTTTTTTCAGTGTTAAAAATTATAAAATAAATAAAAATAAAAACCGAAACCAAAAAAAAAATTTTTTAAAGTGCCCCGTCCCGACGAGCTCGCGCGCAGAAGCAAACGCATACGCGAGTAGCGCCCGCATATGAAAACGGTGTTCAAACCACACAAGTGAGGTATCGCCGCGATCGTTAGAGCGAGAGCAATAATTCTAGCCCTAGACCTCCTCGTCATCTCAAAAAATGCAACCTGTAGAATTTTTTAAACGTCGCATATCGAGATTTTTAAGGGTAAAAGTTTGACGCCATGCCACGAGCGGGCGCAATTTTTATGCGTGACATGTTGGGTATCATTTTACTCGGCGTAACATTATCTTTCACAATATATAAAAAAATTGGGCCAAATTTATTGTTGTCTTATTTTTTAATTCAAGAAAGTGAATTTTTTCCAAAAAAAGTGCGCTTGTAAGACCGCTGCGCAAATACGGTGTGAGAAAAAGTATTGCAATGACCGCCATTTTATTCTCTAGGGTGTTAGAAAAAAAAATATATATAATGTTTGGGGGTTTTAAATAATTTTCTAGCAAAAAAAACTGTTTTAGTCTCGTAAGCACCGAATCTGAAAAACAGGCTCGGTAATGAAGTGGTTAAAGTGCACTTTGCACTTGTAGTGCAAAGTGGATTTGCCTTTCATAAATAACCCCCAATGTCTGTAAGTATGTGGTGTCTTTTGCTTTGGCATAATTACCAATCAACACCAGGCAAAACGTGACCATAAACAATGTTTTTTGGATGGCAAAAAACTGAAGTAAACTGTTGTTGCTATCCAGAAAACATTGTAGCCATGGCTAAATGCGTATTCTGCTTTTAGAATAAAATATAATCTAACATACACAAATGCTCGCAAACTATTTTATAAGTATCTTTTGTATTTTTTACCTGGAAGCTGTTATGGTTTACAAAGCTTCTAAAAAATGTAAAGGCTTCCTTATTTAGCAACGGGACCCTGAGTATGTGTACTTAACACTCTAATAATATATATACATATATATATATATACAGACCTCAAAATTTACACTTGCCTGCTCGCGTATTGCGAGTAAATTTTGAGGTCTGGCGAGTGTGGGCTGCCTGGGGGGGCGAGCAAGGAGAGGAGGGTCGCGCCGCCGCCTGTTTGTTAATAGCGCGGGTCAGGAAACATTACAACTTTCAATCCAATAGCTGCGCGTGTCATGTACAGCGCTTCCCCCTTTTCCGGGCACTTTTTTAATTGACAGATCATCACCCATCTCAGGATTGGATGGATGATCTGTCTATCAAAGTTTCCCGGAAAAGGGGGAAGCGCTCTATATGACACGCGCAGCTATTGGATTGAAAGTTGTAATGTTTCCTGACCCGCGCTATTAACAAACAGGCGGCAGCGGCAGCTCGGCTCCTCTCCTACACAGGTAGGCTGTAATGTGGGGGGACACCCGGCTGCAATGTGAGGGGGACACTCGGCTGCCATGTGGGGGGGACACCCGGCTGCAATGTGAGGGGGACACCCAGCTGCAATGTGTGGGGGGACACCCGGCTGCAATGTGTGGGGGGACACCCGGCTGCAATGTGAGGGGGACACCCGGCTGCAATGTGGGGGGGGACACCCGGCTGCAATGTGGGGGGGACACCCGGCTGCAATGTGGGGGGGACACCCCACTGCAATGAGGGGGGACACCCGGCTGCCATGTGGGGGGGACACCCAGCTGCGTTGTGGGGGGGACACCCGGCTGCAATGTGGGGGGGACACTCCTGGCTGCAGTGTGGGGGGACACTCCTGGCTGCAGTGTGGGGGGACACTCCTGGCTGCAATGTGGGGGGACACTCCTGGTTGCAATGTGGGGGGGGGGGCACTCCTGGCTGCAATGTGGGGGGACACTCCTGGCTGCAATGTGGGGGGGCACTTCTGGCTGCAATGTGGGGGGGACACTCCTGGCTGCAGTGTGGGGAGGGACACCTGGCTGCAGTGTGGGGGGGGAACACCTGGCTGCAGTGGGGGGGGAACACCTGGCTGAAGTGTGGGGGGGAACCTGGCTGCAGTGTGGGGGGGAAACACCTGGCTGCACTGTGGGGGGCTAACACCTGGCTGCAGTGTGGGGGGGAAACACCTGGCTGCACTGTGGGGGGGCTAACACCTGGCTGCAGTGTGGGGGGGAACACCTGGCTGCACTGTGGGGGGGGGGTAACACCTGGCTGCACTGTGGGGGGGCTAACACCTGGCTGCAGTGTGGGGGGGAACACCTGACTGCACTGTGGGGGGGGGGGGGGGAATCCTGGGTGCAATTGTGGGGGGGACTTTTGGCTGCAATTGTGAGGAAACTCTGGCTGCAAAATGGGGACACATGCTGCATTTTTGGGCACGGATAAAGTTGTTGTTAATATTTATTTTTATAACTTAAATCTGCATAAAACATTTAAGTGCCATTTCATGAGATTTATGAGGGCGTATCTAGGGGCGGGATTGGGGGCGGGGCATGGTAGGGGTTGGGTGGGGCAACTGGTGGCGAGTACGCCTTGAGGCCTGGCTAGTAGCTCAGGACTTGAAATTTTGAGCCCTGTATATACATATATATATATATATATATATATATATATATATATATTTTATGGTCTATACTTCCCAAAAGCTTTTTTATTACAACACTTGGACTGATCATGTGACTGTAGCAGGCCCACTACAACTTTTGCGCATAGCAAGCAATTGAAACCCACAGGTAAAATTTGGTGAAACAGAATTCAACTTGTTTGCATTTACAGTTGAACTCTGGACAGATACAGTATAAAAGACACTAATTGATGTATCATTGAATTTTTTATTTTTTTTTGCAATGCAGGTTGTGTAAGCACCTGAATATGACTTAGTATTAGTTGCATACATTCCATGTACAGCAAAGCTCAGAGTAGTAGAGGGGAAAAGCAGCACTCAGAACCAATCAATGCTGACAAAGGACATGGTAATGAGAGGGGAAAGCAGAGTGACAAAGAGATGTTCATCACCATGCTGCATCTCCTTCACAATCTAGGTTACAGGCAAAGGGTGGGTTCATGGAAGCCTAGATTTTAATAAAATGGGTTGACTGGTGTGGCTGCACATTTATATGCCTGTGGCTCAGGACTCATTTTGGTGTATTTCTTGAGTGTTGACCAGCTCTCAGTTTTTCTGTGGTTCTACCCGTATATCAAAGGCCACAGGGGTATTCCAGAAGGTGTATCATGTAATCTGTATCACATATGATAATAAATTTCATGCAATATACACTGCGCAAAATTCTAAACACAGCGTGTTTGTGTTTGCCCTTATTTATCATGAGCTGACATAGAAAAAGCCATCAATCTTTGAGTTCAGCTCATGATAAATAGGAGAAAACACAAATGTGTTGCATTTATAATTTTGCTCAGTGTATTTCATGTTGGAAATCCTAGAGCAAGTCATACATTTTGGGTGCTGACAACTAAAACTCACAGCCAAGGTTTAGCAGTAGAAGTCCAATAAAGTCTCAATCAGTATAATCAAACCCAGCTGGATGCAAATGAACTTGTAGAACCATCTCAGGCCGGGTTTACTCTATACTACATGACAGCAGTACGACTTTCATCCTACTTTGCTCTGCGACATCGGTCCTACATTGGTCCTACATCCATCCAACTTTCATGAATAGGATACAGGCATACCCCGCTTTACAGTACACAATGGGGTTTATTTACTAATGTTGGAAATCGCAATATCAGGCTCACTTCTGCATAGAAACCAATGAGCTTCTAACTCCAGCTTGTTCAATTAAGCCTGGTAATAAATCCTGGAAGCTCATTGGTTTCTACGCAGAAGTGAGCCTGATTATGCGCTTTCCAGCTTTAGTAAATAAACCCCATTGTGTACTTAAAAGTGGGGTATGCCCGTACTACTTTGATCCGACTTTGTGATAGTCTAACTTGTTCTTTGACCAATCAAAACAATCCCAGAGTGAGATAAATTCCTTTTACTGCTGCTGTAATCACATGTCAGATGGTTAGGACAAGGAGCCTACTTTGGTCCGACTTCAGTGATATTCAATGGGCTGAAATAGGATGAATGTCGGACCAAAGTAGTGCAGGGAGCATTTTCAAAGTCGAACCGACTTGTGTAGGACCAGTTAAGACGGCTCTCATAGGGAAACATTGATTTTCACAAGTCATGGGACATGAGCTCCCAATGTCGGAGCGTTTGTCGGACCAGTGTGAACCCAGCCTAAAGGATGATCAGAAGAGATATATGAGTATCACAGCAAAGGGTCTGGATACTTAGGACCATGTGATATTTCAGTTTTTCTTTTTTAATAAATCTGCAAACATTTTAACAATTCTGTGTTTTTCTGTTAATATGGGGTGCTGTGTGTACATTAATGAGGAAGAAAAATGAAATTTTAGCAAATGGCTGCAAAAATGTTATGGGGTCTGAATACTTTCCGTACCCACTGTATTTCTCGTAATCTCGAAACTGACATTTTTCAGTGTTGTAGAGCTGCAAAATAGAAAACATTTCTAGACAAAGTATTTTTGTAAGCCGCTGAGACTTTTTTGTTTTGCTACATGTATATGTTTTCGTATCTAGGCAGGGATGTATTGCATAAATAATCATAATCTATGTGCACCTCCTCTGAACTTGATTTGCTACCACTTTTCATTTGTTTTCCAAGGCCTTGCTTCGCTTTGCTCAGTCTCCCCCTGCTTATAGCAATTTGTAAATGCTTGCTTCAGGTCACCACTATACAGCACACACCTGAACGAAGACTTGTTAGCAGGCACTTTCATTCAGCCCAGCCAGTTAAGCAAGCAAACACTGTATCAAAGAGTATTGATCAGGAACACCAGAGATTTTTTTTTGCCTATGTGCTACAATAAATTTGGCACTGTGAATTTCATTTGGTGCCCTCAATCAATATGCTTTGATGCACGCTCTGCCGTACAAATCTTGTTGTAGATCCTGCTGTCTACAGCTAAAAGTAATATGTGCTGTTAAACATTTTAAAATAAAATGTAACATTTTGTAAAATATAGCACATCCTGTCCTTGTACACTTTATTAATGCTGCCAGCCTCAGTCCTTATGACTTTTATCATTCTATTTTCACTGCTGTCAGACTGGGTTTTTGAGATCATACCTACAACTATTTCTTGAAACTAAGAAAACCTTCACAATCTTGTTAATACTTCAACTCTCCAAACATCCTGCCAGACTACTGGACTGAGGGATTGGGGTATTGGAGTCAGATCTATACTGTAGCTGCTACAGAAACAGAAAGCAAAGAGTTTTATTGTTTTAATTGTTATTTTTATTTTATTTGTTTAATACACCTATCTATCACTTATGCAGCCTTAACACAGTAAGCAAATGTGTTAACATTCAATCCATAAATTATCATAGATTCTCTATTGAGCAGCTCTTATATTTGTTGAGTTGGGTGTATTTGCATAAAGTCGCCCAGATTTCTAGTATATTGCAGAAAATATAGACTGCAACAAGGCAATAGCGTATAGTTTAGCGCTGTAAGGTATATGGAGGGTAGATGTCATTCCACGTAGTAATACTTAATGGACCTAACAGTTGCCTAAAACAGATGAATGAATTTACTCATATTGCACACTATGGGTTGCGTTTGGTGTGGAGTACTGCCAACCGAATGTGTCAGCGGTAATAATTTTTGCCATGCCAGGCTTAGATATTTATCATCCTATTTTGCACCCTGGGTTTTACTTCCTCTTTGGTTCCCTGCAAAGTAAAAGCAAGCAAGCGATGCATACTAACCCATTATGTGGCACTTACCTACAAACAAAGCCTGCGCTGTCCCCAATAATGGCCGCTTCCATCATCGCCCTTCTTCCTTCCGGGGCAGCAAACTCCGGCTCTGTGATTGGCTGGAGCTGTGTAACGTCACTCCTGAGCATGCGCGCCGGAGCCTCCAGTTACGACACCTCGCTCAGCAAGTTTCTTTACAGCGCATGCGCTGATTATATCTTTGGCACACTACAAGGTAAATATCACCTAAACAGCACACATTTAGGAAATGTTTACAGTACCTATAGGTGAGCCTTATTCTAGACTTACCTATAAGTACAAGTTCTAAAAAGGGGTTTGCAACCCCTTTTAAGAACTGGGGCTTACAATTTACATAGTGGTGCAGAAAATGTAACACAGAATAATTGTGTGATTGAAGCATTTAAAGTGGAACTTTAGTTAAAGGGGAGTTCCACCCACAATTTAACTTTTTAAATATAAATACCCCTGTAATACACAAGCTTAATATATTCTAGTAAAGTAAGTCTGTAAACTAAGGTCCTTTTGTTAGGTTGTTACAGCATTTAGATTTAGTTTATAATCTAGAAATAGACCGCTGCCATCTTAAGTGTGGGCATCATGAAGCCAGACTGTATGACTTCCTGGATTTCAGCTTTGCATATCTCACACATGCTCAGTGCTGCACAAGCAATGTAATAGGTTTCAGTCAGGTTTGCAAGCACTACTGGGAAACATGATGCCTATCCCAGAAACCCTTGCAAATAGCCTTGTGACTTAATAGCCTAGGCTAATAAGGAGGAGGAAGTAATGAAGGACTACAAAATAAAGGTGATTACAAGCAACAAAATAAATAAAAATTGTCCATTCTAAACACTATGGCGCCGTACACACGGCCGAGGTTCTCGCTGAAAATCAGCGAGAACCTCGCTGGAATGCACATTCCAGCGAGGACCTCGGCCGTGTGTACGGTCTCGGCGAGCTTCCCGTCGGGAAGCCCGTCGAGCCGAAATAGAGAGCACGCTCTCTATTTCCTCGACGGCCCGCCTGGATGAATGGCTGGTTGCCATTCCCGACGGGCGGGTCGCCGATTTCGACGGCCGGCAGAGAGCCTCGGCGGGCGGAACGATGTGTTCTGCCCGTCGAGGTTCTCTGCCGTGTGTACGGCGCCTATGACATTAGGGCATGCAGCACAGACAAACATAAAAAATGGGTGGAACTTCACTTTAATAAAGAAAATGGGCATCATTCCCTCCCTGCCAATGAATGTGGCTAGTGTTTGATACCCGAAAGCCAGCCGCTCAAAGATGACCGAGCAACACGACGTTACATCACAGGAGCCAAGGTGAGTATAGTTCCACTTTAAGCTAACTGATGCAGTTTTGTATCAACTACCAACATTGGTAAGGCCTTGTGTTGTGTTGACACGTTGCTGCAGAAATCCTTGGTAATACTTTCCAAATACAAACATCCCCGATGCAACTAAACAGTGATCTTGTTCTTAGGTGCTTCTATGCTTCCTATTTCAATCGCTATGGAATTGTTTCCCTACTAGTGCTCTGGCCTTCAGAAAACCTTCTGAGCTGGGGTTGTCCCTTTGTAATAAGCGTACTATATGTCCATAGCTTAGTTTAGGATATGTTGCTTGCTGCTTATTACTACAAGCCTTCTTAAGGCCAGTTGCTCTATTTCTTCCAAGTTGTTCCCATGTGTCACTTAAGGGAATCCAGGACACAGATGACCCGGTCTTTCAATGCAAAACCTGATACTGTAGAGCTGTATGAGCAATAAATACACATAAAATTACAGCAGAAAAATAATATGCTCCTTTCTTTTTTGTGGCAGCAGACAGCCATTCCCACACCGATCTGTAAGTGAAACTTTTTAGCTTCCCTTTTAAAACAAGTTATTTTTTTTAAATAAAAAACAATAAACTTGAAAATTGTAAATGGAAAAATGTAAAACCAGGATATGATTCAGACATGACAAGGGTCAATATTATCTAGGGACACATCTTCAAATTCTGGGACTCTCTTGGAACCAGGGGCAATTGGGAGTTGTGGGTGACAGGAGCCCTTTAATAGCCTTGTTTAGCGCGCCTTCGCTTTCCTGGACAAGATAACAACTTAACTGTGATTTTGCCTTGTTAGTGATAGGACAGGAGAGAGCTTTATTAAGTCTAATGTAAGTGAATAACTGTATTGGAGAAGGGAGGGGTAGACAGCGTCTGAATCAGTAAAGCTCATGCAGCCAGACTCATGCAGAGCTTATTTTGATCTTGATCACCAGTGGCAAGAGTAACCTTTTACCTCATTGATGATACACAGTGAGGATATTTTCTTGTCTGACGGTCATTACTAGAATTATAGCAACAGATAGCTGTGCCGAGAAAGTTACCGTGGCAGGTAACTTGCCAGCCTCCTGTAGTTAGCTGTCAAACTCATCCTTAACCTCTTGTGAGTTATACAAGCCTTATGTCCAGTGGCAAAACACAATATAAAAGGAAAATTTAGCTCAATATGTAAACAATATGTTTACTTAAGCTTGCAGATATAATGTTGATTACATCTGAAGTGTTGGGAACACTATTATGGTTTGTAGCTTTGTGATATTAATATGAAATTAAATATACCCGTTGGTGTTTGTATTATGCTGTAATGCTTCTCTGACCCACTCCTCTACTAGCTTGTATTTCAATGCATCTCTCCAAAAAATTATTCCTAAATTCCGAACAGGCACACCACCAATTTTTCCAACTCCCAAAACCATTCCACAATGAACTTTCCAATTCTCAACCCTTTGCCCAGCACTAAACTATTCCCCACGTTATTATCCTTGCCGTCTTCAGAATTAAACCACCACCAATTCTCATAATTATGGCCTTGAACATCCACCAATTTCAAACTTTCACCAGTTGTCCCACCTGCAGAATTGGCCCAGCTCTTCCCACTCTCAGCCATGAACCAAGCAGCAGCTTTCCCACCCTCAATACCCATCATAGTTTGTGCCATTTAATTTTTTTGCAGTTTAGGCGGAACTTCCATATTTTTTTTATCTCTATTAAATCTTCTGTCCTTGTTGTTTTAACTTTGGATAATAAAACTTTTTTTTTTTTCTGCCAGTAAACCTAGGCTTATGACATCAGCTCTTTCTGTAAGACCCCTTTCACACTGGACGTTTTTGCAGGTGCTATTGCGCTAAAAATAGTGCCTGCAAACCGACCCTAAACAGCTGCTGCTGTGTCTCCAGTGTGAAAGCCCCGAGGCCTTTCAAACTGGATCGGTGCGCTAGCAGGACGATAAAAAAGTCCTGCTAGCCGCATCTGTGTGTATACAATGGGACACCATGACTATAGCGCCGACAATGCATTTCTGCAGAGGTGCTTTGCGGTGGTTTTTAACCCTTCCTAGGCCGCTAGCGGGGGTAAAACCGCCCTGCTAACGGCCAAATAACGACACGAAATTGGTAGTGAAGCGCGGCTAAAAATAGCAGTGCTTTACCGCCGACGCCGACCCAGTGTGAAAGGGGCCTAACGCTCATGAGAGTTTGCCAGGAGGGGACGGGGGATGGGTCATAACAGGGCCAACTAGATATGTATTGTATAACCATCCAGCGACATCACTTCTACACAGCCTGCCCTTTCCAATCCACCTGTTCTACTTGTAAAACCCTTTATTCCTGTTGGTTGTGGTAAAATAAGGAAATAAACGGTTTTACCCCTTCTGTGATCATTTGCAAGAATGCCAGACCTACATTATTATTACAGTAGTGAATATTACACATATTTGCCACTAGTGATCCCTCCAAAATAGCAATCATGCACCGTCTTGGAGAGGAGGAGTGTTGTATTGAAAAGGCATTTATCTGCAGGCTGGAGTTCTGCTCTAGGTAAGCAGTTCTCTGTGGTCTTCACAGGATAGTAAATTATTTTCTAAGCTTAGGTACATTAAAGAGGAACTGCAGTCTGCTCACATAATTTGTAATAAAAACATCTTATTTTATTTTTTGCCAAGTATGCTGCAGAAATCTCCCTCCACCGAGTTTGGCTGCATCCATTTTAACTGTGAGCAGCTAAGGTTGCTGCCTGTTCACTTCCTGGATTTACACAGGAACACAGAGGCACACCTCCAGCTCTGCAGCTCACACTGGCCCTCTTATGACTCATGAGAGTTAGAGAGAAAGCTGTACATTATGTCATAAGCCTAGGCTAATGACCAGACAAGAAAAAGGAAGTGGGCTGTATAAGGTATTTACTGTCAGAAAAAAAAAAATACTATCCAAAGTTAAAACAACAAGGGCAGAAAATATAATAGATGGAAAGATGAAAAAATGGCTGAAGGTCTGCTTTAACAACTCTTGGGATACGCTCAAGTAGCCTTTTATACAGCCCATTGTCTTCTTTGTGCTAGAGAAGAGTGTACAATCAGTAAAATGCTAGAACGTACTAACCACTAACTGCTTATGTTATGAGCCAATATCATTTACCACTATGTAATATGCGCATATGTACAAATTATACTTAAAGCGGGTGTCCCACTAAAAAAAAATATTAAAAGCCAGCAGCTACAAATACTGCAGCTGCTGACTTTTAATATTAGGACACTTACCTGTCCTGGAGTCCAGCAGCGTCCGCAGCTCCCCCTCCATCCACGGTGAGGGAACCAGGAAGTGAAGCGCTCCGGCTTCACTGCCCGGTTCCCTACGGCGCATGTGCGAGTCGTGCTGCGCCCGCCGATTGGCTCCCGCTGTGTGCTGGGAGCCGAGAGTTCCCAGCACACAATGGGAAAAACCTGTCTTTTGCCCGAGACTGCGGGCCGGAAGTGGGTGCAAATACCTGTCTTTAGACAGGTATCTGCACCCCCCTCCCCCCTGAAAGGTGTCAAATGTGACACCGGAGGGGGGGAGGGTTCCGATCAGCAGAACTTCACTTTAGGGTGGAGATCCGCTTTAAGGTAAGGCTTTTTAACCTGTTTACATTGGTATAACACATATATGTGGCATCACGAAAGTGGACCTTTCTCAAAGGCACTAAATATATGTGCACCGATATCTGTGCTGGAAGCATTGATGAGATTATTACCATAAATATATATTTTAAATACAATTTTTTTTTTCATTTTGGTTAGAGGAAGGGATGGTTAAAGCCCTGCCAGGTTTTTGCCCTTTATGTCCCATTGGGGAAATGTCTATTTACTTTCTGTCCTATAAACACATCGAGCTGTGAGAGAAAATATCTTCAAAGTGATGGGAAACTCCTTCTTGGACAGATGTAACCATGACAAGTGCCTTCATTGGAAGATTTCATCTCACCTCCTGTTCTGCTGACAAAATAAAACATATTGGATTTTGCTCACATTTAGTCCCCATGACAGGTTCACCAAGACAAATGGAGAATTTCCCCCCTGAGGACACAAACAACAATAAAAGCCTGACAGGGGTTACAGTCTTTCCTCAAACACTCTATCAAAAGCAAAAAAAAAAAAAAAATGCCCATGTTTGGCTTTAGATAACTTTGTGCACATTTGTACATGACTACCTGACTCAGCATAAGCGTCTTTAGCCCTTTCCCAGTGCCCAGTTCCCCATTCCTCCATTCTTGGCTTTTTCCCTACCCAATAAAAACTTCTAGAAGAGGGTGTGTTAATTTAATCAGCTGTATCCTGACATAAATAAAGGAACACTAGGAATGTATTCTCTAGGATAATGACTGTTGGGTAACTAATTTTGTGAAGTGACTCCCTCTGTCTAAAAAACAGCATTGCAATACATTCACATGAAGCTTTTTCCATTCTGAAAATTGTAATTGTGAAGTCAGAGCTACATTTTGAAGCATAATAGTTGTATCATAATAGTTGTATAACTGTTTGATGTCTTAAAACTGCCAAGACACAAATCTCTGTAAAAAGAAAAATGAGGTGAGATGGCTTCAGGGCAATCATCCACACAGCTGGTCCCATAAAATAAAGTTTGGTGAGAATGTTTTATTGGCCAGTATCACTTTATGAAACTAAAGTTGAATGTGGATGTTCTGTGAATCAGTTGTACAGTTTTACTAACTGTAATTAAGGTATACTCACTGCCTTCACACTTTGGAGCCTGACCTGTTTGGTGTAGGAAAATATAAAGGAAAAAGCAACTGTACATTTTAACTGTTAGTCAGCATTTTGCTGGCTGTTTATTTTTCAAGCCTACATTTCTTCTCATCAAGTAGGAATTAGATATAATGCATCATCCAGAATGGATGTTGACTCTTGCAAGAAAGTCAGGTGAGAAAATTCAGTTTTATAGGTCACAGTCTCTCATATCTTCACTATTCTTGTATAACTCCTAATTCTGGCACATTTTTTTTATTTGGATTGCTGGGTATGTGTACCTCTTGCAGCAAAGCGGAGTTCAACCCAAAAGGGCAACTACTGTTTAGCAGAAACACAAGATCTCCATTTTACCTTCTGGCAGAACAGCAAAGTGTTTACATAGGCCGTTCAACCTCTCCTTAGAACAATCGCGGGTCCTGGCGGACATTGCATCCATCGGAGCCGCTTATTGGCTCCCACTGTGTCCAATCACATCAGAAAAGGGCCGTCAGCGTCATGAGCGCGCCCCAGATCCCATGCACAAATTCACATCACATATAGGTACATGATTTCGTGCAGGAGGGCAACTCTGCGCAGTATATCTGCATGGGCAGTCTTAACCACATCAATACTGGCCACTTTTTTCCCTTCCTTCCCAGACCAATTTTTAGCTTTCATCGCTGTCGTATTTTCAATGACAATTACACAGTCATGCTACACTGTAGCCAAATTAAATTTTTATCATTTTGTTCACACAAATAGAGCTTTCTTTTGGTGGTATTTATTCACGACTCCATTTTTTTTTTTTTTCGATATAAGCGTAGAAAAAAGAGCAGAAATTTGGAAAAAATATATATTTTTGTCTTTCTATTAAAAAAAAAATCGAATAAACCCAAATTTTGTCATAAATTTAAGCCAAAATATATTCTACTACATGTTTTTGGTAAATAAAAATCTGTTAAGTGTATACTAATTGGTTTGTGTGATCACGGACATATGTACACAAATGATCATGTACAGATGTGTGCAGGTGATCATGGACATATGTGTGCAAATGATCATTGGGACATGTGATTTTACTGTTATATATGTGGGGGACAGGTGTTTTTACTATGTGGGGACATGTGTTTTGGGGACATGTTTGTTTTACAGTGTGTGGGACACTAGACTGGTGATCAGTGAGTAAAAAGCTGAAAAAAACAGCTCATACTCACTGATCACCAGCCAGCTGCAGCAATCCACCTTCCTCTCTTCACCGACGACTTATGTGTGAGGAGAGGAGAGCCGATCACCTAACAACCGGCCGTTTGTTTATATCACATGACGGCTGTCATTGGACACAGCCATCATGTGATCAGGAGGGCCAATCACAGAGTCCTCCTGCCAATCTATGATGCGCCGTGTCCAGGTGACATGAGTGTATCGGGATCGCACCGCTGCGTGGGAACGCGCATGTGCGATCCCCTTCCTTCTGAGGGACGTTCCTCAATGTCCACTCAGAAGAAGAGAGTGCCCACCAGCCGTATATGTGCAGTGGCCAGGTGGGAAGTAGTTAAAGTGGTTAAAGAAAAATCGCTTGTTGGTTTCGTACGAGAATAATTTCTGTGCTTGATCCTTCGGATAATTTTGCGTGAACTGTCATGATTGTCTCTCAAAAGGTGTGTCCTAACGATCAAATTATCGGAATAACAGTAGGTTTTCTGCAGCAGCTCTTTTGCCTAGATCTACTGTTTTCATCCATTCTGTGGTCCTGTATGTATGCAAGGTAGCCACCATATCCAAGCTACAGGCAGCTCTGTACCTAAACCTACCCACATGACAGTGCAATCCTGTGATCAAAGGCTGAAGTGGATGGGATATGTTAAAGACCTGATAGCCTCTGAATATTACTACATGTGAGCATCTTTCAGATCAACAGTAATAAATGCCTACTGCCAAAGGTGAAGAGTGAGGGCTTTTTCAGACTTGCCAGGAGACCATTGGATCAAATATATTTATGTATGTGTGGGATGAGGGTCCCCAGATGTAGAGTGGGGAATGAATGATTCAAACAAAATCAGGTCTCTGCAACTACCCATCTATCTACAAAAACATTACACAAATACAAATGGTTTCTTTGCCTGATGTGGAACTGCCATGTTTTTAAATGTTATTAATGGCTTAGTTAAAAAAAAAAAATAATAATAATAATAACAAGGATTTAATAAGGATTTCACACTGGGCAATGATCTTATTTTCTTTCATATCTTTACAAATACACCTGCTCTCAATTTGGATAATTTGTATATAATATTGAGCACAAACTTTCTCAACCTTTTTACCCCAAAGGAACCCTTAAAATAAAACTTTCAGATGTCAGTGACACCTTAATAAAATATATATTTGTAAAGCGCATAGCTAATTTTATAAGATAATGAAAATTTAGGGAAAAAATAATGTATTATACTGTACTTTTTATTGACACCACACTGACCACATTGACACCAAAGGTGGATCATTGTTTACACCACTCTGCTCTTAATTGGCAAAATAGTTTGCAGTAATAACCACAGAAATTATTAAATGAAACTGATGAATGAAAAATAATAAGAAGAAATGTAGACAGACATTGTTGGTCAGTGTAGAAATGTCTCTGTAAATTGAGTTTGATGAATGGTCCCCTTACAAGAATGCCCCTTCTTAGGTTATGATCATCCGTGTTCAGAAAAATAAATAATGGCCCCAACATTGGTGGTCAGATGAAAGATTGCACCATTTCAGTTGGCGGTAAAATGCAAACATTAGAGACAACTAAAAATAATACTACAAAAGGTAGAAGAAATTAATCAACTCAAAGTAACAAAAACTATAGAGAAAATACTGGATTAATCTAATTTACACATAACAACCTAACCACTTGCCGACTGCTCTATAGCCAAATGATGGCTACAGTGTGGCCGACTAGTTTGGGAAGGCTGTCAAGTGATGGCTTCCTGTGATCGCGCTCTCCCCTCAACACTACTGATCACAGATTGAGGTAAAGAGCCAATCAGTGGCTCTTTACCACTTGATCAGCTGTGTTCTGTCACAGCTGATCATGGATGTAAGCATAAGCTGGTTATCGGCACTCCTTTTCAACCACTGGAAGTGTGAGAAGAGGAGAAGAGAGACAATAACTGGCTTGTGTAAAAGAGACATCTACACTGATAATTGGGATACTGATTATTAGTGTCCTGATTATCAGTGCAGTCCCAACAGTCCCCACCAGTGCCGCCTACCACGGCCTATCAGTGCCCAATGTGTCCTATCCCTTATTCTTTGGTATGCTTTATAAAAATGTAATAAAAATTGCATTGAAGAAAAATAAATACAGAGGCTTCCAATGATGGCCAGCTCTAATATTACTGTACCTACTTGTCATGGAGATCATCGTTTGTCAATACTTCCCAACTTACTCCCAAAACTTGTGTACAGCAAGTGATGTCAAAACAGCAGATCTGCACACTTCATTACTGCTGAAAATACTTAAATTTATCTATAATGAAACATTTTTAAGCTTCAGGGTAAGGAAGGGATAGAACATGTTATATTTCCAGCAAAGGCTCTTTATATCCTGCCTGGTCAGAAGGTAATCCACAGGACAGGAAGTGAGGGGAAAACCGTCTAAGGCCGCATACACACGACCGAGGAACCTGACGGGCGAAACACATCGTTTTCCCCGTCGAGTTCCTTGTTCGGCTGTCAAAAAACTAGTCGAGCCAAATTTTCCCATTGCCCGTCGAGGAAATAGAGAACATGCTCTCTTTTTGTCTCGACGAGTTCCTCGACAGTTTTCTCGGCGAAAAGTGTACACATGACCGGTTTCCTCGGCAGAATACGTCTCCCATCGAGTTTCTTGCTGAATTCTGCCGAGGAAACTGGCCGTGTGTACGCAGCCTATCAGCAACACTGACAGAAGTAAAGAATGTCTGTCCTTTTTTTTACGGTTAGGCAGGGTAATTCTATAACCCCCACTAGCTTTTTGTTGCTGCCTGTCTCCACATTGTAAGTTTTTCCTCACTTACTTTCTGGCCTGTTCTGTCCAGGGAGAAATTTCTTTAATGGCATCCTGGAGAGGCAAAAGAATTTCAGGTAGATAGAAAGGTGCACTTTTGTCTCAAAGTGCTTTGATTGTTTAGTTAGATCGAATGTTTCCCCAATTTAACATTACTGAGCCGGAACCTTAAATTAAGCATTATATACCAATTAAGAGGGATTCACTGAGACTCCACCTGCAAGGGGAAGGTATCAAATGGGATATGAAAAGCAGGACATAGGAACACATGTACTTTGATGTTTCTGCCTCCTTCCCCAGGCCCTTAGATGCCCTGTAGATTACTGCTTGCACAGTTTGTACCTTTATGGATTGCCTCCTTCATAAAACAGGGCTTGACATTTTCTCAGCAAAGCAGATACAGCCTTTTCAGCCATCCATAAACAGGAAAGGAAATTAGTTCTATTTACATACATTCAGAAATTTAGAAAAAGGTGGGAAGGTAGCAGCAGTAGTGCATTAAAATGACTGTGAATAACAGGGAGATGTGTTTACTCATAGGGAAAAATAATAGCTGCAAGCCCTTGAGATTATTTTAAGGATCAGTTCACAAATGTACAAATGAATCCATGCAATGTAGTTCTTATTACAGGTACTATAGCACAACAGATAGAAAAAAAATCTAGGAACCCTTCAAGCATCTCTATTAACAACTCCTTAAAGGTTATTAAGCAAGCAACCCACACATCATTTTACACTGCCAAAATCTTAGCTAATAAATGGCTTGAATAACTAAGACTAGATGACAAATCAAAGTGAACAGGCTTTCATGAGTGGACTTTTGACACCAAAGTGGAGTTCCACTCGTTTTTTAGTTTATTAAAAGTCAACAGCTACAAAAAGTGTAGCTACTGACTTTTAATAAACACACTCACCTATCCTACGATCCAGCGATGTGGCCACCCAAAGCCTCAGTCTTCCCCCCCCTCTCCTCTGCGTCGACATCACAGCCGCGTGCGCACTGCGCATGTGCGAGTCGTGCTGCACTGTCCTGAATGGCCAAGCAATCTTCTGTTCCAGACGATTACAGGAAGGGATGAGGGAGAGGAGGAGTTGCCTAGGTGGCGTGAGCGGAAGTGGGAGCTAGGTACCTGTCAAAACTAGGTATCCACACACCCCAAAAAATGACATGCCAAATGGGGCATGTCAGGGGGTTAGGACTCCTTAAAGCGGAAGTTCCACTTTTGGGTGGAACTCTGCTTTAACTTCAACCAAACTCTTAATGAAGCTTTATTTTAAAGTAAACTTTTAGTTATATTAAGTTTTAGATAGATTGTAGAATGATTACCACACGTGTCATTGTTGTCTGTTTGCCATTTCGGGAGCTTCCCCCTTTGTATTTGTCCTGCTTACCAGTATCATTGAAAGTAAAACCCACATTTTGTATTGTCTCCAGAAACGTAATAGAGAAGAAATATTCCAGTGGGGGAAACTAGTTCTGGTGAAAGTATTTTTCTTTTCACTATGCAGGAAAAAAAAATTCCTAGCAAACACACGTGTAATACCATCAGTAGAAATTTAACAGCCGTGTAAATTAATCCTTAGACCCTATACGCACTATTAGGCCACATACACACGATCAGACCGGTCTGATGAAACTGGTCCGACGGACCGTTTTCATCGGACCTGGCTGAAGTAGTCTGATGGTCTGATGTGTGTGTACACACCATCGGACCAAAAATCCGATCAGAACAGAACGCAGTGACGTAGAACACAACAACGTGCTGAAAAAACAAAGTTCAATGCTTCCAAGCATGCGTCGACTTGATTCTGAGCATGCACGGGTTTTTGGTCTGATGCTTTTGCGTACTAACCATCGAACCTGTCCGATGGACAGGTGTCCGTCAGACAGATTTTGAAGCAGGTTTTAAAACTTTGGTCCGACGGACAATGGTCCGATGGGCCGTACACACCATCGAACTGGTCCGATGAAACTGGTCTGCAGACCAGTTTCATCCGGCTGGTCTGATCGTGTGTACGCGGCCTTAGATTTCCTGCCTTAAAGGCCCATAAACACAATCAGAAAATCTGAAGTTAAATTTCATCCGATGAACGATTTACCAATTTTCTGGTCGCCAGTATGCTGCTTTTGACAACTGACTACGAATTTTTTATCAGACAAAAACTGGATGTTCAGGCTCCTAAATTGTTGTCTAATGTCACCACAACGTCTGATTTTCTTACCATTAATATGCATGCTCAGAAATTAAAGAACACATACAAAACAATTCAACACATTACATCACTTCTGATGTTGCATTCTGTCGTACAAAAATGTTCTGATGGTGAGTAACCTCTTTGCTTTCTATTTGAGACTAGCATTCAACAAAAAACCGTCGGAATTTTGTCCAATAACCTGATCATGTGTACAAGGCTTAAAGCCTCATACGCACTATCAATTTTCCTGCAGTTTTTTTTCTTCAGGTTTACCAAAACCATGTAGTGCAAGGGCCTGCCTGATTGCATACAAATTGAAACTCTTGAGGTTTGACCTCATATTAATAAGTGAAAAAGTGCGCTTAGGAAAAAGGTGTAAAATAGGACTGCAGCCCCCCAAAAAAGGATACTCCACTAACGGGGTACCTAGGTAAATGGTATATGAGAAAAGGGGTAGTGGCGCTGTCCCTACCCTGATTAATCAGGGATGTACAGTATGTGTCAGTGTGTCAACTTATGAAACTAGTACTAGAAGGTTTCCTAAGTACAAGTATAATGAAAATACAGTGACACCATATACATAAAAAGTATACTAAACATATAGTGATAAAGTGCAATAGTGCATAAACATGTGATTATTATTAAAGTCCATAAATTCAAAACATAACGATGAAAAATGTGCAGTAATCCTAGATACGTAATTTCATATGATGTGTAGATAGGTGGTATCGCTGTGGTCCGGTGCTCCCCCACCAGGTTCCCCACTCACCAGAGCCAATCACCCCTACAGGGGTACCAAGTGTGTAATCACAGAGGGATCCCGATGTCCTCCAATGGTGCTGTCAGCCCAAGTTGGATGTATCCACTGGATAATAGTTATAAGGTCCTCACTCTTCTGAAAAAAAGGAAAAAACAGGCTCCCATAGTGTGGTAAAAAATGGTTTATTTTGCACAAAACAGGTGCAATAAATATATAAAATAAATATAGACAGGTAGCTAAATGTGCTGTCCAATATGTATGAAATAGTCAGCAGAGTGGTGTGAAAGGTCAAGCACCACAAGAGAAAGATAATAAAAAATAATAAAAAAGGTATGAAGTCCAAAAAGTATGTATTTGCAGCAGCACCTTCCATGCTACATCAGTCACCGCCGTCGGAAGTGTGGCGCTGGAGTGCATTCCAAGCGGCTCAGACGGCAAACCGGAAATGCGTGCATGTGGGCTTGGCGTTCTGACGTGCGTCTGTACGCTCGACGTACGTTTCTTGAAAAAGTCGTATCACGAAACGTACGTCGCGCGTCAGCACGCCAAGCCCGCACGCACGCATTTCCAGTTTGCCGTCTGAGCCGCTTGGAACGCACGCCAGCGCCTCACTTCCTACGGCGGTGACTGATGTAGCGTGGAAGGTGCTGCTGCAAATACATACTTTTTGGACTTCATACCTTTTTTTTTATTTTTATTATCTTTCTCTTGTGGTGCATGACCTTTCATACCACTCGGCTGACTATTTCATACATATTGGACAGCACATTTAGCTACCTGTCTATATTTATTTTATATATTTATTGCACCTGTTTTGTGCAAAATAAACCATTTTTTACCACACTATGGGAGCCTGTTTTTTCCTTTTTTCGGAGGAGTGAGGACCTTATAACTATTATCCAGTGGATACATCCAACTTGGGCTGACAGCACCATTGGAGGACATCGGGATCCCTCTGTGATTACACACTCAGTACCCCTGTAGGGGTGATTGGCTCTGGTGAGTGGGGAACCTGGTGTGGGAGCACCGGACCACAGCGATACCACCTATCTACACATCATATGAAATTACGTATCTAGGATTACTGCACATTTTTCATCGTTATGTTTTGAATTTATGGACTTTAATAATAATCACATGTTTATGCACTATTGCACTTTATCACTATATGTTTAGTATACTTTTTATGTATATGGTGTCACTGTATTTTCATTATACTTGTACTTAGGAAACCTTCTAGTACTAGTTTCATAAGTTGACACACTGACACATACATCCCTGATTTATCAGGGTAGGGACAGCGCCACTACCCCTTTTCTCATATACCATTGACCTCATATTAGATGGTTTCGGTAAACCTGTAGAGAAAAACCTGCAGGAAAACTGATAGTGAGTATGGTGCTTAAGAGTTTAAATTTAGGAAGGCCCTTGCTCTACATGGTTTTGTTAAATCTGAAGACACAAATGTGCAGAAAATCTAATAGTGTGTATGGGGTCTTATTCTGTGCAATGAGAAATTGAGTCTGCACCACACACCACTGGACTCTGAATGGCCCAAAGCCTTCCCCAGATTGCATCAACAACATGGACAACAAAAGGTACACTTTGCTCAGCATTGATTTTGGTACTTTATGTATTCAAATAAGCATTGACATCTCTAAGGAGCAATATTTTGCAGAGCACAATGTTTCGGAACTACTGTTGTTTAGAAATGTCTGTGCTTATTTGAATTAATGGAAAATCAATGCTGAACAGAGTACAGCCCTTTTTATCTTTCTACTGTCTTGTATTGTAATTGATTTACATTCAGCAGTCATTCAGCAATGGTGCTGATTGCACTGTCTAATGTACGAATAACCAATAAAGGTAAAATCTTTAATTCGGACTATGATTTCCGTAGAGGTTCTTTGCATCAGAAATACATATATAAATTAAATCCTACCATAAGTTGTAGTCATTGAAAATACACTATAGTTTCTCTTTAAGTGTATTCCAATTCCTCTGCGTCAGATAGACATCTTCCACTGTCTTGTCTCCATGGCAGAAATTGCAGAGAAATTTAAAGCCGCAAATTCAGCTGTGTACGTGTTGAAACTTCCAATGCTCTCTCCCCCTTATAAAATGTCTGGCTGTTTCTCGGTGACATTGATCAGATTTGAAACTTCATACTTTCTTAATTTAATCTGTTATTGACAGTAATATATTTTAACTGGAGAATGTGTTCTTTCGGTGCATATTGACTTGGCTTGTTAAAATTTCCACAGTACATGCTAACATCGGATTCTCTGTCACAGTAACTTAAGACACGAGGGCGGCAATGAATGATTCCTGCCACTCAATGAACTTTAACTGGAAACCCTACTTGAATGGTAATAATCTGCTCCAGTAATTGCTGTGGAAAAGAACAAAATCCCCAGGGATTTTCCATCTAATCATTTATTTATAAATCTGTAGATAGCAGTCTGCAGAATGCGCATCAGGGGTCAACTTTGTGCTCAAACCCGTTGCAGAGTGTTTACATTTCACAGTGGTTTTGTACTGTAGTTCCAGCCTACAGGATCAGTCAGGCCTCCGGTTCACCAGATAGCTGCTGCTCGGCAGATCACTGCCTTCAGACCAGGCTACTTTATTACTAATGCCTCACTAGAGTCCATTCCCTCCTGTATTAGCTGATATATGCATGTTTTTCCATCTCATTAATTCAGTCTACATACAATTGATTTTTGCCTATTAATAAACCCCTTGTGTTAGTGACAGCTATCTAAACCTCTCTGCCTTATGTTGAGCGTGATAAATATGCCTGATAAAATTCCATCAGGCATAGTTCAGCCCAGGGTTTTTTATTATTTTTTTTCCTTCCTCTTTTAGTCTTTACTTTTTCTATTGCTCTTCCTGTAGCACCACATAGGTTCCTTTTTTGGGGTTGTCAGTCTTTTGCAAAACCAAATAATAAATTATAGGGTTAGAGTTCAGTTAAAGCCCCGTACACATGATCAGAATTTCCAATGGAAAAAAGTCAGACAGACTTTTTCCATCGGAAATTCCGACCATGTGTATGCCCCATTGGTGTAATTTCATCAGAAATTCAGATGAATTCCATCAGAGTTTAGATTGAGAACATGTTCTCTTTTACTCCGATGGAATTCCGATGTGATTTTGGTCGGACAAAGGTCCGATTGTGTGTACGGGGCTTAAGATCACCCGTCATAACTTATATATTGGCACATTAAGACAATTATATAACCTTTACAAACTAATAAAGAAAAAAAAAGACCACCTGTGCTCAGACCAAGGCACCACCAGTCTCAAACATGCATTAAAACCAAAAGAAGCATTGCCAATGGGACTAGGTTGAGTGATGCCAGAGAAAAGTAATTTACAAAATATAAAAAATGCTAAATGTATTTCATAATGCATAAAAAACTAACACGTGTCAGTGTTAGTTGACCATCATAAAACAAAAGAAAACATGTCAACAGTATACATATATATTACTGGTATTGATATATAAGCATCCATATGGTTCACCCATTGATGTTGCAGCAGCTACTTATGTTGGTGCCCAACTTGCAATCTTGTTTTGACTTCTAAGAGGGGTAGTGCATTCTTGCCTCTCTTGTATGCTCTGGCCTCAGGTCCCTCCACAGTGCTGGGGTCCTGTTTTTTTTACCCAATTTGTGGCGGTTACTATGCAGCCACACCTCTGATTTTATCTACTGATGTATGTACACTTAATTCAATCTTGGCTGCCTCTTGAAGAAGTGGACTATGCCCAATAAAACACGTAGAGATTACATCTCCCATGAATTAGATGTTGTTACAGCTATGCTTATACATCAATATCAGCAATATATATGTATACTGTTGACATGTTTTCTGCTGTTTTATGATGATCAACTACCACTTAAGTGTTTGTTTTGTATGCATTATGAAATTCAATTTTTTTAATATTTTGTGAACTACTTTGAATGAATGAATGAAAAACTTATATAGCGTGGCACATGCGAACTGAATCGCCTCTGGGTGCTTCTTGCTCCTGTCTTCTTTGATATCAAAAGAGGTGAGTTTTGATCTTTCTTCTGAACGCTAAGTGATTCTCCTCCAACCGAATGCTGGATCGCGAATCTTCTTTCTCCTTTGGACTTGTAGTTGGCTTTCGGAATCGGGAGCAGGTTTTGATTGGTGGATCGCAAGGCGCGATTGGGATTGTGAGCTTTTATTTTTTCGCATAAATAATGGGGAGCATTCCTATGGATACATCTATGCATTAGACAGAGTGCTTTAAAAGCAATTCTGTCTTTTACTGGAAGCCTGTGAAGGGCTCTCAGTGAAGGTGAGATGGATTCCCAGGGTTTTTTCCCCGTCACAAGTCTGGCAGCCGTGTTCTGAACGACTTGCAGACGAGCGATTTGGTACTTCGGGAGTCCGAGGTAAAGTGCATTTGCATAGTCCAGTCTGAAGTTAACAATTGCTCCCACCACTTTACTCTGGCATCATTCTACAAAGTCCCAATGGGCAAATTTGTTCTTGGTTTTACCAATTATATAAAAAAAATCTGTGGTATGATTGTGGAATATTTCCACCACAAAAGCTCATCAAAAAAACATTGTTTTTTTTTTTTTTTTTTTGCAATTTTGATGTTTTTTGGGGTATTGTTCCAAACGTACTTGCCATGTACTTGATCTAATTTGTAAATGACTGTACTGAGCAAAATGAAAATAAATAAACAACAGTTAGCAATGATATAATGTCACAAGTTTTCCCAGTGTTCTTCATCTTTCATCTTTGGCCGTTTGTCCTGCTGTTAGTGAAGCTCCTAATAACCCCCTTAAAAGAGGGTTATTCCCTTCGATTGGATCAACTTTAATGCTGAGCTTCCCAGTCTAATAGGTGTTTTATTGACACTGAACCAAGGAACAGAGGCAATTCAAAAGCAGGGAAGTGCTTAGATTGCACAAGTACTTTGAAACTTGCCGTTGTTGTCCCAATCTCTTACTAGAAAAAGGATACTGACTGATTAAATCTGTTAAACACCCCTTTCTAAGACAACAGGCTCACCTGGAGGGTATTTGTTCTTCCCTCCTGTTCTTGGCACAGACATCCCCTATCGGACCTCCTGGAAGGGTTTAGGGATTATTTGGAACTATAATCATTATTAAAGGTGATATTGTATTTAAAGGTACTACAGAAACATATAGAGACAAATATGCTTCTGTATTGGGACCACAGGGCTGTATTTGCTTGAATATTTTTTTTGTAATTTTATATTGTATGTAATCAAATTTTCTATTTATTTAAAAATATATATATATAGTTTGATGTTGATCAATTTTTCTGCACCTTAAAACTGTCTTTTTGCTCTTTGGGTATTTTTTATTACATATAATTAGGAGGTGGTGCGCTTATTAACCACTTAAGACCCGGACCTTTATGCAGGTAAAGGACCTGGCCAGTTTTTGCGATTTGGCACTGCGCCGCTTTAACTGACAATTGCGTGGTCGTATGACATGGCTCCCAAACATAGAGCTTTCTTTTGGTGGTATTTGATCACCTCTGCGGTTTTTATTTTTTGCGCTATAAACAAAAATAGAGGGACAATTTTGAAAAAAAAAATCAATATTTTTTACTTTTTGCTATAATAAATACCCCCAAAAAAGATATAAAAAAAAACATTGTTTTTCTCCATTTGGGCCAATATGTATTTTTGTACATATTTTTTGGTAAAAAGAATTGCAATAAGCGTTTAACGATTGGTTTGCATAAAATGTATAGCGTTTACAAACTAGGGGATAGTTTTATGCCATTTTTATTAATATATATTTTTTTTTTACTACTAATGGCGGTGATCAGCGTTTTTTTTTGGCACTGCAACATTATGGTCGTTTTTTGGTAGTCATTTTGGGACTTCATTGATCGTCTTCTGCTCTTGCACTTTTCCACTTGGTGTGTTATTATTGTTGTTTCATGTCAAGCATGTTTTAATATGGTTACATTGTAGCCATCAACACTATATATATTCAGGGACCCACCTTCCCCTGTGTACACTCCTCGCTTCAGTGTTAGCGCTTATCACTTTCCCAATTTATTTACTGTTTTGTGTATTTAGTGATCACTTTTGAGATACAGCAGCTTCACGTTTGCTTAGGATTTTTCCTAGACATTTTTAACACTCATAGTACCACATTAGAATTTTTATTCCACGCTATGGGGGACACATCGGACACTTTTGACACATTTTTGGGACCATTGTCATTTTCACAGCAAAAAATACTATAAAAATGCATTGTTTATTGTGAAAATGACAATTGCAGTTTATGAGTTAACCACTAGGGGGCGCTGTAGGGGTTATGTGTGACCTCATATGTGTTTCTAACTGTAGTGGGGCTCGGCTGAATGTGTGACGTCACTGATCGCCTTTTCCTATATCAGGGAACAGACGATCAGTGACACTGTCACTGTGAAGAATGGGGAAGGTATGTTTACACACAGCTCTCCCAGTTCTTCAGCTCATGTGACTGATCCCGGGACACCAGCAGCGATCGAGTCTGCGGGTCCCGCGGCCACGATCACGGAGCTTCGGCTGACCCACGGGTGGGCACTTAAAGAGGACGTACAGGTACGCGCTTGTGCCCAGCCATGCCATTCTGCCGACGTATATGTGCAGAAGGCAGTCCTTAAGTGGTTAATACCATCATGTTAACATAATGTTCAAAAGCAATGGGTTACAAGTCATCTGGGTTACATGGGGAAAAAATGACTGTCAAAGCATATGGTAATCAGACATGCTGAATACACAGACCCTTGACAGACGACCAGAGCTAACACACTGTTGTCTCAGCCAGTACAAGTTTTGAAAGTTGCCGGAAAAAGAGTTGGACCTATGCCTCCAGCTTTCCCATTGTTGACCTAGAGAGGCAATGAACAGGCTAAATACTAATGAAACGTTGAGATGACAGTAAAGTCTTGGAAAGATGGTGGTCCCACTAGAATGATTGCCTTGATGAATTGCACTTGAATTGTTTTTTTAACTTCTCTTGGATGTTGCTTAGAACAGGTGGAACGTCTCCACCCCTTTTATGTGTATATGCCATTGTTAAATGCCTGATAACATGTTACATTTTCATATTTTAATTTAAAATGTCTGCAATAAATGGATTACCAGATTATTTTGCTACTGATTTTGGAGGGTCCACAGTAATCAAAGGTGGAGAAAAAACCATCTGTGTTGCCTTGACTGGTTTATTTCAGTAAGTATTCTTCACAAACTACCTGAGCCTGGTTCATTAGAAAACATAATTCTTTACACCTTCTGTATTTGCCCACATTGTAATAGGGGTTAGGAGTGTGTAACGGTCACCACCGCTTACGACCTTCCATCCATCCACGACAAGCTTATCTGACACACTCCGACAATATTGCATACACGATCCATATCCTTTCCCAGA
Source organism: Rana kukunoris (assembly GCA_029574335.1). Taxonomy (NCBI): domain Eukaryota; kingdom Metazoa; phylum Chordata; class Amphibia; order Anura; family Ranidae; genus Rana; species Rana kukunoris. The sequence continues at coordinate 36,037,644 of CM056056.1, forward strand.
ATAAGACGAGACAGAGCTCCGTTCTTGCTTCCAAAGATATGACAATGTATTAGTATTTTCTCAGCTTCTTATACAGTCTCAAGCATAATGCAGTTAATCACAGGACAATGCAATCTCCACCCCCCTTCACACCATGGGGGGCTTCAATCACACTCTAAAAGGCATTCAGGTAAGCTAACCATGTAGACCGGTCGGCACCGCATCTTCAATAGGGTTCAATTAACCTTCAATAATAACACAGACATCTAGTTGAATAAGTTATCTATACAGCTTTATCACACAATGGCAGAGTCTTGTGAGAGTGGGTGTAATCAACACCTTCCGATATTTCAATAGCATATTATACAAAGGTATGACTCACTCTGGTCTTGTAGACCTGAATTAACACCTTTCCAAATCATGTGTGCCCAGATTGAATAGCTAACCGCTTTTGGTATTTGAAGACATCCTGCAAACATGAATTATTATTAATGTCCCTTATTAATGTCTTCTGTAACATATGAATTATGATTCTTTGTCACCCTATGGCCCTAGTGGACATAAGGTGACCCTAGACATAGGAATATCTCAGTCTGTCACGGTGCATTCCGTTACAGAGTGGCTTCTGTAACTTACTAATATTTTGCATTTTAACTTGCCATACTTTGGTCATATAAAGAACTGTTGGTTGTAGTATATTGGGTACCATTTAATTTCCAGTCTAAAACTGGTGCTGTCTGTATAATCAAATTGGGTATTGTGTTCCCAGGGAGGGGAAAGAAAATTAAAATGTGTAACTGAGGGCAAACCAGGCTGAGTTTTTAGATGCTTTCTGTCAAAACAACAGGCATTTGTTGCATGAAATACGTGTTGTGGGAGCTTTTTGCTGTAGATGTGGTTTATAGGAGTGTAGAATGTTGTTTTGCATGTAAACGTCATTGTATGAGTTTACACAAATTGTTGAAGCTGGAAATCCTGTTTTGTATTATTTTAGATACTTCATTACAAACTAGGAAGTGCTATTGTGAGACTGTTGAAAAACATTAAAGGAAGCAACTTCCGAGCCAATAATAAGATCTCTCATCTAAATAAGGAAAGGATTTATAGAATTCCCCTGTATCTTTCATTTTTTTTAAATTCTAAATGACTAGGTAGAGCAGGCTATAAATTAACATTCTACCTAATATCACTAATGTTTTACTGAGTAATAAAGAAGTAAAAGTTTGATTATGAGTGCGGTTTGTAACACTGGCGTGGCAGGGGGGGCTCCTGCACCGGGCGAAAAATTGCGGGGGGGGCGAAATCCTGGCGTCCGCGGAACGCGCCGCCGCCTTAGGAGACGATGGAGAACTACAAGTCCCAGCAGGTTATAATATAAAGTTCCGAGGTGGATAGATGTCTGGACAGTGACAATTGGTGGCACAGTGGTGACAATTGGTGGCACAGTGGTGACGATTGATGGCACAGTGGTGACGATTGATGGCACAGTGGTGACGATTGATGGCACAGTGGTGACGATTGATGGCACAGTGGTGACAATTGATGGCACAGTGGTGACAATTGATGGCATGGTACAGTGACTGCATTTGATGGCATGACACAGTGGTTGCGTTTGTTGGCATGGCACAGTGGTGACAATTGATGGCACAGTGGCTGCATTTGATGGCATGGCACAGTGGTTGCGTTTGGCATGGCACAGTGGTGACAATTGATGACACAGTGGCTGCATTTGATGGCATGGCGCCCTGTGATTGGGCGTATGTGGTCATGCGCTAGCGCCAGGGGGGGGCGGAAAAAAAAAGTTCTGCCCCGGGCGCCCATAACTCTGGTTACGCCACTGGTTTGTAATACTGGCTGTGCATGTACTTACATTTGGCAAGAAACTTACAGGGTTTTTCTTCTTTAGCTGTTTTGCACAAAGCTTCTTCACTTTACCAGCCATATACCATGTAAAGTGGTCTGCTGACTTCTCTTGTAGCTAACCAAATTGGCTGCTCAGCCCATCCAAATAATTCTCTCTTGGAGTAGGACTGCCAGCAGTGGCTGCTCCGCTTTCTCATCCATATGTTAGTAACAGTGACGGACCAAATCGGTGTACAGCAAAGACTCTGACTTTCTCTGACTCAAGCAGATCCCAGAGTTACATAGATAGTCAGGTTGACATAGGAGAAATTGTTCAAAACACTTTAGTGCTAAACCCAAGAGAAAGCTTTAATTCCACTTCTTTCCACAATGCCCATCATGGGTTTAGCCCTCCACTGACCGGGAAGTCTTTTAAATGAACCGCAAAAAAACATACAGGAGGGCGCAACCACCTTGTGCATTACCATTGATACATTTTATTGAATCCATATAGACAAATGGATAATCACATGCCAATAAATAACATCAAGCAAACATGATTTGCTCCAACTTGGACACAGTTACATTGGGGGTTATTTACTAAAGGCAAATCTGCTCTGCAAAACAAGTACAATGTGCACTTGAAAGTGCACTTGGAAGTGCAGTCGCTGTAAATCTGAGGGGTAGATCTGAAGTGAGGGGAAGCTCTTCTGATTTTATCATCCAATCATGTGCAAGCTAAAATGTTGCTTTTTATTTTCCTTGCATGTCCGCCTCAGATCTACAGCAATTGCACTTTCAAGTGCAGTTTGCACTTGTAGTGCAAAGTGGTTTTGCCTTTCGTAAATAACCCCCATTGTGTCCAAGTTGGAGCAGATCATGTTTGCTTGATGTTTTTTTTATTGGCTTGTGAGTGTCCATCTGTCTATATGGATTAAAGGTATTAATGGTAATGCACAAGGTATATATGTTTTTTTTAATTAAGAGAAGAGTATTTTTTTCTATCTATTCAACCTTTCAGAGTGTCTGAATGTTCTTATATCATCATAGAACATCTGAACAAAGATAATCTAAGGCATTTTTTTAGGATTATAAAGACCCCTAATGAGTTTCAACGATAAGTATGTATGTTTCTGTAATAAGGAAGGCTTCAGTAGATGTTTTTTGCATTCCCTCACTTTGAAAATGAGACTGCTCATAATTTGCAATTCCTTGCTATGTGACAATGAGGCAGGTTAATGATACACATTTATGGTTTCAGGTTAAACCCTAAATTCCCCTAAAACTCACATCTCTACCTAAGTGTTCACATATGGATACCAAAGACATAGAGCTGCTACCCCCTCTCCTGAATCAAGTTGAGTATATGCACCAATGCTCAGGCTGTTGGCTGCTGTGAGCCCTGTAGAGATTAAATCTTAATAAAGCACTTTGGTAAAATCCACAAGCAAGTAGCCTTTATTAGAAGAATAAAGCATAAAATCCACACAAAGGACCAACGTGTTTCAGCCATTAGACCTTAATCATGGCTTATGATTAAGGCCAAACGGCCAAAAACACGTTGGCCACGCATTGTGTCCACGCATTGTGTGGATTTTATGCTTTGTTCTTCCTAAATTAAGGCTACTTGTGGATTTTACCAAGGTTCCTGCATTCTATCAAGATTCAAACTGCTGAGACCTACTCTATTAAAATGCAAGCTCTTATGAGCAGGGCCCTCTTGTCAATCTTGGATTTTATTGCAATGTAACTATACTATATCCCTTTATATTTTAAAGCGTTGCACAAACTGTCGGCTCTATATAACTCCAGTATAATATACTGTAAAAGTAATACCTTGGATTTCTGCATAACAGTTGCAGTTATGTGCCCAAGATTGCAAATACAAGCATCACAAATACATACAAAAACTACAGCAAATCCTTTGTCAAATAAAAAAAACTAGCTTGGCCTTATTGTGACACAATTTTTTTAGGTTTTAAATAGCACTGTATAGGAACATCTTCTGGTGAGATTTAAAATCCTCAGATTTCCTAGAAATCCAGGGCAATGGCCCCATGATGTCAATCCCACCAAGCAAAATTGATGATAAGGGGTAAGTATTTTATGCTTTGTTATAATCAAAAAAAATGTCAAATCCAGTTACTGATGCACAAGCCTCATAAATTAAACAAAAGACAATTTCTTTACTGTTCCTGACTAAGCCAAATTCGTATTCAATCGTGTCTTAAATGTTTCTACGTTCCAGGCACTGCAGGTACATTTCAGCAGCAAAGGCAGTTCTGTCAATCCAGAAAGAAATGGGCAGGACTAGGCATGGCCAGGTGCTGAATAACAAGCGACAGACTTGTGAATCAGTAGTGGCAATGCTATTAGCAGCAGCATTTTTTTTCAGCCCACTGTAGTGCAAGTAGGCACAGCCTAAATTAGTATGGCAATACTGCTCTAAATTCAGGAGCAATGCAGCATCTTTGCCACACCTTCACATGAAGCTGCATTGGGTTGTGCTCACTGGCAGGATCAGCAGCTATTTGACTTTGCAAGGGACCTAGGGGAAAACTTGGTAATTCAATTATAATAAGTTATAAGTTATTTTAATTTTATTATTTGGTTGGCCATAGGCCTAGTTTAACCCCTTGCCCAACTGCTGGCCCTCATATGACGTCCTGGGCTTTGAGTGGGTATATCTGAATGATGCCTGCAGCTACAGGCATCATTCAGATATTGGCTGTTTCAGCCGGCGATCCCCTACACTATCTGCTTGATCGTTCTTACGGGAGGCGAGTGGGGACATCCCCCTCCTGCCACCCTCTGGTGCTTCTACCGACTCACCGCTACGTTCGGAGTCGGAGAGCAGATCTGCTGGCCCCGGATGTTTACCATAGAGATTTCCGGCGCACCAGATGGTCCCCCGGAGTCTCTATGATCATTGGAGGCCGGGCACTATGTTATAATGCCACGTCCCGCCTCTGCATTCAAACAAACGGCGCCGCCTCTGCTGGGAAGCCGGGACCATTATTTTTATTTTAGGCTTCTCAGCCTAGAGGTCTTATTGACCCCATTACATTCCTTATAATAGGAATAAAAGTGGTTATTTTTTTTTATTTTTTTTAAGTGTCAATCTTAAAATTGCTGAGCAAATACTGTGCAAGATAAAAAGTTGCAATGGCTGCCATTATATTCTCTAGGTTCTCTACTAAAAAAAACTTATATAATGTTGGGGGGTTATATGTAATTTCTAGCAAAAACATTATGATTTTTACATGTGGGAGAGAAATGTCAGAATTGGCCTGGTTGGCTAACTGTGCTTTTTTTTTACTTCCACTTTAAGATAACAGTTGCTTGGTGTGCCTCTTATAGCTTGCCCCAGTGTTGCACTTTAAAATAAAATCAGGTAGTTAATCAGCATTTGTAATCTAGTATTTACTATTTGTTTTTACTATACTATTTTGAATTGGAAATCACTAAATATTCGTACCGACTTCATATACATATACTAGAGACGGCAACTGTCCTTGTGCTGTGTCATAAGAGAATCTGCATTTCTGTAGAATATAAATGAAACATTCCCGATAAAACCCTCTTGAAAGTAACATGTCGGGGGGTGTACGTTCTTTACAGGAGGATGCCATGTAGCAGCAGCTTGTAATAATCATATTTAATCATTGTGTATGCTAGAAAGACAGATAAAAACACTTAGTACACACCAGGAGGGAGGACCAATCCATTTAAAGGCCAGGTCAGGACTACATGGGGATTGCAATGTAATTTACATTCATTCAGAGATTTTCTTGTGTATCCGCACAGACATATATACACTTTGTTCTTATCTTCTTCCCCAGGACTCGTTAGAGCCTATGGTGATTATGGCCCTAATTGGAATTTAACCCGCACAGTTCATTTTAATAAACAAACAAATAAGTATGCACAGCTGAAAACAAACAAGTCCTAGCCACCAGGGAATTATTTTTGATAATACATTCCCTTTTTTTTTTTATCTGAGAACGGCGCCCTTGGAGAATTATCTGTTCCATTTCTTAATTGTTATCTAGCAACGTTTAGTTGGGTGAAAGATCCTACAGTCTGCATTCATGCTGACAGTTTGCTGCACACACTCAAAAAGGAGCTCGAAAGAACTTGTTGAAGGGCTCGTCGTGCTCACCAAGGACTCGTAGTTAGCAATTTAAATAGAGATTAAAAATGTGTTTTTAATAAGAGGTTATTCCTCTGGAGTCGGAAAAACTCCCCAAACATTTTCTTTTAAAGATGCTTTTATGTGAGCCTGGTGAAGCAAACAAGGTGGTACCTTGTTTTTGTTTGTTTCTGAATAAAAAAATGTACAAAATAAACAGAATTTGAAAGGAAAACGTTGCTAATTGTATTGGATTTACTTTTAAAGCGTCTGCCTGGAAAATTAGGTATTGGTTTGTGAATGTGTGTTGATTATCAAATTACTTTTTTGTATGTGTTTGTTTTACGTGGAAAGCAAGTAAGGGATCAACTTGCAATGGGTGGCAATTCAGTCCATTTTATTACGTGGTGTCCTCAGCTCGCAGGCTGGGATATCAGACTGCTCGTCTAGGGCTGTTAAAAACTGACCTCATCAATTTGGCTAGTTCTCTGTGTGCTAAAAAATACCACTACTTGATCGCAGATCTCGATTCACTGGCTCCAACCCGTGGTCTTACCTTATACTACGATAGAGTTGCAGGGAGGAGGAAGAGGTGGTGGTGCATTGCTGAATCGGGGCTCCTGGATGAGGCTGTTGCTGCCGTTGGGGCCGCTGCTTTTTCTTCCGGCCAAACAGATGGCCGTGAGACCTATAACTCCCAGCCAATCGGGTCTCAAGACCCGCTTCCTGATTGGCCGGTAGGAGAAGCATTAAGTCATCAGCAAATATTAATTTGCAAGTGTCACACAAGTGTCACACCCTTTTCTTTCTCGTACATCACGGGACACAGAGCGGCATATTCATTACTATGTGGGTTATATGGAGTACCTTCAGGTGTGGACACTGGCAATCTTCAAACAGGAAGTCCCCTCCCTATATAACCCCCTCCCCTAGAGGGAGTCCCTCAGTTTTTTCGCCAGTGTCTTAGGTGTTGGTCACGGAATAGCTTTGCTCCACATCCTTTGGGATTAAGGGCGGGCTAACCGGATCTGTCCAAGGAGCCTCAGTGCCAAAGTGGACAGTACCCGGGCCCCAAACCGTGGGGTTTTGCCTATAATGCTCCTCTTTGGAGGGCTGGACCCTGGGCCCAGGACTTGGAGTTTGCAAAAAACCATAAGGTTCCTGTTTTGCCAGGGTGCTATATAGGTCCAGGACAGTGGGTACCTTCATAGGACCCCAGGGCCTGAAGGTCTACTACGCTACCCACGGAGATGGGAGAAGACTGGATCAGTTTGCTGGTCAAACATCCTGCAGCATGGAGCAGGTAAGGGGGAGCCTGCGGGACTTGGTTCGACAGCAGGCTCCCCGGGGTAACCTAAAAGGGGGGATAGCCTGAGTATGCTCTGCATGGGCAACCGTGATCACTATGTCTAAGAGACAGGATGACACCCTTTCTCCCCCCATCACTAGGCCCCCCTGTCTAAAGGTGTTGCTAGCTAACCTGCTGTTTCTTCCTAGAGGCTAGTAAAGGATCCTTAGGGGCCTTGAGAGAGTCCTACCTGGCCGGGAGTTTTGAATCTGCCGCCGTTTCTGCGCCATGGATCTCCAGCAGCGCGGCTCCTCCATGTTCTTCCTGTTTCCGGGTACGCGCGCGCGCGCGTGCACGCGCGCGTCTTATTGACGGTTTCGCGCCATCCAGACAGGAGGGCGGGGGGGGGCGGGCCTGCGGCGTCATACAGGGGCGCGCCCTTCTGCTGTTATAGACAGCAGGCCTTGTCAGGGCTCAGTCTGTGGCTGATTTTTTCAAGGAGAGGACGCAGGGCGGCAGAACAGTGACTCCCGGTGGCGGAAGAGGGGTAGTACATATGGACTTTGTCCCAATGTCTTTATTGTTAAGCCAAAAAATCCCCCTTATTTGACAGCAGGTTGGAGGCTGGCAAACTTAAATTAGGGTCATTGTATATGGTCAAAGAAAATATATAATATATAATTATTTAAAAAAAAAAAAAAAAAAGACCAACATACGGGCCCATCAGTTTGTGGGGACACTAGTGATCTACTCTCCCCTAAACTCTGGAATTGTACTCCTGGCCACTACAGTCTGTTGTGTGGGCGAAGTCCCTCGATTTTGTATTATGGCTTCCAAGGGTTCGGGGTCAAAGGGTACAAAAAAGACCAAAAAACAAAAGGGTTCCCTTTCTGATTCTGATATGCCGATTCTTTCCCCGCAGCTTATTAATTTAAGAAGCGCCTTGGATGAGCCATTAGGGGGATCTGGTGCGGAGGCTGGCCCAGATCAGCCCAGCCCTGTGTTTATCACAGAGGAGATGCTAGCCGTATCCCTAGGGGGGCTAGAAGAGAGAATAGCAGCATTGATCGCTAGAGCTATTCCTGGTAAGAAACGGGTTAGATCCCCATCACCAGGGGGTGTATCCTCAGATGCTGAGATTCTCTCTCCGGAGGAATTAGAATCACAGGAGGATCAACTGGACCTGAACCAAGAGGGTTCAGGGATGGAGGGGTCTACCTCTGAGGAACCATTTTCAGACTCCCAGACAGAGAGACTGTGGGTACAGTCTTTGACGGACATGGTCCGATCGGCATTTAGTTTGCCATTGCCAGAACCTCAGGTTCCTCCGGTATCCTCTCTGGGCTCTTTGAGAGCCCCGTTAAGCAACGCAGTTTTTCCGGTCCATCCTCTCTTGGAGGAATTGATCTTTCGGGATTGGGTACGGCCGGACAGGGTTTTTCTGCCACCGAAAAGATTTGCGGTCATTTATCCCATGGAGGAAAAATTCTCCAAGAGATGGAGGCTCCCAGTAGTGGATGCAGCCATCTCATGTGTGAATAAATCACTAACTTGCCCGGTGGAAAACATACATATGTTTAAAGATCCGGTTGATAAAAGATTAGAAACACTTTTAAAAGCATCCTTTGCTACGGCAGGAGCAGTGGTGCAGCCAGCGGTAGCTGCAATTGGAGTTTGTCAGGCATTAAAAGACCAGACAAAAGAGATGTTAAAAGACATGCCTACCCAACAAGCAGAAGAGTTTGCTGACATTCCCAGAGCTCTGTGTTTTGCGGTAGATGCTATAAAAGATTCCATCCAGCAGGCTTCTCGTTTATCACTATGTTTGGTACACATGAGAAGGCTCTTATGGTTGAAGAACTGGGCGGCAGAACCCCCATGCAAAAAGCTTCTGGCAGGATTTCCCTTCCATGGAGGACGACTCTTCGGAGAGGATCTGGATAAATATATTCAGACTATTTCAAATGGCAAGAGTACCCTTTTACCGGTCAAAAAGACATTCCGGGCTCCTACATTTAGAAGGCAGCTTTTTCCTGTCTCGGGGCCCTCTAATTCCAGGCAGTATCGACGGCCGCCGGCGCGATCCAACGGTAACAGTAGATCGCAGGGACAAACCCCTGGGGGTAAGAAGCCGTGGTATCGCAAACCGTCAAAGACAGCCCCTAAGTCTGCCTTATGAAGGGGCGCCCCCACTCTCACGGGTGGGGGGAAGGCTTCGTCTCTTCTCAGAAGTTTGGGAAGCCAAGATCCCCGACAATTGGGTCCGGGCATCTGTAACCACAGGTTACAGACTGGAGTTTCTAAGGTATCCTCCGCCTCATTTTCAAGAATCAAGGCTACCAAGGGATCCAGCAAGGAAGGCCTCAATGCTGGCAGCTTTGGATCACCTGCTTTGCCAGGACGTAATTATAGAAGTGCCAGCCCAAGAGCAAGGCCTAGGTTTCTATTCCAATCTCTTTGTCATACCAAAGCCCAACGGCGATGTCAGGCCAATTTTGGACCTAAAGAGGTTAAACGGTTATCTAAGGGTGCGGTCCTTCCGGATGGAATCCATCCGGTCAGCAGCCGCCGCGCTTCAGAAGGACGATTTTCTGGCCTCCATAGACATAAAAGATGCTTACCTTCATGTACCAATCTTTCAGTCGCATCAAAGGTTTTTACGCTTCGCGGTCGGGCAGCGACACTTCCAATTCAGGGCGCTCCCTTTCGGGCTGGCCACGGCCCCCCGGGTATTCACGAAGATCCTAGCCCCAGTTCTGGCCAATTTAAGAATCCAAGGAGTCACAGTCCTAGCATACTTGGACGACCTTTTAATTATAGATCATTCACGGACGGGTCTGCAGAAGGCAGTAAACCTCACGGTTCGGTACCTCGAAGAATTCGGCTGGGTCCTAAACCAGGGAAAGTCAGCATTCCAGCCTACAAAGCAGTTGGAATACCTCGGCATGAGGTTAGACACGGAACGTCAAAAGGTGTTCCTGCCCCTTGTAAAGATCAGGGCGATCAAGGGGTTGGTTCAGTTGGTTATAAACAAGAAAAGACCAACTATTCGCCTGTGTATGCGATTACTAGGCAAGCTAGTGGCCACATTCGAGGCAGTACCATACGCTCAGATCCACACTCGCGTCCTACAGGCAGCCATTCTAGCAGCCTGGGGCAAGAGGGCACAGGCCTTAGAGTCCCCTTTGACGCTATCATCAAGGGTCCGACAAAGCCTGGCCTGGTGGTTGAACCCTCAGAACCTTCTAAAGGGAAGATCCTTCAGCCCTGTTGTCTGGAAGGTAGTTACCACAGACGCCAGCCTGGCAGGCTGGGGGGCGGTCTTCGAGGGGTTCTCCCGCCAGGGAACTTGGGTGAAAGCAGAGAGGCAGCTCCCCATCAATATCTTGGAAATCAGAGCTGCTCGCCTAGCCCTGTTGGCATGGACCTCCAGATTAAAGGGGTTCCCGGTGAGAATCCAGTCAGACAATGCCACGGCGGTGGCATACATAAACCACCAAGGGGGAACCAGGAGCCAGGCCGCTCAAAGGGAAGTGAACTTGATTTTTCAATGGGCAGAGGTTCATGTACCCTGCATTTCAGCGATATTCATTCCCGGAGTGGACAACCTGCAGGCAGACTTCTTAAGTCGCCAGAGTCTGTTGCCAGGGGAGTGGTCTCTGCATCCCCAGGTCTTTCAGACAATCTGCCAGAGGTGGGGAACGCCAGACGTAGATATAATGGCATCCAGGTTCAACAAGAAACTAGACAGGTTCGTGTCGCGAGCGAGGGATCCTATGGCCTGCGGAACCGATGCGTTGGTTTGCCCTTGGCATCAATTCAAACTTCTATATGCATTTCCTCCACTACAGTTACTCCCCCGCCTGTTGCGCAAGATCAGAGTGGAGCACAAGCCAGTCATTCTAATAGCTCCAGCTTGGCCCCGGAGGGCTTGGTACTCGCTAGTCCTGAATATGGCAGTGGGAGACCCTTGGACTCTTCCGCTACAACCAGACCTACTCTCACAAGGTCCGATCCTCCACCCTACATTACAGCGTCTAAATTTGACGGCCTGGAGGCTGAATCCCTGATTCTCAGGGGTAGGGGTCTGTCTAGGCAGGTAATCCCTACCCTGATTAAGGCTAGAAAGCCGGTCTCCAGGGTAATTTATTACAGGGTGTGGAGGAACTATATAGGCTGGTGTGAATCCAAAAGATGGAATTGCCGCAAATATACTATTGATAGGGTGTTAAGTTTTCTCCAGCTAGGAGTGGATAAAGGCCTGGCACTAAGCACAATCAAAGGACAGATCTCGGCTCTGTCAGTGTGGTTTCAGAGGCCGCTGGCCACCCACTCGCTGGTAAAGACCTTCTTACAGGGGGTCTTGCGTATTAATCCTCCTGTCAAGTCACCAGTTTGTCCTTGGGACCTAAATCTTGTCCTGTCCACTCTACAGAAACAGCCTTTTGAGCCTTTGGCTGAGATTCCTTTACTCTTACTGACAAGAAAATTGGTTTTCTTGGTCGCCATAGTTTCGGCCAGGAGAGTGTCAGAATTAGCAGCCTTATCATGTAAGGAACCATATCTTGTTCTGCATAAGGACAGGGCAGTTCTCCGGCCCCATCCTTCCTTTCTACCAAAGGTTATATCCAAATTTCACTTAAACCAGGATTTGGTACTTCCATCCTTCTTTCCAAAACCTACGTCTAGAAAGGAGGGGTTGCTGCATACCTTGGATATTGTCCGGGCCATGAAGGCCTATCTTAAAGCTACAGAAAAGATCCGGAAAACAGATGTGTTATTCGTTCTACCAGATGGCCCCAAAAAGGGGCAGGCAGCTGCAAAATCCACCATCTCAAGATGGATTAGACAATTAATCATTCAAGCCTACGGGTTGAAGAGGTTGCCTCCTCCGTTGTCGGTAAAGGCCCATTCTACCAGGGCCATGGGCGCCTCTTGGGCAGCACACCATCAGATCTCTATGGCTCAGATATGCAAGGCGGCAACGTGGTCATCAGTCCACACGTTTACAAGGTTTTATCAACTAGACGTGAGAAGGAATGCGGATTCTGCCTTTGGACAGGCAGTACTACAGGCTGCAGTTTGAAATCCTCGGGATCAGAAACACCCTTGGTTATGAAAAAAAAAAAAAAAAAAAAGTTTTTTCTTGACTAAGTTGGAATTATTATTATGATTTGAGTTTATCTCTAAATTGAATCCTTCTTTGGAAGATGTCTCCCTCCCCTCATTAAAGCATTGCTTTCGGACATCCCACATAGTAATGAATATGCCGCTCTGTGTCCCGTGATGTACGAGAAAGAAAAAGGGATTTTTAAATACAGCTTACCTGTAAAATCCTTTTCTTGGAGTACATCACGGGACACAGAGCTCCCACCCCTCTTTTGGGTGACCATTTTGGGAGGCATACTGCTTGCTACAAAACTGAGGGACTCCCTCTAGGGGAGGGGGTTATATAGGGAGGGGACTTCCTGTTTGAAGATTGCCAGTGTCCACACCTGAAGGTACTCCATATAACCCACATAGTAATGAATATGCCACTCTGTGTCCCGTGATGTACTCCAAGAAAAGGATTTTACAGGTAAGCTGTATTTAAAAATCCCTTTTTTTAAGTCAACTAGAGCCTCAGGCTCTAATTACATGCTTAAAAAAAAAGATTGAAATCCATGCGTCCAGCGTCCTTCATTGAGATTAGGGGCCGGGCGCATGGATTGGGGGGCGGCCACTGGGTGTTAATAATGGCCCACGATAAAAACATATTCATTTTAATTCATGTTATAACTTAAAAAGTTAAAAAGTCGAGTATAATACAACTATATATAGTTGTTAGGGTTGTTCTGATACCACTTTTTTGAGACCGATACTTTTTTTCAAGTAATCGCCGATACCATTTTTTATTTTTTTTACAGTGATTTATTTTTTTGTGTGTGTTTTTTTAGAGGGTGGATTGTCCGTGTGTTTCTTTATTTTTTTCATTTATATTTTGATTTTATTTTTATATATTTTTATATATATTTATATATATTTTATATATATATATATTTATATATATATTTATTGCATTTTTTTTATCAGCCCTGTTGGGGGTCTTTGGAGAGATATCAGGGGTCTTAACAGACCTCTGACATCTCCCCTTTAAGACAGAGAAAGGGACTAAGGACACAGATTCCCCAGTCCCTTTCTCTGCAGCCTCAGCTAAAATGAATGGAGAGAAGCTCCTCTCCATTCATAAACTGCAGCATCGTAATCACAGGTTCCGATGCTCAGTTATGTGAATGGACAGAAGTCAGTGATCACTGACTCTCTCCATTCAGAAAAGGTAGGAGCCGGGTTTAGTGGCTCCTACCTCCGCTCTCCCCCTGACAGATTGAGGAGGGAGGAGAGCGGCACGAACAGACGGAGAAGACTGCACGGAGGACGGAGAGCTGCACGGACGGGGGGGGGGAGCGGCACGGACGGGGGGGGGGGAGAGCTGCATGAACGGACAGGGGGAGAGCTGCACGGATGGATGGAGAAGACAGCACAGAGGGGGGAGAGCTGCACGGACAGACATGGGGAGAGCGGCACAGATGGACGGGGGAGAGCGGCACAGATTGACGGGGGGAGAGCGGCACAGATTGACAGGGGGAGAGCGGCACAGATTGACGGGGGGAGAGTGGCACGGATGGACGGGGGAGAGCGGCACGGATGGAAGGAGAAGACGGCACGGAGGGGGAGAGCTGCACGGACGGACAGGGGGAGAGTGGCACAGATGGACGGGGGGAGAGCGGCATGGATGTACGGAGAAGACGGCAAGGAGGGGAAGAGCTGCACGAACGGAGGGGGGGAGAGCGGCACAGATGGGGGGGGCTAGAGCTGCACGGACGGCGGAAAAGACAGCATGGTATCGGATGTGGCATCGGAGCATTTCCCCCGAGTTTTGGGGAAATGCTCGGTATCGGTACCGATACTAGTATCGGTATCGGGACATCCCTAATAGTTGTGTTTTCAGCACCAAAATTTCTATTGGGTGCATCATGTAGTTCCAGCAATTAAGTCTTCCTTATTTTTCTATTGATCACCCTGAAGATTCCATTGATTGGGTATTTAAAACATCTGGTTACGATTTCCAGAATCTCGAGAGGCAGAATTTAAATTCCAGTGCTAAGTTTGCAACATCTCAAATTAAGGACCATAACAGTTTTAAACAGGTGCATACTTGGAATAACTGTAGAGCAAAAACAATGAAAGTGCTTGTTAGAATGTGCCACCATTAAAGTAATCAACCATGTTTGGTTGCTTGAAGGAAACTTTGGGCACTTAGCTATATGAGGGCTGTCAATGTAAAAAAAAAGTAATTATGATCGATCAATCTTGTGATTGTGGCACCCCTAACAGACAGACTAACCCCAACCTGTGACTAAACTATTCAACATTTTTCACATGAGCATGAAGAACAGGCATGTGTTTTCTGTAATGGAATCTTCTAACTGGAGATATCCTGCTCTCCTACGCTAAGAAGTGGTGACCCAGCCTAGAGGTCCGTATGGCAAGATGTCTTCAGCCCAATGTCCCAGGGATGCTCCACCGCTCACAGGAGGTCAATGATAAACACAGCCAAGCAAGCAGAGGAAAAAAGGGCAAACACAGCGTAATCCAATATAAAAAATGTTTTTAATAAAAAAAAGGGTAAAATCACACTTACATTGTGTATATATAAAATCGCATGTGAAAAGTTTTGTAGCCGGCTGGCTAACACAGCCCGTTCACTCCGGGACTTCCTATAACGCAGTGACGTCAGCACGCTGCTTCACTACCAAACAAGTCTCTCACCAGGAGCAGGTATGATGGACCAGAGTTCCTTTAGATCTACTTTTTCTACATTGTGAGTAAAAATCGGCATGACAAGCCCAGAGCGTGCCCCATTTAAAAAAAAAAAGATCTCCATATTTCCAGCTGCAAAATGTCCCTTTAATAAAATCTCAGACCTGCAGAAGTTTTTGTGTTCTCACCTGCTGTATTTATTCCCCCCCCCCCCCCACATACGTCACTGGCTGTGAAAATGTTCCTCTCATTGACATGCTCATTCATCATCTTGCATTACAGCAATTAGTGCAGATAAAAGCATGTGCTGTAAGTTTATGTTGGCATTTGTCTTGTCTGTGTCTATAAACGCCTGTCACGTCTAACATTCTTGAGGTCACTACCCATATGTTAAATTTTAATACAACATGGTTCCGACTATATAACACGCCTCCGGTCCTGTATATAACCCCAAATCGCGTCTTCCCCATTCTGCATTTTCCTCACTGAAATCAAAACATAGGCTCATGTCACACGCCATACATAGGTAAAGAAACATCCACCGTGGTTGATAACAGAGAAGTTTGTATTATTTATATGGAACAGTACAAACCAATTTACAAGAAAGCCTCTTAAGTGGTAGGATTATTTATTAATGAGAGAGAACACAAGTTAATGGAACTGCAACACAAATTCACCTAAAACCCTGTGGAGGTCAGATGAAAAATAATACACATCTGTGGAACGGATTTTACCTTTAGAATGGGCTTGATGGCTACACAGATTCATTGGTATTTATATTTTATGGGATGCTCTGTAAATATGATATGACCTGTTTAGAAAGACCTTTCAATCACTTCTCATTTGTTATGTGTTTGTACCTTTTACACTTCCTCGTTAGTGTTTTTTTTTTTTTTTTTAAGAACCAAAATAAGGGGTTATTGATTAACTTTGGGGAAACCCGTATCAGCATCTACTGAACTATAATAAGTAAACTCCACTGTCAGTCACTGGGCTGCTATTAGCAAATGCAATACTATCTGAGATAAAGGACTAATACAGCAGGGCTGTGAAAATTATACGAAAAATATCAGTATATTATTCAAAAATTCTAATGCAAGATATGTTGACAAACCTTTAAAGGCGTTTTACACCTTAAACCGCGTACACACGGTCAGTCCATCCGATAAGAAGGGTCTGATGGACTGTTTTCATCGGTTAACCGATGAAGCTGACTGACTGGTCTGTTGCGCCCCCACACCATTGGTTAAAAAAACGATCAGGTCAGAACGTGGTGATGTAAAACACAACGACGTGCTGAAAAAATTGAGTTCAATGCTTCCAAGTATGCGTCGACTTGATTCTGAGCATGCATGGATTTTTAACCGATGGTCGTGCCTACTAACGATCGGTTTTGACCTATCGGTTAGGAATCCATCTGTTAAATTTAAAACAAGTTGGCTGTTTTTTAACCGATGGATAACTAACCGATAGCGCCCACACACGATCGGTTTGGTCCGATGAAAACGGTCCATCAGACCGTTCTCATTAGTTTAACCTATCATGTGTACACGGCCTTACACCTTGGGCCAGATCCACAGAGCCAGTACGCTGGTGTATCTACTGATACACCAGCGTACTTTCAAAGTTCCCGCGTCGTATCTTTAGTTTGAATCCTCAAACCAAGATACGGCGGCTTCTGGCTTAGATCCGACAGGTGTTTGTCATCGTACTCCTTCGGATCTAAGCTGCAATACTTCGGCGTCCGCTGGGTGGCGTTCACGTCGTTTTCCGCATCGGGTATGCAAATGAGCTTTTTCCGCCGATCCACGAACGTACACGCGGCCATGGCAATCTCTTACGGCGTCTCTAGTCGGCTTTTTCCGGCTTATAGTTAAAGCTGCTATTATCCGGTCTATAGTTAGACTTGCCATGTTAAGTAAATTTTTTTTTTAATTTTTGCGTAAGTCATCCGTGAATAGGAATGTACGTAATTTACGCTAGTCAAAAAAATAACGTTGTTCCGACGTAATTTCGCACAATGCACGGCGGGAAATTTCTGAACGGAGCATGCTCCGTTCGTTCGCCGCGGGGACGCGCTTCATTTAAATGAATCACGCCCCCTACTCGCCGATTTGAATTCCGCCGCCAGAAATACACTACGCCGCCGTAACTTACGTGGCAAATTCTTCCAGGATTCGATATTACGTCAGGTAAGGTACAGCGGCGTAGCATATATCTGATACGCTGCGCCAATCGAATTCTATGTGGATCTGGCCCCTTGTGTTTTTCAAATGCATAGGATGTGCAATGATTATATCATTTCAGGATGTCATTTGTTGGTCTGTACCCAAAGCCTCTAGTAGAGTAATTGTACACATTCCTTTGTCAACAATTTCTGTTTGTGTTCAAACACGAGGCATGCGGCATAATACTGCACAGGTTATAGTAAATAAGTGAAAAGCTGTGCTCAGTGTAGCAATAAAATATACATATGCACAACATTTTTAAAAGAGACCAAAAATAGTAGCTGCACACTTAACACTCTGATATAAGGTCCTTTGCAAACAAAAAATAATAGCATTTCTAAAAGCAATTCACACCACGCTTTCACTAAATAATGTCCCAATAAAAAAAAAAATAGCATGGGCTTCAAATTTGTTATACTGAACTTCAACACAAAAAAAGGAGACTCCTCTGTGACACTCTCTCCACCACCAAAATCATCAAAAACGTTCACCAGATAGTTGGACCTTTTAGAATTACCCCCTTACAGGATGTGCGCAAGCATCTGCCATACTCCTGTTCATAACACCCGATATTCCAGTAGCCCTCTGTATCCTGCCACCTACACATTTTTTCTCACCAGAGGACATGTTCAGGGGGCCATGGACGCTGAATTTAATAATATATGTGTGTATATATATATATATATATATATATATATAGTTGTGCTCATAAATGTACATACCCTGGCCCTGGCAGGGCCTTGTAGAGTTTTTTCATGTGGATCAGTCTCAATTTTTTAATTTTTGTATTTGGAAAGTGTTATATTGTATGATTTACTTTATACGATTAAATAATTATAAAATATATTTTTGTTTCTTGCACCATTACGTCTACGCTTACTACTGTTGCCTAAAAAGCCCCTCCCCTGGGGGAATTTCCTATTTTTCTGATTGATCTGGGGTGTTGGCAACTCTCGTAAGGTCACGTTCCTATGATGTTACATTTATTTTATATATATATGTGTATATATATATATATATTGTAATAGTGAGGGTCCCTGTCACCATAGAGACGCAGCAAAAATGGACACAGAGTCTGCATGTCAGCAGACTGCAGAACTACACAGCATAGTTTTTAAATGGAGAAAACTGCTCTGTCAGTTTTCTCCAGGTTTTGCTAGTTTTGAATGGGGCTGTGTAGTTGGAGATCCTGCAGAGACTTGGGCGGGGTGGGGTCTCCAACCCTGTGTCCATATCTTACAGACAGCCAGCAGGTTGGGTTCCCAGCTGAACGCTGACAATATAATCAGGGACTGGTCAGAGAGAGAGAGGTGGAAGGTGTGCAGCTGGCTGTTGCTGCAGGACAGACCTGTATGTGGGGATCTATCTGTCTGTCTGTCTGTCTGCCCTGGAGACTACATCCCTGGTGTGGGGGGACTTCGTGCCTGAGGGACTGGGAGGCTGGTGGAACTGAGGTGACTAGCGAGTCCAAGAGGGGCTGAAGGAAGTCCGGAAGTCTGGGAGACAGTGGGCTGGAGAACCTGTTGAGGCCAGGAGTGGGCCAGGTGAGCAGGTACAGCAAGGCTAAGTAAGCCTAGGAGCCAGGAGGCTTGGTATTTTTGAGTTCTATGAACATTAATGGAGAAGAACCCCTGCGTGGGAAATCCTGTATGTGAACTGTTCTTTTGTTTTCTTCAATAAAAATGGGCTACCATGCCCTCAAACATAACATCTGACTGCTGTGGACTCGGTAAAAAAAACGCATTTACCATTGAGTTAAACCCCCAACGTTTACAATATATATATATATATATATATGCAGTTGTGCTCATAAATGTACATACCCTGGCAGAATTTATGATTTCCTGGCTATTTCTCAGCGAATATGAATGATAACACAAATACTTTTCTTTCACTCATGATTAGTGTTTGGCTGAAGCCATTTATCAACTAATTAATCAATTAATTAATCAACTGTGTTTATTCTTTTTAAATCATAATAACAACAGGAACTAGCCAAATGCTCCTTATCAAATGTTACATACTCCAGTTCTTAATACCGCGTATTGCCCCCTTTAACATCAATGACAGCTTGAAGTCTTTTGTGGTATTTGTGGATGAGGCTCTTTATCTTCTCAGATGGTAAAGCTGCCTATTCCTCTTGGCAAAAAGCCTGTAAATTCTTGGGTTGTCTTGCATGCACAGCACGTTTGAGATCTCCCGAGAGTGGCTCAATGATATTGAGGTCAGGAGACTGAGATGGCCACTCCAGAACCTTCAATTTATTCTGCTGTAGCCAATCACAGGTCGACTTGGCCTTGTGTTTTGGATCATTGTCATGTACGTCCCATGTGCACCTTACTGGCTGATGAATGCAAATGTTCCTCCTTTATTTTTTGATAACATACTGGATTCATCTTGCCATCAATTTTGACCAAATTTTGTGTGCCTTTGTAGCTCACACATCCCCAAAACATCAGTGATCCACCTCTGTGTTTTACAAAAGGAATGGTGTACCTTTTATTATGGGCCTTGTTGACTCCTCTCCAAATGTAGCAATTATGGTTGTGGCCAAAAAGCAAATTTTGTGTAATTACTCCAAATTACTTTGTGCCAGAAGGTTTACGGCGTGTCTCTGTGCTGTTTGGGATACGTTGTGGTATTTGCATAGTAATGTCTTTCTTCGAAATGCAGCCCATCTTTCTTCTTATTGTGCATTTTGAAGCCACACCCCATGTTTTCAGAGAGTCCTGTATTTCATCTGAAGTTTTGTTGGTTTTTATTTGCATCCCAAACTATTTTCCTAGCAGTTGTGGCTGCCATTTTAGTTGGTCTACCTGACCGTGGTCCTAATTTTCCACTTCTTGATTAGAGTTTGAACACTGTTGATTGGCATTCTCAATTCCTTGGATATCTGTTTATATCCCTTTCCTGTTTTATACAGTTCAACTACCTTTTCCCGCAGATCCTTTGAAAATTATTTTGCTTTCCCAATGACTCGAGATCCAGAAACCTCCGTGCAGCACTGGATGAAAAATGTAAGGGTCTGTCAGGAGTCCAGAAGCTCATTGACTTTTTATAAACACACACTAATTACAAGCAATCACATCACAGGTGAGGGTGATTACCTGTAATAGCCATTCACACCCTTTGTGTCTTTGTGTGCATGTTATCAGGCCAAAATCACCAGGGTTTGTAAACTTTTGATCAGGGTCATTTTGAATGTTTATATTGCCATTATGATTTAAAAAGTGTAAACACAGTTGATTGATAATACATGGCTTCAGTCAAACACTAACAATGAGTGAAAAAAAGTTTTGGTGTCATCATTCATATTCTCTGAAAAATGGGCAAGAAATCATAAATTATGACAGGGTATGTAAATTTTGAGCACAACTGTGTGTGCGTATATATATATATATATATATATATATATATATATATATATATATATATATATATATATATATACAGCAATTGGTACAGCCACATTATGATTTAGAAGCTCTCAATCTGTATATCACTTTACCTAAATCTTCAAACAGTGCCTTGCAATAAAGCTAGAAGAAAAATATGCTATCTTGGCTGGCCATACATTGTTAGATTTTTGCGTGACTAGTTATAAAAGATCCATTGACTGAGCATTCCAAGTGCCCATTTTTGACTCAAATGTATTGAATTTAAATATTTGCTTTTCGATCTTTTTTAAATAATATACAAATATAATATTTTTTCTCCTAATGAAGAACTACATCAAAGGCTGGAATTTCCTTTCTTCAGATAAGGACAAAAAAAATATCCGTCCTGAACATACGAATTTCCTCATCAAAAATTAATGTCAATTGGTCCCTATTAACCTTTAGAAAATATAATGATGTTTCGAAAAGGAACATATGGCAGCTTAAAGTGTATCTACTGGATATTTGCATGTGGCACCCTATATTTAAATATTTGGTCGTTTTTCTGTGCCCCACAAAAATTAAGTGATCACTCCCAGCTACAGCTAGCACTCAAATAGATTGAAATTCATCCACAAACTTTAACAAAAAAAAAGTGGTGTGCTTAAAATGTGTAAGGCCAAAAACAAAATACACCTAAAAAATATTTAGCGTTTAGTAAATATCTTGTGCAACATGTTCTATTAATAATATTGTAAAACGACATTTCTTAGTGATCAGTGAACAAAGAATATGTCCATTCAAACATATGATATTGGTGGTGCTAATTGGTTATATAAATGTCCAAGTGCGTTGCAAAAGTCCACTTCTTGTGCCCCAATGATTCTGTAATTCACTTGTGTGATGTGTGAAACGGATCTGGTAAACCGTGCACTGGTGGACAGAATCTCACTTTTTATATAGGACCTTAAAAATCTAAAAGGTCAGATCATACCTTGTCTTTAAAACAGGGTTAATGATCTTTCCTCCTTATATTGATTTTGAGTATAGAAATCCACGGCTAATAGCACATGATGGCGTAAACAGGAGAGTCTCTCCCAATGACTCCACTCAGAGATCCAGATTATAACTCTCTGCTCTTTCTCCAGTAGTGTAATATATAAACTGATTACATAGCTTAACTATATTCAAGCACACCCACCACATGATTAACTCAAGATCCTATGGTAATCCGGTTAGCGAATTCTTTCAGAAAAATTTGTGTTAATAGTTTATTTTTTATCAATTAACAAAATGGAAAGTAAATGAACAGAAGAAAAATCCAAATCAAATCAATATTTGGTGTGACCACCTTTTGGTTTCAAACCAGCATCAATTCCTCTAGGTAGGCTTTTCACACAGTTTTTAGAAGGAACTCGTCAGGTAGGTTGTTCCAAACATCTTGGAGAACTAACCACAAATCTTCTGTGGATGTAGGCTGCTTCAAGTCCTTCTGTCTCTTTATATAATCCCAGACAAACTTGATGATTTTGATATCGAAGCTCTGTGGGGGTCAAACCAGCACTTCCAGGATTCCTTGTTCCTCTTTACACTGAAGATAATTCTTACTGATATTGGCTATATGTTTGGGGTTGTTGTCCTGCTGAAGAATACATTTAGGGCCAATTACACACCTCCCTAAGGCCGCGTACACACGATCAGACCAAACCGATGAGACTGGTCCGACGGACCGTTTTCATCGGACCACCGCTGAAGTGGTCTGATGGTCTGATGTGCGTACACACCATCAGTCGAAAATCCTATCGGGCCAGAATGCGGTGATGTAGAACACGACGACGTGCTGAAAACACGAAGTTCAATGCTTCCAAGCATGCGTCGACTTTATTCTGAGCATGCGCAGGTTTTTGGTCCGATGCTTTTGTGTACTAACCATCGTTTTGGTCCGACGGACAGATTTTTAAAGCAAGTTTTAAAACTTTGGTCTGATGGACAACGGTCCAATGGGCCGTACACATGGTCAATTTGGTCCGATGAAACTGGTCTTCAGGCCAGTTTCATCGGACCGGTCTGATCGTGTGTACACGGCCTTATAGTATGGCATGATGGATAATATCTGCCTGTATTTTGCGCTCGCTATTTCACTTACTTTATGTTTTGTAAATTGATCAAAATACACTATATTGCCAGAAGTATTGGGACACCTGCCTTTACACAAGCATTGAATTTTAGTTCCAGTGAAGGGAACTCTTAAGGCATCAGCATACCAAGACATTTTGGGACAATTTCATGCTCCCAACTTTGTGGAAACAGTTTGGGGATGACTCTTTTAGGCCGGTGTCACAATACTTATGGCAATATAGAGTATATAATTTTTAAAGCATTTTTACATTACAGCATTTCTTCACACCTGCCTAAAAACTTTGAAAGGTAATATAAATATTGAGAACTTGCATCAAAAGTTGAGCTTTAAGTACTCAACCACTCGCTTTCTTCCTTTTAAGAGCTTTTCTTGCCCAATTTTATTAAAAGAAAGTTCAGAAAAACACTATAACATGAGTTTCCCTCACTGGGGTATTCAGCATTCCTCTTCCATCAACAAACAAACAAAAACAAAAAACAAACAAAAATTCAGGGCTTCTGGCTTGCACTTGCAGCACTGCCGCTCTGGCCTTACACTTCAGGCCCTTGTATGTCTTCTACAGACTATCCTCTCACAAATGTTTGGGCCATTCACTTAGCAGCCCCTTGCTGCTCTGGCTATCACCTCTCTTCTAGGTGGCACCCTCCTGACTCCTGGGTAAAAGACCTTCTCTGTCTGCCAGGGTGGAGCCCAGAACCATAGTCAGGTCACTACTAAAAGCCCTACAAACACCTATGCAATCAGTGTGCTGGCTTCTCACAAAATCTGGACCAAGGATTGGAGAATTTATCCCACCTGGACCTCTTAGAAATTTCCATGCTCCAGGTCTCAAAATTGATTTTTAGAAAACAATGAGGAAACTGAAAAGCTAGTTTCCTCTGCATTAGGCAAACCCCCTGAAGCCCCTCAACCTCCCTGGATGAGAATCCTGGGTCATAATCTTTATTTAGACCCTGGGAGGATACCACACTGCCAATATTATATATATTTCTACTTCTATGTGGTACATCATCTAAAGTCTAATTACTAGCTGATCTGTTTACAGCCCTCATTTTGCTTCCAGTGTAGGCTGAGTGGAGCATGGAAACCTTTTGAAATACAATGATGTTTCAAGGGTGGTCAAAGAATTCTAAGCATCTCTGGGCAATTGTGTAACCTCAGAGTTAATCATCAACTATGGTAAAACAGGTATTGGCAAGGGTTTTAGCTAGGACAACACTGGCATTCAGCATCAAGGGACAAGCATATATTTGTTCCTGTCTCTCTGAGACTGGGAAAGCTCCTCAAAACGAAACTCTAAGGATAAGATCACACTTTATTCAAAATGTATGTAGTACAAATATTTAGCATTTTTAAAGTGGCTGTAAAGGAACGACATTTTTTATCTTAATAAATTCCCTTCATTAGGGTAAAAAATGTACCCCATCACTCTACTTATACCTACCTGAGTCTTATTTTGATCCAGTGCTGTGCCTGTCTGCAGTGCTGCTCTCCTTTTCTCTCTCCCTTTACAGAATACAGAGGCAGCAGTAGGATCAATTGGCTCCTGCTGCTGTCAATCAAATCCTGTGAGAAAGGGGGAAAGGCCAAGCCACTTTGTGTTTGTCTATGGATGCACCATTTCATGGAGAAGGTAAGCGTAAGGCTGCGTACACACGATCGAGCATGCTTTGAAATTTGTCCGCTGGACATGTCCGCTGGTTAGTACGCCCAACCAGCGGACATAAGTCTCCCGCATGCGTCGAATGTATTCGACACATGCGTGGAAGTAATTTACTTCCTGGATTGGTGACATGGCAGCGTCAATGTCACCGCCACGTCACCGCGTTATCCATCCGTGGGGATTTTGGTCCAATGGTGTGTACACGCCATCAGACCAAATATCCGAGGAGACATGTCCGCTGGAAACGGTCCGTCGGACATGTTCAGCGGACATGTCTCCTCATCTGTACGCGGCCTATCAGGCTTATTTTTTTTAAATGTATAGTTTACAACCTTTAAATACTATTAGCATCATGTGCTGTATACTAATTTGAGATCCAGATTATAAAACATTAAAACTTCCTATTATTCATACTCAACACATAATGGAGAACTCTCTGCTGCCTCTTTAGGAGTGCAGTATACAAACTGATAATGTAATTTAATGATTTCTTAGCACACCCAACACATGAATAATTTAGAATTCTAGAGATCCTGGTTAACCTCCTCATTACCTGAGGTAAATCAGTAGTGCATTAAAATATAATACATCCGTAAAATTATTATTAAAAACTGTCAGTATCAAACAATGACACAGTGATCTAACAGAGCTGATAATAACATGTGATCTATTTAAAAAAAAATAATATGGCCAACTTCTCTTCGGGGTCACAGGACTACACTTACTTTGCTCTCCTGTGACCCAGAGTCAGCTGACAGTGGGTTAACGACTTCTGTTGGGTAACTTCACAATGTCACTCCATGCTCTGGAAGGATCCTGACAGTAATGTTGGGAACCACCCAGATGCCTAACCGGCAGCTGACTCGGTCTCTCAGTTTGCTGCTGAAAGCCTGAGCCAGCTGTTTCCTCCCTCCCTCCAGCCTGGCGCTCCAGTGACTGCTGGAGAGATAGAGCAGAGAGCAGTGACTGACATTCACCACTCTGTGCTCTGGGAACACAGAGAACTGAGCGGTCAGTGGTCATGTGATTGCACAGTTCTCGGACTTAGAGCTGCAGTATTAGATCGATGCTGCCCTAGGGAGGTGATTATGTATGTTTATTATTTTCAATTTTCAAACCTCTTTTTTAATGAAATAAACTGTTTATATTGGAGAACGATACTGATTAAAAACAAGCATTATAATATGAGGAGGAAAATAAGTAACACATTGTTTCTATGACGTATAATATATTGCAGCTGCAGACTTTTAAGAATCGGACACTTACCTGTCCCAGGATCCAGCGATGCGGGGGAACAAAGCCACACTCCTCTCCCCCTCCGCTTTTGTGGTACCGGCATTGTCACTGTGGGCACCTGGCTGTGATTTCACAGCCGGGCACGCACTGTACATGCGCGTGCCACGCTGCACATCGTGACTGGCCGGACAATCATCTGGAACCTGTGACGTGTCCCAGATGATTGCCAAGAGGGAGGGAAGAGAGGTGATCTTCCTTCCAGGGCCGCTGAGCCCCAGGAGGAAGTGGGAGCTGGAACCCTCTAAAAAAAAGGGATTCCACCCCCCCCCCCCTAAAAAAAAAAAAAAATTACATGGCATGTCAGGGGGGTCACCTTCCCTTAAAGCATCTTTGGGTGGAACTCCGCTTTAAATTCAAAATTTATATTAACTTACCACATTTGAGTGCACAGAAGTTATGCTGACAGTGGGAGTGTCATACTGTGTACCAATAAGTCTAATACATTGCTCAATACTGTCGTGTCTTTTGGCACTGCAAGCGAAAGGGACAGTGTCTAGTGATTTTTAACATTTTAAATAACTGTTTAAACAAAAGAAAGCATGAAAAGAAGGGGGGTGGTCATATTTATTATTTAAGTCTTCCACGCCTTGCCTGTTGGTACTGTGTGGTTCTCATGCAGTCATTTACTGCTAATGTCTCATTTTGTGATTGATGTTTTCATGACAGTATAACATCAGCAATGCAAGGACCAGGATGTTACATGTTGTGAATGTATTCTTGCATGGAGTGTGAATGATCTTATGGAAGCTAGAATTGCAAGGGGTGTGATGGAAAGAAATCCATGCTTGATATTTAACACTTCTCATTTGATAACGCAAGGGGAATATGGTTAACCCAACATTCTCTGTTAGTGCCTCAAAGACTTTAATTGAAATGCAATGAATAGTGGCTTCCTGTCTTGGGTGAAGAAAAAGATTATCCAACAGCCTCTTTACAAAGTAGTCTCATTCCACTGTTTATGGCCAACTTCTCTTGTTGTAGCAAGAAGGAATATACCCCCTAAATGGGACTTTGTAAGCCAAACACAGTATGAGTATAAAAAGATCTTTATTAGGACAAGATGAACATGTTGGCATTTAGAACAAACGCACACTGTGCACCTAGGTGCATAAAAACAACAAAGGTGCAAAAAAATTACATAGAAAACCACCAAGAGCAACGTGTATGCCAGAGTTGGCAGAGAAAGAACACAACATAATATACCACATAAAATACAAAATAAAAGCACTCTCCAAGTAGATAATGAGGAATTGCCTGACACGTTTCTGGTTTAGCAAACTGTCATCAGGGGCCACAGGAGTAGATTAGTGCAAGTTATCATTCGCTAGTAGGTTAGATGAGGATCTCCCCATGCAAAACAAAACTCGCAAACCGAGTCAGAATTAAACTAATAAAGTTGCTTGTTATTCAAAACGCTTGTTAACCGCGTTACTCGTAAACCAAGGTTCCACTGTAGGTATAAATTGCAAGAACTGTTTCGGCATCCTTGAAAAATCACAATGGAACTCTACGTGTTTCGTTGGAACATGTCAACTCATCAGGAGTACAGTATAAGGAATGTCTATAATAATGAAAAGGTTAAAAATATATAGTATAATGTAGTATATGGTCACAATTATTGAACACTGTCCTAGAACAGGAATAAAATACATTTTTAAGGAATTAACATAAATGAAATATTTTGTATTACAAAATTACAGTTCTGCCCTTGCTTTGTTCCTATTTTCCTCTTTGCACCATGCATATCCTTTTGACTCTTTGTACTTCCTGTGGATGTGTTCCCACAACATCTGAAAATTCTAGATCTGCATCTAAAAATGTTACTATTGAAGCCACGGAATTTAAGCTGCTTGTAGTCCAACTCAGGAGTGCGGAGCAAAAGTTGTGATTAAGCCTTGTCACCCTTGGAATGGAAATATCGGAAGTATAACTTAAAGTGGCCTAAAAAAATAAAATAAAATCCAGCAGCTACAAATATTGCAGCTGCTGACTTTTAATAAATGGACACTTACCTGTCCAGGGTGCCCCGCGATGTCAACAGCCGAAGCCAATCAATCGGTCGTCTCTCGGCTTCCCCCGACACCATCCTCGGTAAGGGAATCAGGAAGTGAAGCGTTTCAGCTTCACTTCCCAGTTCCCTACTGCGCATGCGCGAGTCGCGCTGCGTGTCCTAACTGGTCTTCGATGTCTTCTGGGACCTGTGTGTTTGCCAGAAGACAGCGAGGGGGCAAGGACAGGAAGGGGCGTGACTTCCACAGAAGTCTATGCCCAGAAATGGGTGCACATACCTGTATTATACAGGTATCTGCACCCCCTCCCCCTGAAAGGTGCCAAATGTAACACCGGAGAGGGGGAGGGTTCCAAAAAGCAGAGGTTCCATTTTTGTGTGGACCTCCGCTTTAACCACTTCATACCCGCACGCCGTCATATGACGTCCAAAACGGAAACCTGTTATCCCGGGTGGACGTCATATGACGTTCTGGGCTTTGCGGGGGGATATCTCAATGATGCCTGCACCCAGAGGAATCATTGAGATGTCATTTTTTAGCGGCGGCGATCCTGCGCACCGTAAGAATGATCATAGCAAGGGTTCCACTGCTAGATCGTTCTTACAGGCAGCGGGAGGGGACACCCCCCCTCCCGCACCTATCCGGTGCTTCTCCAGGCTCTCCCGTCCCATCGGGGGCCCGGAGAGATGATCGCCGTCCTGATGTTTGCCATAGAGATGGTCACCAGTCATCTCTATGACCGTCGGAGGCCCGGGCGTGATGTGATGACCTCACGCCCGGGTCCCCGTAAGTAAACAAACCGCAATTGCGGCTAGTCTGAATGAGATCTGTGATTTTTTTTTCACAATCTCATTCTTTCCAGCCTTGAGGAGAAATGTGGGGTCTTATTGACCCCGCATCTCTCCTTAAAGAGGACCTGTCACACACATTCCTATTACAAGGGATGTTTACATTCCTTGTAATAGGACTAAAAGCGATTAAAAAAAAAATGTAAAAAATAAATAAATAAGTAAAATAAAAAATAATTAATAATAATAATAAAACATTTAAATGCCCCTGTCCCCGGTAGCTCGCGCTCAGAAGCGAACGCACACGGAAGTCCCGCCCACATATGTAAACGTTGTTCAAACCACACATGTGAGGTATCGTTGCGTAGAGCGTGTGCAACAATTCTAGCACTAGACCTCCTCTGTAACTCTAAACTGGTAAGCTGTAAAAATTTTAAAGTGTCGCCTATGGAGATTTTTAAGTAACAAAGTTTGGCGCCATTCCATGAGTGTACGCAATTTTAAAGCATGACATGTTAGGTATCTAGTTGCTCGGCGTAACATCATCTTTCATATTTTACGTTACTGTTTTGTTATTTTTTAATTTATGAAACCATTTTTTTTTACAAAAAAAAGCCATTTGAAAAATGATTGCGCAAATACGGTGCAAGATAAAAAGTTGCAATGACCGCTATTTTATTCCCTAGGGTGTCTGCTAAAAAAATACATATATAATGTTTGGGGGTTCTGAGTAGTTTTCTAGCAAAAGAATGATGGTTTGTACATGTAGGAGAGAAGTGCCAGAATAGGCGCGGGAAGGAGGTGGGTTTTAAATCCCGGTATTGAAGTGGTTAAATAAAAGCAAGATGTGAAAAAAATAGAACAAACTTTTTTTTTTTTTTTTTTTTTTTTAACACAAGAACATGTGGAACGACATATTTGTTTTAAGTGTTTGGGTTTAGATGCACTTTAAATAAGACTGCATTTATACCTTTTGCCCTATAATATTGTTACATTAGCTGGAACGTTGGACTTGGCGCAAGTGTGCTTGTCTGTGTTTGCACAGGCTATTAATCTGCCAGACAAGGAAGGTGCTACAAACAGAAGATGCCAGTGTTGTACTCAGGTTTCCACTGTTAGCTTTGCATTTTAATTAACTGGTGCCTTTTTTATCCAGTCTTTTCCTTTTAGCCTTTTTTTTTTTTAATTGCACAGCATACCAATTTGTCATTTTCTTTGGTATCTTCTGTGATCAGTCCCTAATAGACCCCCACTGCCTGTGTCACTTTCTTTTCCCTTTGCCTTTACTTTTAGAATAACTTGCAATCTCATTTTCTCACTTTATTCAATTCTCAGCATTCTCTCCTTGGCTGCGTGTCTGGGGGCTTCTACGATTCTCATCATACCCCAGCCATCTGTCTGATCTTGCATCTCCACAGTAGCAGCTTTTTGGCCCTTGTGAGAGTCCCTAATAACTGTCTATCTTAAAGGCTGCACAGGCTTATAGATATGCAAATAGATAGGCAAACCTGTATTAGCAATTAAAATAAAGATTATTTTTACTG
Source organism: Rana kukunoris (assembly GCA_029574335.1). Taxonomy (NCBI): domain Eukaryota; kingdom Metazoa; phylum Chordata; class Amphibia; order Anura; family Ranidae; genus Rana; species Rana kukunoris. Next base: position 36,067,730 of record CM056056.1, read on the forward strand.
TTATTATGTGTTTTGATTATATTATGAATTTTATTAAAAGTTACCACTGTTTCAGATTTTCTGACTGATCCATTCTATTTTTTGCGAGGTGCATCATTCAAGGAAAACTTTAAAAGCTAAAATTTTGCATATAAATATAAATCCAGTCTACTTTTTATGAGCTTTTCCTTTTGTCCAGGCATTGCTTGAATAGACCAGGATATACCAATATGTAAAATTTCTTGGTTTGCTGCAAGCATTTTCTTCTGTGAATACAGTGCCTAATCCTCAGCTTATTTTCTGTGGGACAAGGTTCCCAAATTCCACCTCCCAGAGACTGTAGACCAAATATACACCCTCCCTGGTCTTTCAAAAATAACTTAACTATGTCCCAATACACCTTAAACTAGAACCATTTAACCACTAGAGGTCCGCGCCATTGACAGAATACGTCAACAGCGCGGACCTGAGGCGCCGGGGTCACGTCTTTGGACGTGATGTATTTGTAATTCCCCGCGGCGGGGAAAAACAGTCCCGTCGCATCACCGAGGATTCGATGCGTGTACCCGGCGGCCGCGATGTCCGTCAGGTACACGCGATCGGCGGTGACAGAGCAGGGACGTGGAGCTCTGTGTGTAAACACAGAGCTCCACGTCCTGTCAGGGAAGAGGAGACCGATGCTTTGTCCCTTGTACATAGGGACACAGCATCGGTCACCTCCCCCAGTCACCCCCTCCCCCCACACAGTTAGAACACACCCAGGCAATACATTTAACCCCTTCCTCACCCCCTAGTGTTAACCCCCTCAATGCCAGTCACATTTATACAGTAATTAGTGCATATTTATAGCACTGGTCGCTGTATAATTGTGAATGGCGCCAAAAATGTGTCAAAAGTGTCCGATGTGTCCGCCGCAATATCGCAGTCCCAATAAAAAATCGTAGATCGCCGCCATTACTAGTAAAAAAAAAATCATAATTCTGTCCCCTATTTTTGTAGGCGCTATAACTTTTGCGCAAAGCAGTCACTTATTGTAATTTTTTTTTTTTTTACAAAAATATGTAGAAGAATATGTATCGCTCTAAACTGAGAAAAAAATATATATTTAAAAAAAAAATTGGGCTATTTATTATAGCAACAAGTAAAAAAAAATATATATTTTTAAATTGTCGCTCTTTTTTTGTTTATAACGCAAAAAATAAAAACCGCACGGGCGATCAAATACCACCAAAAGAAAGCTCTATTTGTGGGGAAAAAAAGGACGCCAATTTTGTTTGGGAGCCACGTCGCATGACTGCGCAATTGTCAGTTAAAGCGACGCAGTGCTGGAAGCTGAAATTTCGCCTGGGCACGAAGGGGGTTTATGTGCCCAGTAAGCAAGTGGTTAATGCAAGGAGATGAAGATATAAATAAGGGAACTTGCACAGCACCACTAGTAAGCTGCTGAAGCTACATCCAGAAAAACTGTCAATTTTGGAAGCTTTAAAGAGTCAGGCCTCGTACACACGACCGACAATCTCGCCAGGAAAAACCTGTTTTCCCTGATTAGATTCTTGGCAAGAAACTCTTGCCGCCAGAGTGTACAGACTTTTGTTTCAAAAGAACCGTGGTTCTCTTGAAAGGAAAGAACGCGGGTACGCCAATGCGTACGACGAGCATGCGCTTGCCACATTCAATGCCGTTGCCGCCATCTTGCTTCACCCTACCTATGCCGTGGAAACTACCGTGCATGCGTCAAATTAATTTTGAGCATGCGCGGGTTTCCACTGCGACAGGTACGTTTACAGATGCTCAGGTTTCTGGCCAGGAAACGGGCCGACAATAATTTTAGACGAGAAAGCAGGTTCTCTTTTTTTCTTGTCAAGATTCCGGCCAGATTTCCAGATGAGAAACCTGAATGCCTCGTACACACGAACGGGAAGCTCGGCAAGAAGCAGTTTTCCTGCTGTTTTTTGCTGAGAAACCTGGTCGTGTGTGCGAGGCTTCACTCCACGGGAAAAAAGAAAATAGCAAATAAAGAAAAAAATAATATAGCATATATAATTGCAACACTAATCATATTGTAATTGACTGTTATTAAAAATCAAATTTCCTGTTCAATCTGCAACCTCTATTACAGGGATGACGCGATCGATGCTGCAGCCACAGAGAAGCACGGGGAAGCCGTGTTTACACACGGCTCTCCCCGTTCTTCCGCTCCAGGGACGGATCGCCGCACTGCAGCGGCGATCGGGTCCGCGAATCCCGCGGTCCCGGTCCTGGAGCTTCGGACCGGGTCACGGGAGCGCGCCACAGGCGCGCGCCCGTGACCCACGGCTGGGTACTAAAATCAACGTATATATACGTTGATGTGCCCAGCCGTGCCATTCTGCCGACGTAAATGTGCAGTAGGCGGTCCTTAAGTGGTTAAAATACATTTAAATAAAATCAAAAACAAAAAATCTGATTTAAATAAAATAAAAAATCAGATAAAAAAAAAATTATTTTATATCCACCCTGTGTTGTGATGTAGTCAATCAGATGTCAGTGCAAAAAGGCAGAACATTTAAAAAAGAACAAGCATGTGCATTGCCATGAACACTGATTAGGCTCCTCTTTTCTTTCATTTCCTGTTAGAAGGGTCCAATAAAGTCTTTACATTTCAAGGAAAAGATTCACTGTAATCTCTGGTATTCTCAGCAGCATATACCTATCTTTCTTTTGCTCCCCTGCTGCATCCTTAGAGCTGAGAGCTGAAGAAAATACTGACCCCCTACATGTAACAGTGCTATTACATGGCGAGTCTTTAATTGTATGTAAGGTACAACTGTAACAACTCATGGCTGACACAGGAATGGGGTGACAGGACAGCAAAGGGAATCTACGCATCTGCACATGTCTACATTAGAAGGAACCTGTTGCACTGCACTGTATGGGCAAAGAACAGATTTACTTTAAGATGGCCACCATAGCTATGCAGATACTTCCCTAGGAATGACAGGTGGGGAGACATCTGCCATCCTAGGTCATGCAGTGGCACCCTGATCAGTGTCTTGCAGCTCATCCCAGAGCAGTGTTGCCAACCTACCAGAAATTTACTGGCACAACACACACAATATGCTGGCGCAGCCACGTTTTTACTGGCATTTCACAAAAGTTACTTAATTACATTTTTAGGTGCAAATTTCAGTATTTAGGCTACAAACAAGTACGCTATGCAAAGAGCAATGTGATTTAAGGTAGATATTAACCACTTAAGACCCGGACCAAAATGCAGGTAAATGACCAGGCCCCTTTTTGTGATTCGGCACTGCGTCGCTTTAACTGACAATTGCGCGGTCGTGCGACGTAGCTCCCAAACAAAATTTGCGTCCTTTTCTTCCCACAAGTAGAGCTTTCTTTTGGTGATATTTGATCGCCTCTACGATTTTTTTTGCGCTATATACAAAAATAGAGCGACATTTTTGAAAAGAAATCAATATTTTTAACTTTTTGTTATAAGAAAAATCAAATAAACTAAATTTTAGTCAAACATTTAGGCCAAAATGTATTCAGCCATATGTCTTTAGTAAAAAAATTGCAATAAAAAAAAAAATTAGCTACCTAGCGGGAACAGCGACACTAATACAGCGATCAGAAAAATGATCGCTTAGTGATGCTGGCATTAGGGAGTGAAAGGGTTAACTAGGGCGGTGATCAATGGGTTAAAACTTTATTTGGGGGGATACGGGGGCTACCCTGAACCTAACATTAACTGACTGTCACACTGACACTAAATACAGTAATCATACATGTATGATTACTGCATTCAGTGACACTGTGACAGGGGGGAGGAAGGGGGCGATCGCAAGGGGTAAATGTGTTTATGTGTAGTGTGTGTCAGTGTAGTGTTGTGCAGACTTACTGTGCGATGTGATCTCTCCTCAGCTGTGGATGAAAAAAGCGCTGAGAGCAGAGATCACATCACTTCCCCCTTCCTGTGTTTACACAGGAGGAGGAAGTGCACTGCAGGGGGAGCGCGCGCATTGGCTGGGAGCGATCCGGAGGGGGCGGACAAAAACGCACCGCCGCCCCCTCAGCACGGATCACTTATACAGCCGCGGGGACCGCCGCATGTACCGGGGGGGGGGGTCCCGATCAGACGCCCGACCCACCTCAAGGCACCAACGTATATATACGTTGATGTGCCTGTCGGTGCCATTCTGCCGACATAAATGTACATGCGGCTGTCCATAAGGGGTTAAGGTAAAAAAACATATTTTTGTTATTTTCGATATAATAAGGGCAAATTATTTAGTCACATCACCCCCTGCCTCCATCCCCCTCTGCCACCAACACCTCCTGCCTTCACCCCCCTCTGCGGTGCCACAATCTCCTCCTGCTTTCATCTCCCTCTGCGGTGCCACCGCAGCCACCATCACCCCCTGCCTCCAATCTCCATGCGCAGTTCCAAGCCGAACCGATCTCTGCTATTTTTACTGGCACATTCCCGCAACTATAGACATTTACGAATGGGGGGGGGGAGTGCCTGTGTTTACGAACTTTCCGTAAAAATACGGACGGTTGGCAACACTGTCCCAGAGTACTTGCACAACATCTTTTAACAATCCAGTGCTAAATTGAGTATTGCATTGAGTTGTCAAATTGGGGGTAGGATTGAGCTGTTTGTGGTGATATTTATTTGGTATTGGCTTGGACTTTATTTAAAATAAAAATAACTTATAAAGCATATTTGATAAGGATTGTTTGTGTACTCACAGGAAATCTTCTATGATCCAAACAAATGCAGTTTTTCTAATTCAAAATGGGAACATTAGCCTACTGTCTGAAACCGGGAATGTCCTATAGAAATCCTGCCTATCATTTAAGGACTAATGTTTTTACTATCTTAGCATGAGAGCATCACATTCACAACAAATGCACCAATTTGCCCAGCAGCTAAATGATTAATATTTGATGGCATTTTAAGTGGTCTTCACTATTGCTATAGATGGCTATGACTACTATGCTTTTATTGTGCTGTTTGCAGCACAGTAGTCAATTCAGACTGCTTTCTTGTTTTATATTTTATACCAGACAGACCCCCACAAAGAGCAGATGGTGTTTCTGAGTGTGCATAGACTGTGCGTGTGCTTTGCCGCTGTTTTGTGCACTAAAATTCTCTGCAGGATGCAGCATGAATGCATACAAAAAATGATTGTGTAATGTAGACACACGGGGCTATATATTAACTTACTGTGCAGTACGTTATGAAACTTTTTTTTTTTTTTTAACAAGAGAAAAATAAGTCATGGAACTTAGAACCCCTCTATTAGAATGTTATAAGAAAAAAAAAATACTTTTGGTTGAATAACCCCCTTGTCTTTATTTTTCTACAATTCAATACCAGAGCATTCAGGCAGACATCTGGCTGCTTGTGTAGCCTTGACCCACTCCTTGCTAGGCAGTAAGCACAGTTAAAGTGGAGTATACAGTTCCTCCTCAAATACAGATATTTGTTCCCACATCCGGCGATATAATCTGCAGCGATCTACGCCACGTCTGGCCCCTCCCCCCACGATGTTCTGGGAGACACACAGTTCCCAGAAGACAGCAGGGACCAGTCAGGATGTGTTGCACAACTAGTGCATGCGCAGTAGGGAACCAGGCTGTGAAGCCACAAGGCGCCACGCAGGAGGCAAGGGACAAGTCAACTTCAGGTGAGGACATCGCAGGCGCCCTGGACAGGTAAGAATTTGTAGCTACTGACTTTTCTTCTTTTTTTTTTTTTGGGGGGGGGGTAACTCCGCTTTAATTTCTGTAGTTTGGAATGGACTACCTGTCTCCTTTCACCAAGGAGCAAAAAAGGTAATGATTCAGCTCTATGAAACAGGCCTGCATGCAGTTCAGTAAACAGGCTGCTATATAAGCTGTAAATTCTGCATGGTCAAGGTTGGCCTTGATATCATATACAGATAGAAGCTTACATCTAAGATCTTGTAGCGGATTCTGAAAAACAAAGGGGGCATATGAGGGGCACTTAAAGGAAAATTAAGCTATTAATTAGCCGTAATGTTAATCATGGACTTTTAATTGAATGCAATGACCTACTGCACTTTTCCCTTTTGTTCGCAGGTATTGCAGCTTGCAGGCAGATACAATAAAGAGCAAATGCGCATAACCGAGCACAATTTATATTTAGTGGTGATATTTATCCAGACTTAAGTTCTCCGTTTATGCTTCTATTGCAGTTATGTTGTTTGGCAATTCTTAACACTCATGAATGTTTATCCCCTTATGTGTGCTAGCTTTTTTTTTTTTAGAACATTACAGATGTAAAGCGCTGCACAAACTGTTGGCGCTGTATAAATTCTGTATAATAGTAATAATATAATAATAAGCTCAAGTATGGCTACCAAAAAAGTCAGCATTGCCTCACTCCTTTGCCTCCCTAAGTTCCTAACAAATCTCTGCATTGTTTTAAAATAACGTTTTTAACACCAAGTAATATTCACTTTAATTTGCAGCCCCATGACAGCTGGTCTTGAGCATAGGAATGTAGTCAAGTACTTTGAGGCCGGGGTCACACTTGTCCGACAAATGCTCCGACATTGGGAGCTCATGTCGCATGACGTGTGAGGCCTCGTACACACGACCGAGGAAACACATCGCTTTCCTCGTCGAGTTCCTTGTTAGGCCACGTACACACGACTAAATAAATCCGCTCAAATAGGTCTGACAGACCGATTTTATCAGATTTGTCTGCTGGGCTATTTTGGTTTGATCGTGTACACACGATCAAACCAAAATCCCCGCCAGCAGACAGCGCGGTGACGTAGCGGTGACGTTGATGCCGCCACGTCACCGCATCAGGAAGTAAAAAACGTCCACGCATGCGTCTAATCCATTTGACGCATGTGCGGGCAGATATGTCCGCTGGTTAGTGTACTAACCAGTAGACATGTCGGACAGACGGGTTCCCAGCAGACAGATTTTAAAGCATGCTTTAAAATTTGTCTGCTGGAAAAACCTGTCTGTCCGCCCGTACACACGATCGAATTTGTCTGCTGAAACGGTCCGTCGGACCGTTTCCAGCAGATAAATTTGATCGTGTGTACGCGGCCTTAGGCTTGTCGAGGAACTCGACAAGCTTGCTTTGCGTACACACGTTAAAGCCAAAATATCCTCGTTCTCAAACGCGGTGACTTCAACACATACAACGGCAGGGGCTGCTTTTACTAATCTCATGTTACTGCGTATTAGGAAAAAGTTTGGTACAGCGTGACAAATGTGCTATTTCCATTACAAACGCTACTTTTATCAATGGTGCACGGGTTTCTTAGCGTACGCACCAACGTGTTTCTTGTCGAAAAGCAGCCCGATGAGGAACACGACGAGCCAATTTAGACTCCCGTCGAGGAAAAAGAGCTCTCTTTTTTGCTCGTCGAGTTCCTTGACAATTTCCTCGATGAAAAACATACACACGACCGGTTTCCTCGGCAAAAAAGCTCTCCCACGAGTTTCTTGATGGATTCTGAGGAAACTGGTCGTGTGTACGAGGCCTGAGAAACAATGTTTCCCTATGGGAACCGTCTTAACTGGTCCGACACAAGTCGATCCGACTTTGAAAATTCTACCTGTACTACTTTGGTCCGACTTTGATCCTACTTCAGCCTATTGAATATCATTGAAGTCGGATCAAAGTAGGAGCCTTGTCCTTACCATGTAACTTTTGATTATAGCAGCAGTAAAAGGAATTTATCTCACACTGGGATTGTTTTGATTGGTCAAAGAACAAGTCAGACTATCACAAAGTCAGATCAAAGTAGTATCCTGTTCATGAAAGTCAGATGGATGTAGGACCAATGTAGAATCAATGTAGGACCAATGTCGCAGAGCAAAGTAGGATGAAAGTCGTGTAGTATAGTGTGAACCCAGCCTCAGCAGTGAGTTAAAGTGGTAGTAAACACAAGGCTTTTGTACAGTGATTTGCTAAGCCAATCAGCAGATCCCGGCCAAAAAAGCCTACAATGTGCAGGGGAACGGAATAACTGGACCACAGGAGCAATGGACGAAGGTGGTCTAGTCTGCTAAATTTAAGAATGGTTTGAGGAACACAACAACAGGTTTGAGATGGTGACATGGCTTCCGAATTCTCCAGATCTCAATCCAGTTAAATATCCGTGGGGTGTGCTGAAAAAAAAAACAGATCCATGGAAGCCCCACCTCTCAACTTACCTGACCTGACCAAAGGATTTGCTACTGACAGCTTGGTGCCAGATATGACATTATACCTGCAGAGGTCTGGTGGAGTTCATGCCTGGATAGGTTTTGATGGGTGGTCAATAATGTTATGGCTGATTACTGTATAGCCCTTTAGCAAGCTAAATGTCAGTCATGTATTGGTTTATCAATATGTCAATGGGAACTGGAACCTATCAGACACTGCAAGCTCAATTCACTGAAGGATATTGCATGTGATATTTGGGTCACGTGACACACTTTTTTTAAATATCACACGCACTATTGAAAATGTCAATTCACTATCTCTTAATGCAGTATTTACCTCAAAAAACAAAAACGCTTGGTAAATACCACATAAAACAATGTTAAGGTCAGATCACTAAAGTAAATAAATATATGCATTAAATAGGTAGTGGTCCAGGCATGAAATATATTTAAGGAATGTATGAAATGTATTTGGTAAGGAGGTGCCACACCTCAATGGGCAGGGCATGGAAGTGTTTAAAAAAGCTCCATTGCGTTTACAAGATCCAAAACATTGGGCTTTACTGCCAGACTCTTTGTCATCACTCCTTCTTCTCCAAGGTCCCTCAGAATTGTCCATTGGAAAAGAAGTAACCCCCACTGGATATGATGAAATGCGATAAAATACCAATTTATTTTGTGAGAAAAATACCAGACATTTCTAAGGAATAATGCATGCCTTATTTTACAAACTTTTTTTAACGAATGACAACAATTTTTTATAAAAACGCTAAGTGCACTTTGTTCTGCTCTCCTGGCACCCATTTTCAGATGACAGTGGGGTAACATCACACAACTGGTCCAGGCTTTGGATCGATCCTGACACCCAGATTCCTGGATTGGCACCTGGCTCAGCCTCTAAAGCCTGGTACACACTAATAGTTTGGCCGGCTTCTGTCGGACTGGTTGACATGCACGTGGCAGAATGTCGGCAGGTTTTTATTGAACCAGCCGATGTCTCTCGACATTCGGCTAATGTGTACTAGGCATAAATTCTCCGCTGAGAGCCTGTGCCAGCTGATCCTGCCCCCTTCCACAGCCCAGCACACCAGTAAGCACTGGAGGAACAGAGCAGAGAGCTGGTGACTGAAAGTCACTGGTTTTCTGCTCACCAAAGACTAAGAACTGAGAGATAATCCATCTTTGATCACTCAGTTTTTGGTCTTAGAGTCAGTGGGGGACAGATGTGGCATCAGACTGATGCTACATAAACATATGCAAGTTTACTTGTTTTTTTTTTCAATTCCCGAACTTCTCTCATTTAACCACTTGCCGCCCGCCCCCCGTTAAATGACGGCGGAGCGGGCGGCTCTCGTTCTGGGTAGACGTCATATGATGTTGCCCCAGAATGGCCACGAGGGCGTGCAGTGCGGCGTTTGAGCCCATGTCATAGCTGTGTGTTAGTGGGCATCCTGACTCTCCTGTAGTCCAAGGGAGGGGGTGAGCACAACACTCCACACCAGGGAGAAAGCCTTGCATTACTGTGTGGAGTTACAGACAGAAGAACAGGAAGTGAGAATTTCTCAGAAGAAATAAGGACATGTAAACGCAAAATCGAAGGAGGAATGCACTAGGGCAGGGATCTCCAAACTACGGCCCTCCAGCTGCTGTGGAACTACACTTTCCATTAGGCATTGTAAAACTCTGACATTCGTAGACATGACTAGGCATGATGGGAATTGTAGTTCCTGAACACCTGGAGGGCCGTAGTTTGGAGACTCCTGCACTAGGGTAAAGGAAGCTATTTAGAAAAAAGTTGTACCTTTACAACCCCTTTAAATGTGTATCCTAGGGAGTGATTCTAACTGTAGGGGGAGGGGACTCACAAGGGGAGGGGACCAATCTGTGTTCCTCTGTACTGGGAATACACATTGGTCTCGTCTCCTCTGAAAGGACGAGGATCTGTGTGTTTACACACACAGATCCACAGTCCTGCTGTGTTCACGGGCAATCGCAGGTGCTGAGTGTTGCGGCGGGTGCGTGTGTGCCCTCTAGAGGCTCGGAAAGTAAACAACGTCATATGATGGTGGCCCGGAGGGACAAAGGGTTCCTGCCGCCGTCATATGTCTATGTAGGGTAGGGAAGTGGTTAAATTAAAACCCAGCAGTGATTAATTATGACCAAAAATAACATTTGTTTGTGTGAAGAAAATAATAAAAATGTTTCATGGTTACAGTGTTGTATGACCGCACAATTGTCATTCAAAATGTGACAGTGCTGAAAGCTGAAAATTGGCCAGGGCAGGAAGGGGGCGAAAGTGCCCGGTATTGAGGTGGTTAAACATGCAAATGTGACACAAGGCAGACAATTATATGTGGTAAATGGCAAGCATTGCTTATTGTATTTTTCTCTCCATGTGTACAGAACTTGAGGAAATCATTTAGCTAGTGCTGCAAAGTTTTACCTTTGTTATGTAATGTGCCTGAAAGAGCCAAGTGAAACGCAGGGCAATCTGGGCGCATTTAAACACGCCAGTGTGCACATACCACGTATCGGCCTGCCTCGCTGTGGGCCGACGGTGACATCTTTTTTTTTTTCCTCCTATTTAGTTTTGTCTACTTCCGTCTAATCTATTATAAAAAGGAAACATCTTGGCTGTCATCAGATTCTGTTGAGTCGCAGACAGACGCTATGTAAATCATGAAAGGCGTGGAAATCAATAACGCACGGAAACGAATAACATTGCCGGAAATAAAATTGAATCAAAATACAAGTGCATTCTCTCCTGAAAAATGAATTGAGTTTGAAAACAAATCTCTAGCAGGGTAAAAAGACATGATTTGCTTTAACTGACGCGCATAACTTTGATTTATTCAGCTGCTTTTCTTCTGCAATATATACCACACTAGTAATGTTAAATTTATACATGAAATTTGAATCTGGCTTTATTAGATACCACATCCAAATAGTCTTTTGTTTTTTTCTCTTTTTCTATTTTTCTTTTCTGTTTTTTCTTATTTCTCCGTTCCACAAGGTATATTGCTGACACTGTGCAGTATAACCTTAAATTATGCATGACAATCCTATGCAAAATAGGTGGTGGATGTCAGCAGTGAGAGCTACAATTACTTTACATCGGTAGTAAATATCTAAACATCCAGACTAAATTATATTGGACGTGACGGGTAACCAGCCAGAAAATATAGCGTTTCTTTTGTCAACTGGCTGTCCAAGGTTTGTCCACTTTAGACGATGTGCGGTACTGTCAGGTTCCCTTGCTGAGGATGTTGACAGCTGTGTACATGTTCTCACCTCATGTTATTAAAAATGAAAACTCTTCTGCCCATTATTACTGCAAAATGTCATGTTGTGCCGGCTGGCAATGAAGCAAACACATAACTGCGGAGGCAACAAAACTTCTCATTGATTCCTCTTAACTTGCCTTTCTGCCTTCCATTGTTATTTCCTCCTTCTGCATTAAAGTAGGTGCAAACTCAATCACTAAAATATCATATATAACTAAAAAAAAGTTATTATAACCTCGAAAGCCACGTCTAGTATCTTTAAATCTGCAGCTCTCCTTAAAATAAGTAGTGATCTTGCTCTTAAGGGCCTTGTTTTGGCACTTCCTGTTACAGGATGACAACGCTCTTTAACCACTTCAATACTGGGCACTTCTGGGCGGAAGTTAGTGTGAAACTAACTCAAATTAGTGTGAAACGCGTCAGCTGTCCTAGGTTCCATTGCTGTGACTTGTAGTGCCTGTTTCCATTTTTTTACATTAAAGTTACGTTGGATTGGAGTGCGGCTGTCCTGATCATCTTTTGTTCTTATTTGCCATGTGCATTGCTAGCACCCTCAGTTCCTGAGAAGAAGATTTGCACCCAACAAGACCTGCCTGTAGCGGCAATCTCTGCCCCTTCCTTCCCAAGCCAATTTTAAGCTTTCAGACCCTCTGTCTGGTTTTTATTGTTCTTTGTCCCTGCATGTGGAGATTCACCCACTCTATTTGTCACGAAGGCCATCAGGACCAAAACTGAAAGGTAAATCCTAGGGTTGTCCCGATACCGAGTATTTGTGGGAGTACTTGTACTCCCGCAAATACCCCCGATACCTAAATAGAATACTTCCCCCCCACCTCCCCCCGCCGCCGCCGCAAAGCCGCTGCCGCAAAGCCGCCGCCGCATACCGCCGCGTTAATCCCAGTGCAATAGAGCGCGCATTACAAGTATACGTTTGTATACTTGTAATGCCCGCCTCGCCATGTATAGACACTCCCCCTTGCCCGGGTTAGGACGGATCCGTCCAATCCTGAGAAGGGGAGTGTCTATACATGGTGCGGCAGGCATTACAATACAAACGAAAGCTTGTAATGCAGGGGGATTAACACGGCGGTATGTGGCGGCATCATATCAGGTATGGGGGACATACATGGCTGCAATATGGGGACATACATGGCTGCAATATGTGGGGGACATACATGGCTGCAATATGTGGGGGACATACATGGCTGCAATATGTGGGGGACATACATGGCTCCAATATGTGGGGGACATGCATGGCTGCAATATGTGGGGGACATGCATGGCTGCAATATGTGGGGGACATGCATGGCTGCAATATGTGGGGGACATGCATGGCTGCAATCTGTGGGGGACATGCATGGCTGCAATCTGTGGGGGACATGGCTGCATATGTGTGGGGGGACATGGCTGCAATATGTGTGGGGGGACATGGCTGTAATATGTGTGGGGGGACATGGCTGCATCTGTGGGGGGACACATTTAAAAAAAGTATCGGTATTCGGTATCGGCGACTACTTGAAAAAAAGTATCGGTACTTGTGCTCGGTCCTAAAAAAGAGGTATCGGGACAACCCTAGTAAATCCAAAATGTTAGGGTGTCACAAGAACAAGGAAATGATAAATGATGTCATAGGGAAAATGTTGACATGTCATTTTTGCTTTTATAAAGTAATTGCTCACACCGTAAAGTGTTACTAACCCCACAACAGTAAAATCAGTCTGTATATGCAGTAAAGCATGCTTGTTATACTCACTGTGGAACCTTAGCAGTTAATCATCTGCATTGTGTAAAAATGCTGTTTGATCCTATCTTCTCTGATCCTTCCTTTCTACTGTCCCCAATCCATCTTCTGATTGAACAAAGCCTTGGAGGGGCTCTGCACATGCTCATTTTGGTGTGAATTGCTAGAGAGTTTTTTTTTTCTTGGAAGAGTGCATGTGATTGGAACAAGGCCAATCAGCACTGTGCAGACAGAGGGTCAGGGGTCATGCAGCCTCATACTGTAGGACAGTCAGAGGAGAATGAAAGCTCCTTCTACTAGCTTTAAGCAGACACTAATTAAAGTCCTAAGACTGCTATATACTGCTGATGAGAAAATGTATTTAGCAGTTTATATTTACTAAAACTATTGCATTTCAATGTTCTGTGTACTGTGGGAGACCAGATATAGTGAATGCAGGGTTTAGTAACACTTTGTTGGGAATCCAGGACAGGAAGTAAAAGGGAATTTTTCTTGACGAGACTTTGGTAGTAAAACATAGGCCAGTGGTTCTTAACCTCCCAGGCGGTATGATTCTTTCAGATTTTAGGTGCTGAAAGCGGTACCATTATTTGCATGGAAATTTGGCGTTTTATACTGTAGGCTTGTAATTCTTAGGAATAACTCACTTAAATCTGACCAAACAAGAGTCTAATAGGCATATCGGGTATGACATTTTTTTTAAAACAAAATTATGAATTTTAATATAATAAATAATTATAAATAATTATAACAAATAATAATGTAATTATAATAAAAATTATTCAATAATGTAATCAAATCAAAATCACTGAAATTTGCTTAGTTGCAGAATTGTCGCTGTCATTATTTTTTTTTTTATGACGAATTTCCCCACAAAATCGCTATCGTTCAATTCTGCAAATGATTCTAATTTATTATTGCTGTTTTTTAGCTGCTCTAAAACCATTTTTGACATATAGGGACACTTTTGGTTGCTATGGACAATCTACAGTTTGCAGGGAGAAAGAACACTTTTTATTATATAAAAGTACATGTAGGACACTGGGCAGACCACTAGGGACATGGGGGGTGTGTATTTTTTACATACAGTACTGTAATCTAAAAGATTACAGTATACTGTATGTAATGTGTTTGTTTACATTTGAATATGGCGCCGTTCTCCGCCCCCGTGCGTCGTAACGTCGCAGGGAACGGAGATCGGCGGCACACGGGGACACTGTGTGAATCAAGCGCGGACCCGCTCGCTCACACAGCGTGCATGCATCGCTGGATCCAGGAACAAGGTAAGTAAACCAAGCCTGTGGATTCAGCGGGGCGAGCCAGAGTCTGACTCAGGGTTACCAATAGCAGCACAGAAATCTAACCCCGAGTCAGACTCGGGAATACCGCCAGGGGGGTTAACTCCTGTGCTCAGGACCCACCAACAGGCCAGATGATTTTATGTATTACCATGGGGAGATGCAGACTAGAATACTGCAATTATTGAGCAGCAAATTATATCACCTGTAATGCATTTCAGTTATCTTGCAAACCTGGGCCTGTTACTGGGTCCCAAAGGACAGGAGTTGAGAACCACTGATATAGGCTTTAAAGTGGATGTAAACCCACTCTCATCCTTTCTAAACTACTGCCAAAGTGCTGATCTATAAGGATATACATGCCTGCATGTATCCTTACCTGTCAAATGTCTCCCCTCTGTCTGTTGTAAGAACTGAAAAACTGCAGATTCTGTGGGTGGGTCTGTTGTCTGGAACTCGGTGGGTGAGGTCGTGATGTCAGTAGACTCCCCGCCCTCCTCTACACTCCCCTTGCCAACATGCTTTTTCTCTTGTGTATTCCTTACACTAAATTCTACTATGATCCCTAACATCCAGTCTAAATCCAGAAAAGTAACCACATGACTTCAGAAAAGGAGTGGGGGTGGGAATTAAAAAATAATGGCTGTCTCCATGCTAGTGCATGAGATATGTAAATAACCTGATGTTGCAACTGTGATTAGGTGACCTCATACACACACACTGCAATTCTGCCCAACTCTCACTAGATACATCTAACCTAAATCATATCACTTGTCTATGTATATTCTCCTTTCCGTTCTGTGTTTTCACTGCAATAAACATGCATTTCATCATCACACTGAACTGTGGATCACACCCAATGATGAGAAACATCCAGTCAAAACACAGTAAATGCAGCCAATCCTGGAAGAGAGCAGAGGGGAGGTTCAGTTCAGGACAGATTGTAAGATTTCAGAATACTTTACGGGAGAGGGATGTGAATTGTGAACTTTTTACACAGGATGTGCCTCTGTCTCAGGCTAGTGCATGAGATATGTAAATAACCTGTCACTCACAGCAAGGGGGCTGAAAAGACTAAGATTGTTCTCTGTAAGGCCTTGTACACACGATCAGACATGTCTGAGGAAACAAGTCTGACGGACTGTTTTCATTGGACAAGGCTGAATTGTCTGTTGGTCTGATGTGCGTACATACCATCAGACCAACATCCCCTCGGACCAGAACGCGGTGACGTAGAACACAACGACGTGATGAAAAAACGAAGTTCAATGCTTCCAAGCATGCGTCGACTTGATTCTGCGCATGCGGGGGATTTTGGTCCAATGGTTTGTGTACTAGCCATCGAACCTGTCCGATGGACAGGTTTCCAATGGACAGATTTCAAAGCAAGCTTGAAAACTTTTGTCCGCTGGAAAACGGTCCGATAGGCCGTACACACGATCGAACATATCCGATGAAACTGGTCTGCGGTCCAGTTTCAGCGGACATGTTCGATCGTGTGTACGCGGCCTAAAGCACCGTACACACGGTCAGACATCCAACAAAATTTCCCTTGGATTTTTGTCCTAATTGATTTGTCAGATCACACCCATAGCATACACACGCTCGGACTTTTTCTGCAAACTTTTTTAAAACTTTTCCATCATCACGTGGTTTTTCTGATCTTTTCTGCTCTTTACTGCCACCCTTTGGTTAACTTCTGCTATTGTTGGTTGATTTTAACATTGGTTCTGAGCATGCGCATTTGTAATTTGTCCAAAAGTCCCAAAATTGGGTTTAGATCCACTTTAACTTTCTCCTATTGTTCTGTTTTTTTATTTATATTTGCATTTCATTCCATTTTTTCTTTCTGAATTAAATGTCCAAATCTGCTACCTCCAGCCCCCAAAAATTGTAAATGTTATGATAGACTTCTAAACGGAAACAGCATATCTAAAAAAAATGGGTGGGAATGGGGTTCCTAAAAGTTAATAAACCAGCAATTTAATGAGATTTCTAGGTTTTGCGTATTTATAGCAAGAAAAAAAATCAATTTTTTTCATGTTGGCTTTTTAACTGTGCCGACAGTAGCTTTGCATTCCTTGGCTGATTCTGTATAAAAAAAAAAGACAGCACTAAAAGTTTAGCAGTGGAAAATATGCCTTTTTTCCTAAACTAATTAAGTCCTCTTTGTTCATTGCAGCGGAACACGACAAGCAACATGGTTCCTGTTCCGCTTTATTTTCTGCATTTGCAGTGTTAATACCTGCCTTTCTAGAAAGTTGTCACTCCATTTAGAAGATCTTCATTCTGGCCAGCCTATTGGGGCCTGGCGGGTACGGGATGCCTATCTTTAATAAATGCTAGTCTCAAGTAGTAATTTTTGTAAATAATTAGCTTGGGTGGAAAAATAAGATGGCATATTGTATGCATCTAATGTCGCAAATGTACACACAGCAAACTTCCTATTAATCAACAGTCAAGCAATGTAAGTTGGGCCTCATACATAATGAATTGTGTTTAAACCTCAAGGGTTTCATTGATAGAAAAATAAGAGAAAACACAAGTGCAGTAAGCTTTTGAATAAAATTTAACTAGATTGCTCTGCATCCTGTAATTGTTTTGGAACCACTGGGGAGTGGATAATTTATCTGCAGTTTGAGTCTTTTTTTCCCTCTTCTCTCTCTCTCTCTCTCAATCTATCATGCCGCGACGGCTGTTTTAATGATATGTTAAGGTGTTGATAAAAAGTGACTTCTATAATTTCCACATTGTTGACTGTAATATGCTGTTTCAAAATGTTATTAATAAAACATGGTAAATTGATGCCGATGCAAACATTCCAGGGCAAGGAGATGGAGATGTAAATTTTTATGTTTTCGGAGATCAGCCTAATGTTTGTCAACAGAAGTTGCTTTGTATTTGCCTAAGCAATGAATTGAGATGTAGTTGAAGAACCATTGAGGTGATAGTTAGGGAACACAGACGATATATGTTGGCAGTGGTGATTACATTTACTGTCCAAGTGGACTAATAGATGTGTCTTCATTACATCTGTTAACCTTGTGGCATAAAAGGATAGCAGGGTAAGGCTCAAAAAGTTATCTGAAATAAATTGATTGATCTCTCAGTGTTGTAACTCATTTGAAATATGTCAGAGGCGTTCCACTGTCACATTGATTTTTTTTCTTCCCTCTACTATCCTGAGATTCTTTGGGGAATACATTTTTTAAAGGATATCTGAGTTCAAGGTCTTGGCCAACACATTACAAACTTTCCACTGTTTTCATACATCGTTTATTCAGCCTCAATAATTTTCCCACACTCTGACCAGGGTGGAAAGGGCAGGGAAGGGGTCAAATTAGAGTTTTGTGATACAGACCTATTAAGAAAACATCAATCTTAAGTCTAGATTAAAAAAAAAAAATGGCTAGCAGGTGAATTTTAATCTTGATCAGTGAGACATTCTGCTAATTTATCCTAATGGTAGGAAATTAAACGTGAGCTTCATAGATGTAAATATTTCTTTATGTTGCTAGTAATTTTTCACTTATATTGTCACGATATCTACCAGGCCAATGGTCTCTGCAGGCCATAACCCTACCACAGACCTATTTTGTTTTTTGCATGTTCTTCAGTTGAATTTCCGTGTAAAGGCCTCATACACACGATAGGTTAGCCAGAGGACAACGGTCTGATGGACCGTTTTCATCGGTCAAAACCGATCGTGTGTGGGCCCCATAGGTTATTTAACCTTCGGTTAAAAAAAAGCCAACTTGCTTTAAAATTTAACCGATGGATACCTAACTGATAGGTCAAAACCGATCGTTAGTAGGCACAACCATCGGTTAAAAATCCATGCATGCTCAGAATCAAGTCAACGCATGCTTGGAAGCATTGAACTTCATTTTTTTTCAGAACGTCGTTGTGTTTTACGTCACCGCGTTCTGACACGATCGGTTATTTAACCAATGGTGTGTAGGCACATCAAACCATCAGTCAGCTTCATCGGTTAACCTATGACAACGGTCCTTCAGACTGTTCTCATCGGATAGACTGATCTTGTGTACAATGCTTTAGTGTTAGATAAAATCAGGCTGGATTCATACTAATGCTCTTGTGTTGCAATGCATTTTTGACCAGCATGTGCTAATGGATTGCATGTGTCCATAGACACACACACTGTTGATACTTAATTTCCCTGCAGTCCTCTGCTACACTGTTCCCCTTTCTGCCCTACGATAAAAACCTGTAAGGCCGCGTACACACGATCGGTCCTTAAGTCCATTTTCATCGGTCCAAATCGACCGTGTGTATGGCCCATCGGTCCGTCGTCCTTCGGACCAATGTTTGAAAACTTGCTTTAAAACCGGACTGATGGACGCCTGACCGATGGTTAGTATGCAAAAGCATCGGTCCAAAAACCCGCGCATGCTCAGAATCAAGTCGACGCATGCTTGGAAGCATTGAACTTCATTTTTTTGAGCACGTCGTTGTGTTTTACGTCACTGCGTTCTGACACAATCGGTTTTTGGACTGATGGTGTGTACACACATCAGACCATCAGTCTGTGAACCGATGAAAACAGTCCGTCGGACCATTCTCATCGGGTTGGACCTATCGTGTGTACGCGGCCTAAAAGATAAGATCACAGTTTATATAATGCTAAGGACGCTTCCCCAAGTGAAGGGTACTTTGGCCTATCCAATGGCTTGCATCCAGCACTGCACTGTGGGAAGAAGGGCGGGGCGTTACATGCTCTCCAGCACCTGGCAATATGATGTATTTCACATTGAAGGGCACACCGGGAGCATGGAAAACACAGATAAACTATGATCAACTGGGAAAGAGTAGGATGCAAAATGAACCAGTTTGCTTGAAATAGACATCATACAGGTCCACTTAAAAATCTTCAAAGATTACGCTAAAGAAGAAAAAGTATCTATTAAGTACTTGTTTTATAACTGCTACTGAAGTCACAGACTGAATTCAATTTCCATAAGGATTTTGCCACTGTGAAAGGGAACACATATTTTTCTCGACAGGAGATGGATAAAAAGTATTCTCCCTTAATTAAACAGCTGCAGAAGACATTCTTGGGGCAGGCAGTGTGAACATTTTATTAAATCAATTTCAGGTGCACACAGTACAAGAGCTATGACATACTAGACTGCCCTGACATCTCCATGTAATACCATCATCACTGCAGTCAAATAGGTTATTTATCAGAAGAAGCACTCTGTTTGTATCGAGGCATGGCTCAGCGTTCTTTAAATGTGCCGTAAAACATACATTCACAGTTGGAATACACAAAACATATCTACATGACAAGTGTGCAATGATAAATATCTGCAGGAAGATGCCATGTTGTGTACTTTCCTGTGGGCAAGCTGGAAAATGATGCGTAGGAAACAGCAGTGCCAACCAGATGCCATTTATAGTGAGCAAATATAACTTATAGCTTCTTAAAGGAGAATAATGATTGCCACGTCCTTTTTGTGAGACTGTTCTGGGCTGTGCTATATAAGGATGGGGGAAAAGGACAATAAGTGCTTGGTTTAGAGGTGCAGTGACTTGAAAAAGTATTCACACCCCTTGAAATTTTCTGCATTTTGTCATGTTTCAAATTAAATGTATTTTATTGGGATTTTATGTGATAAACCAACACAAAGTGGCCAATAATTGTGAAGTGGAAGGAAAATGATAAATGGTTTTAAAAATGTTTTGCAAATAAATATGTGAAAGTGTGGTGTGTATTTGTATTCAGCCCCCCTGAGTCAATACTTTGTAGAACTAACTTTGGCTGCAATTACAGCTGCAAGTCTTTTTGGGGATTTTTGTACCAGCTTTGCACCTCTAGAATGTGGAATGTTTGCCCATTCTTATTGAAAAATATCTCAAGCTCTGTCAGATTGGATGGAGAGTGTCTGTGAACAGGAATTTTCAAGTCTTGCCACAGATTCTCAATTAGATTTAGGTCTGGACTTTGACTGGGCCATTCAAACACATGAATTTGCTTTGAGCTAAACCATTCCATTGTAGCTCTGGCTGTATGTTTAGGGTCGTTGTCCTGCTGGAAGGTAAACCTCCACCCCAGTGTCAGGTTTTCTTCTAAGATTGCCTTGTATTTGGCTCCATCCATCTTCCCATCAACTCTGACCAACTTCCCTGTCCCTGCTGAAGAGAAACATCCCCACAACATGATGCAGCCACCACCATGTTTCACAGCGGGGGTGGTGTGTTCAGGGTTATGTACAGTGTTCGTTTTTCACCACGCATAGTGTTTTGCTTTTAGGCCAAAAAGTTCAATTTTGGTCTCATCTGACCAGAGCTAATAGTTGTCCTGTGGACAGATTTTCCCACCTGAGCTGTGGATCTCTGCAGCTCCTCCAGAGTTACCATGGGCCTCTTGGCTGCTTCTCTGATTAATGCTCTCCTTGCCCAGCCTGTAGTTTATGTGGACGACCATGTCTTGGTAGGTTTGTAGTTCTTCCATACTCTTTCCTTTATTGAATGATGGATTGAAAAGTGTTCCGTGGGATGTTCAAAACTTGGGATTTTTTTTTATAACTTAACCCTGCTTTAAATGGGTTGTAAAGGTTTGTTTTTATTTACTAAATAGGTTCCTTTGAGCTAGTGCATTGTTGGTTCACTTACCCTTTCCTTCGATTTCCCTTCTAAATGTTTTTTTTTCTTTGTCAGAATTTCTCACTACCTGCTTCTCCTCAGTAAACTTGCCGCCATCATCCAAGCCGTTCTGGCTGGGGGTTAGTCAGCGTGTTCGCCCCCTCCCTAGCGTCTTCCCGCAGGGATGTAGTCCAAAGGTGAACACGGACTGCATGGTGAACACATGCTGCATTTGTTGGATACGGGCTGCATTTGGTGGACACAGGCTGCATTTGGTGGACATGGGCTGCATGGTGAACACGGGGTCCATTTGGTGGATACGGGCTGCATTTGGTGGACATGGGCTGCATTTGGTGGACACAAGGCTGCATTGGTGGGCATAGGCAGCCTATATTGTTGGGCACGGATACAGTTGTTGTTAATATTTATTTTTATAACTTAATTCTGCATAAAACATTTAAGTGTCATTTCATGAGATAATTTATGAGGGCGTGTTTAGGGGCGGGGCAGGCTGGGTGGGGCAACTGGTGGCGAGTAACCCTTGAGGCCTGGCTAGTAGCTCAGGACTTGAAATTTTGAGCCCTGCTATATACATCATCAGAATGGCTCAGCTGCACATATGGACATACCTGTACATCCCCTTTAAGAGGTGGCATTACTGGCGCCCGCCGCAAGCTCTGTGAGTGTGACTGTGGGTCACGAAGACTCGATGTCCGCCTGCTGCCCACGATCGTCTCACAGAGCAGCAGAATGGGGGATGCTTGAGTAAACAAGGCATCTCCTTGTTCTGCCTAGTGACAGGACACTGATCGTCTGCTCTCTCTCATCGGGAGCAGTGGTCAGTGTCATGTCACATGTAGCCCATCCCCTACACAGTTAGAATCACTCCCTAGGACACAATTAACCCCTTCCCCGTCCCCTATTGGTTCACCCCGTCACTGCCAGTGTCATTGACACAGTAATCAGTGAATTTTTTACATTACTGATCACTGTATAAATGACAATGGTCCCAAAATAGCGCCAAAAGTGTCCGATGTGTCCGCCATAATGTTGCAGTCATGATAAAAATTTGCTGATCGCTGCCATTACAAATAAAAAAAAAATAACAATAAAAATGCCATAAACTGATTCCCTATTTTGTAAACGCTATAACTTTTGTACAAACAAATTAATATACACTTATTGCATTTTTTTTACCAAAAATAAGTAGAAGAATATGTATCAACCTAAACTGAGGAAAAATATATATTTTTTTATATATTTTTTGTAGATATTTTTTTATAGCAATATTGTCGCTTTTTTTGTTTATAGCGCAAAAAATAATCAAATAACACCAAATGAAAGCTCTATTTGTGGGGGAAAAAAAGGACGTCAATTTTTTTGGGGAGCCACGTCGCAATTGTCAGTTAAAGCGACACAGTGCCAAATCGCAAAAAAATGTCCCTGGTCATTGGGCAGCCAAATCCTCCGGGGATGTAGTGGTTAAGGATAAGCTGGAGTTTGGCTTCAATTTTTTAACCCCCCCTCCCCCACAGACTGATAATGCTGCTGTCTGCCTTGCCTCATATGCTTATTCCTCCAGAGTGGTGTCTCCCTAATACTGGAGGTGTGTTACTGGCCAGATCACTGGGTGAGAACATGAAAAAAGGAATGCAGCCACCACATCCAATGATTGGTAAGCTGCAATGTATCACCCCAGATGATGATCGTTTGATCGAAACGCGTTGGGTCCTCTGCTGATTTTACTGCTAGATGTGTTTACATGCTTCTGATTTTCCTGCTGAAATGTGAGTGCAACCATTTGGATTTTGTGTATTTTAGTAAAAAGTTTATACATTATCACACTGTGTCTGCATCCATTTCTTTCCTCCCATAATTGTTGCATCTGAGCATTTTGGATCCCTTGCAAAGAATTGACGAGTCATATGTATCGGTCCTGGTACTACTGCAAAAAATTTTTTGGTCCCTCATCTATTACATGAAGATTTGGTCTCTATTCAAAACCCATCCCAGTTTCCCAATGGAAGGTTGATGTCCGGATAACATCACATTAAGCTTTTGTGACTCATTAAGCGTAAACTCCTTCACTCATCATTACGTTTGTTTGGACACTCTGATTCAATCACTTTATTCATATCTACTGATATGATCGTTTGAACACTTGGTGATTAATTTATGTGACAGTTCACGTATTACATATATTATTTCATTTCATGTTTTGTATGATGCTTTGCAGTGTTATATGTTTATTCCTCACATAATTTCAGCGCTACACTTTTTGTGTTCTATTTGTTTTCTGTTGCAGAATTGATCCAATTCTGTGGTGTTGGCAGCTAATTTATGTTTAGTTAGGTAGCGCGGTGTTATATATACATTTGTATATATATATTTTTCAAGCTGCAATGTATTGCATTTTTGGTTTTGGGTTTAATAATGCTTTAACTTTACGGTCAGGGCAGTTATGTACCATGAGGGGTGATGACATAAGCAAGGACTGACTGTGTAAGAATTTTGCAGATACTGGTGGACTGTTTAGGGTGCTAAAAGGTGTGAGATCCATCAACCACCATTTCATTTGCTTAATTTTTCAAGTTCTAACATGTATAAGCACAACTTGACTTCACCAAGAAAAACTTACCCATTGCGCGACGTTATTATGGGCATATTCACTGGTCATAAAACTATAGCAATAAATGTGACTTATTGTGACATCCAGTCAGCAGCATTTCTCCCTGGGCGGTGTTGATGTTATGGAGCCAATGAGTGTACTTATGCCAACATATTAAAGCATGGAAATTCATATTTAGTGGGTAATAGAATTTTGCTGTGAGCCATGTTCTGCATTACAAAGTTATGTCCCATGGCCTAGATCCTTTGTGATTGTGCCATATTGAATTTAATGCTCGTGACGTTTGTTGGCAGTGTGTTATTCATCCTTCTGATTATATTATGTTCCTTAAGGCCCAACTATAGGAAAGGTAAAAATCCTCTCTTGCAGTGGGGCTGCCCCAGCACGGCAAGGTTCACATGCTAGTTTAGGTCTAAGAGACAGGAAAAGCAATTTTACTTGCCAGATCCCTTGGCAAACACCGCTCTCCTATGCTCTGGTGGTGGACTGTTCATCAATGTCCACACATCCAGTGCAGGTCTATGGACCTCGTAGGGGTCTTGACAACATCAGGTGCGTCCGACTGCCACTGCGTAAGGGAGACGAGGCTGAAGGGACTGGTCTTGTATCAGAGAGTCCCCTAGATGAAAAATAACTTGTAACATTTGCAGTGCAGGGGCAGCCCCATCGCACAGGACCATTTTTACTTTCCCCAAAATTAAAGTGATAGGTTAGATAAAAAATAAATAAAAATGTCATACTTTCCTCCACTGTGCAGCTAATTTTGCACAGAGTGGCCCCGGACATCCTCTTCTGGTGTCCCACAGGGGCTGTCTCCGCTCCTCCCCACATTAGATAATCCCCTCTGGGAAGTGCTCTCCCAAGGGGGTTACCTTGTGGGCGTGCTCCCGTGACCGGCATTCAGCATCCATAGCCTAATACAGGACTTGGCGCCACCCCTGGCGCCCACGTCATTGGA
Source organism: Rana kukunoris (assembly GCA_029574335.1). Classification (NCBI taxonomy): domain Eukaryota; kingdom Metazoa; phylum Chordata; class Amphibia; order Anura; family Ranidae; genus Rana; species Rana kukunoris. The sequence continues at coordinate 36,092,412 of CM056056.1, forward strand.
TTAGATTGACAGCAGCGGGAGCCAATGGCTCCACTGCTATCAATCTATCCAATGAAGAGCCGAGAACACGTTGAGAGAGCGATTGCGGATTTGCGCCCATGGAGATTTGGGGCTTAGATAAGTCAAACAGGGGGGTTGGAGGGCCGGACACTGCAAGGTGTTTTTTCACCTTAATGCATAGGATGCATCAAGGTGAAAAAACACAAGGGTTTACAACCCCTTAAGCTTTAAAGAGAGTTTTCTGTTAATCCATAAATACGTCTATTTCCCTTTTCAACCTCTACAGCTTTTTGAGTGAAATTGTTATTTTTAAGGGTATGTTCGCACCATTTGCATTTGACTGTACTGTGCCTTCTTCAGCAGCGCAGTCTCAACACGAAGACAAGGGAATTTGCCTTGTTTTCTTTGGAGTTTTTTTTTCCACCAATGCATTGTAGTGGCATGTGCTGAATTCTTTTTTTACGAAATGCACTATGTTGCGACACATTACAAAATTACAAAACACAAATTGCCGCAAGAACACATTACATGCTTTTCTGCAGCTTCTCCATTGAAGTATATTGAACCAAAAAAAAATAGCACCATTTTGCATTAAAAAGTCCTTGCCCTTTCCAAATACGCAGCTGAAAAAAAATCATGGATGTGAACGTGTCCCATAGGAAGACATGTAAATCAACTGTAGTGTGTTTCTGCAAAAAGCACCAAAAAACAGAGGTGTGACCCCGGCCTGAGATGTTTAGTAAAATATCGGGGGTTAAAAACAAAAATAAGTACAAAAAGAGCAAATAATCGCTACTGTAACGGGTTAATTTTTTTAAATTCAGGACAGTGAAAGTAATATTTACAGTAGCGATTTGCTTTTTTGTACTATAAAGGGCTAATTTTAGTTTTTTTTTAACCCCATTATGTTACTGGCCGATTAATCGATTATGAAAATTGTAATCGATTAATTTCATAATCGATTAGTTGTCGATTCATCGATTAGTTGTTTTGGCCCTATTTAAGAGATGATACACTACACTATGCTTGCATTTTTTAAGTTGCCTTTGTGACATTTCCAGTCCAGAGAGGTCAGCAAGGCATGGTGAACGTACATCTCCCAGTCCATAAAGGTTGGGTCATCAGACCACCACGCTTGTGTGCAGGAGGTGTTATCTTTCATTTCCCTAATGGGCCCTGCCTAGTGTTAGCATTCCTTCTGTATGTGGATGGGCACAATTGTATCTTCTCTGCTTTCATCTTAGAGAATATCTTTATGATCAGGAAATCATCACCCCTAGCGCCAAAGTCAAAAGTCTCGGGGTCATCTTCGACTCCTACATGACAATGGACGCACAAATAGGGTCAGTAGTCAGCGGATCTCATCATCTGCTGCGCCTACTACGCAGACTTACTCATTTTATTCCCAAAGAAGATATAGCGGTCGTGGTGGGAGCAATTGTAAACTCAAGACTGGACTATGCAAATGCCCTTTACCTCAGACTCCCCAAGTACCAAATTGCTCGTCTACAAGTCGTTCAGAATACGGGCGCTAGACTTGTGACTGGGAAAAAACCCTGGGAATCAATCTCATCTTCACTGAGATCCCTTCACTGGTTACCTGTAAAAGACAGAATCACTTTTAAAGCACTCTGTCTAACGCATAGATGTATCCATGGGAATGCCCCTCATTATCTATGCGAAAAAATAAAAGCTCACAATCCCAATCGCGTTCTGCGATCCACCAACCAAAATATGCTCCAGATACCGAAAGCCAGATACAAGTCCAAGGGAGAAAGAAGATTCGCGGTCCAAGGTCCCAGACTATGGAACGCTTTACCAACCAACATTCGGTTGGAGGAGAACCACTCAGCATTCAGGAGAAAGATCAAGACTCATCTATTTTGATACCAAAGGAGACAGGAACAACAAGCGCCCAGAGGCGATTTAGTTCGCATGTGCTGCGCTATATAAGTTTTCATTCATTCATTCATTCATATTATCCTTCTTCCCAGTATTAAAACTGTATGCTTGTATCAAGTGCAGTAAAATAGTACGAAATAGTAACACAATTGGATGCAAATGCATTGCTCTGCCGAAGTGCTGAATGTGAGCTTTCAATTACCACTAAAATTAGATTTAGAGGTCTAAGTAAACATCACTCAACTAACTTTTTTTGCAAAATCTGAAAATGGTGTCCACACAAGGAAAGCAGAGCATCTTTTAAGTGTGGTAACTACATCCCTAGAACATGAAAAATTAAGCTTGCTATGACCAAGGGTCAGGCCCCGTACACACGTCTGAGAACCTCGTCGGGCGAAACTAATCGTTCCGCCCGTCGAGGTTCCTGATGAGCGGTCGAAAAGGTTGTCAAGCCAAATTTTCTCATTGAACAACGAGGAAATAGAGAACATGCTCTCTATTTTGGCTCGACGAGCTTCCCGACGCTTTGCTCGTCGAAAGTGTACACACGACCGGTTTTCTCGGCAGAATACGTCTCCCAGCGAGCTTCTCGCTGGATTCTGCCGAGAAACTCGGTCGTGTGTACGGGGCCTTATTGATAGCTTTTTGCAAACACAGGAATCCTATGCATAGGCCCCTGTGAGACCAGGATAACAGATATGTCCCTACATCTAACCTCAATCATGCTCCAGTAAGATACCTAAAGATTCACCCTTGTGTATACATTGCAATCACTGAGGAATTAACTGCCTTCGCTGCATGTAGGAGCCTAGTATGCTTTAATTTAAAGCATGAGCTGAAATCAGCGAAGCTGAACCAAATCCTTGGAACTGGAAGAGAGCACAACTGTTGTCATTGAAAGAATGCCAAGCTTGCACTACACTCTTTGAGGTACATTGCAACTAATTGTTTTGTGAGAAATCAATTTTGTTTCCCATCATGAAATAGTGCATTAAGCAAAAATGCAAGCTTAGATTCCTGCCTAAAGGTGTATGTTTCCCGTGGTTACTTTGGCTGCTAATTTGTGTTCTGTTGGGTGGGTGCCAGTAGTGTCTCAACAGCTAATATTTAATATTCAGGAGTGCTGGATGTTTTCTCAGAAGGAGTACCGTATCTTTATTTTCATTGGGAAGGCACTGGTGACATTTCTTTTTTTTATCTACTTTATTATGTCGCTACTTTATAAAGTGGCTTTGACATCGGTGAATTTCTGCTACCGCTGTCTATATAAAAGACGGAGTCTGTGCTAAATGTTTCAAGTCAGACATTACATTTTACATTAAACATACTTAAAGTAGACATTCAGTAATTTTTTTCAACTTTCCATCTATTAAATCTTTTGTCCTTGTTGTTTTAACTTGTTCAGCCAGTAAATCCCTTATACAGCCCACTTCCAGTTTCTTGTCTGGTCATTAACCTAGGCTTATGACATCATGCACAGCTCTCTCTCACTCATGTGAAATTTTGCAAAGAAGGGAGGGGGGATGAGTCATAAGGGAGTCAAAAAAATCTGCAGGGCTAGAGGTGTGCCTCTATGTGTCTGTGTAAATCCAGGAAGTGAACAGGCAGCAGCTTCAGCTGCCCATAGTTAAAATGGCAGCAGCCAGACTTAGTTGAGGGAGATTTCTGCAGCATATTTGGCAAGTACAGAATCACAATATATATAAAATAATATGCAACGTGGTTGGAGGGAAGCTTCAGAATGGCAAATATGTTTTTATTACAAACTATGTGAGCAGACTGCAGTTCCCCTTTAAAGACAGTGGATGCAGTCATTGTCTTATTGGCTACTATTGCCAGTATACATATCCTGTAAATACCCCTGAATCTGAGCCTCTGAAAATGCATGTCAGTGTGTTCTCTGGTTCTAGCACCACCCTATTTGAGCTCCCTGGAGATCCACCAACTATATTTAAAGCAGAGCTCCACCAAAAACAGGAAGCTCCACTTGTCTGGTTTTGACAGGTACCCGCTCCCACTTTCAACTGAGTTTGCCATGGTGTATTAGATCGAATAGGACTGGATTAGACCTCCTGCCAAGTCATTTTTTGCAGCCTGTCTCCCCGTAGGGGGCTTTTCACCTTAGTGGTCACTGTTACCCAGACAAATAGTAATGGGAAATCCAAAATATTACATCCTTTACCAGAACATGAGTTAAAGGAAATGAGTATACCCGTCCCATAGACAACTGTCTGAAAGGAGAATTGCCTCATTTTGTAGAACATACTATATGTTTCTGGGACAGGAAGAAAAGGACAAAGACAGCAAAAACAATCATAATACAATGACAATGGTTTTAACTTTTCCCTACTGTATCAAAAAGAAAAAAGAAGCAGCTTGGGATATACTGTATACCAGGCATATGCAATTAGTGAACCTCCAGCTGTTGCAAAACTACAAGTCCCATCATGCCTCTGCCTGTGGGTGTCATGCTTGTGGCTGTCAGTCTTGCTATACCTCATGGGACTTGTAGTTCTGCAACAGCTGGAGGTCCGCTAATTGCATATCCCTGCTGTATACCATAGACTGGCCCTTTAAATGGGCATTTCTGAATGTTTGCGTATTGCTGCAGTTTGCACATTATTTTTTTATTTGTTTTTTTACTTCCCCTGAAACAGAGACTGCAGGGGAATTGGAACATATTCTCCAGTTTCTGTAAAATACACAATAAGAAGATTTGTGTGTATTACCTTTCATCATCCATTGTGTGAGTCACCCCAAGGTCATAGAAGGCCAGTTAGTTAATGCCCAGTGTATCTTTGTAAAGGCCAACTGTATTTGCCAGTCTGTTGCTGCAGAAACATTTTGGGATGCAAGTCTCTGTAGAAGCAGCCAATTAAATATGTTAATCATGCTGGATGTTCCCTTTCCTGGTGGCAGTATGGCCAAAACTGGATCCTCTGTGGACTTCACACTTCTGTCTATACAAACACAGACAGGAAATTCAAAATACCAAATTAAGTCACACAGGGACAGTGAGAAAACATCCTTCAGCATAAAGAATGTTGATTAGGAAAATACAGGGGTAGAAATCCAGTTGGAGTACATTACTATGAGGTACTAGTTTTTACTGAATCTCATGCGTTCGAAATATTGTTGAGAATAATGTATTTGTTGTCCTACTCTGAGCCATTTTACAAGCAATTAGAAAATAAACATGAATCATTTTATTAGCTACTATAACAGAAACAAAAGAGCAATCAGGCAACAAGTGAAAGCAGTGTGATACTGCTATATAGCAAGCACTGAAGCTTAGTTAAATTGACAAAGTTCACCTGATTTGCCTTTATCTGACTTTTCTATAATCCACTGCATTCATATTCCAGAGAAGACCTCACAGGGTCACTGGAAGTGTACTTCCAGAAGACTCTGCTATGACTTCCTGTCCAGAGTGCTGTGACTTCCTGTTTCTGTTTCTCTAAAAACAGCAAGAAGCCTGTAGTGGATGTATTTGAGATTTTCTGGACAAAAAGTGCTCCTCCCTATAGGTGCATATGACTGTTAGGCCGCGTACACACGATCAAATCTATCTGCTAGATAGATCTGACAGACCATTTCAGCAGACAGATTCGATCGCGTGTATGGGCGGACAGACAGATTTTTCCAGCAGACAGATTTTAAAGCATGCTTTAAAATCTGTCTGCTGGGAATCCGTCCGTCCGACATGTCTGCTGGTTAGTATGCTAACCAGCAGTCATATCTTCCTGCAAATGCGTCGAATGGATTCGACGCATGCGTGGAAGTGTTTTACTGCCTGGTGCGGTGACGTGGCGGCGCCAATGTCATCGCCACGTCACCGCGCTGTCTGCCGGCGGGGATTTTGGTTTCATCGTGTGTACAGCGATCAAACCAAAACAGCCCAGCAGACGAATCTGATCAAATCGGTCTGTCAGACCGATTTGAACAGATTTATTTGCTCGTGTGTACGCGGCCTTACAGGCGGCCATAGAGGGCATTCGAGGACCGGAAGAACAGGTTCTGCAGTGGACTTGATACTAAGGGACTAACTGAGTTTTAGCAGCAGCGTGTTTGTGTCCCTGGGTCGAACCCAGGGACACAAACACGCTGCCGCTAAAACTCAGTTTTAGAAACAAGCACTTGTGGGTGTAGACCGCATTTGTCCCTTGGTATCAAGTACACTGCAGAACCTGTTTTTCCGGTTCTCAAATGCCCTCTATGGCCGCCTGTAACACATGGTTCCTTTGATGCAGATATACACCTAGATACCCTGGCAGTATATAGGCTTGTACCTCTTAATCGAACAGTGTACCCTGAAGAAGCCTGATATATGGGCGAAACATGTTGGGAATTTTGTTTTGTGGTTCTGTTTTGACAAAATTGTGTTAAACTGTTCCTGCCAACTGTTATGTTTTAAAATGTTTTATTTTATTATTCAAAATAAAAAATAAAAAAATATTTTACACATTATATTATAAGTTATTCTGCACCTAAAAAAAATCAATCCTTCCCCCTTTTCATCTACCGTATATACTCGAGTATAAGACGAGATTTTCAGCCCTTTTTTTGGGCTGAAAATACTCCCCTTAGCTACTCGAGTCAATGTACCTAAAATTTGAGAGAGGCTGCGGGCATCCATCGTTTAAAACTTGCGGTCTCCTCCTGTCCCTTCCGTTATAGGCAGAACTTTGTCTGCTGAGAAACGCCTATCACAAACGTTCTCTCATCCTCACCCATCCTAGCAGACACTGTGTTCAGTGTTCAGCCAATCACGGACGCCTTTTCATCCTCGGACAAGAGGACATTCGTAAATGGCAGAACACTGAACACAGTGTCTGCTGGGAAACTGAGTACGAGGATGAGAGCACGTCTGTGATAGGCGGAACTGTGTCAGCTGAGAAATGCCTATCACGGAAGGGACCAGGAGGATACCGTAAGTTTTAAACAATGAATGGGCGCCCGCAGCCTCTCAATTTCAGGTACATTGACAATGGGCACAGTGACGACAGGCACAGCAAGGATGGGCACAGTGACAATTGGCACAGTGAGGTTGCAATGGGCACAGTGAGGTTGGCACAGTAAGGTTGCAATGGGCACAGTGAGGCATGCAAATGGGCATTGTTGACCCTTGTTTCCGCTTACAGTAGCTGCTGCATTCTCACCCTCGGCTTATACTCAAGTCAATTAATTTTCCCAGTTTTTTTAGGTCCTCGGGTTATAATTCGGTCGGCTTATACTTGAGTCAATATGTTTTTTTTTGTGGTAAAATTATGTCCTCGGCTTATACTCTGGTCGGCTTATACTCGGGTATATACGGTACTTTTCCATGAATACATGACTTATGGACATTGGTTGTTATTTTAAGTTTGAATATATGTGATGTTGATATTCATTTGCACGGAAGATGATTTTTTTTAAAAAAAATTTGTTATTAGAGCAGAAGGTACATATTTTTAGTTTTTATATTTATATATATTTTTTTAAATATACCTAGCACCCACATTCAATCACCCTTCGATCTGCGAAATATTGCTATATCCCACCACACTCAAAGTACATCTTATTTTCTAAATCTAAAGGCAAACAGTAGGTAGAATAAGTCTTCTGCTAAAATGTTAGGGCACTTAAGATGTACAGTAAAAGTTACCTGTTAACCTTCACATTTCTAGGAAGGTAGTTTATCTTTAATCAGTTTTGATCAGCCAGAACAGTGAGCGGTTGTCATTGATGGTTTTCTGTTGGTTGCTGAACTTGGAAGATGGATAATATAGTTTTCCGGAAAGATTGTGGCTTGCGGCTTGTTTTCCAGCTGTTTCTCTTGCATCTGCTCTGGGTTTTAGTTGCATTTGAAAGCCTCATTAGAGATGATCACCATTAACATTTGAAACACACTTTTTACAAACTCACTTTTTCTTATAGGAAAGGAAAGCTTTAATAAACATACAAAGGGCGCACACAGAGATCACAAAAACTGTTAGGAAGGTTTTACTTTATTTTGGAGGGTTTACTGACACTTTAAGTGTAAATGAGCCTTAAATGTTAATATCAATGCAACATGTTTTGTTTTTTTTTTGTATTTGGGGATGCTAATTTCTCCTTTTATGTGTGTGTGTTGTTTTATTTTGCATGGCAGTAAAGAAATGTAACCAATAGGACTTAAATCTCTGGCTAATAACTTCCTTTCATTGCAAATAACCTTATGAATGCAAGTGTTTTCTAAAAATGGAACGCATGTTTCTCATTGATATTGGCTTGTTTCACTTGTTAATTTATTGCAGGAAAGTAACATGGTTGGAAGGAAAACACATTAATGTTCTGTTGTTCTCAGGGCTAAGGACGCCTCTGCATCATTCAGGGTATGCGAAGGCCCTCAGGAAATGATTGCACCACTGGAACAGTGCACAAACTGGCTGCAAGCCTACTTCTGCAAGCCCTGGCTGACAGAGCAGCTCCCCATCCCTCCTTTCCACCATCCGGTCTTCCAAAAAGGTATATGTAACTCTACATGCCGATGTTTAATGCTGCTGTCTTGATTAAGTAATGCTTGATTAACATTCCATTCTGGCAGCACCAGTCTGGTCAGTCTTAAATATGTACTGCAGACCAGTGCTCGGTGTGATGTCGTTTCAAGGGGTTTCGGTAATCTTCATCTCCTCCAAAGACTTGTATTGGTTTTGGCACAAGTTGTAATAATTCTTGGCTTGAAGTGCTGAAACAAAGCAGTTCAACTTTTGACTTCAGATGGCAAAAAAATAAAAACGTTTCAAAAATGGTCAGATCTGATTGAAGGAATTAAGTCACTAATTCTATTCTGCATTATTTTATTTTTTTCTCTTGCTTTCTCTTTGAAGCACATCTCTGGCCTGAACATTTAAATGAGTTGTGGATGAAGTAGGAAAGGGTGGGAACCTCTTTCAGGCTTTTACTGCCATCTCTATCCTTAATGGTTTCCTTTCATTTGTTGTTAGAGCAAGGAGAAATCAATCCATTGGGGACACAAACACATTTTTCGGAGCGTGATGGCGCGTACACACGGCCGTTTTTCAGGTTCTAAAAAATTAAGTTTTTCTTTAATGTCATGAAAAACGATTGTGTGTGGGCTCCAGAGCATTTTTCACAATGTAAAAAATGTCCATAAAAAATTTCAAACATGCTCCAATTTTTCACGTCGTTTTTAACATTGTCGTTTTTTACGTCGTAAAAAATGGTCGTGTGTGGGCTTTAACGACGTGAAAAACCCATGCATGCTCAGAAGTTATGAGACGGGAGCGCTCATTATGGTAAAACTAGCAATCGTAATTGACGCTGTAACAGACTATAAAGCGCAAATCGTCTTTTACTAACACAAAATCAGCTAAAGCAGCCCCAAGGGTGGCGCCATCCGCATGGAACTTCCCCTTTGTAGTGCTGTCATACGCGTTGTATGCTACCGCGCTTTGCTAGAGCATTTTTCACGATCGTGTGTAGGCAAGAACTTTTTAATGATCGGGTTGAAAAAAACTTTGTTTTTTCTAGACCCTTAAAAACGTCATTTTTTAGAACTCAAAAAATGGTCGCGTGTACGCGGCATCAGACCTTCTGACAGTGTTTATTGCCACCTGTGCCTTCCTGTCACATTGAAAACTCCACCCCCCCCCCCCATTTCTTCTATGGAAGAAAAGAACTAAGGAAACTTTTTAATGATAGGGTCGCAAAAAAAGTAAAAACCTGACAAATATACAGTATACAGTACAGACCAAAAGTTTGGACACACCTTCTCATTCAAAGAGTTTTCTTTATTTTCATGACTATGAAAATTGTAGAGTCACACTGAAGGCATCAAAACTATGAATTAACACATGTGGAATTATATACATAACAAAAAAGTGTGAAACAACTGAATTTGCGCAAAATGCATCTACCTCTTGGTCCTCTGCCTCACCTGTTAACCACTTGCCACAAGAAGCTTCAATAAAAGGATTTTTGAAAGTGCTAAAAGACAAGGGAAGAGGCGCCTCTAAGTGCAGATGTTGTTAAAACAATTTAATAAGTAAAAGAGTACAGGCAACTCACATTTTAGGAGTTAAAAACTGGCATTGTACATATTCTTTTTAACTCCTAAAATGTGAGTTGCCTTTACTCTTTTACTTATTAAATTGTTTTAACAACATCTACACTTAGAGGTGCCTCTTCCCTTGTCTTTTACCACAGTCTTGGAACACGGTTTCTGTTCTACAACGATGGCAGCCCTGAGGACATAGGTGTGACCCCCACATAAACTTTTACCCATTTACCCCTGGGTTCCCCCCTTCCCCTCTCTCTTTTTGGACATTGAACCCGCCATGTGATTTAACATTTTTTACAATCTTTTTGATACTCAATATATATTTAATTTTAATAATTAAGATATATGTATGTACTTATTTATTCAATTACAACCCCCACCACACTTATGTTTGCTTAGCTAATAGTATCAAGGTACTACTGTATTTAGACCTTGCACATTTCTCTCCTTGTGCATTTTTGAAAGTGCAGCCATCCAAAATTCCTGCCTTTTTTGGCGTATAACACTTACCTTTGTACCCTGAAAATAGAGGGTAAACTGTGCATGCATGTTATACGCAGGTGGCTGTGGAAAGTTTTTTTCCTGAAACTTCCATCTTAAAGTTAGGGTGCGTGTTATATGTTTGTGCGTGTTATACGCCGATAAATACGATAATTCTTTGTTACACAGCATGCGAGCTGGGCTAGCACCTGACTACTGTGTGTGGGAATTAACCAGAGACTCACTCACCTGGAGCAGATTTTCTTGTTTCATTCTGCAATTCTGTGATTCTGCGTGATTTTACTGCAATTGTCGCAATTGGGGCGAAAGGGGTCTGTCTTATCTAAGCTTTCATTTGGAAGGCCCTACATAGGCTGATACACCAAAAAAATGGATATGTCAGTCCTGACCTAAACTACTTTGCCATTTTCTTATTTTACAAACTGTGATGGCCAACACTAATTTAGTACGTTTAGGTATAACCTTACCAACACTGGGATCAGCATTACAACCTGCATACTCCAGCCAATATATTTTTTTTACATGTATACATTGACTCCAGTGTAAGCCTTTGATGTCTGTACAAATCTACCTAAAACATTGGGCTATTCACCTCCATGTTCATAGTTTTACCTTTTTTTCCCTGTTATATTAGTTTTTTCAAGGTGTCTACATATTATTTTGTAGTACTACTGTGTAGAGTACATAGAGAAGCCCTTCAGTGTTTCTCTACACTTTCTTTTCTTTAAAAGTAGTAGACATGTGCAAATTTGTTTTGTTTCGAATTCGTTTTTTTACAAATTTTGACAAATTCGGAATTATATATGTTTTCAAAAATCTGAAAAAATAATAACTAACTATTAAATTGTAGGTATTGGAATTACCTTTCAAATGTGGCTGTTAGTGAACGTAACGAATACGAATTTATCCGAAGTTAGGAATTATCCGAAATAATGAATTCCGTAGCTAAACGAATGGAACATAACAAATTAATAATAATAAATAACAATAATAATAAAAATGTTTTATTATTAATAATTCATTCCGTTCCATTTATTTAGATGCGGCATTCCTTATTTCGGATAATTTCTAACTTCAGATAAAATCCTATTTGTTACATTCACTAACAGCCAAATTTGAAAGGAAATTCCAATGCCTATAATTTAATAGTTAGTTATTATTTTGGATTTTTGGATTTTAGTTCTTTTGAATAATCTTTCTTATTGTCAAGTTTTCCTAATTTTACGAATTTACAAAATTACGAATTTGCATATTTTCTAATTTACTAATTAAAGAATTGCGATCATAACGTATGACCCGAAATCCAGAAAAAAATACAAAAGATTTTCGCCAGTGCACATGTCTAGAAAGTAGCATTTGTTTTTATGCATGTTAGATCTGTGATGTCATTTAACCTCTGATGTCATTGACTTCAAGACTAGTTGATAAGACAACTATTGGTTGTTATTGGTGATTATTGGTGATTGCAGAGTTTCCCCCCTGGCTCTGTATAGTCAATAAGTATGCAGTGAATGGAGTGTGAACTGAGTAAATGAGTTAAACCCGTCTTTTCTTTGTTCTGAATATAACGTATGAGGCTCACTAATGGACAATTAGACAGCTTAGTAAACACAGTTGGTGAGAGTCGCATTACATTAGGCAGTTGATCAGGTGGCTACTGTTTACTTTCATTATTAAAAAAGTAGTTTAGGAGTTGAAGTATGCTGAAGGTTAAACTATACACTAAAATTAAGCCTATCTTAATTATAATACTTAAAGCACAGTAACACTGGAATATTAATTGCCACAGCTAAATAACGAAGGAATGGCGCAGTTTGTGTGATTTTTAACTGTCACTTTCTCATCAGATGCTTCTTGTAAAGATGTTATTCCAAATAGAATGAGTTGTATGAGCTCATCTATTGACACTTCTCTGCTACTCCGTATAGGTCTTCTGATTTCAGCAGGCCTCCATTGCCACTCTAGGCACCATCCTTTTTCTGCTCCTTGAAAATGTGTGTGAATAGGAATGAAGGGTGGGAGAGTTAAGCCTCATACACACGTACGAGATTCCCGGCGGTAAAAAGTCTGCCTGAAACCCGAGGGGAAAACCGAGAACCTGCTCTGTAACTTTTTCCCCCTACACAGGACCGGGTTTCCCGATAGGAAAACTGCCATGAGAGCTTTGGTCGGGAATCCCGGCCGTGAGTATGCTCCATCTCAGTGTTTCCCATGGGAAAACTGCCGGGAATCACAGTGGGAAAAATGAGAGCTGATTCTCTTTTTTTTTCTGCAGTTTTCCTGACAGGAAAACTGCAATGGCGCATACACATGGACGGTTTTCCTGGACAAAAGCTGTCATGGCAGTTTTCCATACGGGAAAACCAGTTGTGTGTACGAGGCTTAGAAGAAAAAATGTGTGAGTTTCAAGATTGTGCACAGGAGGGATGTGTACCTTCTTACCGCAGGGTTTTTACCACCCTAGCTAACAATGGTGGCCTTTTGGTTGGTTTCTGGGAAGGAAAAAGATGGCTTGTGGAAATGTAGGGGTGTGAATTTAGCTCCAGCTCTGTACTAAAGTGGAAACCTGAGTATGCATTACATACGGCATGATTTATTTACAATTGTTAGAAGAATGTCACAGGTTCCCTCTCAGGCCGCGTACACAAGATCAAATCTATCTGCTGGAAACGGTCTGACAGACCGTTTCAGCAGACAGATTTGATCGTGTGTACGGGCGGACAGACAGATTTTGCCAGCCGACAGATTTTAAAGCATGCTTTAAAATCTGTCTGCTGGGAATCCGCAGTACGCTAACCAGCAGACATATCTGCTCGCACATGCGTCGAATGGATTCGACGCATGCGCGGAAGTGTTTTACTTCCTGGTGCAGTGACGTGGCGGCTTCAACGTCATCGCCACATCACCATGCTGTCTGCCGGCGGGGATTTTGGTTTGAACGTGTGTACAGCTATCAAACCAAAACAGCCCAGCAGACAAATCTGTTCAAATCGGTCTGTCAGACCGATTTGAACAGATGTATTTGGTCGTGTATACGCAGCCTCAGATCACCAGAGAACTTTTGTGTGACTGTGTGTATGCAAGCCAAGCATGAGCGGAATTCTAATCATGTGTACATGACATTACACTATTGATTGAATGGAGAGAGGGCCCCTTACATTGGTTGTTGGCGGGAGAGTCCCACTGGTTGTGGAATGAAAGCATTGCTAATGCTAGTGTTCATCAGTGGAAAGAATACCCCCTTAAATTGGTCTTCACATGGTTGCCGATGGGAAAAATGCTCCTTTACACTGATCATCAATGGGAAAAATTCACTGTTACATTTTGAGTGGAGAGGATGCCCCATTAGAATGGTAGTCGGTGGGAAGAATGCCTCCTTACACTGATGGTCAGTAGGAAGAATGCCCCCTTATACTGGTGGTCAGTAGGAAAAATGGTGGTCTGTATTAACTGACTACAAGAGGCTCAATTGATCCTATGCCATTGGCTCTGCTGAGTACCCCAATACAAGAACTATGCAGGAACTGCTGCCATTGCTCACTGCTCAAGGATACCCTAGAGAACATTGGAAATGCCCTCGGTTTTCACTGAACCTTTTTTGAGAAAGACTGAAATGAAGGTTGCAATAGCTTTTTTACACAATTTAGCATGTGGTTTTATCTATGTTTTGATATTTCTGCTAAAGAATCCCTGTTACAGCAGATGCTCTCATTTACAATTCTGTAGCCTCTATATGCTTAGTACAGACTAAAGTTGCTTCATCATCATTCCTTACTGTGTATGTAGAAAGTGTTGGAAATCAGGAGTTATTGGCATACTCCATGTCAGGATAAAATATCCACATGCTCGATGTCTTAAGTTTTGCAGTCAAATCCATCTTTAAAAAAGAGAACATGACACCATAGACAAATTGCCTTGTCATTTTCACATTTACTGTGATTACCTTGCTGTCGTCAGCATTTTGCCCTTTTGTTTGCATCCCCTAGCTGGAATAATGAATTCTGAAGTATATATGATACACTATTTATCTGCATCCACACAGCATCAGCCAAGTGCTGATATGTCTATTAAAGTGGAAGTCCATGCAAAAACTAAAATCCCTGCATCTATAACCACCAACATTCTAACACTAATCTCTCTACCCCTGAAAAGAAAAAAATCAGTATACATATCTTTTTTACAGGTGATCCGACCCGATCTCCAGCGGCGAAAGCTCTGCAGACGACACATCCGACAACGGCTGTGAAATAAATGGAAAGTGACATCACCCATAGAGTTACTATGGATCTTCCGTTGTTGGACGTGTCCTTTGCACCTGTCCACACAGTGAAGCCGGAGGTACACTATATATATATATATATATATATATATATATATATATATATATTATTCTCCTCAATACTTGCTTTTTTTGCTTTTGAAGTCCATGATATGCTGTGCCCATCTAACCCCGCTCTGCTTGGCCGCTTCAGCTTTGTGCACCAGCACTGTACACATGGGTGCATGTCTGTTTGATGCCATTGACAATCCATGATGCCTTGTGCTCTCTGTGGGTTCCAAGCTGTATGTTCTGATGTGCTGTGCATCAATAGGTAGGTTTGGACTGTGCAACAGGGGTGACAGTGCTGCTCTTGCTTTGGAACCCTAGGACACAAATTTGACACAAAAACTGACATGATCACCAGTTGAAAAGAAGAAGCACTGGAAGTGGAGGGTATCCTACTTTTGTCTGATTTTTTTAGGTTTAGAAACACTTTCCATAAGAGTCTGCTCCTTCAATACAGTTCTTGGATGTTTTGTATTCCATGAAAATAGAGAAAAATGCAAAGGTGTGATATGAAAGATAGGGCTTCTGTGGGAGGGGCCAAGATCTCCCTCTGACGTCAGCTGGGGAGGTCACATGGCCGCTTAGCTGCTCCTGCAGAAGCCCTGGATAAGAGTAGGGGACCAGCCAGGAGTGACATGACCAGTCTGAAGATAGCTATACAGAGGTATTTAGAAGCTTTGTTTTAATACAGTGTGTACTTATACAGTGTGTTATGCCTAGTTATACTAGGGCTGCCAGTGGCAATTTCTACTCTTTTGTTTTTTAATAATAGCGGCAGGAGGGGGTAGCAGAGACAGAGACACAGACACAGAGCTGACAGGCAGGGAGGGAAGGGTGAGGGGGATAAAGAAGAGCTGCGGATGACAGAGGGACACAAACTGACCACGGTAGTCGGGGTTCAGCAGCCACGATTATCATAGTCCGTACAGAGAGGGGGACACAAGAACTGAGAGGATCAGCCAGCACTGTGCTGTTTAAACAAACACTAAGATAAAAAAAAAATACTTCTCCCTTTACAACCATTTTAATGTCCTTTTTATTTAATGATGTATTTTACAAGTGCACCCCAAAAACAAGTGAGTTACCCTCTGCACAAAATTAGAATTATCAATTGGAAAATAAATGCAATGCTCATTAAATCATAGCTCTGTTAATTCTGCACATGTAGCAGAGCTGATATAAGGCTTATCAAAAACCAATATAATCAGCAAAAACCATCACTAATAAACGAAGAAGAGCATCAAAAGTTGCATAATTAGCAAAAAAAAAACACATCACTGGTGCCCATAAACAGACTAATTATTAGCAACATCAAATTATTAGAAACATCAACAATGTACAATAAAACAGATAATAATTAGTTATTGCCATGACTACAGTGTAAAATTAACTTACTGGCTTGTCTGCAGATCTACAGGAAATGTCTTCTGGGTTGTTGTGCCTATTTTCACCAAATAATATTTAGCCACTGCATTTTATGCTTTTTCTTTCATTATGTCATAATCATTTTAAAAGGCCGGTAAGCATACAATTAAAGTTACTTAATGTTTGTTAGTAGTTACATTAACACGTATTTATGGCCGCTCTGACGCAAGCTAAAACCGACCAAAGCAAGTTCTGATAATGTTCTATACAAACTCAGTCTCTACAGCGCATCAACATTACATATCAAAATCAGGTAGGGATGTCTTGCCTAATGCCTGCTTGTTTGGTGAAAACAAGGAACCTCTTTGGCTTCATACATAAACCTAAAAGTTTATGGCAGTTATCGGTGCAAGTTTGTGTCCACACCCACGGTATCCTCCACTTCTGTAAAGTTCTTATGAACGTGGGCTGAGTATATAATGGATAAACAAGGAATACGATCGGTGAAAATTGCATCCGAAAATAGGTTTTGCCCCACCGATTTTTACTTCCTAGGCTATTGGCCACTTATACCACTTTTATTAAAAGCATATCTAAAAGAACAAAATAATACAACCTCAACTTCAAAAAAGTTGGGTTGCTGTGTAAAATCTACATACAAAGCAGATCCTGGTACTAACATGCAGCAAAACCCATCTTCACCATCATAAGCTCTGGTGACTACCGGTTAGTGCTTAGACCCCAACATCTTGGGTGAGCAAGCATCATCTGCCAGGGGGACCTGCTTGTATACCTATCCTGATGATCAGTGGGAGCCTATCTAGCGCTATAACTACTGGTCTCTGAGCCTGACAATGGCACCTTGCATATTTTAGCAGAACCAGGGCTTTTTTTCCTCAGAAAGTAGGTGCCGGAACTCAATCACAACCCCCCAACCCCCCCCCCCCACATGCCTGACGAAGAGGCCCTGTGTGGCTCCGAAACATTGCACTCTCCTTGTGTTGTGATCATGCAATAAATTATCTGCTTGGACGCTATTTTCGTTGTTCCGTGGTGTGCTGGCAAATATCTTAACTGTAACCTGCACCAGTATCTAGCTGGTTGTTGCTACAGCACCCAAATCCAAGAGCTTATCCAAGGAAAGTGTGCGAGAGCCGCTTACCTCATCCACATCTCACTTTCACCCATCTTCAGCTCTGGTCTCTCCATGCACCCCCCCCCTTTCCTTAAAAGCTCCACCATTGTCCACATATCTTACTTTTGTTGCTGTATTAATCTGTAGAACTCAGCCAGCCCTAGTACCTCCACTGTAGATGACTTCTATGTTTATAGATGATAGTGGTAGGCAGGGAGCCTGAGCCAGAGGTGGTGGAACTGAGTTCCACCAAGTTCCAGCTGAAAAAAAGCCCTGAGCAGAACTATGCTAAGCCTCATACTGAATGTATGACAACAGCATTGCTTTGCAGTAGAAGAGTCTGGGTGCTTAACTGGCCTACCTGCAGTCCAGGCCTTTTTCCAACTGAAAATATGTGGTGCATCTTTAAAATAGGAAAAATACGACGAAAATGACCCAGGACCTCAGGCAAGAATGGGACAACATTAATTTCCCAAAACTCCAGTAACTGGTTTGCTCAGTTCCCAGACATTTACAGAGTGTTGTTAAAAGAGAAGTATGGGAATTTTTTTTTCCGCAATTATGTTTACCTAGGTGGATGCAGCATCAGATCGATGATGCATCTTTCCCCCCAGTGTCTCTGCACTGAGAACCGAGTTATCAAACACAGCCGATCGCTCGGTTCTCCCGCCCCCCCCGAGCAGAGTGCCCCTGACTGTCAATCAGCAGCTTTCCTGATCTGCTTCCCCTCACTCACTGGAGTGCTGAGCTGTGAAGGGACGGGGATCGGCCGTCTCAGCTATCAGTCCAGGCAGCTGTCGAATCCAGACATCCAGAGTCGGGATAACACGGTGCCTGGACTGATCTGTGTGAAAAGTGGTCACAGGAGGGCCAATCTAATTGCACTCCTGTGACCCAGAGGGGAAGCCCAGCCAAACGAGCTCAGGCTAGACTTATCCTTTAAATGAAGAGGGGATGCTACACCATGGCAAACATTGCCCTGTCCCAACTTTTTTGATAAGTGTTATTGCCATCAATTTCAAAATCACCTTATTTTTTTCTTAAAATCGTACATTTTCTCAGTTTAAACATGTGATGTTTTCTATTGTAAATCAAATATGATTTTATCACAGCTTCCCAACTTTTTCAGGACACTGTATATTGCAGCTTACCAATCCTTAGATGTGGTGGCTGCTTTAGTTTTCTCTTTTATTTTTATTTTTTATTTTTTACCAGGTGCTCTTCCCAGTAACACACTTCCTGTCTAATGCCGTGTACACACGGTCGGAATTTCCGACAGCAAATGTTCGATGTGAGCTTGTTGTCGGAAAATCCGACCGTGTGTAGGCTCCATCGTACATTTGCTGTCGGAATTTCCGACAACAAATGTTTGAAAGCTGGTTCTTGTTCTTGTCAGAAATGATGATCGTTTGTAGCCAATTATGACACCCAAATTTCTACGCATGCTCTGAATCAAGTAGGAGACGGAAGCGCTCGGTCTGGTAAACTACCGTAATGGAGATAGCACATTCATCACGCTGTAACGGATTGAAAAGCACAAGGCTGAAAAGCGTGAATCGTCTCTCACCAAACTCCTACTAACACGACTGGTATTGAACTTCCCTTTAATAGTGCCGTCGTACGTCTTGTACGTGACCGCGTTCTTGCCGTTCGGCATTTCCGACAACATTTGTGCGACTGTGTTTATGCAAGACAGATTTGAGCCAACATTCCATTGGGATAAAATCCACGTTTTTTGTTGTCGTAATTTCCGATTGGCACTCCTGTCTAAGTCCCCTTTCACACAGGTTTTATGATCAGGGCTGCCTGTCAGTTTTTCAGTGAGAGATAATATCGCTCTAAAAACTGCTGATCCCTTGGCTTTGCTTCCGCCCCACTAAACCAAAAAGATGTTGTCTATGCACAGGTACATTGGATAGAAGAAGATCCTGGACTGCCACACTCCTTAAAATTATGTCTTTATTTTACAAATGAAATCGAAAAAACAACCAAAGCGATGCAGTCAAAATGAAGTAAACAACAGGAAAAAGGTGTCTGACATGTTTCACACCGTGTGATGCTTACTCGTAGCTACCTGATCAGACACTCCATGCATCTCTGTGGGGCGGAGGATGTCGGCGGTGACATGTCTGCTGACACCCGCTGCTTTCCGATCCGACCATGTCTGTGAAATCCAGATGGATGTTGACCCTATTCTCCATCCGTTTGGCAGATCGGATTCGAATGGGATGGGATTGGATGAAAATGAACAGGCAGTCGGTTTTCATCCAATCTCCCTATAGAGGAGAGCGGGACTCTGAGGCTGCGTACACACGATCAGACAGGTCCGATGAAACTGGTCTGCAGACCAGTTTCATCAGACCAGTTCGATGGTGAGTACGGCCCATCAGACCGTTGTCCGTCGGACCAAAGTTTTAAAACCTGTCCAATGGAAACCTGTCCGTCGGACAGGTTCGATAGTTAGTACACACAAGCATCGGACCAAAAACCTGCGCATGCTCAGAATCAAGTCGATGCATGCTTGGAAGCATTGAACTTAGTTTTTTCATCACGTGGTTGTGTTCTACGTCAACGCGTTCTGGTCTGATCGGATTTTGGTCCGATGGTGTGTACACACATCAGACCATCAGACAAGTTCAGAGTTGTCTGATAAAAACGGTCCGTCAGACAAGTCTCATCAGACCGGTCTGATCTTGTGTACGTTGCCTGACAGGTCCGTCTCTGCACAGTGAGCGGAGAAGGACCTTTCATCCACCTGCTTAGGGGGGATCAGCATATAGTCTGTGAGCCAGATTCTCAAAAGAGATACGACGGTGTATCGCAGGAAACACCGTCGTATCTCTGTTTTTTTTTTACTGGGTATCTATGCGTGTGATTCCTAGAATCACTTATGCATAGATACAGTGAAGATCCGACAGGTGTAAAACACTTACGCCGTCGGATCATAGATGTAATTACTTTTCTGGCCGCTAGGTGGCCTTAACGTTGTTTTCTCATGTGTCTATGCAAATGAGCCTAATACGCCGATTCCCGAACGTTTTTACGCCACCCCGTCGTCGTTTCCGTAAGCGTAAACCTACCCCTGCTGTATGAGGGGTAGGTTTACGAAGTTCCGTCGTTGCCATGTTAAGTATGGCGTTGGGTCAGCGTCGTCTTTTTCCGTCGGTTACGTCGTTTTACTAAGTCGTTCGCGAATAGGGCATTGCGTAAGTGACGATCACGTCGTTTTGACATCGGTTTTAACGACGCTTTCCGACGTGAGCTGGAGCATGCGCACTGGGCTTTTTTCCCGGCCGACGCATGTGCAGTTCGATCGACGCGGGGGCGCTCTTAATTTAAATACAAGCCGCCCCCTTTGAATTACGTGGGGATACGCAGGGCCATTTACACTACGCTGCCGCAAACTACGGAGCAAGTGCTTTGGGAATACGGCACTTGCTCCATTAAGTTGCGGCGGCGTAGTGTAAATGGCTTACGCTACGCTGCCGCAGATTGTATGTGAATCTGGCCCTGTGTGTTCTGCATGCTTCTGGAAGCTAAATTTTGGTTTGGCCTTGGGTCACAATTGCAGTTCTTTGATTTCACTTGGCTTAGAGTCGCTCCTTAGCTTGGTGATCACTGCACCACATGTTGCTCTAATTTCAGCAAGCTGCAAGATGAAATCAGAGTATGATGTAGCGAAAGGTAGCAGTGTTCCATGTTTAAAAAAGATATTGGAGGAAAGCAAAATGACCAAGCTAACTGTCAGGCAGATTCATGTTGCACAACTGCAGCTAGTAACACAAGCTGACATATACCGAACAAAATATTATATATGGATGAGCTGATGTTGAACAATTTTAGAGCATTATGAACAAGCATGCTTTCCATCAGCCTCAGCCATGCATACCTTTATAAACACAGTGTTTTCAGGAGACGCACTTAAAATATGACATGCCGCACACGGAGAGCATCTCCGCCGCCGCGTTTGTGTCTCCTCTTACATTTACAATCATTAGCCAAATGACAGAATGTTTAGTTTCCATAATCCTTTAACTGGCAAATTCATTTCTTCCATTTAATATGTTAATTCAGAGTTTTATTCTTGCTGTTGTTGAACAAGCCGCTCCGTCTCAATGTTTGTTGCGAAACGTGAGACGAGGCAACAAAGCAGAACTTTGTTTTCAGTGTAAGCAGCCGATTTATAAAGATGCTAAAGCATATTGGCTTTTCCTGGAGTACTGTAATTCATTGGAAATTGCCAATCCTGCACCTAATAATACAGCGCCGATATTGACACAGTGAAAGCAAAGCTTATTTTAGAAATAAAAAAAGTGTGAAATGTTAGAGCAGAATAGAGGCATTTCCCTTAAATCATGTATTATTTATTTGTTTGTTTACAAACGGTTAAATCATGTATTATTTCTAGGGCTTTGGAAATTAAAGATTTATTCCTTGATTAATCATACATTTTTTATGATCGATCAAAATTATTTTGATTGGTACCAGTGGTGCAACGGATCGTAAATAATCAGTGATCCAAATGGGTCACCAAATGCGTATCGGCACACCATGTGATTCGCCGAGCTCTGCTGCTGCCTCAGCCATAGGAAAGGCCGCGGCTTGGGCCTAGCTTCCAGAGTGGCGGCCATCTTGGTCCACCCGGTGGCGGCCTAGGTGAGCCTAGAGCGGCACGCTGATGTCATCACCCGGCCTCAACTGCTCGTGTTCGGCCAGCTTCTCTGGTAAGACTAAGCAAGCACTAATCGTCCTATACAGTGGGGGAGATGTGGATCATATTACAGATGTCTGTGGATTACAGTGGGGGAGATGTCTGTGGATATTACAGTGAGGGAGATGTCTGTGGATTACAGTGGGGGAGATGTCTGTGGATATTACAGTGAGCGTGATGTCTGTGGATATTACAGTGGGGGAGATGTCTGTGGATATTACAGTGGGGGAGATGTCTGTGGATATTACAATGGGGAGATGTCTGTGGATTACAGTGGGGGAGATGTCTGTGGATATTACAGTGAGGGAGATGTCTGTGGATATTACAGTGGGGGAGATGTCTGTGGATATTACAGTGGGGGAGATGTCTGTGGATATTACAGTGGGGGAGATGTCTGTGGATATTACAATGGGGAGATGTCTGTGGATTACAGTGGGGGAGATGTCTGTGGATATTACAGGGAGGGAGATGTCTGTGGATTACAGTGGGGGAGATGTCTGTGGATATTACAGTGATCGTGATGTCTGTGGATATTACAGTGGGGGACATGTCTGTGGATATTACAATGGGGAGATGTCTGTGGATTACAGTGGGGGAGATGTATGTCGATATTACAGTGGGGGAGATGTCTGTGGATTACAGTGGGGGAGATGTCTGTGGATATTACAGTGGGGGAGATGTCTGTGGATATTACAGTGAGGGTGATGTCTGTGGATATTACAGTGGGGGAGATGTCTGTGGATATTATAGTGGGGGAGATGTCTGTGGATATTACAGTGGGGGAGATGTCTGTGAATAATACAGTGGGGGAGATGTCTGTGGATATTACAGTGGGGGAGATGTCTGTGGATATTACAGTGGGGGAGATGTCTGTGGATATTACAGTGGGGGAGATGTCTGTGGATATTACAGTGGGGGGAGATAGTTACATAGTTACATAGTTAGTCAGGTTAAAAAAAGACACAAGTCCATCCAGTTCAACCATAAAAAAAATAAAAAATAAAACAAAGTAAAACACAGTACATCCTCCCATACACCCAACTCCATACCCACAGTTGATCCAGAGGAAGGCAAAAAAAACCAGCAGAGCGATGATCCAATTTGCTACCGGAGGGGAAAAAATTCCTTCCTGATCCCCCGAAAGGCAATCGGATTTACCCCGGATCAACTTTACCTGCAAAACTTAGTACTCAGTTATATTATGTGCATTTAGGAAAGAATCCAGGCCTCTCTTAAAGCAATCTACTGAGCTGGCCAGAACCACCTCTGGAGGGAGTCTGTTCCACATTTTCACAGCTCTTACTGTGAAGAAACCTTTCCGTATTTGGAGGTGAAATCTCTTTTCCTCCAGACGTAAAGAGTGCCCCCTTGTCCTCAGTGTTGACCTTAAAGTGAATAACTCAACACCAAGTTCACTATATGGACCTCTTATGTATTTGTACATGTTGATCATATCCCCCCTTATTCTCCTCTTCTCAAGAGTGAATAAATTCAGTTCCTCTAATCTTTCCTCATAGCTGAGCTCCTCCATGCCTCTTATCAGTTTGGTTGCCCTTCTCTGCACTTTCTCCAGTTCTCCGATATCCTTTTTGAGAACTGGTGCCCAAAACTGGACTGCATATTCCAGATGAGGTCTTACTAATGATTTGTACAGGGGCAAAATGATATCTCTATCTCTGGAGTCCATACCTCTCTTAATACAAGAAAGGACTTTGCTCGCTTTGGAAACCGCAGTTTGGCATTGCATGCCATTATTGAGCTTATGATCAACTAAAACACCCAGATCCTTCTCCACTACAGATCCCCCCAGTTGTACTCCCCCTAGCATGTATGATGCATTAATATTCTTAGCCCCCAAGTGCATAACTTTACATTTATCAACATTAAACCTCATCTGCCACTTAGTCGCCCCATTTAGACAGAGCATTGAGGTCGGCTTGTAAATTGGAGACATCCTGCAAGGACATTATTCCACTGCATAGCTTGATGTCATCTGCAAAGACAGAAATGTTACTTTTGATCTCAGACCCAATATCATTTATAAATATATTGAAAAGTAAGGGACCCAACACTGAACCTTGGTGTACACCGCTGATAACCTTGGACCATTCAGAGTAAGAATCATTAACCACAACTCTCTGAATTCTGTCTTTCAGCCAGTTTTCTATCCATTTACAAACTGATATATCTAATCCTGTAGACCTTACCTTACACATGAGCCGTGTGTGGGAAACTGTATCCAACGCTTTTGCAAAATCCAAGTATACCACGTCCACTGCTACGCCTCTGTCCAGGGTTTTACTTACCTCTTCATAAAAGGAAATCAGGTTTGTCTGACAACTTCTGTCTTTCATGAATCCATGCTGTCTGCTGCTTAAATAGTTTGTTTCCAGCAAGAACTCATCCACGTGGTCTTTTATTAAACGTTCCAGTATCTTCCCAACTATAGAAGTTAAACTAACAGGTCTATAGTTACTAGGTAAAGACTTTGTTCCCTTTTTAAATATGGGCACCACATTGGCTTTATGCCTGTGGATATTACAGTGGGGGAGATGCCTGTGGATTTGTCCGCCGCTATAAGATATCTCAGTCCCGCTATAAGTCACTTATTACTAGTAAATAAATAAATACAAATATTCCATAGTTTTTTACCAAAAATTGTAGCAGAATACATATTGGTTATTTATTTTATTTTTTTTATTTGGGGGGGGGGGGGGTATGTTCTTTAGCAGAAAGTACAAATTATTGTTTTTTTTTGTTTGTTTATAGCGCAAAAAAAAAAACTGCAGAGATGATCAAATACCACGAAAAGAAAGCTCTATTTGAGGGGGAAAAAAGGACAAAAATTGTATTTGGGTACAGCATCGCATGATAGCTCAATTGTTAGTTAATTTAATGCAGTACTGTATCGCAAAAAATGGCCTGGTCAGGAAGGGGGGTGGGGGTAAATCTTTCAGAGGTCAAGTAGTTAACACGTGCGGTAATGCACCCCAAAATAATTATTGCAACTTAAGGGTTAATGTTACTTACCACTGGGTAAGCAAAACACAGCTATTGTAATGCCGCGTACACACACGGTCGGAATGTCCGACCGTGTGTGTACGCAGCATTACAATAGCTGTCCAGCTGAATTTTTTCATTGGATACTTCGACCGTGTGCATGTCCCGACAGACTTAGAAAGAGAACATGTTCTCTTTTTTTTTTTTTATGGAATGGAAATTACGTTTGTCTGTATGGAATTCCGACGGAGAAAAAACATGCATGCTTGGAAACAATTTGACGCATGTTCGGAAGCATTGAACTTCATTTTTCTAGGCTCGTAGTAGTGTTGTGCGTCAACGTGTTTTTGACGGTCGGAATTTGGTGTGTCCATGTGTGTGCAAGACAGCTTGAGCGAAATTCCGTCGGAAAAAACCCAGGGCCAGATACTCAAAAGAATTTCCCGCCGGCGTATCATTGTTTTCTATCCAGAAAGCATGATACGCCGGATTTACGCTAAGATCCGACTGGCGTAATAATCTTACACCATCAGATCTTAAATGTAATGTTACACCGGCCACTAGGTGGCGTTTACATCGATTTCTCATTTGACTATGCAAATTAGCCTGATACCCCGATTCCCGAACGTTTTTGCGCCGCCTCGTCGTCGTTTCCGTAAGCGTAAACTTACCCCTGCTATATGAGGGGTAAGTTTACGAAGGTCCATCGTATGCCATGTTAAGTATGGCCTCGGGACAGCGTCGTCTTTTTCTGCCGTTTACGTAGTTTTCCTAAGTCGTTCGCGAATAGGGATTTGCGTAAATGACGCTCACGTCGGCTTCATTGACGTTTTCCGACGTGAGATGGAGCATGCGCACTGGGCTATTTTTATGGCCGGCGCATGCACAGTTCGATCGGCGCGGGGGCGCGCTTAATTTAAATACAAGCCACCCCCTTTGAATTACGTGGCCTTATGCCGGGCCATTTACACTACGCCGCCGCAAATTACGGAGCAAGTGCTTTGAGAATACGGCACTTGCTCCAGTAAGTTGCGGGGGCGTAGTGTAAATGGCTTACGCTACGCCGCCGCGGATTCTACGAGAATCTGGCCCCCAGAGTTTACAGAAATCCAATCGTGTGTAGAGGGCATTAATTGACACATTTTCTGAACTCTATATGAGCTTGTTAGGCTTTGTATTTACAGTCAGATTATGTATCAAATAAAATAGGCCCACATAGATCACGTACAAAGGTCTTGCATGTAGCACTACATCATCTTTTCAGCAATTTCATGTTGGGGTCAGACCTAGTTGCTGCTGTATCCAAGTTTCAGACAACGTTAGTAGATGGATCTTTCGCCAATGTTAAATCGTTTCTTGGAAATTGCCTTATATACAAACTCAATTGTTTGTTCTCAGTTTTCCTTTATACTGAAGTTCCTCTGCTATACCAGTTCTCATGACATTTCTACATATTCCAGTAAAATACTGTATATTTCCAGCTCTGCCACTTAGCCAAAAAACATTTCTCAATTTAGATGTAAGCTTTATAGAACCTCCAAAACCATAAAGTTGGGGAAAAAACATGTCCTTGTAATCTTCCTAGCTCTGCACCTATGGAAAATCGACTTCAGCTCATGATATATGCACTGTTACTTTGCTGCTTTTCTCCTGGTGACAAGATTTATATTGGGTTCCAGGTGTCCAAAAACTGAAGGTAATGACATTGACATGCTTGGTACTGGCTGCCAACTGGCCACTTTTTTGCAATGGGAACGGAGTGCTTTGAATCTGGTTGATGTTTTGCCTGGCACAAATTTCCTGTAAATTACGCTATTGGGAGTTTGTCTTAGTGAAAACCATGACAGATTTTGGTATTGAGACTTTAAAGTGGATAATAAAACATGTTAACAGTTATTAAAGAGTTATGCCGCTCAGAATGTGCTTAGGGGAAAAAAATCTTTGCATGGGAACTTGTACTAGGCTTAGAAACAAATGGTTTTCTGATCCATAGTTGCAGGGAATGTGATGTCTTTTTCTAGCTATGAATTTCCTGTAGTCTTTACAGTGCAGCAACCCTTTCATTGAAGAGGATTCATTTTAAAAATAAATCACCCATATTACTCCCCTATAGACAGTTCTTATTAAGACATCTCACATCCTAAAAGCATGTGACCCCCTTAAACTGATACAATGGTGGCACTACTGCCATGGCAGTGCACGTGGCCGATATGGAGCCTGGTAGGGGTTCTCGGGTGTACTAGACAATTCATCCAGTGCCCGTGTAGTTTGCCACTCAGCTGTTGCTACCCATCACGTACACAAACTAGGCACTGTTTTAAACAGTGCTTGTTCACATCTTTGTGATGTGTTGATGTGCCCTTTGGCAATTTGTATGGACTGTTGATGATAATGAACACAACTCCCTGATACCAGACATAACACCCCTTCATCCCGGAAGAGGATACAGCTGTAGTAGTTGGAACAATTATCAACTCTAGTCTCGACTATGCAAACTCCCTCTACCTCGGACTTCCCAAATACCAGATTTCTCGGCTACAAGTCGTCCAGAACATGGCAGCCAGACTGATAATGGGGAAAAAATCCTGGGAGTCAATCACCCCTGGGAATCAATCATCCCTGAGGACCCTTCATTGACTAGCCATAAAGGATTGGGTCACATTCAAGGCCCTCTGCCTCACTCACAAATGTATACAAGGAATCGCCCCCCAATATTTATGTGAGAAAATAAAATACCACAACCGCAATTGCGTTCTTCGATCAACCAACCAAAATCTATTTCAAATCCCCTAATGTCCCAACTATGGGCCAGATTCATGATGGCGGGCGGTTCTTTGCAGTGGCGTAACGTTACCTATTTACATTACGCCGCTGCATCTTTACTCGCAAGTGCTATATTCACAAAGCACTTGCGTGTAAAGTTACGGCAGCGTAGCGTAAACTGGGCGGCCTAATTCAAATTCGGCGGGTAGGGGGCGTCTCCTATTTCAATTAGGCGTGTCCACGCGCCGAACGTACTGCGCATGCGTCGACCATAGAAAAATCCCATTGCGCATTCCCCTGAATTATGACGGTGTTTTCAACGTGAACGTAATCTACGTAAATCCCCATTCACGGACGAGTTACGCAAACAACGTAAACATTTTCAAATTTCCCGCGGTCACGACGTCCATACTTAACATAGGATGCGCCTGCTTTTGGCAGCTTTATCTTTACGCCGGGAAACCCCTTACGGAAAGGGCGTAAAGTGACTGCGTCGGGCCCGCTTACGTTCGTGAATTGGCGTATCTCGCTGATTTACATATTCTCGGGGTAAATCAGCGAGAACACCCCCAGCGGCCATTTTAAAATTGCAGTTAAGATCCGACTGTGTAATACAATTACGCCTGTCGGATCTTTGCTGCAAACCGGTGTATCTTGTTTTCTGCATACAGAAAACAGATAAGCCGGCGCAAAGTGTGAGTTATGCCGGCGTATCACTGATACGCCGGCATAACTCTTTCTGAATCTGGCCCTATAAGTTTAAAGGAGAATGAAGATTCACAGTCCAAGGACCCCGACTGTGGAACGCGCTATCAACTAAAATCTGAATGAAAGAAAATCATCGGGCCTTCAGGAAAAAACTCAAGACCCACCTATTCTGAAGGATAAGGATGGAAATGGATACCAAGTGCCTTGAGGCGATTCAGTTTGCATTCATAGCACTACACAAGTTATTCACTCACTCACAATCATAACACAATGCATGCATGGTAGTGTGTGTGTGTATCTTTGCCCTACGCATTTCGTCATGTGTGACGTCTTAAGGGGCAGGAGCTTAATTTTTGACTGTTTATGTTGGTCACTTATTTTCTCTGTCTTAGAACAATCTATGGTCACTTTTTTTGTCTTGTTTATATGTCACTGTTTTTCACACTAATGTTTACAATTATTTTGTATCACTTTATTATATTGTAATTTGTTTTGCTGCTTTAAATGACATAGATGACAGTAGATGAAGTGCATGAAAATGTATGATTGTTAATCACATGTAAAAATATGTATGGTAAGTTGTGGATCCAGCCTTTGTTTTTATATTGCTGAGAATGATGCAGGATGCAGTGAGGATCTTTATTCTGTAACAGGAAAAGTTGGTATGGGGTGTAGAGCCTGGAATTTGGTTGGGGAATATTTGGCTGGTGGATGGTGAAGTTTAGTGGCTGATTTATCCCACCAACACCTACCTATAGTTGATCATTTGTTTTAATTGTACAGTTGTATATATTTGTTTTAAGGCTGCATTCACACTATAGCATGAATGTTGTGTTTGCTTTAGCCTTTGTTGTTAATGACAAGCAGATGTGTGTTTTTTTGTTACAAAATGCACAACAGATACAGCAAAATGCATGGTTAAAAACCACTTGAAGCTCAAAGAAATGCACAAGCTACCTTGCTACATTTGTCACACATACTGTACACAATATGCTGCCCTATGTGTGTAATGTGACAAAAGTGTGAATAGGACCTGATAGAATAAGCAGGCATTATAGAGATAAAGTTAAATGGCATTAAAGTAATTAAACACCTGTGAGGTTTAAGTAGCGAGTTCTTTCCCAGTTCTGAGTTATGTTTCCTAGTTTTAGGCGAAGACATTGCTGGACTGGTGCCGCTCGAAGCAGCCTAGCGCCAAGTTACTGTGTGGAGGGTATAGAGGGAACTCTTCCAATGGGTTGTATCCCAATTGTAGGTGGTGGTTGATAGACTCGGTTGTGGTCTAGTGAAAAGGAGTAAAGGTGGGAACACCCAGAATAATCACAGCACACGCACCACTTGAACTGAAACTACCCCCATACACAGACGCATCAGTCAAAATTTGGTGCCCTGATGAGCTAGATGTCAGTTCACAGTGTTAGCCCAGGTTCACACTGGGTACAATTTGGTTTGATTTGAGATGCGATTTCACATGTGAAATCGCATCTCAAATCGGCGGCATTTGCCGGCAATTGTCGGCAATGACACCGTCCTAATGGGTGCAACGCCGCATCTGCAGTGCTGCAGCAATTTCAAAAAGTAGTTCCTGTATTACTTTTTGCGATTTGGGACGCGATTTACATTGACATCTGTGCAAAAACCTGCACAGATGTCTCTTAAATCGCGGCCGAAATCGGGACTGTCAGCGGTAGTGAAATTGTGCGAGTTCAGCTGAACTCGCACGGCTTCACTCCCGCAGCCCAGTGTGAACCAGGGCTAAAGCAATGTAAAACAATGTGAAACAATATGAAACAAAATCTCAGACAAAGCTTATGGAAGCTAGATGCTGCGGGTTGCCCAGAGTGCTCTACAACACGCTACAAATCTAATTCTGGAAGTACTGCTTTGTTCCGGGATGGGTGTGCTGTGTGGCTGTAGGAGACAAAAAGTGGAGAGGGGGAGAGAAGAGCAACAATCATAGTGTAGCATGTAAAGTGTGTATAAAGTGTAAGTTTAATATAAAATATAAAAAAGCACTTACAAAGATAAAATCGAGCTCAGCATGACAGTCAGGTTCACCTTTGGGACAGAGATCAGACATGCAACCAGGATGCCCTGCCCTGGCCTCCCTGAGTGTTTAGGGCTACCAGTGGGAAAAACTTGGGCGATTGGAGAGGAGCCCCCGATGTCCAAAAAAAGGCTAGAGTTTTATAGTTGGTTATTGAAAATAAAAGTAAGTAGACTAGGGTTGTGTTTCCTGTAGCTGTTCAGGCCTGCATTTAAGGAGACACTGACTTCAGCAAGTCTCTCCAGTTCCGGTAAGAGAATGATCTTTTAATATCTCTGACCCCATTGCAGAGTTGGTGTAGGTCATATGCAGTGCCTTGAAAAAGTATTCCTACACCTTAAAAATTTCCCACATTTTGTCATGTTTCAACCAAAAATGTAAATGTATTTTATTGGGATTTTATGTGATAGACCATTACAAAGTGGCACATAGTTGTGAAGTGAAAGGAAAATTATAAATAGTTTTCAAAATGGTTTACAAATAAATATTGTGAGGGGCTAGCTCGGCAGCGGGTCTGTGCGATTCCCTGGAAGGGTTCAGCACACAGAAAAGAACTAGGCACAGCAGACCGTGGTAGGAGAAAACAAAAAAAGGTGCGGTTTTATTTTAAATACACCACAAAAAATTATGACAGAAAACACAAGAAATAACAAAAATAAATCCTGGTCAACTTGACCTGCTTGCTACACACGCTGGTGTCCCTAACTACCAACTAGGTACAGCCTTGTGATGCCCCAGTCCCTGACTCCCTGGAGTTTAAATGTTTTAGGAATAGCCACACAGGCTTTAGCTCACCGCACACAGCACAAAGCACAGACAGTCCACACAGGTCTGCCTCCAGCTTGGAGTGAGGCCTTTTTCACATGGTTAGGTCCGTTTTGCGGTCCGCTCCTTGTGTCCGTCGGCTCAGCGGTAGGTCTCCGCTGAGCTGTCGGGCGGACAGGGCGGTCCCCGCACACTATGCAAGGACCGCCCTGTCTCTCCTCCGCTATCCCCTATGGGGAATCAGATGGAAACGGACCATCTGTCTGTTTGCATCCGATCCGTTCCACCGGACGGAAGAAAAATAGGACATTCTTCTGTCCGAAAAAATGGATGCGGATCTTGCGGACGTTAGCGGATGCATCATCCGCTAACGGATCCGCTCCCATAGGGGCCCATTACAAGTCCGTAAACGGACTTGTAATGAGCGGACGAATGGTCCGCTAATGTGAAAGGGGCCTGACACTCTATTCATGCTGGGAGCTTTTACAAGAGGCCCTAACGAGCCCACCTGAAACAGCTGGGGTAATCAAGTCCTCCTAGCAGGACTCCCAGCACTCCCCCTAGAGATACAAAGTGGCATAAAGCCTGAATCTAGGAGAAATATACCTGTCCTCTTGGACGCAACCAGGAGATTTAACCTGCCTACTGTCACATACCCCCCCTCTTGTTTCAACCTTGGGGTTGGAACACCAGCATTCAGGCAGGCATGCACCCGAGACAGTGCATCCACATTCCCCATTTGGACGCCAGGGCGATGTTTTACAGTGAAAGTGAATTCTTGTAGGGACAGGAACCATCTGTTTACTCTTCGGTTTGTTTCTTTGTTTTGGGCCATCCACTTTAAGGGAGCGTGGTCCGTAACTAGGTCAAAATGCCGACCCAGCAGGTAGTATCTAAGAGAATCTAGAGCCCATTTCACTGCTAAACATTCCTTCTCAATAGTGGCATAATTGACCTCATGGGACTTTAATTTCCTACTGAGGTAAATGACCGGGTGTTCTTCCCCATTCCAGACCTGGGACAATACTGCTCCCAACTCCACGTCAGAGGCATCCGTTTGTACCACAAAGTCCCTGGAGAAATCTGGGGAGTACAAGACTGGCTGGCTACATAAAGCTTTCTTTAAGGCCTGGAAGGCTGCTTCCGCATCTGTGGTTCACTTAACCATGACCGAGTCTTTCCCCTTCGTCAGGTTGGTTAATGGCACAGCCTGAGAGGCAAAGTGGGGAATAAATCGCCGATAATAACCAGCGATTCCCAGAAAGGCCCGTACCTGCTTCTTGCTGTTAGGACGTGGCCAATTCTGTATGGCCTCGACTTTATTGACTTGGGGTTTGATCACTCCCCTCCCAATGGTGTACCCAAGATATTTGGCCTCTTCCTGTCCAATGGTACACTTCTTTGGGTTGGCCGTAAACCCAGCTTCCCGGATAGAGTCTAGGACTGCTTGCACCTTAGGCAGATGTGAGGCCCAATCTGGGCTATGGATAACTACATCATCCAGGTAAGCTGCAGCATACTTCTGGTGGGGCCTCAGAATCTGGTCCATTTTCACTGAAAGGTTGCCGGGGCATTCTGTAACCCAAACGGCATTCTTTTATACTGGAATGCCCCGTCTGGGGTTACAAACGCGGTTTTCTCTTTGGCCGATTTAGCCAAGGGAATTTGCCAATACCCTTTTGTGAGATCGAGAGTTGTCATGTACCGGGCTGTTCCTAGCCGGTCGATTAACTCATCGATACGAGGCATGGGGTAGGTGTCAAATTTTGTAACTTTGTTCAGCTGTCGAAAATCATTACAAAAACGCCAGCTCCCATCCGGTTTAGGCACTAAGACTATAGGGCTGGACCAATCACTTTGGGATTCCTCTATCACCCCCAACTTAAGCATTTTCTGTACTTCCTCCCGTATTGCCTCCCGTCGGGCCTCTGGGATGCGATAGGGTTTTAACTTCACCCTTTCACCAGGCGGGGTTATAATATCATGCTCTACCCCAGACGTTTGTCCCGGCAGCTCAGAGAAAACCTCTTTGTTGCGAAGCACAAACTCCTTAACCTCCTGTTGTTGGGGCTTTGACAAGGTGACTGCTATTCCTACCTCAGGAATCACGCAATCAGACTGAGCTGGTGACAAAGTTTCTGCGACTAGGGATTCCCTATCCCTCCAGGGTTTCAACAGATTGATGTGATAGATCTGTTCGGGCTTTCGCCTTCCTGGTTGTCTGACTTTGTAATTCACTTTGCTCACTTTTTCCAATATCTCGTTGGGGCCTTGCCATTTGGCGAGGAACTTACTTTCAACTGTAGGGATAAGAACCAACACCCTATCCCCTGGGGAGAAGGTACGGGTCTTGGCCCCACGGTTATACACTCTCTGTTGTGCCAATTGTGCTTGATCTAAATGTTCCTTTACGATTGGCATTACCTTTTACCTTTTGGGTGTCTCCCATAGAGCAACTCGAAGGGTGAAAACCCGTAGAGGATTGGGGTACCTCCCTAATGGCAAACATTAAATAGGGAATAAGATAGTCCCAATCCTTTCCATCTCTATTCACCACCTTCTTTAACATTTGTTTAAGGGTTTTGTTGAACCTTTCAACCAACCCATCTGTTTGGGGGTGATACACAGATGTACGCAATTGTGTCACTTTGAACAACTTACACAGTTCTTTCATAACTCGGGACATAAAGGGTGTACCTTGGTCCGTGAGCAGTTCCTTACAAATACCCACGCGGCTAAAAACAAGAGATAGCTCTTTGGCTATGGTTTTGGCCGAGGTATTTCGGAGAGGAATCACCTCTGGATAACGGGTGACATAGTCCAATATAACCAAAATATACTGATGCCCCCTAGTGGACTTCACTATTGGACCTACCAAATCCATGGCGATCCTCTCAAAGAGAACCTCAATGATGGGAAGGGGTACTAGCGGGTTACGGAAATGTGGCATAGGTGCCGACATCTGACACACAGGGCAGGAGGAACAATAATTTTCTATTTTCTTCACGACCCCAGGCCAATAAAATCTCTGCAACACTCTCTCTCGGGTTTTCTCTGTCCCCAGATGACCCCCAAGAATGTGCCCATGGGCCAACTCTAACACCAACTTCCTGTAGGGTTTGGGCACCACAAGTTGCTCAATGGTTTCTTCTGCCCTTTGAGCCACCCGATAGAGTAGGTCCCTTTCTATGATGAAGTACGGGAAAGTGCAGTTCGTATCTGGGTTCACTAACTCGCCATCTATTTTCACTATGTTTTCCCGTGCCTTTATTAGGGTGAGATCTTTTAACTGTTCGGTGGCAACGTTTTCCCTGTGAACCTCGAGATCAGAAAACTCTACAGACGGCATGTTTTCTTCTGAGGATATTGGCTCCTCCCCAGTTTCTTGCGTCTCCCCTGTCAATACCGACAAGGGGAATTCTAGAGAGTCCTCACCACTCTCAGAGGCATTCTGGTATGTAGAGGCACCAGTGGGGGGCTCAGGATAATCCCACAGTTCCCAGAACTTTGAAAAATCCCTTCCCACAATGGCATCATGTGGTAAGCTAGACACTAACCCCACCGGATGAGAGAGGGTACCTTTGGAGGTCTCAAAACACACTGTAGTCACCGGATACTCTCGGGTGTCCCCATGCACACAAATAACAGCTACCTTGTTATTCCCAGAGACCTCTGTAGTAATTAATTCAGCCTTTATCAGTGTCACCAGGCTACCTGAATCTAGCAACACAACAACATTTCTACCATTATTAGGCGGCGTACAGACGATCGGATATATCCGATGAAAACGGTCCGCGGACCATTTCCATCGGATATGTCCGATCGGGAGTTTGATCCGATGGCGTGTACACACCATCGGATCAAATTCCCCGCCGCCGGACGGCGCGGTGACGTAGTGGTGACGCGGCGGTGACGTTGACGCCGCCGCGTCACCGCCACGTCACCGCACCAGGAAGTAAAACACTTCCGCGCATGCGCCGAATCCATTCGGCAGCGGCGCGGCGGTGGTGGGAGCCGACATGTCTGCTGGTAAGTGTACTAACCAGCAGACATGTCGGGCGGACAGATTCCCACCGGATAGATTTCAAAGCATGCTTTGAAATCTGTCGGGTGGAGAAATCTGTCCGCTAGCCCATACACACGAGCGGAGATGTCTGCTGAAACGGTCCATCGGACCGTTTTCAGCGGACATATCCCCTCGTGTGTACGCCGCCTAAGACATTTTGCATAGATGTTTCTCAGTTCCACGAATCGCAGTGCATGGGACTGTCGCAAACAGCGACTGACGTCTGTCCCTTAGAAAGTCGCATTGCATGGGTTCATCCACAACCGGGCAATTTGCTGCAATGTGTCCCTCGAGCCGGCAGCGGTAGCAAACAATCCTTTTTACTGCCTCTTGAGGCCTTGACTTCCCAGCCTGTTCTCGCCAGACACTAGGGAGAACCCCCACCCTCTCACTCTCTCCACCCTCACCCCTTGGAATCATCTTACCCGCCTCTGGGGATGGTCTGGTCTTAGGGGGGAAAGTCCGTGAGTCTCTGGAAGAAGCAGCCAGGTTCTCTGTAGCCAAGTACCTCTCAACAAGATCGACAAGCTTATCGGCCGTTTCTGGTTCTCCATGGCTTACCCACTTTTGGATGGGAGTAGGAAGAGCTCTCAGGAAGCGATCCATCACTACACGTTCCACAATCTTTGGAGCGGACAAAGTCTCTGCCTGTAGCCACTTCCTGCTCAGGTGAATGAAATCATAAATTTGAGATCGGGGGGGGTTTTCCAAGTCGGAAAGTCCAGTTATGCACACGCTGAGCCCGGACAGCCAGGGTGACGCCCAGCCGTGCCAATATTTCAGTTTTTAGTACAACATAGTCTTTTGCTTGGTCAGGCTCTAAGTGATAATAAGCTTTCTGCGATTCGCCAGTTAACAGAGGGGCCAACAGTCCAGCCTCCTTGGGCCATTTTTCCCTTTCAGCAGTCCTTTCAAATGTGGTCAAAAACACCTCTGGATCATCCTCTCCAGTCATTTTTGTCAGTAAACGACTCACCCCAAATGATGCAGTATTAGTGGAACCACTTGCCTCACTGGTCTGCGGACGTTGCTTTATCAAAGTCTCCATTTGTTGTAGTCTCTGCTCTTGCTTCTGCAACAAGTCTATGAAGCGGGCCTCAGATTGCTGCTGGGCTTGTTGGTAAGCTTGCTGCTGGGCTTCCAAACTCTGTTGGTGAGCTTGCTGCTGGGCTTCCAAACTCTGTTGCAAAGTCGCATTTGTCTGCTGTTGTACTGCGAGGCTCTGTTGTTGAGCTTGCTGCTGGGCTGCGAGGCTCTGTTGCAAAGTCGCATTTGTCCGCTGCTGATTGGCATTTGCTAGAGCCAGCTGCTTCAGCATCTCCTTCATGCTGGCCATAAAAAAAAACTGCCGCTGGTTCTCCACCAACTGTGAGGGGCTAGCTCGGCAGCGGGTCTGTGCGATTCCCTGGAAGGGTTCAGCACACAGAAAAGAACTAGGCACAGCAGACCGTGGTAGGAGAAAACAAAAAAAGGTGCGGTTTTATTTTAAATACACCACAAAAAATTATGACAGAAAACACAAGAAATAACAAAAAAAAAACCTGGTCAACTTGACCTGCTTGCTACACACGCTGGTGTCCCTAACTACCAACTAGGTACAGCCTTGTGCTGCCCCAGTCCCTGACTCCCTGGAGTTTAAATGTTTTAGGAATAGCCACACAGGCTTTAGCTCACCGCACACAGCACAAAGCACAGACAGTTCACACAGGTCTGCCTCCAGCTTGGAGTGACACTCTATTCATGCTGGGAGCTTTTACAAGAGGCCCTAACCAGCCCACCTGAAACAGCTGGGGTAATCAAGTCCTCCTAGCAGGACTCCCAGCACTCCCCCTAGAGATACAAAGTGGCATAAAGCCTGAATCTAGGAGAAATATACCTGTCCTCTTGGACGCAACCAGGGGATTTAACCTGCCTACTGTCACAATATGTAAAAAAAAGTGGAGCACATTTGTATTCAGCCCCCCAGAATCAATACTTTGTAGAACCTCCTTTCTTTGCAATTACAGCTGCAAGTCTTTTTTGGGATGTCTCTACCAGCTTTGCACATCTAGAGAGGGACATTTTTGCCCATTCTCCTTTGCAAAATGTCGCAAACTCTGTCAGATTGGACGGAGAGCGTCTCTGAACAGCAATTTTCAAGTCTTGCCACAGATTCTCAATTGGATTTAGGTCTGGACTTTGACTGGGCCATTCTAACACATGAATATGCTTTGATAAACCATTCCATTGTAGCTCTGGATGTATTTTTAGGGTCGCTGTTTTGCTGGAATGTGAACCTCCGCCCCAGTCTCAAGTCTTTTGCAGACTTTAATGCCGCGTACACACGATCGGTTAAACCGATGCGAACAGTCTGATGGACCGTTTTCATCGGTCCAAACCGATCGTGTGTGGGCGCCATCGGTTATTTAACCATCGGTTAAAAAAAAGCCGACTTGTTTTAAATTTAACCGATAGATTCCTAACCGATAGCAAAAAAAACGATCGTTAGTAGGCACGACCATCGGTTAAAAATCCATGCATGCTCAGAATCAAGACAACGCATGCTTGGAAGCATTGAACTTCATTTTTTTCAGCACGTCGTTGTGTTTTACCTCACCGCGTTCTGACACGATTCTTTTTTCAACCGATGGTGTGTAGGCGCAACAGACCATCAGTCAGCTTCATCTGTTAACCGATGTAAACGGTCCATCAGACTGTTCTCATCAGATGGACCGATCGTGTGTACGCGGCTTAACAGGTTTTCTTCTAAGATTGCCTGTATTTGGCCCCATTCATCTTCCCATCAACTCTAAGGCCTCGTACACACGAGGGGATATGTCCGCTGAAAACGGTCCGATGGACCGTTTCAGCAGACATCTCCGCTCGTGTGTATGGGCTAGCGGACAGATTTCTCCACCCGACAGATTTCAAAGCATGCTTTGAAATCTATCCGGTGGGAATCTGTCCGCCCGACATGTCTGCTGGTTAGTACACTTACCAGCAGACATGTCGTCCCCCACCGCCGCCGCGCCGCCGCCAAATGGATTCGGCGCATGCGCGGAAGTGTTTAACTTCCTGGTGCGGTGACGTGGCGGTGACGTGGCGGCGTCAACGTCACCGCCGCGTCACCGCCACGTCACCGCGCCGTCCGGCGGCGGGGAATTTGATCCGATGGTGTGTACACGCCATCGGATCAAACTCCCGATCGGACATATCCGATGGAAATGGTCCGCGGACCGTTTTCATCGGATATGTCCGATCGTGTGTACGAGGCCTAACAAGCTTCCCTGTCTCTGCAGGAGAAAAGCATCCTCACAACATGATGCTGCCACCACCATGTTTCACGGTGGGGATGGTGTGTTCAGGGTGATGTGCAGTGTTATTTTTCCGCCACAGATAGCATTTTGCTTTATAGGCCAGAAAGTAAAATTTTGGTCTTATCTGACCAGAGCACCTTCTTCCACATGTTTGCTGTGTCCCCCACATGGTTTATGGCAAACTGCAAACAGGACTTCTTATGGCTTTCTTCTTGCCACTCTTCCATAAAGGCCAGATTTGTGCAGTGCACACCTAATAGTTTTTGATTGTAACATGACGAAATGTGGAAAATTTCAAGGGATATGAATACTTTTTCAAGGCACGGGTGAATTTAGGTATAGTCTACTGAAACAGACCTAGATTTATAATCTAGGTCTGCTTTAACCAAGGGTAAGTGTAATGCCGCGTACACACGATCATTTTTCGGGTTCTAACATTTTTTTTTTTTAATGTCAGTAAAAACGATTGTGTGTGCGCTCCAGTGCATTTTTCTGGTTCTAAATAATGGGGCAAATTTTTTTCCGAACATGCTCTATTTTTTAACGACTTTTTTAACGTTGTCGTTTTTCGGGTTGTAAAAAATGGTCGTGTGTGGGCTAAAACGACGCTAAAAACCTGTGCATGCTCAGAAGCAAGTTATGAGACAGAAGCGCTCCTTCTGGTAAAACTAGCGTTCGTAATGGAGTAAGCACATTCATCACGCTGTAACAGACAGAAAAGCGTGAATTGTCTTTTACTAACAGGAATTCAGATAAAAGGGGGAAATGATAAGATATTTCCCCCTTTTGTATTTATTTGTATTTATTTGTGTATTCAGTGAACACTTTGAGATACAGCAGCTTTCACGCTTACATTAGGCTACATCACAGTCACTTTTGCACTTCATTACTCACAGTAGCGCAATTGATACTCCATTTACACTTATTAGGAATTCAGATAAAGCAACCCAAAGGGTGGCATCAACTGCATGGAACTTCCCCTTTATAGTGCCGTCGTACGTGTTGTACGTCACCGTGCTTTGCTAGAGCGTTTTTTTTTTCACAATCTAGTGTATGCAAGGCCGTTTCAATCACCAAGTTAAAAAAAACTTTGTTTTTTCTAGAGCCTGAAAAACATCATTTTTTAGAACCCGAAAAATTATCGTGTGTACGCGGCATTAGTGTTAGGGGGGTATGAACTTGGTCTGCCACAGCAAGAACCTCCTGTGGTGCTCTGGTCCAGAAGATCACATAACCAAAACCTGTCTATAGGGCCCTTAGCAGGTCTGAACTAAAATTTCCAGCCTACTCAATAGCAAAAACAAAAGTTCAAAAAGTATGTAAGGTTCTTGACAATTTGTGGCTTTGCCGCAATCTACCTCTCTCTGTTGTGTGTGCAGAGCTTTAAGAAAGGGGGAAAAAAAGACCCTTGCATCTATCGGACTATCTGTAAACGTTTAATGTATACAGTTTGTATTCTCCCGACGAGCATTAAACACTCATGTAGCTTGGGGGGATGATTGCGCTTAAATTCTTCTGGAGAACTATATGCAAATCGCCCTCAAAATTTTTGCTTCATGTATTTCTTTTAAGCGCTTGACTGGACTGTTTTGTTTCATGTTCTTTTATCACCTTCAACAATGTCTGATGAACGTAAACAATCCCTTTTCTCTAAAAGAAGAGTAAAAAAAAAAGGGGGAAAGCGTATTATTATTCAGAGGCTGAAATATGACAGTAGCTTGTAGAACATGTTTGCATTATGCTTTATATTTACTCACTATAGATATCGACTGAATAATATTAACTGGTTACAGCTCTTGTAGTTGGAAGCTGTTTACTCACATTGACTTCAGCAAATATTTTATCTTGGCCAGATTTTGTCATGTACACAGTGCTGAAAAGTACTGAGTGAATAAATTACCAGCAAGACTACAGAAGACATCCCTTTCTAGAGGAATTCCCACAGGGATGTTTTCCTATTAAAGAATTATTGCATAGGGCTTTAATGCCGAAAAACCCACGCACTGCCAAGTAATATAAGAAATTCACCACTTGTTCTTCATTTTGCTGGACAAAACAGATTTGACTGTTCCAAGATGACAAGTTATCATGTGTCACTGAGTATCCATATTCCTGTCTTTTCTCCCAAAAAGTCATTTTCCTTGATTGGCATTGAGAAAAGCTTTTCTATGTTGCATTATACATGAAAAATGCATATAAAAACAGAGCTATGCAATTCTGAATAAGAAACATGCCTATATGAACACTTATGATTTTTTAAATATATATATTTATCTTTTATTTGTTCTGTTGTATACAAAAAATGTTTTCCTTAAGTAATCCTATTTGTTTTTCTATTTTTGTTAACCACTTAATGACCGCTGCATGAATATGTACGTCCGCAGAATGGCAAGTACAGGCAGATGGACGTGGAGGTATGTCCCTGCCTTCCCGCGGGTCGGGGGTCAGATTGGGAAGCCCCGCTAAATGCGGCGGTCAGTAAGTGTGTGGGAGCGATCCGGGATGAGGGTGCGGATGTTCGTTTCTGTCCGCCCCCTCTACACTGACACCATACACATAGGCACATTAACCCCTTCAGATCACCCCCCAGCCCCCTGTCACGGTGTCACTGATTGCAGTGATCATATATTTACTGATCATTGCATTTAGTGTCAGTGTGACAGTTAGTGTGACAGGCAGTTAGTGTTAGGTCCAGGTTAGCCCCCTACCCCCCTAATAAAGGTTTAACCCCTTGATCACCGCCCTAGTTAACCCTTTCACCCCCTATTGCCAGTGTCACTAAGCGATCATTTTTCTGATCGCTGTATTAGTGTCGCTGTTCCCGCTAGGTAGCTATTTTTTTTTTTTTATATTGTGATTTTTTTTTTACTAAAGACATATGGCTGAATACATTTTGAATACGATAATTCTACCCTTTCTACCCCACGCTGAGGAAGTCCCGCCCATACATAT
This sequence comes from Rana kukunoris, assembly GCA_029574335.1. NCBI lineage: Eukaryota > Metazoa > Chordata > Amphibia > Anura > Ranidae > Rana > Rana kukunoris. The sequence goes on from CM056056.1 coordinate 36,133,991, forward strand.
GAGGGGGAGGGGCTACGTGACGTCACCCGCGATCGCCACCCCACGTGAACTGAGCGGCTGGATGCCGAGTTATGTTACACGCCTGATATTGTGCACTCGGTGGAGAGTGCTGAACAATGTGAGTCTGTTTTTATCTTTTTTAATAAATTGGTAGTTTGGTTGCAGAGAGCACTAGATCTCCTCTCTTCTTTTGCATATGCTCTGGCTGCCTTTATCTTGTTGCTGGGTCTGCCTGCTGTATCATTGAGCTGTCCCATCGGCTCCTGCCCTCTGAGAACAGGACGTCGGTGTTTATCATGCTATATGACCTATTGTAGGTCTTAGCCTTAAGGTGAGAGGCCATCCTTACTGTGTTGGTGGAGGTGCTTCCTGTTTGTCATTTCACTTTGGACTATGCACAATTTTGTGAAACCGCTGGAGTTTTTGATTTGCGCATCTGCACTTTGTGGACTTTGTTTATCACACTACTATTTACATTATATTATTCACTGTGTTAATGTATTTATGTATTATTAATTTTATTGCGCTTTTGGTCTAAATGTTTGACTAAAATGTTGTTTGTTCGATTTTTCTTATAACAAAAAGTAGAAAATATCATTTTTTTTCAAAATTTTCGGTCTTTTTCTGTTTATATCGCAAAAAATAAAAATCACAGAGACAATCAAATACCATCAAAAGAAAGCTCTATTTGTGGGAAGAAAAGGACGCAAATTTTGTTTGGGAGCTACGTCGCACGACCGCGCAATTGTCTGTTAAAGCGACACAGTGCCGAATTGTAAAAACACCTTTGGGCATTTAGCAGCATATTGGTCCGGGGCTTAAGTGGTTAATAAACATGTCATACGTACCTGCTCTGTGGAATGATTTTGCACAAGCAGGTCTAAACCTCCTCTTCTGGAGTTCCCTGCTGGTGTTCCTGGCTCCTCCTCTTTGCCCTGTAGGGGCACTCATGCAGGGTCAATCTCAGGGTCACGTGGCCTGAATCCATAGACACAGACAACACGGCTCAGGTCCAATGGCCCCTGCTGCTGCCTCTCTGTCCTGTGAGGAGAGAGAGAGTAGACAGAGCTGCTGCTCTTGTGCACAACACTATATTGAGATTTGGCTCAAGTAAATATAAGGGAGAGGGGGGCTGGGGGATAAACTTCATCACAGAGGGTTTGTTACCTCAATGCAGAAAATGCATTAAGGTAAAAAAATAAATAAACCAGGACTCTGGGCAAAAGCTTCTTAACATATCATTGTTGCTGAGTTCCTACCTTAGGGCTGTGTTCACACGTATGCAAATTGGATGCTTATTATCTGCATCCAATTTGCAAAGCAGGAGATTGTGATCGGCTCTCGATAGAGCTGGTTCACACATCTCCAGAGCGGCTCCAGAGAAAATTGCACAGGAGTCCTGTATGTCTTTTGGTCCATATTCAGCCAAACATTAGGGCTGAAATCAGACCTGAACCAGTGAATGGAGAAGTACCAGATGGACTCCTGCTGTAAGCCGCTGTGTGCTCTAGCGTGAACCCAGGCTCACTGAATATGCCGTCCATCTTCTGATTCAATCAGTAGTTGCTCTTAAAGAGGAGCTTTGCCATGAAAAAAAAATATACAAATACTGCTGCTGCTGACTTTTAATAAATAGACACTTACCTGTCCTGGAGTCCAGCGACTTTGGCAGCAGAAGACGAGCAAAAGCTCATCTCTCGGCTGCCCCCACCACCATCATCGATGAGGGAACCAGGAAGTTGGGCCGCGTTGGGCTGTCCTCACTATTTCCCACTGTGGTCTGGGAGCAATGTGTTTCCCAGAACTCAACAGGGGGGGGGGATTGGGGAGATGGGAACTGACGCACTACCCACAGGTCTCCGCAGAGTCTATGCCAGAAGTGGGTGCAAATACCTGTCTTAGACAGGTATCTGCACCCCCCACCCCCCTGAAAGGTGCCAATTGTGGCCCTGGAGGGGGGGCAGAATCCGATGAGCGGAAGTTCCACTTTAGGGTGGAGCTCTGCTTTAAATAGCCTATTCATTTTTATATCAAATTCTTAAGTTTCCTGTTTGTAAGACCAGTGGCTGCTATGCCTCTTATTCCCCCAGTCACTGGTCTGGGCCAATCTCTTCCATAGTTCTTTCTCCAGGAAGCAGTAAAGTAATTCTGCCCAACTTGCTCTGGTGGGTGGACCGGGACTGTCAGACTCTCACACACATTCAACATGTACAGGCCTGGTGTACCTGCCCACATTCACTAGAACTCCCTGTGGTTGATGGGAAAAGTAATTTCCTTTTACTGCAGAGAGAAAGAAGGGGATATGTCAGAATTCCCGCTGTTACACCTCATCCTTGGCTAAGCAGATGCTGTTCTCTTTTGAATTACAGAAATGAGGTCATGAAAATTCAGACTTTTCCCCACAATAGTAAGAATAGGGGTGTACTAAAGGGTGTTCTTCTTTAAGCCTTTAGAAGCACTTTAAAGTGACATTAAAGTGGTTCTAAATACTTACATTTTTGTCTTTAACCACTTGTCCTCTGCCCACCGTCAAATGACGGCGGATGGAGGACTCCATTATCCTGACATCACGTCATATGATGTGATGTCCCTTTAAAGCCGTGGGCGGGCACACGCGCGCACACCCGCCGCTCTGCTGGGATCCCGTGCGAGTGCCCGGCGGCAACGATCGCCGCCGGGCACACGCGATTGCTCAGTAACTGAGCGGGGATGTGGAGCTCTGTATGTAAACACAGAGCTCCACGTCCTGTCAGGGAGAGAGGAGACCGTTGCTGTGTCCCTTGTACATAGGGACACAATCGGTCACCTCCCCCAGTCACCCCCCCTCCCCCACAGTTAGAACACTCATAGGACACACATTTAACCCCTTCCCCGCCCCCTAGTGGTTAACCCCTTCACTGCCAGTCACATTTATACAGTAATCAATGCATATTTATAGCATTGTTCACTGTATAAATGTAAATGGTCCCAAAAATGTCAGAAAAGTGTCCGAAGTGTCCGCCATAACGTCGCAGTCCCAGTAAAAAAATCGCAGATCGCCGCCATTAATAGTAAAAAAAAAAAAAAAAATGCCATAAACTATCCCCTATTTTGTAAACACTATCAATTTTGCGCAAACCAATCGATAAACGCTTATTGCATAAAGTGAGGGAAAAAAAATATGTTTATATATTTTTTGGGTTATTTATTATAGCAAAAAGTAAAAAATATTGCATTTTTTTAAAAATTGACGCTCTATTTTTGTTTATAGCGCAAAAAATAAAAACCGCAGAGGTGATCAAATACCACCAAAAGAAAGCTCTTTTGGTGGTCCTTTGTGGGAAAAAAAAGGACGCCAATTTTGTTTGGGAGCCACGTCGCACGACCACGCAATTGTCAGTTAAAGCGACGCAGTGCCGGAAGCTTAAATTTTGTCTGGGCAGGAAGGGGGTGTAGGTGCACAGTAGGCAAGTGGTTAAAATAATAAACACATCGGCCCAGATTCAAAAAAGACTTACGCCAACGTATCTCCAGATACGCCAGCGTAAGTCCAAATGTGCGCCGTCGTATCTTTGCGCGATTCCTGACGCTAGATACATAGAAAAAATAGGCTTCCTACGCCCAACGTAACTTTCCTACGCCGGCGCATCGTGGGCGCATAGTTACGCTGGACGCATTCGGCGTACCCATGTTAAATATGCAAATGAGTAAGATACGCCGATTCACGAACCTAGATGCGCCAGGTGGAAAAGATACGCAGTTTGTGTTAGGCATTCGTCCCGACGTGATTCTAAGCATGCGCACTGGGGGATGGTGCATGCGCCGCACGTTATTCGTAACTTGATGGCGCTCGGCCCTTCATTTACATGAGGTCACGCCTCATTAGCATGCCTCACGCCCACTTCCACTTACGACGAGTTACGCCGAGGGAACCCAGCGTAGATTTGGGGGCTAGTGCTTTGTGAATACTGTACTCGCGGCTCTATGCTGGGTCGGCTTAGCGTATATTCGATACGCTACGCCGACATAAAAATGCGCCGATCTACGTGAATCTACCCCATCATATTTACCTGCTCTGTGTAGCGGTTTTGCACAGAGCAGCCCTGATCCTCCTCTTCTCGGTTCCCCTGCTGGCGCTCCTGGTCCTTCCCATTTTCGAGTGCCCCCAGAGCAAGCTGCTTGTTTTGGGGGAACTTGTGCATGCTTGCTCCAGAGCCACCATTGTGTGTCTATGGGGCACACAGAGCATGCCCCAGCCCTGCCCCCTTCTTACACTTCACTGGCTGTGATTGACAGCCAATGGCTCCTGCCGCTGTGTCTCAGCCAAATAGGAGAGAGAGAGAATCGAGAGAGCCGCTGCTCTTGTGCATATCACTGGATTGGGCTCTGGTAAGTATTAGCGAGGCTGAGGGGGAGCTGCACGCTGACATTTTTGACCTGAAGGAAGAAAAGAAAAACCTTCAGCCCTTATAGCCACTTTAAATCATATCCTTATTCTCCAAAAATAATTCATACACAGCCACTTCTTGGTTTTGTTAACTATTGTTTAATGAAATCTTTTCTTACTGTGTTTTTCTGCCTCCTTGTAATGTTCTCTGTGAGCTTTGGAACTTCTCCTTTTCAATCTCACTTTCGTTTAGAACAATCAGTGCACGTTAGTTGTGGTCATGTGTATTGCTTTATGAACACTACAAATCCCACAGTTCATCTCAGGAGTGAGCAAGAGAGGGTGTTCTTATATACAGTGGGACCATAGAGAACGAACATAGCCAACAGGAAGTTATAAAAAATAAAAACGGGGGATTTGGAGGAGGATGAAAGCAATTAAAGGTAATTATGGATGACATAGCTTACTGTAGATTTTGGGTTGTGCAAACCATAATCTGAATGCCTCCCCGGCCTCGTACATTAATATTGTCTTAATTTTGCACCATTTCTATGTGCCTTATTTACTGTGTATAGCCGGATTATCTGTTATGCTTACCATATCATACGATCCCTTTTGATCCTACTGCCTGTTTTTTTTTCTCTGCTATGTATCTTGGCTAATTCTATTGCACTTTCAAAGTAAAAGAATTACAAAAAAATTATAGATTTTTTTTTAATCATACTTAACTAGCTGGATGGTGCATTTGTTCCCCTGCTGGTTCTAACACTGAGAAGTGAGAGTTCTAACACTGCGTGGTTCTTAAGGCTTTCTGAGCAGAAAGCTGGTGACTGTCAGTCGGCAGCTCTCTGCTTTGCCCCCTATTCGCTCATTGTAGCTCTGGGCTGTGGAAGGGGCAGGGGCAGGCAGCTTAGACTCTCAGTGGCTCACTGAGAGGCTGAGCTGAGTGCCGGTCCAGGCATGTGGGCAGATCCCGACTTCATTGTCATGATCTTGCCCAAGCCTGGACATGTGGCTCTGTGATGTTAGCAGACAGCAGAATTCAGCCTGCTGTCTGCTGTAAACGGGTTACAGGTGTGCAAAACAATCTGCACTACTGTGTTCAACAGGAGAAGTACAGCCAAACGTGCTTTGGCTGTACTTCTCCATTAAATTAGCTTGAATGTTTTTATTTTTGTATTTTGCCAGCAAAATCAAGAGCAGTAAATTAATCTGTGCTATTCCTCTAACTAATATATGCAGCTTGCTATGAGTGATATATACACCCAGACAGGAAACAAAAATGTAAAAAAAAATCTGTACTAAGTAAATAGAAAACACTCGTAAGAATACAAAATACAATATCAGTTGTAACATCAAAGTCTTTTTCGACTTCAATCACACAACAGAACGTGTATGCTTTTAAACCGCAGTGTGACCGTCACCCTCGAAAGCTGGAAAGCTTTGGTTAGAGATGTGCCAGGATATACACAAGACCCACCAGAGATTAGCTTCCCTTCACCATCTGCTAGCCCCTTTCTCAGCAGGGTCAACATAACTCAACACACAGCCATTAATGTCTAAACCGCTGGCAACAAAAGTGAGTACACCCCTAAGTGAAAATTTCCAAATTGGGCCCAAAGTGTCAATATTTTGTGTGGCCACCATTATTTTCCAGCACTGCCTTAACCCTCTTGGGCATGGAGTTCACCAGAGCTTCACAGGTTGCTACTGGAGTCCTCTTCCACTCCTCAATGACGACATCACTGATGTTAGAGACCATACGCTCCTCCACCTTCATTTTGAGTATGCCCCACAGATGCTTGGCCAGTCCATCACCTTTACCCTTTGCTTCTTTAGCAAGGCAGTGGTCATCTTGGAGGTGTGTTTGCAGTCTTTATCATGTTGGAATACTGCCCTGCAGCCCAGTCTCCAAAGGGGGGGGGGGGTAATGCTCTGCTTCAGTATGTCACAGTACATGTTGGCATTCATGGTTCCCTCAATGAACTGTAGCTCCCGAGTGACAGCAGCACTCGTACAGCCCCAGACCATGACACTCCCACCAATATTCTTGAATGTAGGCAAGTGACACTTGTAAAACTACTTTTCAATAATCGAATCAACGTAATTGAGACCAGAGGAACTACTTCACTCAGCATATGTCATCATTAACCATATGTACAGTTGTGACCAAAAGTTTTGAGAATGACACAAATATTAGTTTTCACAAAGTGTGCTGCTAAACTGCTTTTAGATCTTTGTTTCAGTTGTTTCTGAGATGTAGTGAAATATAATTACACGCACTTCATACGTTTCAAATGCTTTTACCGACAATTGCATGACATTTATGCAAAGAGTCAGTATTTGCAGTGTTGGCCCTTCTTTTTCAGGATCTCTGCAATTCGACTGGGCATGCTCTCCATCAACTTCTGGGCCAATTCCTGACTGATAGCAACCCATTCTTTCATAATCACTTCTTGGAGTTTGTCAGAATTAGTGGGTTTTTGTTTGTACACCCGCCTCTTGAGGATTGACCACAAGTTCTCAATAGGATTATGATCTGGGGAGTTTCCAAGCCATGGACCCAAAATGTCAACGTTTTGGTCCCCGAGCAACTTAGTTATCACTTTTGCCTTATGGCACGGTGCTCCATCGTGCTGGAAAATGCATTGTTCTTCACCAAACTGTTGTTGGATTGTTGGAAGAAGTTGCTGTTGGAGGGTGTTTTGGTACCATTCTTTATTCATGGCTGTGTTTTTGGGCAAAATTGTGAGCCCACTCCCTTGGATGAGAAGCAACCCCAAACATGAATGGTCTCAGGATGCTTTACTGTTGGCATGACACAGGACTGATGGTAGCGCTCACCTTTTCTTCTCCGGACAAGCCTTTTTCCTGATGCCCCAAACAATCGGAAAGAGGCTTCATCGGAGAATATGACTTTGCCCCAGTCCTCAGCAGTCCATTCACCCTATTTTCTGCAGAAGATCAATCTGTCCCTGATGTGTTTTTTTTTTGGAGAGAAGTGGCTTCTTTTCTGCCCTACTTGACACCAGGCCATCTTCCAAAAGTCTTCGCCTCACTGTGCGTGCAGATGTGCTCACACCTGCCGGCTGCCATTCCTGAGCAAGCTCTGCACTGGTGGCACTCAGATCCCGCAGCTGAATCCTCTTTAGGAGACAGTTCTGGCGCTTGCTGGACTTTCTTGGGCACCCTGAAGTCTTCTTCACAAATGCAGTGGAATTTTTTTTTTTTATGGGATTAAGTTCATTTTCATGGCAAAGAGGAACTTTGCAATTAATTGCAATTTGTCTGATCACTCTTCATAACATTCTGGAGTATATGCAATTTCCCATCTCAAAAACTGAGGCAGCAGACTTTGTGAAAACCAGTATTTGTGTCATTCTCAAAACTTTTGGCCATGGCTGTATATAGAAGCACACTAGTATCGAAATAATGCAAGCTTTATATAAGAAAACAGTAATAACAGTACATACATTCAATGTACTAACTGGTTTTGTCAGCAAAGGGCCCAACAAGAGTTCTGATGCAATTGTGCACATATACCCGGGTGTATATAGTTACCTCCCGATATCTCAGAAGGGTGTTGCAGCAAAGTCCAGTTGCAGGGTGAAGACCATGTAGTCTACCATTTAGGCTACAGCCTGGAATATAGCTTTTCGCCAGCAGAAATCCTATCCATGTATACAGGGAAGCCGCATGGGCTCCCTGGAGCATGGGGCTAGGTCGCAATTGTGACCCCTGTAGTTACACTCCTGCTGACAGGTGTTTTATTCCCTCTCCATTCTATCCAAAACTAATAAAAGTTTAGCAAGTAGCATCTTCAGTAAGAGGACATCTTTTGCAATCCCTCTAGGTTTTCTTTATGAAATAGCAAAGTTCTGTATTCTGTCAGCTATATTTTATGGTTGCATCTTGGCACTGAAAAAAGTTACCCATAGTAACTTTATCCTGTATAAGCTTCAAGGCTTTGTGTTGAACACCATTTGCTTTGTTCCTGTGCAGTATTAACCCCGCTAACGGACAAAAAACAGTAAATACCGCCGGCAATGCGCCTCTGCAGAGGTATTACCGCGGTGCCCATTACTTTCAATGGGAAGGAGCGGTGAAGGAGTAGTAAACACACTGCTCCTCTCACTGCTCTAAAGATGCTGCTGGCAGGACTTTTGGAGCGGTCCCGCCAGCCAGCGCATCGCCTTAGTGTGGAAGCCCTCAGGCCTCGTACACACGATCAAATCTGTCTGCTGGAAACGGTCTGCTAGACCGTCCCAGCAGACAGATTCGATCGTGTGTACGGGCGAGCCGACGGATTTGGCCACCCGACAGATTTCAAAGCATGCTTTGAAATCTATCGGGTGGGAATCCGTCCGCCCGACATGTCTGCTGGTTAGTACACTTACCAGCAGACATGTCGTCTCGCACCGGCGCTGAATGGATTTGGCGCATGCGCGGAAGTGTTTTACTTCCTGGTGCGGTGACGTGGCGGCGTCAACGTCACCGCCACGTCACCGACACGTCAGCGCGCCGTCTGCTGGCGGGGATTTTGGTTTGCTCGTGTGTACACGCGAGGAAACCAAAATCCAAAGAGACAGATTTGTTCAAATCGGTCGGACAGACCGTTTTGAACAAATCTATTGCCTCGTGTGTACGAGGCCTCAGGCTTTCACATTGAGACTGCAGGGAAGGAGTATTTCAGGTGGTATTTAGGCGCCCATTTTTAGCGCTAAACCGCCTGAAAAACTCCTCAGTGTGAAAGGGGCCTTAGAATTTGTTCACACCAGTTGCATTGGGCAAGGTTGCGAAAAATCCTTCTTTCCTACGAAGGCAGTTTACATATTGAATGCATGGATTGGATACAAGACCAGGCACAAGGAAAGAGGGCATTAAGGACTGGTCTGAGTACAGGAAAATCCTGCACAGAGGCAAAGTTTAACACTTAAGCACTGTGCAGATCTGGAAGAAATACACAAGGCAAACCATAATTCAGGAAAGAACACTCGTCTCTTATATTTAGACAATATTTTCTCATCTTGGTATCCAGCTTTAATTTCCAATCTAATCCTATCACTTAACCTTAACGCTTAAAATGACACCCCAAGCCTTGACTACTATGCCGTGTACACACGATCACTTTTTGTGATGTAAAGAACGTCGTTTTATCTCACGAAACAAAACGACATTCTTCAAACATCATTTTAAAAAACGACGTTGCATACACACCATCATTTTCTGAAAATGCTCTAGCAAAGCGCGGTTACGTAAGACACTTTCGACGGCACTCTCTTCCATTGAAGCTTCCGTCTCATAACTTGCTTCTGAGTATGCGCGGGTTTAAAAATGTCGTTTTAAACGTCGTTTTGCCCACACACGATCATTTTTTGTGAAACAAAAGACGATATTCTGAAAAACGACATAAAAAATTCAAGCATGTTCGAATTTTTTTTTGGTCGTTTTTTTGAAGACATAAAACAACGTTTTGCCCACACACGATCATTTTAAATGACGTTTTTTAAAACGTCGTTTTATTTCATCACAAAAAACGACCGTGTGTACGCGGCATTAAACTTAAACTTTACATACTACCTGATACTAGATTAACCCCTATATGTGTTTATTTTGCCTTATTGTGATATAACATGATAGACCTATAAACCAAAATGTATTTGTGCTAGGCAAAGGCTGGCAATGTTTAGAGGGACATCAGGCTTGTTCATTATTTTCATTATCTCATGACAATTTTGACAATTTGTATATAGTATTGGAAAGTGAACATTGCATCATGTGTAGAGTACATGTTTTACATCATGTGACATGTAGAAGATTGCATGACCTCATGGGTTTGGTATTATAGGGGATGGTACAGAAAATTATTAAGCCATGTACACACGATCGGACCAAACCAATGAAAATGGTCCGACGGACCGTTTTCATTGGTTCACAGACTGATGGTCTGATGTGTGTACACACCATCGGTTCAAAATCCGATCGGGCCAGAACGCGGTGACGTAGAACACAACGACGTGCTGAAAAAACGAAGTTCAATGCTTCCAAGCATGCGTCGACTTGATTCTGAGCATGCGCAGGTTTTTGGCCTGATGCTTTTGTGTACTAACCATCGGTTTGACCCGATGGTCAGGCGTCCATCGGTCAGATTTTAAAGCAAGTTTTAAAACTTTGGTCCGACGGACGACGGTCCGATGGGCCGTACACACGATCGGTTTGGCCCGATGAAACTGGACTTAAGGGCAGTTTCATCGGACCAAACCAATCGTGTGTACGCAGCCTTAGTGTGAATGTAAAGTACAGCCTATGGCTTCCAGGATGAACTTACTCTGATGACATAACCATGAAAACTATTAATGTAAAAAGTCAATAGCCTAACCTTCTTCCCTTGATCACATATGATTTCCTCTCCAGTAGCAGAGGACACCAGGAAAAGTAGTTCTGACACATTCCAATGTGCATTTCTTTGAAGCGTCCTCACTTTGTAATATATCTTAGTATGGTTGTTACTATGGTAACATTTTCTAATATATTTATGCATCGTTTTTAAATATAGTTTCATATTACTGTTTTGTAGCTTGACCCTCTTTTTTACTTTTTAGCTTTACACTGGGTTACACTACAAATAAACAGGCTATTTACTGTGGCTATTACCTTATGTGTTTTTGCTGCTCCTGTATATTTTTGCTTTATCTCAACTTAAAATAAGTGTCATAGAGACCTCCCCTCATCAGCATGGGAAAATAGAAGGTGAGTCCTGAATTTCAAAGACCTATACATTATTCCAGAAATTTGCATCCCACACTCTTCAGAATAAAATATGCAAGAACCTACACAAAAGGATTTTCTTTTTTTTTTTTCCTTCGTCGTCTTCTCTTTCCCGAATTGGGCTTTTGATGTTGAAGAGGAGTCGATATTAAAGGACATCCCTAGAAGGCTATAGAATCTAGTCCTATTTATGACAAATGTGAAGGAGAACAGATCTCGTCGAATAAGATGGTGTCATTAGTTTGTGGATGGCATCCTTGAAAATAACTGCAAAGGAGCCAAATCGGTTTAAAATAAGATAACAAAATGGTTTAAGCTACTTAGCTTGAATGCCAATTATATTTTAATATTCAACCAAGCATATTTTACTGTGGAGAAAAAAAAGGCAGCCTCGACGCATGCATAACTCATTGGCAACATCGACCAACTGTGCCACTCTTCTCTTCAAATCACTTTGTGCATTTTAGTAGCATGGTAATTTAGCAGAGAACTACCTGAGTGATGGCATTTTCAATGAGCAGGTAATCTACAGAGAATTTTTATATGGTTATGAGTTCTGTGCATGAGGCTGGCAACACAAAAATACATCAAAACCAATTACGGTATCAACTTTCAGTCTGATACCCTTGCCACGCAAGTGCATGTATTCCTGCCCCAGGCATTTCAAATTGCATCTAATTTGAAATCTTTGGGGTTTTAATTAAATTTCAGAATATATAGAATTCTTCATTAGTACCTGCTCTGAATAGCAGATTATACTCCTCTCTGTCTCTCGTTAAAGAAATAGGCTGTGGTAAATAACATATTCAGGAACTCATAATTTGCGCTGCCTGGATATTGGGAACAGAGACAGAAAAATGCAAAATATAAGAGGGGGGAAAAAAAAGGATTATTAGTCCAGCGAGGGCTGCTTGATTTGTATTTTAATGGAATTTTACATTTCTCTTAATGATTTGCAAATTGTCCTCTGATTATAAGATGCATTAAGCTTTTAATTTTAATGGCGATACACAGCCATTAGCAGAATTTTCCCGTGTCTTCTTTTTTTTTTTGATGGTTTCCCTGCAGCAGATAAATATTGAAACCGTTAACACCGTTTGATGTACCTCGATGACGTTGTTACTTGGACCTTGATAGGAATGGATAAGGGACCTTTATATTTTATCAACTTACTGGGAGAATATAATTCCTCCCTACTTAGCTGAGCAAGAACTTAAAAAAAAAAAATATTCAAGTGGAAAGTTGACTATGAAAACGTATCTTTCTAATTATTGTATGGTCTACCAAGTTTTTTATTAAAAAAAATTAAGCTGATTTATTTGAATTTGGAAAAGCTCGAAAAAATTGGGGAAGAAGGAAGGGAACGGGGAAGATTGGAAAGGACTTGGATGAATAAAACAAAGTAAAAATGCAATATATAAGTAAATGCAACAAATATGTGGTCATAGCTGGAGAGGTTTCTGGTAAACCATTGTTAGATGTTTGCATTGCTGTCCTCTTCTCTCAAAATATCCTTTCCTCAAAGTGTTGAGGGTTGCACAGCACAACCATTATTTAGAAGAGCTCCAATATTTTTTGTACTCCTTTAGATATAGATGATAGCTGCTGGATAACAGTGTTGCCAACCGTCCATATTTTTACGGACAGTTCGTAAAAACGGGCACTGTTTCCCCCCATTCGTAAATTTTCGTGGTTGCGGAAATGTGCCCGTAAAAATAGCCAAGATCGGTTCGGCTTGGAACTGCACATGGAGATTGGAGGCAGGGGGTGATGGTGGCTGCGCTGGCACCACAGAGGGGGATGGAGGCAGAGGGCAATGAAGGCAAGGGGTGTTAGTGGCAGTTGGTGTTGGTGGCACCGCAGAGGGTGGTGGATGGAGACAGGGATTGTTGGCGTCACCACAGAGGGGGATGGAGGCAGGGGGCCTGGGGGAGATTGGAGGCATGGTGAGATTGTGGCACCGCAGAGGGGGGTGAAGGCAGGGGGTGTTGGTGGCAGAGGGGGATGGAGGCAGGGGGTGATGTGACTAAATAGTTTGCCATTATTATATCAAAAATAACAAAAATGTTTTTTTACCTTTTAATATCTACCTTAAATCACATTGATATTTGCCTAGCGTACTTGTTTGTAGCCTAAATACTGGAATTTACACCTAAAAATTAAATTTAGTAACTTTTGTGAAATGCTAGTAAAAAGGTGGCTGTGCCAGTAAATTTCGGGTGTCGTGCCAGTAAATTTCAATCTGGTAGGTTGGCAACACTGCTGGTATATCATCTGCTGTATACTCCACAAGTGACATTTGCTGTGGAATGCTGGAATATAATGCTTTGTTATGCTTGCATATAACTTTGTGTATCTTATTGTCGAAGCAAAAGTAATATTCCTAGAATCATGTATCAAAATATCTTTAGAAATATACTTCCAGTTTTTGTATAACAACATAGTACTGTATATAGGAAGGAATGTCGCTGTGACCCCTCCTTTGAACCGCTTACGGACCAGCCGCCAAAGTTATACTGCGGCAGGCTGGCTCCGCTGCGCAAACCGTCATAGGGCGCGAACCCGCTGCATATGGGGGGGGTGCCGATGCTCGTGACCGGCGGTCGCGAGCCATCACAGGCACGGGAGACAGAGGGGCAGGACAAACACACACATTCCTGTTCTGTGAGCTGAGGAAAGACAGATTGTGAGTTCCTAACAGCTAGGAACCACGATCTGTAATTTCCTCTAGGTCAGTCCCATCCCCCCTTCCGTTAGAACACACATTAGGGAACACAGTTAACCCCGTGATCGCCCCCTAGTGTTAACATCTTCCCTGCCAGTGATGGGTTTTTACAGTAATCAGTGCATTATTATAGAACTGATCACTGTATAAATGCCAATGGTCCCAAAAATGTGTCGAATGTGTCTGCCATAATGTCGCAGTCCAGGTAAAAATCGCAGATCACCACCATTACTAGTAAAAAATAATAATAATAATAAATTTTTTATAAATCTATACCCTATTTTGTAGATGCTATAACTTTTGTGCAAACCAATCAATATACGCTTATTGTGATTTTTTTTTACAAAAAATATGTAGAAGAATACATATCGGCCTTAACTGAGGAAAAATTAGCTTTTTAGAAAAAAAATGGGGATATTTATTATAGCAAAAAGTACAAAATATTGTGTTTTTTTTCAAAATGTACGCTCTTTTTTTGTTTATAGCGCAAACATTTTTTGCAGAGGTGATCAAATACCACCAAAAGAAAGCTCTATTTGTGGGGAAAAAAGGACGCCAATTTTGTTTGGGTACAGCGTCGCACGACCGCACAATTGTCAGTTAAATCAACGCAGTGCCAAATTGCAAAAAATGGCCCAGTCATTGGGCAGCCAATTCTTCCAGGCCTAAAGTGGTTGAAATCTCTTGATAAGCTGTTTTAATTGATTTTATACTGTTGTCACCAATTGGCTTTTCCTGGAGTTGGTTTACATGCTGTCCTCATTCTGAGAATCTTTCATTTTTGTTTTTTAAATGCGTTTTTTTTTTAATGCGTCAGCTAGGACATATGCTTTAGGTGGTGGCTGTGTGCTGCCTAGCCAGGGGTATTTCTCTCATCCAGAGGGTGGAGCAAGTCTCGCCCTGAATGAATTTTATTTGAATTATATTGGCAAGAGCTTTTGTGAGTCCATTAAAATATTATAAATAAAGTTTTATTGAAGATATCACACAATGCTGCTGCACTTTCTATTTTGTTTGTGGTATTGTCGACAGATTTCCAATTAGACATCTTACACACTGAATCGTTTTTACAGCGTTTTAGCGTTAAAAATAACGCTCTTAAAACGCTCATAAAACGCTCTCCATGCATCTCAATGGACCTTTTCACATTGAGTCCTGCAAGCAGCATCTTTGGAGCAGCTTTTGAGCGCTGAAAAAAACGCTCCAAAAACGCCCCTCTCCATTGAAATGAATTGAAAGCGCTGTAAAAACGCCTAACCTTTCACAATGAGGCGTTGAACTGGCGGGGTGTTGAGAAAAGTTCTGCAAGCAGCATCTTTGGAGCAGCTTTTGAGCGCTGAAAATAACGCTCCAAAAAGCCCCTCTCCATTGAAATGATTTAAAAAGTGCTGTAAAAACACCTAACCCTTTCACACAGAGGCACTGCAAAAACGCCCTAAAACTTTAGGGTCTTATCGGTGCTTTACCAACACATTAGGATTGCAGATAAGACTTTGCTCGAATAACGCTGTAATAACGCTGTAATAACGCTCAAAAAACGCCCCAGTGTGAAAAGGGCCTTAGGGTCCTTTCACACGGAGCGGACCGTTTTTCTGTCCGCTCCATGTGTGTCCGTCGGCTCAGCGGGGATCCCCGCTGAGCTGTCGGCGGACAGGGCGGTCCCCGCACACTGTGCAGGGACCGCCCTGTCTCTCTTCCGCTCTCCCCTATGGGGAATTGGATGAATACGGACCGTGTGTCCATATTCATCCGATCCGATCCGCCGGATAGGGTTAGGGTTTTCTTCCATCTGAAAAAACGGATCCAGACGGACGCGGATCTTTGCGGACGTTAGCGGATGCATTATCCGCTAACGGACGCGATCCCATAGGGGCCCATTACAAGTCCGTTTACGGACTTGTAAAAACGGACGAATGGAGAGAGTGAGCTGCAAAGCCATGGATATTGCTATTTTTAGCCATTCTATATCACCTATTGCAGTTTTAACATTAAACTGGTTGGCCCTGTATATCTTTTGACTTTAGGTGTGTCTATTAATTAGGGCTGTGTCATCCTTATCTTTTATTTACTACTTAATCAGTTGCCTGAAACAAGTTTGCAGTATCCTTTATGCTTCTCAGTGCTGTTAATGCAGCCATTTCCTGTTTACATGCACTCCCTCTAGTGGCAGCTAAATGTAATTTCTTGGGTCGGTTTTCTTGATGGTGACAACTTGCCTGTGCAAGGAGTGTTGCAAAATTGGGAGATGGGTAGAGATTATTATTAGAAAGGAAAAAGAAAGGCGCACCAGCCTCGTGTACTACCATTTGACAATTTATTAAATAAAAGATTAATAATACAAACTACTCACAAACAAATGGTGATAAAAGGCTTGTCACAAACGATAAAAATAGAAACCCCTCGAACCACACTCCGGAATGTAGGGGGGGGTTTGAGGTGCGTCACTGCTGGCTTACGAATTTCGAGGCGTCAGGGGCCTCTTCTTTAGCGCCCAACAGGACTTTTATTTATTTAATAAATTGTCAAATGGTAGTACACGAGGCTGGTGCGCCTTTCTTTTTCCTTTGTTTTTGTTTTTAATCACATGTATTTCTATTACAAGGAATGTAAGCATCCCTTGTAAGAGAAATACGGATGACTTGTCCTCTTTATGGAGAGATCTGGGGTCAAAAAGACCTCTGATATTTCCTATATCTTTAAAAGCAAAAAAAATGTTGATCTTTTGTTTAAAAAAATAAAATAAAAATTGTTTATTTCTGCCCTAGACCAAAAGTGACCAAAAATGATGTTGCTCCAGTCCTCCAAGACTATAGAGGCAATCAGAGACAATCTGGTCTTTGTTCGCCTTTGCGACCAGCGGATTGCTTCTCAGGCATGCCGTTAAAAATGGTAAGCCTTAAGCCTCACACACACGACCGGTTTTCCCATTGGGTAAACTGCCATGAGCGCTTTTGGGTGGGAAAACCATGTGTATGCTCCATCGCAGTATTCCTGACAGGAAAACTGCTGGAAAAAAAAGAGAACCAGCTTTCTTTTTTTTCTCGGTTTTTAACCCGGCAGTTTTCCTATGGGAAACACTGCGGTGAAGCACACACGTGGCCGGGATTCCCGACCAAATCTCTCATGGCAGTTTTCCTGTCGGGAAACCCGGTAGTGTGTAGGGGGAAAAAGTTACCGAGCAGGTTCTCGGTTTTCTCCTTGGGTTTCCTGGCGGTAAAAAGTCCACCGGAAAACCTGTACGTGTGTACGAGGCTTGAGAGATACCAGCGAGCGGTGGGGGGAGTCCACTCCCGATCGCTTCTGTGAGCGATCCAGCAGCTAATGAGCCACTCAGACCTCTTTCATGAGAAAGCCAGCTGTTGGATGAAAAAAATAAAAAATACCGGGGTTATGGCTGATAGGTTCCGTCATAGTTCCCAGGTAAACCACTTGCAAACCGCGATGTACTGTATATATACTTATTGGAGTCGGCAAGTGGTTATAATGAAAGCTGTACATTTAAAACAATTTAAAATATGTTTGGAAACACAATAACCCAAATGTTAAAGCAATCATTACAATCTCATATACCGTATTTTCTGCCGTATAAGACGCTCCGGAATATAAGACGCACCCAATTTTAAAGGAGGAAAATCTACAAAAAAAATATTCGAACCAAATACTGTAGTAAACTATTTGCCCCCCACTCGTCATCACCATCACACCACCCCCACATTAGTAATAGCCAGTAACATTAGTAATAGCCAGTAACATTGCCCCCACATAGTAATAATAGCCAGTAACATTGCCCCCACATTAGTAATAGCCAGTAACATTAGTAATAGCCAGTAACATTGCCCCCACATAGTAATAATAGCCAGTAACATTGCCCCCAGATTAGTAATAGCAGCCAGTAACATTGCCCCCACATAGTAATAATAGCCAGTAACATTGCCCCCACATTAGTAATAGCAGCCAGTAACATTGCCCCCACATTAGTAATAGCAGCTAGTAACATTGCCCCCACATAGTAATAATAGCCAGTAACATTGCCCCCACAAAGTAATAATAGCCAGTAACATTGCCCCCACATTAACCCCCAACTCACTGTTGCAGATGCTGTAGGATGCTGTAGATTGCGGCGCACGCTCTGGTAGGAGAGATCCATGAGCACCGCCGCCGGGTGTACCAAGATGGCCGACCGCTCCGGAGGTAGGCCAAAGCTGCGGTCTTTCCTAAGGCTGCGCCGGCGGTGTGCTCCGGGGAACCGTGGAACGCGGATCCGTCAGGTGAAAACGTGTATTCATCGTATAAGACGCACCCCCCCAGTTTTGGATAAGAAAAAGTGCGTCTTATATGGCGAAAAATACGGTACATCAAGTGGGCAGTAGAGTAATAGAATACAGCAATAGGCAGATCACCATTGTACACATCCAGGCCTCGCACTTTCCAAACAGCAGCACCTTTTCCTTCACAGCATGTCCATCTTTCCTGTGTATGATACAATTTTTTTAAGTCATTCTCAGAATTCACTAAAATGCCTTGAGTCTTCGGCATGTCTAAAAAGATGGAAATTAAATGTTGTCATTGCTGTTTCATATTTTGTTGCATTGTAAACTCTCCATGACCACCACCTTTACAATATAAGTATATTTAGGTACAGCAAGTAAATTGTGCGCAAAATCAGAGAAAAATATATATGTATATCCTAACAGCGTGATATAAACAAGGGTCCAACAAATGGTCCAAGTAAAAAATAAAATAAAAACAGTTCAGGCTGTTTAGAATGGGGTTTGGGAATAAAATATTTTTTGTTGATGGGGATATGCACTCAGGGCTGCCGTCAGTGGGGAACAGAAACCAAGTTCCAAATCTAGAAAGGCAAACAATGAGAGAGGCGCCTCTGGGTGCAGTATTTTAAAAGCAAATTTATTTACAAAGCCAAAAATAAGAAAACCACTCACATTTAGGTGGTGATATACAGGCATATCAAAGGTTTCTCCAGAAGGGAGGGGTGGCTGTCATCTGGTGCGCTCGTTCATCCACTTTGTGTCCTCTGGTGTAGCGCTGTGTGATGAGGAGTCAGTCCTGTTTCCCCTGATGTTGGTGGGTGGGTGCAGTGGATGAGACAATTCTCAGCAAACGCAGCGGCGTGCAGCAGGAACAGCGGTCGATGGATGGTGATGTCACCAGGCAAGCGACGCGTTTCCGAATGCTAAGGCAGAGAGTGACACGGCTGCCGCATTTCTTTCTCAAGCTGATCTAAGTATATTTAGGTCCAGGTGTTGATTATGCCATCTTCCTATCTTTATTTTTTATTTCCGATCATTTATTAAAAATAGAACTTGTGAAATACCTTTCTCCGATTGGGAAAAATAACACAATGTCATTGAAAGGAATGTAGTGTCTTTCCTTGTTTGCCTAATTTTCAAAACCAACTTTTGCAAGTGCCAGAATAAGTGGCTGTAAGGTTGGCCCTTTGGTGTGTTTTCCATCAATCAGCAATCAGGGTTTTCTGACAAAAATCTGTGCTTAAGGGGCCAAACTAACATATAAATAATAGAAAAAGAACATGAACATGAAGGACTGCAGAGCTCAGACAAGCGTGTCCATTTCATTTGGTTTTCACATTTTTTTTCCCAGCACTCTCCCCAGTCTCTTCTATATGTCTTACTTTTACCTTCTTTTGTGGCTGATGGTAAAAATAGATACTTTATATATTTTTTATATAAACCTGTATTGTGTTGCACACTGCAGACCCTTAAAATTTGGGTTTGTCTGACAGTATCAGTCTAGCAGATTAGAGTCTTGACAGTGTGCAGAAGAAAATAGCTGTGTTGTGTCAAAAGCAGTCAGATTCTAGACATTCGTTTTCAATCCAGGATATGTGAGTGAAGATAACATTAAACTGGTTGCTATAGACAACACATTCTACAGTCTTTTTCTCTTTTGTTAAAGCATTGGAAATGTTCTCTTCATATTTCTTGTTGAAAATACAGAAGTGCATATATAGTATGATTTCCTTATTATTCATGGCTATGATTAGTGATGTCGCGAACCTAAATTTTCCCGTTCGCGAACTGCGAACGCGAACTTCCGCAAATGTTTGCGAACCGGCGAACCGCCATAGACTTCAATGGGCAGGCGAATTTTAAAACACACAGGGACTCTTTCTGGCCACCGAAGTGATGGAAAAGTTGTTTCAAGGGGACTAACACCTGGACTGTGGCATGCCGGAGGGGGATCCATGGCAAAACTCCCATGGAAAATTACGTAGTTGTCGCAGAGTCCGTTTTTAATCCATAAAGGGCATAAATCACCTAACATCCCTAAATTGTTTGGAATAACGTGCTTTAAAACATCACGTTTGATGTTGTATCTATCAGGCACTGTAAGGGTTAGGGTTAGAGTTAGGGTTAGGGTTAGAGTTAGGGTTACAGATAGGGTTAGGGTTAGAGTTAGGGTTACAGATAGGGTTAGGGTTACAGACAAGGTTAGGGTTCACAGTGACAGACCAAACTTTGACAGACCAAACTCCCCGTTTAACGTAGCGCCAACAACCGCAAACAGTCCATCATCATTAACTGATTCACTTGTATCTGACAACTCAGCAAAGGAAGCAACAGCGGGTACAACATCATCATCATCACACCATACATCCATGTTTGTAATGCTGCCTGACTGAGACATATCCCATTTATCTACATCCCTTGGCAATAATTGTTGCGCATCACTCATTTCTTCCAAATCATGTGTAAATAACTCCTCTGACAGATCAAGTAAAGCAGCTGTGATGCTAGTGTTGATGGTGGCGGCAGGTGGGCGAGTGGTGCGAGAGGTGCCCGAAGCTGAGCTGGAGGAGGATGGTGTGTCAAGGTTCCCAGCGTAAGCTGTAGTAGATTGGGTGTCCTGTGTTAGCCAGTCAACTATGTCCTCAGAACTTTTCGAGTTCAGGGTACGTGGCCTCTGAACACTAGGTAATATTCTAGGGCCAAAGGGAATCCCGCACCACGACCACGACGGCCCCTGCGGGGTGGCCTGCCTCTGCCTGTCATTTTTTTTATATTAGTTTAGTTGTACTATGCGTGCAAGGTACTTTGACAATTGACACCAGATCTGAGTGGCACTGGTGACACTGGCAGAGGCTGGCAGAGTAGACGCTATAGGTCTGACAAAAAAACACTCACAGACAACTAACTGTTATTCTCTATTGCATTCAAAATTGTGTGTTTTCATTTAAATGTAATGTACTGTGCCACCAGATCTGAGTGGCACTGTTGACACTGGCAGAGTAGACGCTATAGGCCTGACAAAAAAAAACACTCACAGACAACTGCTATTCTCTATTGTATTCAAAATTGTGTGTTTTCATTTAAATGTAATGTACTGTGCCACCAGATCTGAGTGGCACTGGTGACACTGGCAGAGGCTGGCACAGTAGAAGCTATAGGCCTGACAAAAAAATACTTGCAGAAAACTAACTGCTATTCTATATTGCAGTTAAAATTGTGTTTTTTATTTAAATGTAATGTACTGTGCCACCAGATCTGAGTGGCACTGGTGACACTGGCAGAGGCTGGCACAGTAGAAGCTATAGGCCTGACAAAAAAATACTTGCAGAAAACTAACTGCTATTCTATATTGCAGTTAAAATTGTGTTTTTTATTTAAATGTAATGTACTGTGCCACCAGATCTGAGTGGCACTGGTGACACTGGCAGAGGCTGGCAGAGTAGAAGCTATAGGCCTGACAAAAAAATACCTGCAGAAAACTGCTATTCTCTATTGCAGTTAAAAAAAAATGATTGCTGATGCATTAGCCCTAACAAGGAGCAGAGATCAGATGATTCTTTCAGAACTGGAGTACTGGAAGACAGAGCAGCTTGCAACACTGTACCCCTTTAACTAGCACAGCACCCCACAGCTCTGGGCCCCTTTAAATAGCACCCTGCACCACTGGATCCCTGTATATTGCACAGCACCCTGCACCACTGGATCCCTTTATATTACACAGCACCCTGCACCACTGGATCCCTTTATATTACACAGCACCATGCACCACTGGATCCCTGTATTCTACACAGCAGCTTGCAACACTGTACCCCTTTACATAGCACAGCAACCCACGCCTCTAATCTAACTAAACTATACAGTGTATAAATATATGTACAACTGCTAAGATGTATATATATTCTCTACACACTGTAAGATTAACTACCTAAGCTGGCTGCTCTATCTATCTGACTAAAAGATATTACAGTCTCGCAGCACTGATTTAAAAAAAAAATGATTGCTGATTCATTAGCCCTAATAAGGGCTGTTTGAGACTTGGGAGTGCTGTTATAACAGCAGAGATCAGATAAATTTTCCAGGAATGGATTTCAGGAGCCCTAGCTAACACTGTCCCTATGCAATCGGCAGCAGAGAAACTATCCCTCCTCTCACTAAGAATCTAGCAGCAGAATGAACGTAAAATGGATGCTGCCCTACAGGTGGGAGGGTCTACTAGGGAGGGTATGCTGAAATGTGTCTGCTGACTGTGAGGTAGAGGGTCAAAGTTTGCTCAATGTTAATTAATAGGGGGCGGGTCGAACTTCGCATATGTTCGCCTGCGGCGGCGAACGCGAACATGCCGAAATCGCCGCAAATAGTTCGCGGGCGAACTGTTCTCTACATCTCTAGCTATGATCAGCAATTTATTTGGTAATGGTTTAAAACGAAACCTAAAATATGTGTACTATCATTTTAAATGGTTAAGTTCTCACCAATGCATTCAGTTGCTTTTTGCATTTGAACTGTGGTTTCCTGCAATAGTATTTTCCACAGGGATGACTGTTTACCCCTTGGCGCTGGCCCGTTAATGCTGGGCCAGGCTTATGGCTAAGTGACCGCCATGATTGGCTGTCACAGTGGTCACATGATCAAAAAACTCCTGATCGTTGCCTGCGTTTTCGTTATCCGCCAGTAACTGTGTCGGGAGCGTACAGGGCGCGGGGTCTTGGCACAGCTCTATTGGCGCTATGGCACACAAATATGTGGCCACCGAGAGGCTGCATATCTGTATATGCGCTCGTAGCCAACAGGTTATAGGTCAGTTTTAGTTTTACTTACAGTATTACAATTTAGAATTTTGTAAACTGTTTAATATCAGTTTTTGCTATTTGTGTGCACTTTGCTATGTTGTGCAAACAAATATTTAACATACAGCAAAGGATTACCAGAGCACTGTGTGATATCTAACAAGATGGTACAGCAGATGCATTTTGCTTCTGATGAAGGAAAAACGACTACTGTGATGAATCAAAAAATTCTCTTAGCAATAAGCTGCTTTCAGCACTTTTCTTTTTTTACACCAGTGTGCCCAGTGACTCTGAGGCCACGTACACACGATTAGACCGGTCCGATGAAACTAGTCCGACAGACCGTTTTCATCGGACCAGGCTGAAGTGGTCTGATGTGTGTACACACCATCGGACCAAAAATCCGATCGGGCCAGAACGCGGTGACGTAGAACACAACGACGTGCTGAAAAAACGAAGTTCAATGCTTCCAAGCATGCGTCGACTTGATTCTGAGCATGCGCAGGTTTTTGGTCCGATGCTTTTGCGTACTAACCATCTAATCTGTCCGACGGACAGATTTTAAGGCAAGTTTTAAAACTTTGGTCCGACGGACAACGGCCTGATGGGCCGTACACACCATCGAATTGGTCCTATGAAACTAGTCTCCAGACCAGTTTCATCGGACCGGTCTGATCGTGTGTACGCGGCCTTATTGTGCTCCCAATGCCTGTGTTTTCCAGTGACTCTTAGCATGCTCCCAGTCCCTGAGTCTTCCAGTGACTCCAGTGCACCCAGTGACTCTTAGCATGCTCCCAGTCCCTGAGTCTTCTAGTGACTCCAGTGCACCCAGTGACTCTTAGCATGCTCCCAGTCCCTGAGTCTTCTAGTGACTCCAGTGCACCCAGTGACTCTTAGCATGCTCCCAGTCCCTGAGTCTTCTAGTGACTCCAGTGCACCAAATGACTCTTAGCATGCTCCCAGCGCCTGAGTCTTCCAATGACTCCAGTACACTCAGTGACTCTTAGCATGCTCCCAGTCCCTGAGTCTTCTAGTGACTCCAGTGCCCCCAGTGACTCTTAGCATGCTCCCAGTCCCTGAGTCTTCTAGTGACTCCAGTGCACCAAATGACTCTTAGCATGCTCCCAGCACCTGAGTCTTCCAATGACTCCAGTACACCCAGTGACTCTTAGCATGCTCCAGTCCCTGAGTCTTCCAGTGACCCCAGTGCACCCAGTGACTATTAGCATGCTCCCAGTCCCTGGGTCTTTTAGTGACTCCAGTGCACCCAGTGACTCCAAGCGTTCTCTGAGTCCCTGGGTCTTTACATAGTAGTTGAGGCTGAAAAAAGACCATCAAGTCCAACTTATGTGTGTGATTATATGTCAGTATGTTGTGGTTGTTCAGGTGCTTATCTAATATTTTTTTTTTTTTAACTAATGATGCCCCCCGCTGAGACCACCGCCTAAGCAAAGATGCAATGCTAAATGTAAAAAGGAGACTAGAGTTCCATATGCTGGCTTAAAAGGAGAATGCAGAACATTGATCTGCAGCATTTAATATTGACCAGACTATAAAATACCAAAAAATGTATACAATAAAATACCAAAAAAGGATAGCCTCACTTTTCCTACAGTGCCGGCCTAAACAGCAAAACGAAAAAAAAAAGCTGTTTCTACTCTAGTGTGATGCCAGTTACATTTATAGCTGTGTTATTAGCAGCCTTTTCACACCACACAAATAATATAATATATATAACATATTTGTCATGGGTATAGTGGCCTTAAAGTTTTTTTTTCTCACATATACAGTACATTCTTTTTATATATATATATATATATATATATATATATATATATATATATATATATATATATATATATATATATATATAAAATACATTAATGCATGTCTCTTTACATGAGCTTATACTTATTCAAGTGTATTTCCACTTTTTCAGCCAAATTAGAATAACAGCTACTTTATATTTGTTACATGTCCCCTTTAACCACTTCCCGCCCGGCCAATAGCCGATTTACGGCAGGGAAGTGGTTATGAAATCGTGACTAGACGTTCTCAAACGTCTAGCACAATTTCATGCCGCACGCGCCCGTGCGGGCGCGCAGCGCGGCGATCGGTGATGCGGGGTGTCAGTATGACACCCTGCACCTCCGATCTCGGTAACAAGTCTCCGGCGGAGCCTCGTTACCACGTGATCAGCCGTGTCCAATCACGGCTGATCACGATGTAAACAGGAAGAGCCGCCGACGGCTCTTCCTCACTCGCGTCTGACAGATGCGAGTACAGGAGAGCCGATCAGCGGCTCTCCTGACAGGGGGGGTTCGCGCTGATTGTTTATCAGCGCAGCCCCCCCTCGGATCGCCACACTAGACCACCAGGACAATAAAAAAAATACAAATAAAAGACACAAAAAAATGACAAAAAAAAAATGACAAAAAAAAAAAAGGGGTGGCAGTAAAAAAAAATGATGCCAATCAGTGCCCACACATGGGCACTGATTGGCAACATTGATCCATCAGTGCCACCCCTCAGTGATCATCAGTGCCACCCCAGTGTCTGTCAGTGCCACCCCACAGTGCCAATCCATGCCCAGTGCCCACCTACCAGTGCCCACCTGTGCCACCTATCAGTGCCCACCTGTGCCGCCTATCAGTGCCCACCTGTGCCGCCTATCAGTGCCCACCTGTGCCGCCTATCAGTGCCCACCTGTGCCGCCTATGAGTGCCCACCTGTGCCGCCTATGAGTGCCCACCTGTGCCGCCTATGAGTGCCCATCTGTGCTGCCTATGAGTGCCCATCAGTGCCGCCCATGAGTGCCCATCAGTGCCGCCCATGAGTGCCCATCAGTGCCGCCCATGAGTGCCCATCAGTGCCCAATACCAGCGCCGCCTATCAGTGCCCATCAGTGCTACCTAATCGGTGCCCATCAGAACTACCTCATCGGTGCCCATCAGTGCCACCTCATCGGTGCCCATCAGTGCCACCATATCAGTGCCCATAATTGAAAGAGAAAACATACTCATTTACAAAAAAATTAACAGAAAAAAATAAAAACTTTATTTTTTTTTCAAAATCTTCGCTCTATTTTTAGTTGTTGCACAAAAAAAAAAAAACGCAGAGGTGATCAAATACCACCAAAAGAAAGCTCTATTTGTGGGGAAAAAAGGACGCCAATTTTGTTTGGGTGCAGTGTAGCATGACCGCGCAATTGTCATTCAAATTGCGACAGTGCTGAAAGCTGAAAATTGGCTTGGGCGGGAAGGTGCGTAAGTGCCTGGTATGGAAGTGGTTAAAATAGAACTTAAACAAAATATTTTAAAATTGCAACTTATTTTATAGCATAAATATATGGTATAACACATTTTGGTTAACATGTATTGTTTTTAGAAATCTGACTTTGTATGAGGTGAGTGTAGCCGTGTTAGGGCACTTGTGACAGAAACAATTGAGTACTGTCTGTGATACTTTTATAAAACATACTATTTTACAAAATAGGGGATAGATTTATGGCATTTTTTATTAGTAATTGTGGCGACCTGCGATTTTTATCATGACTGCGACATTGCGGTGGACACATCTGACACTTTGACACTATTTTGGGACCAGTGGTATTTATACAGCGATTAGTGCTATAAAAATGAAATGATTACTGTGTAAATGACACTGTCAGGGAAGGGGTTAAACACTAGGGGGCAATCAAGGGATTAACTGTGTTTCCTCATTGTGTTCTAACTGTGGGGGGAATGGGCTCACTAGAACATGACTGAGATCACTGCTCCAGATCACTGGGAGCAGTACATCCCTGTCATGTTCTTAGGCTGAACAGGGAAATGCCCTGTTTACATATCTCTCCGTTCTGCCTCTCTGTGTCATTGCGGGCCACCGGCGGACATCAAGTCCACGGGACCCGTGGGCATGCTCACTTGGTGCGCAGCAGGCACGCACACCCCCACTAGCCCGCGATTTAAGGGGAACGTACAGGTACGGCCATTTGCGCAGCTGTGCCATTGTGCCGACGTATATTGTCGTGCGTTGGTCGCCAAGCAGTAATTAAACTCACTCGGTGCCTTATCTGCATTACATTTGCCTCAGAACATGTGTATTTCATATCTGTTCGGGTTTAAAGGGGTGAGGTGGAAACCCTAGGTCTAATAGAAATTAAATCTATCCATAAAGGGTACCTGTCACTGCCCATTTAGCTTACAGTGTATCATTACTGCTCACTGACTGGTTGCTAGAGGTTACAGGACACATTACGACTCACTAATTAGTTGCTAGAGGTTACAGCACATCATCAGCTTGTTGATTGGTTGCTAGAGATTGCTCTACATCAATACTGCTTACTGATTGGTTGCTAGAGGTTTGAGCACATCATCACCTCACTGCCTGCACACCATGAACTGGGGTAGTGAGGGGCCACATTAATAGGCAGAAAACACCTAGGGATCCTGGGATCAGTGACAGTGCTGTGGGGGGGGGGGGGGTGCGATCAATGGCAATGCTGATTTTTATTTTTCCTACTACCAATATAAAGAGGTCTTTCAACACTGGCCACTAATGTAATAGGGGTTTTCACTGGCCACTAATGTAATAGGGGTTTTCACTGGCAACTAATGTAATAGAAGCCTTCTTAGTAACCACACTTTACACTGACCACCAATGTAAGGGGGTCATTCACACTAGCAACTAACATAAATGATAGTATTCTACACCAAGCACCAATGTAATGAAAAGATTTACACTGACCACCAATGTAACTGAAAAGACGGCCCTGTGCTAAGGTTAACCTTTTGAACTGATGGGACCCGGGCCTGGCACAGGAGGGTCAGCTGTACTGTCCTATAAGCGGCCCTGCCCACATAGTAACAAAAAAATGCACTTATGATTTAATGCACCAAAATGCACAGATGCAAATGCCCTGATCGCAGTGGTGCACTGCATTGTTAAAAATAGTGCAGGTCAATTTTTGGAGCATTGAGAGGCCATTAAAAATGAATGGACTGCCTTAATGCAGTCCTCTTAAATGTACAAAAACACATGCATTAACACACCAAGGAGTGAATAGAATAGGTCCTAAATGTGAATAATGTTTCCAAACAATCTCTGTTTTTAGTTAAATAACTAAAAAGACATACTACTATTTGTTTATGTGTGGTTTAGTTGCTAAAGCTGTACATTTTTAGGATGATGTTAAAAAGCAGAAATAGAACTGCCAAGTAAGTACATGCTGGGGTATGGACCCCTTACCCGACCTTTATATGGTGTTGATGGGATCACTGTCACCTGATGAATTTAGGCATATTTTATCCACATAGCACATATGGCTGCAGTGTTATAATCTGCCTTCATTGTTTACTTGCATGAGTAGTGGAAATTCATTCATTCAATATTCGCCCTCTCTCTGCAGAGATTGGGAAAGGGGAGCAGCGTGAACCATTTCACATGAATCAGGAATGCAAAATGCAAACCAACCGCTATAGGGCTCTAGCCGTCCAATGCAAAGTAATTTGAATGTAAATAAGGCGAGGTGCCTCTCTGCTCTAACTAGAAATGACACAAAGAGAGTTCAGATATATTTTCAGTCTGACACTGGCAAATTAAGCCACATGGTGTGTCAGCTGTATAGGCCGACCCTCTGTTCAATATTAGTACTCTGGGCGTTTGACGTACAGGTTATCAGAAACGAGCCCGTCAGTTCGCAGTTTTCAATGACTTTTATCACCCACAGGCTTATTTTAAAAGAAAACCTTTGATGAGGGAAATGTGCATGCTGCTATTACTGACTGCTTTTTCTGAAAATTATAGTTGACTAGGTCTTGTACTGATCCAGTGACTTCAGTACCTTCTCCAAGTGTGCAGACCAGGAGTTATGATATGAGTAGGTACATTATTACGAGTATGAAAATCAAAGAAATAGCCAGGCAAAAAGCATTTATTTTTACCTCAATGGCATGTTGTTGCCTAAGCAGATTATCTTACATTCACTATATTGTCAAAAGTATTGGGCACCTGCCTTTACACACACATGAAATCATAGGTGTGCGCAGCCTTTGGCATTAGGGTGTGCACCCCAAAGCTCTAACACACTCTACCGATCACTCACGACGTTCATTTAGAAAAGGAAGGGGCTGGTAAATGGCATATTTACTGGTCCCTTCCCCCACTCATCCTAAAACATCCACAGCAACAACGGGTGGGAGAGGAGGGAAGCCGGCAGTAATGTGGGGGGAAGGAGGGGAAGCCAGGGCAGTAGGGGGAATCTGTTCTTCACAGGGTGATTAGGGTGTGCCTGGGCACACCTGGCACACCCTGTGCGCACACCTATGCATGAAATGTAATGGTGTCTTAGTCCATAGGGTTAAATATTGAGTTGGCCCACCCTCTGCAGCTTCAACTCTTCTAGGAAGGCTGTCCACAAGGTTTAGGAGTGTGTCTATGGTAATGTTTGACCATTCTTCCAGAAGCACATTTGTGAGGTCAGGCACGAATGTTTGATGAGAAGGCCTGGCTCACATTATCCGATCTGATTCATTCCAAAGGTGTTCTATCAGGTTGAGTTCAGTGCAGGCCAGTCAAGATCCTCCACCCTGGACCTTGCTTTGTGCACTGGTGTGCAGTCATGTTGAAACAGGATGGGGCAATCCCCAAACTGTTCCCACAAAGTTGGCAGTTGAAATTGTCCAAAATGTCTTAGTATGCTGACTCTTTGAGCGTTCCCTTCACTGGAACTAGGGGGCCAAGCCCAACCCCTGAAAAACAACCTCACACCATAATTGATTTGGAGGGGTGGCCCAAAACCTTTGTCAATATAGTATAGAAAAGCGAGTTTGGTGTGGAGTAAATTAATTGGCCTGCACAGAGTCCTAACCTCAACCCGACAGAACACCTTTGGGATGAATTAGAGCATAGCCTGCGAGCCAGGCCTTTTAATGCAACATCGGTGCCTGATCTCACAAATGTGTTTCTGGACGAATGGTCAAACATTCCCATAGACATTACCATTCTACAAGTCCCATGAGGCATATCAGGGCTCAAGCCACAAGCATGACACACAGAGGCAGAGGCGTGATGGGACTTGTAGTTTTGCAACAGCTGGAGGTCCACTAATTGCATATCCCTGCCATAGACACACTCCTAAACCTTGTGGCCTTCCCAGAAGAGTTGAAGCTGTTATAGCTAAAGGGCGGGGCCAACTCAATATTGAACCCTACGGACTAAGTCTGGGATGCCCTTAAAGTTAATGTGCGTGTAAAGGCAAGCGTCCCAATACTTTTCAAAAACACAGACAGTCTCCTGCGCTAGGGAGCTTGATCACTTAGTAAACAACCAGAGTGTTCCGTTGAAATAGGGAATGACCAGGGATCTTGCTGCCCTCCTCAGAAAATTTGGCATTCTTGAGACTAAAATGTAAAAGGAAAAGAAGGGTGCACCGACCTAGTGCATTACCAATAGCTAGGTTAATTAAAATTGTATAAACGATCATGAATACTCACAAAACAAGTAAAAAACAAGCATAAAACATCACTCCATCATAGGGATAGATGCCTCCGGAAGGTCTCCTACTGGAACCAATCAGCCGGAGAGTCCAGACAACATAAATTACAGCTATGGCTTACGCGTTGCGAGGGCAGACCCTCTTCCTCAGAGCAAATAGTAATCCCAATACTTTTGACAATATAGGGCTAGATTCAAAAAGAAGTTATGTCGGCGTATCTCGAGATATGCCGCGTAACTTCTAAGATGTGGCAGCGTATCTTTTTTCTGTATTCAGAAAACAAGATACGCCGTAATTTAGCTAAGATACGAGCGGCGTAAGTCTCTTACACCGTCGTATCTTAGTTGCATATTTACGCTGGCCGCTAGGTGGCGTTTCCGTAGAGTTACGTGTTGAATATGCAAATGAGCTAAATACGCCGATTCCCAAACGTACTTGTGGCCGGGCGTATTTTTTTACGTCGTTTCCGTAAACGTAAGTCCGGCGTAAGGTTACCCCTGCTGTATGAGGCATACGCAATGTTAAGTATGGACGTCGGGCCGGCGTAGAATTTTCCATTGTTACGTCGTTTGCGTAAAACTTTCACGAATAGGGCTTTGCATAAGTTACGTTCACGTCGAAACCAATGAGTCTTTGTGGCGTAATTTGGAGCATGCGCACTTGCATACGTTCACGGCCGGCGCATGCGCAGTTCGTTCGGCGTGTCATGTACGTGGGGTCAAGGTTAATTTAAATACAACACGCCCCCTACATGCCTACTTTCAATTACACTGGCTTACGCCGGACAATTTACGCTACGCCGCCGCAACTTACGGAGCAAGTGCTTTGTGAATACAGCACTTGCCTGTAAAAGTTGCGGAGGTGTAGCGTAAATCAGATACGCGTTCCTACCTGAATCTAGCCCATAGTGTATTTAGACGAGTTGAGGTGCTCCTGGACCCAAATTGGACCTTTCTAAAAAAAAAAAAGGAGGAAACTGAAAAGCCAGTTTCCTCTTCATGTTACAATCTCCCTGGAGCCCCTCAACTCGTCGGGTTGAGAATTCTGGGTCACAACCTCCTTCTAAACCCTGGCAGGGCAACCCTTTGCCACAGTATATACATGTTTCCTACTCAGGTCATTGATCATAGGTGTTGGGGGGAAGGGGAAGGATTATTTTTAGGACTAGTTAGGTTTATCCCAGAATTCTATTTTAATTTAGGGCCTAAACGAATAGAGTTTTATTATGTTAATATGGTTTTTCCCTCAGATTTCCATCAGACCCCTAAAAGATCAGTTGGTGGATACGCTTGCCCCGGTATTAGTCTTCTTTACCAAGGCTTTAAGATGTAGGAAACGACACGGTATCTCTATCCTATAACACCATTTGTAGACTCGCAATGCAACAAACCAGATTGTGTTTACAGGCAAATGTTTGTATGTTACAGCACATTAGCATTCCTAAGTTTTAGTATGTGGAACAACAGTACAGTAATGTAATCGACATGACTGAAACTTTATGCCACACTATGAAAAAAAAAGCAGATTATTCGACATGACTCATTCTGTCGGTTTTCAAAATTTGCCTGAAATTAGAGTAATTTAAAGCCCGGGTTTTGGTTGCTTTTCTCAAATCTGTCACTTCTCATCTAGCGTGAAACAAGCTGTTAAGCTGAGAATTAAATAAATGCCTGAACACTGAATCTGTTCTGGCAGAAGCCCTTACAAATCAGTTTTTTATACTTTCATCTAAATACCAGGTTTGAGCCTTTAAACTATTTTTAAATATGCGTTCCGCTTTTACTTGGGGGCGAGGAATCTTGGAGCAAATACTAAAGTATGTTTGCCTGCATAGGTAAAATATTTTATCATATATTCAAGGTTTTGAGACCTGTAACTGTTCACAAAAATGGGGTTAGAAACGTCAAGAAAAATATTCTGACAGTTGATCAGATTGATCAAATAAATGTCAGATTCTTAAAAAAAGGACTGCAGTCAGGATAAAAAATGCTGTTAAATGTACATAATACTAGGATATTTGGAATGTTGTGTTTTTTTTGTTTTAGAAGCAATGTTCTGGTTTAAAATACACACCAGCGGTTGTACAGGCATCTGGAGTGCATGGTGGAAGGCAGCTATTCAGTGGAAAGTACAAGGAGGAATGGTGTTTTTTTAGATGGGTTTACATTTTTGCTACATTTTTTTACTTATAGCTTTGCATTTACCATACAGTGCCATGAAAAAAATATCCAAACCCCTTCAGATGTTCAACATTTTGTTACAACCAAAAACGTAAATGTATTTTATTGGGATTGTATGTGATAAACCAACACAAAATGGCACATAATTGTGAAGTGGAAGGGAAATAATAAATGGTTTTCAATTTTTTTTTTCTTTTAGGAATAAATATGTGAAAATTGTGGCATGCATTTGTATTCATCCCCTTTACTTTGATACCCCTAACTAAAATCTAATGGAACCAATTGCCAGAAGTCACCTAATTCATAAATAGTGTCCACCTGTGTGTAATTGAATCTAGGTATAAATACAGCTGTCCTATGAAGCCTTCAGAGGTTTGTTAGAGAACCCTATTGAACAAACAGCATCATGAAGGCCAAATAACACACCAAACAGGTCAGGGATAAAAGTTGTGAAGAAGTTTAAAGCAGGGTTAGGTTATAAAAAGATATCCGAAGCTTTGAACATCTTACGGAGCAATGTTCAATCCATCATCAGAAAATGGAAAGAGTATGGCACAAATGCAAACCTACCAATTAAAGGCTGTCCACCTAAACTGACAGGCCGGGCAAGGAGAGCATTAATCAGAGACGCATCCAAGAGGCCCATGGTAACTCTGGAGGAGCTCATAGTGTGTACTCTTTTGTAGTCATTCCTCATAAATGATGTCCTCCAGGTTTGTCCTTAGGTTTGTTGCCCTTTCCTGAGGACTGGTGACTAAAATTGAACTGTGGACCTAAGCTGTAGGCAGGCCCTCCACTGTCATTTACTGGTCCGGTGAGAGAATGAAGTGTTTACACAAAAAGCATATACATATGGCACCATAGCGCTAAGAGGTTATTGAGTAACAATAAGGCTTGTAGTGAGGACCATTCTGATGCTGACTGGTAAGATTCACCAATGCTGCCCTCATAAGACCGGTGGAATCTTGGAATATTGGCATAAACAGAAACAAAAGGGTGCAAAGGCTTTGTGAATTACCAAATGTACATTTATTATAAGTAAAACCAATAAGTGCATACTCATAAATGCCAAAGGCTAAAACAATGATGTAAACACAGCCCAAGTGGCAGGGTGGTCCTATTAGAAATGGGTTACCATTTAGAGACCCTTTAGAAAGCGCACTGCTAGTTTCTTATGGAATATCATTGTTATTATCAGTACTAATATGAAGGGCTGCAGAACGAAAAAGAGTTTGATACATTATATTAATTTAATTTCCTTTATTAATATTTTTTTCACTTTTATTTTTATGCATTTCCACATGATGAAATGTATGTTTTACCCTGCATGAGTCTTGGTTCAGATAGTTGGGCCTCGCAGTTATGTTCATTGGTCCCTCCCCTCTTATGGGAGGAGTGTATAGTGAGTATTCCAATATAAGACAAGATGTTGTACACAGACAAGCTTTGTTCTGAAGAAGATTTGTCTCTTAAAACATGTCAGCTGGCAAGTTTGAGTGATGTTAGGGTTCTAATAGGACCATCCAGCCACTTGGGTTGTGTTTATGTTGCTGTTTTAGCCTTTGGTGTTTGTCTAATTGGTTTTATTTATAATAAATTTACATTTGCCAATGCACTAGGCCAGTGGTTCTCCACTCCTGTCCTCGGGACCCACTAACAGGCCATATTTTAAGTATTACTTTGGGGAGATGCAGACTTGAATACTGCAATTATTGAGCAGCAAATTATATCACCTGTAAAAAAATGTGTTTGGGTACTGTGTTGCATGACCGCATAGTTGTCAGTTAAAGTGATGCAGTTCCGTATCGCAAAAAATGGCCTGCTCAGGAAGGGGCTAAATTCTTCCAGGGCTGAAATCGTTAAACAAAACAATAACAGTGCAATCTTCCACATGAAAGAAAGAAAAGGGATCATGTAATTTTACATTTTACAGTGTGTTTAGTATCACTTAACCATTTGATTGTTCTTTATATTTGTGTAATCAGTGATTTAAAAAAAAATATGTTATTGATGTAAACACAGCAGACACATATTTTGCTATGCAGACTGGTTTTCACATGGTTTTACGCACTGTTTTGGTTTTATAGTTAATATTCCTGTATCTGGATATACATGCTGGATTTCACGGTACACCAAGCGCATTAGATTTTCTGTTTTATATAAATAATATGATTGCCTGGCTAGAGGGCTGGGTGTAGATGCTTGAGATTGTACTATGTGCATACTCGGCACTCTCAGAGTTGCCTTAGGCCGCGTACACACGGAGGGACATGTCTGCTCAAACATGTCCGACGGACCGTTTCCAGCGGACATGTCTCCTCCGGATTTTCGTCCGACGGTGTGTACACACCATCGGATGAAAATCCCCTCGGCCAGGGAACACGGTGACGTGGCGGTGACGTTGACGCCGCCACGTCACCAAACAAGGGAGTGAAATACTTCCACGCATGCGTCGAATCCACTCGACGCATGCGCAGAGATTTCTGTCCGCTGGTTAGTGTACTAACCAGCGGACATATCCGACAGACATGTCTCCAAAGGACAAATTTCAAAGCATGCTTTGAAATTTGTCCGCTGGGAAAACATGTCCGCTAGCCCGTACACACGATCGGAGATGTCTGCTGAAACGGTCCGTCGGACCAGTTTCAGCAGATAAATTCGATCGTGTGTACGCGGCCTTAGACTTCTAGGATTTGCAAGGTGTGTCTAAAAAGTTCAGTAAATGGTAGAAAACAAACAAAACGGAAGATACAAACAAATGACCTTTATAGGTTCACACTTTTGGCAATGTTCATAAAGCTTCTGGAAACTGAAAGCAAAAGCCCCTTTAGGGATCGATCACAGAACCGCTGTCACGCGTTTTTGGATGATGCCATCGTTGTCGAAAAAGGTGCTCAACATGGTCTTGACCTTGGACTTTTGCAGCAACTCTTTTTGGGTTGCACGGAGGACGGTAAATGCCATTCAATTAATTTCTGCTTAAATTCTGGATTGAACTGAGAGCACCAGGTCTCATCCCATGTGACGATGGTTCGCAGAAAGGATGGATCCTGGTCACACATGGTAATGAAACCTCTAGAGGACTCCAACCGTTTTGCTTTCTGTTTATCTGTCAGTTTGTGTGGCACAAACCGGGAACAGATCTTCCACCCAAATCTTTGCAGATAATGGTGTGCACCCCATCCTTGCTAATGCCCAATTCCTCCACAATCAATCATAGAGTCACTGGCCGATCTCGTGCCAGCATTTGTCGCATTCGATTGGAGTTCTGCTTGTTGACGGCTGCCACAAATGCGTCTCGTTCTCAGTCGTTTCCTTCCAGTCGTAAACATATTTGCTGTTCACGGTTTCTATCTCGAACACTTGCAACAACATTTCATGCATCAACATCACTGTTTTCCCCAATTTATAGCAGAACTTGATGTTCACTCATCATAGTCAGTCGCCAGCATCTCGTGCCAGCATTTGTTGCATTCACTTGATCATGTCTGGAGGTCTGCTTGTTGGCGGCAGCCCCGAATGTGGCTTGTTCTCAGTCGTTTCCTTCTAGTCGCAAAAGCGTTTGAACCATTAGTAAACTTATTTGCTGTTCACGGCTTCCGTCTCGAACACTTGCAACAACATTTCATGCATCTCCATTGCCGTTGTCCCCAATTTATAGCAGAACTTGATGTTCACTCATTGCTCCATTGCACTGTGACCCTACCTCTCACACTTGCTATGTTCGACTTCCCGCAGCGGGTTTACCCTGACAGTCACATGTACTCCATGCTAGGTGGCACTTCTTGACGTGTCTTTGAATAGCCATGTGCATGCCCTGGCCCATGTTGCTATTGAGATATCGGACCACCAAACTTTTTAGGCACACCTTGGATGACGTTCATATCTCAGAAGTTCCTGGGGAGTGGACTACACCATTCTCATCTAGACATGAATTGCAAAAATTAAGGAGAAAAAAAGGAATTTGCAGAATATAGAAAAAGAAATGTGTGTATATTTAGTGACTTTGTAAAGAAATCTTTCCTATTATCTCAGCTTATGAAATAGAGTGAAAGGTTACGTAACACTGCTCTAATGGAAAAAAAAGTTACATTGGTTTTCTTAATGCCTGATCATACCGCAGGAGATGAGGGAACTGGAGCTCTTTTACATTTCAGGTGTTGTTGGTATTCCAGATTGGAGTTCCAGGTCATTTGTGTGTAATGTGGATCTGTTACTTGATCCAGCAATACTAGACATGACTTCAGGAAGGAGAAGGAGCTTTATAGGTGTATATACCTAATCCACTGGGGGTGTGATACAAACAATAAAAGTGGTTTATTATCACATCTTAAAAACAGGGTATTCCATAAAGGGACCCTACTGGTTTCAACTCGCACCTTCCTGACCACACTCACACATGTAACTCACTTGGCGGGGAATCTATACTCCTTCCCATATGGCTGCTGTTTTTTCCATGTTCTCATTACTTTTTAAATGTTCAGCCCTTGAACATGATATTCTCCTCATCTGAAATATGCAAGACATGCTGCTGATTTTTTTTTTTTTATTTGTTCCGGGAATATATATGTTGTGCCCATATTTCTATATCCATGCTGAACAAAGTGCTACCAACAGCAGCAACAGAATGGCTGAGAACGTGTTTTTTGATTATGCGTATGTGTTGCATTTGCATTTAGATCTCTGTTGTGACCACAGGTGCCTATGGCATCACCCATGGTTTATTGTGTTGACACAATTCAGTACTACTTGTTATATTGGAGAGGTAAGGTAAGTGAACCAACAATGCACTAGCTTAAAGGGGTTGTAAAGGATTTTTTTTTTCCCCTAAATATCTTCCTTAACCTTAGTGCAGTCCACCTTCACTTACCTCATCCTTCCATTTTGCTTTTAAATGTCCTTATTTCTTCTGACTTACTTCCTCTTCTTCTGTCTGTAACTCCACACAGTAATGTGAGGCTTTCTCCCTGGTGTGGAGAAAGCCTCTTGAGGGGGGAAGGGGTGAGCAGGCAAGTCAGGACACTCTCTAATTTGCAGATAGAGCTGTGTGTTATTGGGCGTCCTGACACTCCTGCTCGCCCCCTCCCCTCTCAAGAGGCTTTCTCCACACCACGGAGAAAGCCTCGTATTACGGTGTGGAGTTACAGACAGAAGAAAAGGAAGTGAGGGTTTTTCAGAAGAAATAAGGACAATTAAAAGCAAAATGGAAGGGTGAGGTAAGTGAAGGAGGACTGCACTAAGGTAAAGGAAGCTATTTAGTGAAAAAAATATTTTCCTTTACAACCCCTTTAAATTAACGTATTTAGAAAATAAAAAACAAACCTTTACAACCCCTTTAATCAATTCAATGATATATAAAGAACTGATCCCTCCATTTAAAACTGAATTCTGGTGCCTCTGGGTAATCTTGTAAGTCTGGAAATCAAGAGGTTTCAAGAAGATTCCCTGCTTACTCGTCATTGTTCTCCTCTTCTGTGGCAGTAAGGACATCCAATGGTCTGGTGACTGTATCTTCAGTTTACTCTAAAGCCCTGTACACACGATCGGATAGCTGATGGAATCTAATCCGATGGATTTTTTTTGTCAGATATCCGATGAAGTTGACTTTCGTCAGTCTTGCCTACACACCATCAGTCAAAAATCCAACTGTGCCAAAACGGGGTGACGTAAAACACTACGACGAGCCAAAAAAAATGAGGTTCAATGCTTCCGAGCATGCGTCGATTTGATTCTCACTTCCGGTTCCTCCTCAGTAAGCTGTTCTAAATGACTTTCCACTGCTCATCCGAGCGGTGGAAAGCTTACTTAGGAGAAACAGGAAGTGAGAAATTCAAACAAAGAAAAAACACATTTAGAAGGGAAATCGAAAGAAAAGGTAAGTGAACCAACAATGCACTAGCTTAAAGGAACCTATTTAGAAAATAAAAGACGAACCTTTACAACCCCTTTAATGAAGTCATAATAAAATAACGTAATAAAATGGGGAGGAAGAGAGTCATAAGGAGGTAGGCAGCACAATGGGATCACAACATAGTGTGGGTGCCAAGGTCTATGTCGTTTTTCTCTCCTCCATGTCTTACTGAACAGACCTGTCATTACAGACCATTGCAGAGGGTGCTTCTAATATTCTCCATAAAGTGAGCTCTTTAATCCCCCTGAAATGTGGCCCTCGTGTGATGTCACCCTTTGATGAGGCTGTGCATGAATTAACAAGATTTCTTCTGTTTTCCCATAAGAAGTGGGTGGCAGAACTAAGTGATTGACAGGTGGTCCCAATTAAAGTCCCAAAAGGAAAAAGGAAAAACAACCTCCTTAATTTCTATGAAAAACAGAGATGAACAAATGTTTGTGTTATGCATGATTACACCTGTTCAAGAAAGCCAATTACATCCCTAAATTGTTTACTAAATGATTTTTTCTTTTTTTGTGATTTAGTGTCGGCTGCCCCTATAATTGATACAATTTGATTGCATTCATTTTACGAATCTTATCAATATATCTCATCTATTTTCCTCCGGAATACTTCACACTCCTATTTTGTTAGTGCTTGGCAGGAAAGAATGGAACCACAGAAGGTCTCCATAGCAGTAATTAGCACCAGCATCTGCAATCAGGCATGACTAAAAGTGATGGATGGTGCAACTCTCAGACTGGGGCCACAGGAATCATTGTGCAGACAGGATTGTGGCCTCCTATAGAAGACTGCCAAGCACATGGCCACTGATTTCTCAAGAAGAGGATTCTTTGGTTATAGGATTTAAAACGTAGCTATATGGCATGTACTGTACATGTGTTATGTATAGTTCCATATATGGGGGAGGACAAATAGGCTTGAAACATATATTTATAA
The DNA here is from genome assembly GCA_029574335.1 of Rana kukunoris. Classification (NCBI taxonomy): domain Eukaryota; kingdom Metazoa; phylum Chordata; class Amphibia; order Anura; family Ranidae; genus Rana; species Rana kukunoris. Next base: position 36,173,433 of record CM056056.1, read on the forward strand.
AAAAATAAAATAAAAATAAAAGTTTTTAATTTCATAATATAATCTGTGTGAGTACTTAGATTTAGACGATTAGCATATGGATATACTGTATGTACAGTATATACAGAGGAACCTCGGATTGCGAGTAACGCGGTTAACAAGCGTTTCACAATACGAGCACTGTATTTAAAAAAATCCTGACTCGGTTTGCGAGTGTTGTCTCACAGCACGAGCAGGATTCAAGCCAAAGCGGTGTGCAATACCGCTTTTGGCCTGAGGTGTGAGGGGCAGCGCCGGAGCCGAGCAGAGCCGAACGGCACTGTTCGGAAATACTCAATCTCGGAAATACTCAGTTCCCGAGCCTTTCTGAGGTTTTCCAAGTTTAGCCAAGGTGTTCTCTTCCCTTTCCGAGTGTTTACAAGGCTCTCAGGTGCCCCACCCCCACCTCTGGCCACATGCAGTATTGCATGCCATTGAAGTCAATGCGGAAAAAATTATTTTAGTTTCCATTGACTTCAATGGGGAAACTTGCTTTGATATGCAAGTACTTTGGATTACAAGTATTCTCCTGGAACAGATTATGCCTGTAATCCAATGTTCCACTGTACTGTATGTACAGTGTATATATATATATATATATATATATATATATATATATATATATAGTATATTTAACCACTTGCTGACTGCCCCATCACAGATTACCCGCTACAGGGTGGCCGCGCTGCGCAGAATAACGTGGATATATACGTGATTCTGCACCTCCCGGTTTTGGGTGCAAATGCGTACCTCCGTTGGCTCGCTCCTGCTGTGATTTTGCACACAGGGTCCCATGGACCAGATGTCCACCAGCACCCACTGATCATTCAGGTGCACTGACAAAATGACAGTCTGCCTATGCAAACAAGGCAGATTGTCATTTTGTCAGTACAGAAGGCATGGAGCCTGCGTTTCAGTAAAGCAGAAACACCAATCCATGCCCTCCACTAGTAAAAGCACCTCTGCTACACTTGAAAGCCTTATTCCATAAAAAGTTCTAGGCAGTTTTTTGCACAGTAGGTCGTCAGATCTTTCCTCAAGTTTGTTCAATTGCTAGAGCTTTGGAATGCCATGCAGAATGCCATAACACATGTGCCTATTCATATTGCACACATTTACTAGGGACAATTTAGACAGGAGCCAACTAACCTGCATGTCTTTAGTGTATGGGAGGAAACTGGAATACCTAGAGCAAACCCACATGAACACTCCATGCAGATATGTCCAGATCGAAATTCAAACTAAGGACCTCATTTCTACATGGCATAAGGGCTAACTACTAAGCTACCAGGATGCCCCTTGCTAGCCTATAAATAAGGTTTAACATTATGGAAAACAATATATAAACAGCTGACTGTGCCTATCTTGACAGTTTGTTTTCCCTTCTTTGTATGAATAAAAATATGAAACCAAAAACGAGCAACAAGAAATGTCAAAATGTAATTTAAAGAAAAGTTTTCAATCAGGTAAAACCTCCCTACAATTAATTGCAACCGCATACAAAGTCCGAAATGTGTCTGTATGCAAAATGAAGTACAGCTTGCCTAAGGCCTCATTCACACTGGTACTATTACACCATTTCTAATTGCATATAAATACATGATATGATTTTTAAACGGTGCGATTCACGCTGTGTGTTTACCTGCAGTTTAGATGCAGTTAGTTTAGCTGCATTTGTAGAAAAATATAATTATTTGCATCCAGGATATGATTAAGCACTAGACATGTAAATGTGTCTTAAAAGAGAAGTTTGTGATTTAAAAAAAATAAGCATTTATACTCACCTAGGTGGATGCAGCATAAATTTGATGCTGCATCTTTCCCCCACTGTCTCTGCAGTGAGAGCTGAGTGATCAAACACCGCTGATCTCTCAGTTCTCCCCCTCCGTACTGAGCACAGAGCCGGTGACTGTCTTCCCCTCCAGTGCTCACTGAAGAGGAAGAGGAGGTGGGAGAGGCTGGCTCAGGCTCTTTGGATCACTGAGAGGCTGAGCCAAGGGCCAGCCCAGGCATCTGGGTGGATCCAGACCATATGTTTGTGATCTTTTTCCGAGCTTAGACCGGCTGAGTGATGCCAGCCAACAGCTGGCTTTAGCAAACTATTGGCTGAAAACAGGTTACAGGAGTGCAGAATAAAGTATGTCCAAAAAAGCTTTAATGCACCTAAACTTACTGTAAAGCAGGCACATCTAAATGCATGAAAACTTAATCTCGTTAGCATAAAAGTTTATACTTCCCAATTGCACATGTGAAGGAGGCTTAGGCCGCGTACACACAATCGGTTTGGTCCAATGAAACTGGCCTTAAGGCCAGTTTCATCGGTCCAAACCGATCGTGTGTATGGCCCATCGGACTGTCGTCCATCGGACCAAAGTTTTAAAACTTGCTTTAAAATCGGACCAATGGATGCCTGACCATCGGTCCAAACCGATGGTTAGTACGCAAAAGCATCAGTCCAAAAACCTGCGCATGCTCAGAATCAAGTCGACGCATGCTTTCAGCATGTTGTTGTGTTCTATGTCACTGCGTTCTGACCCGATCGGATTTTGGACTGATAGTGTGTACGCACATCAGGCCACTTCAGCGGTGAACCGATGAAAACAGTCTGTCGGACCATTCTCATCGGGTTGGACCGATCGTGTGTAAGTGGCCTTAGAGAGCCATGCACACTGGGTGTTAAACCTCAGGCCATGGGAATTCGGTATTTAGCTATTGGTAGAAGGCAATAAGTGTGCTTGTCAAACTCTATGAGAGGCTGACAGCTGCTGTGGCTGGTTGGGTACTTACATTTAGGGCAGTATACACCCAATGCAACCCAGACTAATGCCTGGAATGCAGATTTCTTGTGTTCTGGCCCATTCATCCCTGGGTGCATACTGTCTTAAATGTTTATGCTGACAGGTGCACTATCCAGCCGCAACAGTTGGCATTCTCCTTGTAGCTCTCATTGAGTTTGACAGGCTGTTAGCAGCGTAGTTGGACGGTGTTCTGTGAAGTTCTCCAGCCCGTCAGAAACTCCAACCGCTTAACTTCCAGTTTATTTAAAACCAGCAGTAATTGGAGTTTTTGACGAATTGGTGGTTAGACACACCGCTGCCAACCGAATAGAGTCCGGTGCAGGATATTATGAGCGGAGATTCTTACTCCGCTCCACTACTAGCCAACAAAATGGCCGCCTCCATGGCGGCGACAACTTTGTCCTTGTTAGCCGCTGTGCTGTCAAAACAGCTCAATGTTCCTGTACCAAACTATATTCAGTTGTCAGTGTTGTGTCCAACCACCAATTCGTCAAAATCTCATATTACTAAGGTTTTAAATACATGACGTGGTTGGAGTCTCTGATGGGTTGGAGATATTGACAGAACAACATCACACTTGGCTCAGTGCACTGGGGCTACTTGCCTAGTGTGCATCAGGCTTAAAGGAGTTGTAAAGAAAAAAAAATGTCATCTTAATGCAATCTATGCATTAAGGTGAAAAAACATCGAATGCCCCCCCCCCCCAGCCCCCGTTATACTTACCTGACCCCTCGAAAGTCCCACGTTGTCCCAATATCCTCTTCGCCGCTCAGCCTGGCCGCTGATTGGCTAGAGCGGATGGATTGGCTGGCGCTGCTGTTAATCACATCCAGTGATGCTGCGCGCCGAGGGGTGGGGCCGAGTGATGCAGTGAGTGGCTACGGCCGCTCGCTATATCACGGGAGCGCACCCGCAATTACTCACCACCCTGCGAGCTCTCGCATGACTGTGGTCAGTACTTGCGGGGAGGACCAGAGACAGCCGCCGAGGGACCCCAGAAGACGTAGATCGGGCCACTCTGTGCAAAACGAACTGCACAGTGGAGGTAAGTATAACATGTTTGTTATTTTAAAGAAAAAAAATTCCTTTAGTAACCCTTTAAGACCCACAGCCCGACTGAGACTATTGACCGGGCTACATTGGAGGAGCACTGTAATCAATGATCTTTGGGCTTGCATGTGCAGAGTGGCAAAAGGTTATTCTTACAAAAGTGATCATTTGTCGTATTCTTGGCATCATAACACGTATCAATTTTTTTTGAATGATCCCGGCCTTCAGTAGGAAATCCAGGTTGTTGTAACATTTATCTTATTTATAACATTGTCAGTATTGCATACGCCATCTAAAAACAGTTGCCATTTTCAGCAGGAAAATCATTGATTTTAATAATGATTCTCTATTGAGACCTGCCAAACTTGCTAATCTAAGTCTGCTCTTGCTGCAATTCAAATGAAGATTTTAGGCTAAAATCATCATATGAATGTTCTCCCCTGCAGCCCCTAATCTGTATATATGTAGTCTGTTATCTTTGCTGACTGACAGAAGGGTCTTCTTTGACCAACAATAACCATCCTCTGATAGCAGGTCATTCTATTCCCCTATGCATGAGCTCTGTCTTTCATACCTTCATAAATATAAAATGTCTTAACCTTTCTACATATGTATTCCGACATCTTAATAACGGCTCTTTTTCAGAAACAACTCCATTCTCTAGATTTAGCCATTTAATTTGTTTTTGCAAATAGCCGAGAGGAGACGTATCCATTCCACATTTGTTCAACGCGTGTTTATGAGAGGTGAGCCTGTACCCTATGGAATGTAAAACAATATATTTTGCAAGGAATTCTCATATAACATTTTAAGGAAAGAAATCACTGCTCACCAGGTCAAACACAAGAAGAATATATATTCTCCTTGCAAGCATTAGCCTTAACACCAGAAGCCCTTTATACCTGGCCACCAACCAATGAAAGGCTTCACAGTGAAAAAAGAATTCAATAGAACGGCTATTATTGTCATGCAATTCTTTCTAGTCTGCCTTCAGCATATTGTCCTTTTTCTTCTGCTGAAAGATAAAACATGCATACCTGGTAGCAACTTGAAGTGCACCTGTAATTCTGGCAGTATATATCAAGCATTATATGTGAATGTACCTGGTTGGAGGCCGAATTGACGAGATGGCTTTCCTTGCAGCTACACAACAAACAACTCTGTGGGTGAGAAGAGGGAGTACAAGGCTCAAAGAAGCATGGGTGCCGTCTAGGTAAATCTATTGGAGTGCATTAGATAGCAGTCAGCTTGTCTGTCAGGGCTGATGACAAGACCACCGTTGCCCTTGGAGATGTAGCAGGATTAAGACAGTGACCACAAGCAAGATGGCACCCAAGGAAAAAGAAAAAGGTCAGGCTGGCAGAATCGGACTGAAGAAGTGTAGTCAGGATGGAAGTTAAGGTAATACATAGAGGGACAAGCCAGGGAGTAGGCAGAAGCATGGTCGGGAACAGTGCCAAGGCCATACACAGGAATCAGGCGAAGCAAGCAGCGGAGTAGTCAGAGGAGCAAGCCATAGTCATACACTGTTAGTCACGAGAGGCAGAGTCCCTTGAGCAAGCCGGGGGCCAAACCAGGAGTCAGGCAGTAGGAAGGTCCAGAGGCAAGTTGGATCTCTAATGGGAGGCCCAAAGAATGCAGGTTACACAGAAGCAAGAAATATTGGTAGATGAAGACCAAACAACAATATCTGGCCACTGGCACAGTCCTTATATAGGGAGTTTGGTGCCAGTTTCGGCAGCAAGTGTGCGTGAACATCTGCCAGTACATTCACTTGCGCCAACGTGCATGGATGCGTACGTCGGCACAATCTGGATGTACCTGCGTGCATTCCTGAGCAAACGAGCATGCCCATGTATAGTATGGGCAGCAATGCCAGGTCGTCTTCTAAACACAGGCAGTACCTTCCACTCTATTTCCCATCACTAGCTGCTCCCATTACTAGCCTGAGTAAATTTCAACCTACAATACACATGACCTGTGCACACAACACTGCCCACACGTGACAGTGCTTGGGTCTTGTGATTGTCCACTCAAACATCAGTGCCGTGTAGGAGGGTGGGGAAAGTGTCATATGTTCCCTCTACTGTACATCTTGAAGTATCCAATATTTTCCTTGCGTACTGGAAGTAGAACAGAACTGCAGTAGAGGAAGTGAATGCTACAATGTAGATAAATATAATAAAATTTGTGAATAGTGTCTATTGCTTCTCTACTGTACAGGCTCTATCCACTTAGCTTTAATTGGGTTATATTTTACTTGTTGCCAAAGAATACCTGTGGACACAGCTCTCTTCCCTCTTTGACCTGCAAAAAAATATCAGCATTTCCATGTGCGAAAAGCAGATTTTTGAAAACCACTTCTCTGGAAGCCCTGCATAGTCGGATACATGCCTTTATCATGAAAGCCTGTTGCTAATATAAGTATTGGGCAGTCTGATCTGCATGTGTATGAGCAGCTTAACATTTTTTTTTTGTGTGTGTGTATACGGGCTCAGATATATTCTCTTGGAATGTTCACATACTTGTCTGTAATAATGATTTCTATCCTGATCAACATTACTTTCTGACTTGATGGGCACATGGTTATCTGTAGGAATCATCCTTTATACAATAATTACTGAACAAATAAATTCCAGTCACAGGCAATAGAATAATGTTTTTGTGTATGTGTGGATTTCTTGATAACAATGTATTTTGGCTTTGTGGGCCGTTTAAAGTGAATCTGACTTTATGTAAAATCCTTTTAAAGTTGCAATGGTGTTAAAAGTATAATGCGGCGTACACACAATCATTTTTCGGCATGAAGAAAAAACTTTGTTTTTCAGCATGTCCAAAAAACAAAGTTTTTCCAACTTCATCATTAAAAACGACGTTGCCCACATACCATCGTTTTAAAAAATTGATGAACAAAGCGCGGTGACGTACAACACGTACAACGGCACTCTAAATGGGAAGTTCTATTCGCTTTTGGGCTGCTTTAGCTGATTCCTTGTTAGTAAAAAACGATTCACGCTTTTCTGTCTGTTACAGCGTGATGAATGTGCTTACTCCATTATGAACGTTAGTTTTACCAGAACGAGCGCTCCCGTCTCATAACTTGCTTCTGAGCATGCGCGGGTTTAAACGTAGTTTTAGCCCACACACGACCATTTTTTACAACCCGAAAAACGACATAGTTTAAAACAACGTTAAAAAAAAATTAGTGTCGTTTTTCAGAACCTGAAAAATTATGTGTAGCCCACACACGATCATTTTAAATGACGTTTTTCAAAAACAACATTTTTTTCATTCTGAAAAATGATCCTGTTTACGCGGCATAAAACCTTGTGCTGCCTGCAAGTATCGTTTCAGTTATCAAATCAGTTCCTGTGCAGCCTTGGATCCTAGCCCTACACTGCACATGTTGTCTTGACTTCTTCCCAAGTCCAGATTAAGACCTACCCATGCCAGTCAACTGTCAAATGCCAGAGTTGAATAACAGGTGATTGGAAGTGCATGCCCTTATCTTGGTTGTAAAACCCATGCAGCCTGGGTTTGGGTTTCAGTGTGGTTTCATACAAACACAAGAATCGATTTGAAAGGTTTAACACAGACACTCGAAACATGGACAAGGTGTTCGCACTTTAGCCTTGTATTTACTTTAGAAATGTATTGGACCAGCTCAAGTTTACTTTAAATGCACATTCCAGGCATAATGTCTGGGATATTCCAAATGGAACATTGAATTGTGCATGTCTTCTGAATGTCTCCTAGGTCTAGCTTCTGATTTACAAGTGTTCATTACTGGAATTTCTGGACAGCTACTGTAAGCATTGTCATGCTTTTCTCCTTACCTGTGCCCCTTCTTCCTCATTTCAATAGGTGAGAAACCAAAGTCAACGGCACAATTTGAGCTAGATTCCATCACTCAAAATTCAGTCACCATTCCCTTTGAATTCCTTGGCTGCCCTGAGGCAAAGGCTCAGTGTTGATACTGAGATTAATCCCAAAAGAGCCCCTCATTTCTCAGCAGAGAAATTAAAGCTTGCCAGTTTCCCCTATCACCTGTCCTTCTGACAGCTCTGTCAGTAATGATATTCCTTTTGCGTGGCATAATCCCCGTCCTGTGGTAAAGAATAATTTATTAAGAAATTAAGGGGCTTAGCTCCTCTCTGTCTGGTTGGTCTTCAAAAGTTATCTGATAACGCAGACAGTGTGATTATCAATGAAAAATTATTTAACAGTACCTTGGGGCTCTTTGAGACAAAGCCTAATAAGTCACATGGATGGATATCAATCAAACGTATCCCCTTTAGATTTTGTAAATATTCCCTGACGTTAAGTCAAATTATGTTGATTATGTGGTTCCTCTACATGCAGTTTTTGTGTAAATGTGAGACACTGTCCTTGCTGAATGAGAAAAATTTCATTTTAGGAGCTTTGTATCAGCATAATATGATTACTGTGATAAGTAATAGGCAGTTTGTTGCTGTTTTGATGAGTGATTGTAGTTCAGTATGATTTCTAATAGGAGTATACATTTTATAGCTGTTAGCATATTTACCATACAGAAAATATGACAGGAATGTCATATGTATCTGAGCCACAGATTTTCCCTACTTTGATAGTTAGGATTGTAGTACAGTGACCTTCTGTCAGTTGCAGTCATGGTACAGTGAAAAAACAATAAAAGTTATAGCTGAGCATGAGTTATATGACATCATTTTAAAGAGAACCAATCACAACTGGATTTATGCAAGAATCTCATTATTCGGTCTTAACTGTAGCATTACCTGAAATGTAACACTTTACCTTGAGAGTCACCACTCAGAGATCGCCTGAAGTCTGACAGTTGCTAAGCTTACAATCACATTTCTTGCATTGGAAGCTGTATGCTTAACTGTATTAATTATCAAAGCTCTTGTAGTCATTTGCATTCTCTTTCCTTTGGGGGGGGGGGAGGGGGGGTTGAGGGCTGGTCTATAACACAAAACTTTCACAACGCTCATTATCAGTATCTGCATTATCTGTGATATTCCCTGCACTTTGTTTTGACTGGGCTGAACTTTGCTCTGCCCTTATAAAAGAGAATACATGCCCAAATAGCAGTTATGCCTAGTACACACGACCGGGATTCCAGACGGGAAAAGGTCCGTGTTTTACAGAGTACCAAAATGAAGACAGAAATAAACAGGGGGGGGGTGTAAAATAGGGAGAATTAATAAACCCCATCCGGCAGTGTCTTTATGTAGTACAACAAATAGACCATTCCATGGGTATGTAAAAGACTATGCCATACTTTTACAGCTTTGACAGTGTTTCTGTATGTAAAGGTTAAACCTCTTTTCTTCCAAGATTGCCCTCCTTGTCTCTCGTAGTGACCACGAAGTTTCAGGAATTGTATCCCTCTCAATTTCCTTATCTCAAAGGTGAATACATTCAGTTTAGTTATTTTCTCCTTATAGGTCATCCATGCCCTTAATTAATTTATCTGACCTTCTCTGCACTGTTTCAATAGTATTTATTGAAAGTGTTTTATAAAGGTTGGAAAGGTAGACATAAACATACACAAATAAGGCCTACAATCGGCATTGCTTGAATCAACCAAACGTGAACAAAGTGCAAGGCATAAAGTGTTAACTCCGTCTGCACTTCCACCAGAGTACCTCCTATTCAGGAAGCTGAAGATATGGAATCCAAGGGTTCCATACCTTTTTAAACCGGACAGCAGTGTCATGAAGTGTGCTGACAAACTTTACATTAATCATATCTACGTATGCTTATAAGCTTATGCTTCATTCCCACCAGCTACACTACAGGTTTCTTCCAGGCAGTGGCATTCGCAATTTTGGCCACCAGAAACATGACGTAGATTAGAGCATGCGAATGTCGGGGTATCACCTCCTCAGGTTCATCAAGTAGAGCTATTTTGGGGTCCTTGACAACATCCACCATGATCACAGAGTATATTAAGTCATGGGCTCTGATTCAAAATCGCTCTGCACTGTTCTTTACAATATTACTTCTTTGTGAATTGGTGCCCAAGACTGAACTACACATTTAAGATGTGTTACTGATGCTTTGTATAGGTAAAGTAGATTTCTGTTCTCAGAGGAAATTTAGGCAATTAGTCATCTAAGAAGTGGGGAGTGAGATCACTAAAGTTTTACGAGTTTAGCTTTATAGTAAAGAGCTCTTCTCAAAATAATGAACAGATCAGTGATGTTTTGGTCTCAATGAAATGCACATTTAAGTTTTACTTTATTACCTTTAGCTCATTTGCTTGTAATAATTGTATTCTGGAGGTCTATCCTCCTACCTGTTTGTCATTTTCTTAAAACCCAATAAAAACGGATTTGGAAATGCATATTCAACGTGGAAAAACATTAACTGAAATTACTTTTAGATACTTTTTCAAAAAAAAAGAAGCTGAGCATTCGTCTGTTTATCTCTAGCCTTGGAGATGTTTTCTAAAAGATAGAGAATAGATGTACAGAGCAGCCCATGCTGATAAACAGTCCAGAATTGACCATACTAATGTTTCTCTACTCATCCACGAGACATCCTGTAACAATTTGGCTTTGGAAGCCTTTTTGAAACGTACACTTGTCCAAGAGACTAGCCTGTTGCTGCTACATCCCATAGATGTGAGGATTATAGGAGGGTTTATTGCTAACCCTCTGTAAATGCCACAGATTCAATAGCTGTGATTCACGTGGCTTCATTTCAAAATGTATTTCTAAAAGTGTCTGAGTGATTGACACCGAATGCTTCATTACCTAAAATGTCCATGTTTGAAATGAATATTGTAGGTGTCAGTTGGTTTTCATTAGTGAAACATTTCTCTTCTCGCTTTTCTTTCCCTCCCAGAGAAAGTTTTTTCTTTCCCAAACAGCTGACCAGTGTTTTCCTTCCATCTACTTTTTATAGTGGTTTGGGCTCTGGGTAAGTGACCTGCCCCTGGAATGAGTTACGTTATTTCATTTTTTACCTTTTACAGACTTTTCTTCTTGTTAATACAGCTGAGCTACACATGGTGAGTTTATAATAATTGCTCTTCTCCTCTCTGAGACAAGCTATTCATTTCTAAAAGGTTGATACTACAATACTTCCTGGCAATGGGAGGTGTGGGATTAGGTTCCACAGCACGGAGATCTAGACCGAGATTGTCAAGGCATTTATATTCATGAGAGTGAAATCATGTTTTTAGCCTAAGTAGGCTTCCTGATTCCTTTAAATAAAAAGGATGTTATGTTAACACAATGCTCCTTCTTACTTCAGTCATGGCCAAAGATTCTACTGGAGAGAAAAAGAAGAAAAAAAATAGATTACAGATTCTTGGTTGCAACAGAATTGTAGTAAAACAATTACCTCCTGGTGATATTGGTCAGTTATTACAAGCGTAGCCTATTTGTCTGTGGTGCATTATGGGATGTCACAACTTTTACCAATGGCATATGCCACTTTCACAGCTGACTGGGCCCATATGTGGGTCAGTGACCCGATCAACCTCACTAGTGCTAGCAGGGCCTTATGTGCTTTTAGTTCATTGTATTTGGGAACCCTGAGACTCTGGAGAATGGAGTGCAGAATTCTATTTTATAACTTTGGAAGGAACTGCTCAAACAGCATTACATTTCACAGAAGTCATATCAGTATATTTTTGTGTCCGAGGTTTGTGATAAGGGAAATATGCAAAGTAGTGTGTGTATGTATATATATGTATATATATATATATATATATATATATATATATATATATATATATATATATATATATATATATATATATATATATATATGTATGTATACATACATACATACACAGTGGGTACGGAAAGTATTCAGACTCCCTTAAGTTTTTCACTATTTGTTATATTGCAGCCATTTGCTAAAAACATTTATTTATGGCTCATTAATGTACATACAGAACCCCATATTGACAGAAATACACAGAATTGTTGACATTTTTGCAGATTTTAAAAAAAAAGTAAGGCTGAAATATCACATGGTCCTGAGTATTCAGACCTTTTGCTGTGACACTCATATTTAACTCAGGTGCTGTCCATTTCTTCTGATTATCCTTGAGATGGTTCTACACCTTCATTTGAGTCCAGCTGTGTGTGATTACACTGATTGGACTTGATTAGGAAAGCCACGCAGCGGTCTATATAAGACCTTACAGCTCACAGTGCATGTCGGATGCAAATGAGAATCATGAGGTCAAAGGAACTGCCTGAAGAGCTCAGAGACAGAATTGTGGCAAGGCACAGATCTTGCCAAGGTTACAAAAACATTTCTGCTGCATTTAAGGTTCCTAAGAGCACAGTGGACTCCATAATCCTTAAATGGAAGACGTTTGGGATGACCAGAAACTTCCTAGAGCTGGCCTCCCGGCCAAACTGAGCTATTGGAGGGAAAAGAGCCTTGGTGAGAGAGGTAAGGAAGAACCCAAAGATCACTGTGGCTGAGCTCCAGAGATGCAGTCAGGAGATGGGAGAAATGTGTAGGAAGTCAACCATCGCTGCAGCCCTCCACCAGTCGGGCTTTATGGCCCGACGAAATCCTCTCCTCAGTGCAAGACACATGAAAGCCTGCATGGAGTTTGCTAAAAAAAAAAAAAAACACCTGAAGGACTCCAAGATGGTGAGAAATAAGATTCTCTGGTCTGATGAGACCAATATAGAAATTTTTGGCCTTAATTCTAAGCAGTATGTGTGGAGAAAACCAGGCACTGCTCATCACCTGTCCAATATAGTCCCAACAGTGAAGCATGGTGGTGGCAGCATCATGCTGTGGGGGTGTTTTTCAGCTGCAGGGACAGGACGACTGGTTGCAATTGAGGGAAAGATGAATGTAGCCAAGTACAGGTATATCCTGGACGAAAACCTTTTCCAGAGTGCTCAGGAGGTTTACCTTCTAACAAGACAATGACCCTAAGCACACAGCTGAAATAACAAAGACTCAGTGACTGTTCTTGAATGGCCCAGCCAGAGCCCTGACCCAAACCCAATTGAGCATCTCTGGAGAGACCTAAAAATGGCTGTCCACCAACGTTTTCATCCAACCTGACAGAACTGGAGAGGATCTGCAAGGAGGAATGGCAGAGGATCCCCAAATCCAGGTGTAAAAAATGTGTTGCATCTTTCCCAAAAAAAACTCATGACTGTATTAGATCAAAAGGGTGTTTCTACTAAATACTGAGCAAAGGGTCTGAATACTTGGGACCATGTGATATTTCAGTTTTTCTTGTTTTAATAAATCTGCAAAAATTTCAACAATTATGTGTTTTTCTGTCAATATGGGGTGCTGTATGTACATTAATGAGGAAACCAATGAACTTAAATTATTTTAACAAATGGCTGCAATTAGGCATGTGCAAAAGTGAAAAATTCGTTTCGTTTCGTTTCGTTTCAATTCGTCATTTAATAAATTTCGTTAAGTTAGGTTCGTTACATGTGTTGAATTCGTTTTCGGAATTCGTTCGTTTTCGACCGAATTTCGAAAAATACAGTCGAAATCGAAAATATATCGACCGTTTTTCGAATTCGTTCGTTTTCGACCGAATTTCGAAAAAAATCGGTCGAAATCGAAAATATTTCAACCAGATTAGAAAACAAATAGTCTCTTTTCTAATAGAATTTTTTTCGAATTAAATTCGAATTTTTTTTTTTTTTTTTTTTCGAATTCCGATCGAATTTAGTCCGCGGGTATTCGATTCGGAATTCGAAAAAAAAATTCGATTTCGACTTTTTTTTTTTTTTTTTTTTTTTTTTCGAAATTCGGTCGAAAATGAACGAATTCGGAAAACGGTCGAAATTTTTCGTTATTATAGCAATTCGGAAATTCGTATGCATCCGAATGTCCGAATAATGGAAAATTCGTCCGAATTTCGATTCGGAACGAAACGAAATGCACATGCCTAGCTGCAATATAACAAAGAGTAAAACATAAAAGGGGGTCTGAATACTTTCCCTACCCACTGTGTGTATATAAATTATATATACATCTCATTTTTTTTTTGGTACGTCTTAAGCCTCGTACACACGTTTCGATTGTTGGGGAATGTCTGTTGACATCATGTCCGATCATGTGTACGGCCTAACGGACCGTTTGTCCGTCGGACAAAAGTTTTAAAACTTTTGTCCGACGGACAAACGGTCCGCTTTAAAACCTGTCCGATGAAAACCTGTCCGTCGGACAGGTTCAATGGTTAGTACACAAAAGCATCGGACCAAAAACCCGTGCATGCTCAGAATCAAGTCGACGCATGCTTGGAAGTATTGAACTTAGTTTTTTCATCACGTCGCTGTGTTCTACGTCACCGCATTCTGGTCTGATCGGATTTTGGTCCGATGGTGTGTACGCACATCAGACAAGTTCAGAGTTGTCTGATGAAAACGGTCCTTCGGACAAGTCTCATCAGACATGTCTGATCGTGTGTACGTGGCCTTAGCCTAAAATCTGACCGTTAGTACGCTTTTTCTAAAAATTGTTGTTCAATTTTCAGCCAACAAATGTTGGATGGCATGCTAGTACATTTTTGTCCGACAGCGGTCTGTTGTCTGATTTTCGTATTGTCAGTACACAAGTCCTTCAAACAAAAGTCGAAAGTACAAACACGCATGCTCAGAATCAGTGCTCACCAAACACGAAATTGGCAGTAGGGCCCAAAGGGTGGTATTCAAGAGCTGAAATTCCTTGCAATAAATCACTACGTTTTTGTTTGTTGGCCGACAATTGTGCACCGTTAGTATGCAAGACAAGTTCCTGGCAGACGCCCTTTGGACAAAAATCAGGCACTTGGTTGGCCAACAATCAGATCGTGTGTACAAGGCTCTAGATAGGAGTTTCAGGACCAACCAACACATTAAATATCAGTCCATCCCTACTCATCCTGCTGTAATCTTCCCCTTGCTTCATGCAATGTGACGTGTCGCATGTTCAATGAAAACTGCAATCCATTCTCTCTGCAAACAAGGGAAGGATTTGCATTAGGTTATGCAGACATTATTAACACTTGTGCTTTGTACTCATTGTTACCCTTTAGTTAACCCATATACAGTGTATCCCAATTATCTTCCAATTATCAAAAGCTTTGCCTGAATCTGTTGTGTCACTTGTAGCAAACTATTGGCATAATAAACATATAAAACTGTCACTTGCCTCCAGGGACTTGTTTATTCTTTCTAGCCCTGAAGAAGGAGACCCCCAAAACGCTTTGGATACATTTTGGACTGTGCCACTGACATTTATTGCAAAAAAAGTTTATATCTGGACCTCTTGGCAGTTGTGTGCCACATCAGTTTACGTTTTTGTTACATTACACTACAAGCCAATGAGACTGTGGAGATCATCTTGGGTGTAGAAGCTGCCTGGCCCAGAATCAGATCATTTCTGTCAACATCAATACCTTAACCACTTGCTTACTGGGCACTTAACCCCCCTTCCTGCCCAGACCAATTTTAAGCTTTCAGTGCTGTCACTCTTTGAATGACAATTGTGCGATCATGCTACTGTATCCATATGAATTTTTTATAATTTTTTTACACAAATAGAGCTTTATTTTGGTTGTGTTTAATCATTACTAGGGTTTTTTTTTTTTTTTTTTTAGCTAAGCAAACAAAAAAGTCTAAACATTTTGAAAAACAAAATTAAACCGTTTTATAGTTTTAACATTTTGCAAACAGGTAATTTTTCTTCCTTCATTGATGTGCGCTTATGAGGCTGCACTGATGGGCACTGATAAGGCAGCATTGATAGGTGGCACTGATGAGGCGGCACTGATCAGGAGGCGCCGATGAAGCTGCTCTGATAGGTGGCACTTATGGGCACTGATAGGTGGCACTAAAGCACACTGATAGGCTACTCTAAAGGACATTGATAGGTGGCACTGGTGGGCACTGATAGGTGGCAATGATGGGCACTGGTAGGTGGCACTGATGATGAGGCGCTGATTGGCAGCACTGGTGGGCACTGATAGGTAGCACTGGTGGGTGGCACTGGTGTGCGCTGCTTAGCAGTACTTATGGGCACATGTAGGGGGCACTGGTGGGAACTGGAGTGGCGAGGTCCCCAGGTTGGCACGCTCCACCTTGTGGTTGCCTGCTCACTTGGGGGGTCTGGCCCTCCACAATTTTCAAATATACTACTGGGCCGCGATTCATTGGTGGTTTCAGGGCTCTAGATCTAATGCAGCGGTCTGTCTGGAAGCAAGCTGTCTTGGCTCGCATAGGATATGCACACTGTGCAGTGCTTCTATGTCTGTATACATGAAGCCTTAGGATGGCTACACTTAAGCCCTGTACACACGATCGGTTCGTCTGATGAAAATGAACCGATGGACCATTTTCATCGGACAAACCAATCGTGTGTGGGCCCCATGTTTTTTTTTATCCATCGGTGAAAAATAATAGAACCTGTTTTAAATTTTTCTTATGGTTAAAAAACCCATAGAAAAAAATGAACGTCTCTGGGGAAATCCATCGGTCAAAAATCCACGCATGCTCAGAATCAAGCCGACGCATGGTCGGAAGCATTGAATTTAATTTTTCTCAGCATGGCGTAGTGTTTTACGTCACCGCGCTGGACACGATCGGGGTTTTAACCTATGGTGTGTAGGCAAGACTGATGAAAAAATCCATCGGATTAAATTCCATCAGATATTAGACATGTGCAGACTGGAATATTTAGTTTAGTTTTTTCGTTTTGATTTGGAAAATAAATTTATTTAGTTACTCCCGAAAATCGTTTTGATTTATTTCGTTTTTCGTTGGGGAATAGCTTTCGTCCGAAAATCCAATAATACTTTGTTTCTGTCGAATGGTCAAAAGAATATTCGTACATTTCCGTTCGAATATTCCGCCTACAAGAATTCTAATGTTGTATGACTAGTAATAATGTCAAATCTATTTTCTCATAAATCGAAATCTATTCTCTATAATGTCGAATCTTTTCTCTATAATGTTGAATCTTTTCTCTATAATGTCGAATCTTTTCCCTATAATGTCGAATCTTTTCCCTATAATGTCGAATCTCTCTATATCAAATTTTTACCACAACGAAAACGAAAAAAAAGCATTTTTTATGTCGGATCTTTCGGTTTTTGTTTCGTGCGCTTTCGTTATCGTTTGTTAAAACGATAACGAAAAAAACAGATTTTCGGACGAAAATGCATTCTAACGAAAACGAATGCACATGTCTATCAGATATCCAATCGTGTGTACAAGGCTTTACTCCTCCACTTTATCTGTGGAGGAGCAATGCAGCCATCCTTGCACAGCTACATTGTCTACCTCTAAAGAGGGTAGGGTTAGATACACTAGTAGACTAAACAGAAATGTAAGCCTAACTCCAAACCTTTTTAAACAGACAAAGCAACAGAAGTTTTTTGTTACTTTCAGGTTAAAGGTTTTAACTACCGTATTTATCGGCGTATACCGCGCACTTTTTTGCCCTGAAAATCAGGGCAAAATCGTGGGTGCGCGGTATACGCCGATAGCTGCTTTCCCGCGCCGAGTTTCAAATACTGCGCCGGCATATACCGAGCGCAGTACACTCGGGTATAGTCGGGCAGACTCGGCTCCTCTCGCGCTGACGTCCTGGACGTACAGGACGTGAGCACGAGAGTAGCCGAGCCTGCCCGACTATTCACGAGTGTACTGTGCCTGCATATACCGAGTGCAGTACACTCGTGTATAGTCGGGCAGGCTCGGCTCCTTTCGCGCTCACGTCCTGTACGTCCAGGACGTCAGCGCGAGAGGAGCCGAGTCTGCCCGACTATACCCGAGTGTACTGCGCTCGGTATATGCCGGCGGAGTATTTGAAACTCGGCGCGGGAAAGCGAGGAGGACGCCGGACCCGCCGAAGAGGACACCGGACCCGACGAAGAGGACACCCGAAGCCGCAGACGGATGCCGGACCGGACGAAGAGGACACCCGAAGCCGCCGATGGAAGCCGCGCAAGACACCAAAACTGTAAGTACAAAAAACTTTTTTTCCACAGGAATGGCGGCAACTTTAGGGGTGCGCGCTATACGCGGGAGCGCGCTATACCCCGATAAATACGGTAAATGAATCCTTGAGGTAATTGTAGCCTTTCCCTCAGAGATTTTTTATTTATTTTTTGTTTTAACATTTTACCTTCAGCTAAAAAACTTTTGTGACACAGTACTGCTTGGACCGTGAAGAAGGCCCCACAAGCTTGTCCATGAAAAATTATATGTTAGTGCAAATAAAAAAGGTATCACGGACAGTACTCAATTTTCTATGACTAGATGAATAAAAGCTGACCATTATAAGCACCACTTTCTGTGTTAAATGGTTTGTCTCAAGGCTGTAACTTATACATGTTTATCTGTTAAAGAAAGTTGAAAATCAACAAGAGAAAATAGAGGGAAAAAAAGCCTCCTCCTCTGTCACATTTGGCATGCCTTCTTTTTTTTTTTTGTGCATTCTAGTCTAAATATGAGATCTGAGGTCTTTTTGACCACAGATCTCATATTTAGACTAAAATGCAAAAAAAAAAGAATTTTTGGAAACTGTAATTTTTTCAAATGACAAAAAAAAACGCTGGGCGGGACTGACGTTTTGACGTCACTTGCGCCAAGCAGAGCTATGAGGACGGGTGAAGGACATTTTTTCCTCACTCGCATCCCCAGTCAGCCGCCGAACAGACCCGATCGCCTCCATCGCTACCGACGGCAACGGTAAGCGGCAGAGGGCGCGGGAGAGTGGCGGGAGGGGGGGACCTCTCCCGCCACCGATAACGGCGATCTTGCGGCGAATCCGCCGCGGAGACCGCCGTTATCTCACACTAAAGATGGATACCTTGGTTGTGGCAGCAGCTGCTGCCATTACCAAGATATCCATCTTTAAAGTACCAACGTAAATGTACATGAGTGGGTCCTTAAGTGGTTAAGACAAATAAGTGTTTATTAAATATCTGCACCCCTCTCTTTTTTTTTGTTTCAAATATTGTATTGAATTTTATAATTATTAACAAAATTTCATTAACAGAGCATGTACAATAATATAATATACCAGTAATTAGATATTTCATTAACAGAACATGTATAGTAGAAAAAGGCGTAATCATTCAGGAAGGTAACTCTTATAAATGTAAATGAAAATAGATAACCTAGCGGATTGTAGGATACATGTAACATGAAGTGTCATAATCGTAGCTTCATGGCAGCTATTTGACGACAAGTAATTAAGAAATTCCCCTCTCTTTCTACATGCACCCATATATCCTCACAGATAATAAACTATGGGGGTTATTTACGAAAGGCAAATCCACGTTGCACTACAAGTGCAAACTACAAGTGCAAAGTGCACTTGAAATTGCACTGAAAGTGCACTTGGAAGTGCAGTCACTGTAAATCTGATGCCGCGTCCACACAACCGTTTTTAATGTCATGGAAAAAACAATGTTTTTCTCGACCTGATTGTTGTCAAGCCTACCTTGCATACACACAATCGTGATAAAAAATGCTTGAGCAACGTGCAACGGCACTATAGAGGGGAAGTTCTATTCGAATGGCACCACCCTTTGAGCTGATTATGCTAATTTCCCAACTCATAACTTGCTTCTGAGCATGATCGTTTTTTTCCCTGTCGTTAAAGCGTATACACGACCATTTTTTTATGACGAAAAAACTGACGACGTTAAAAATTAAGAGAAAAAATAGAGCTCTAAATTTTTAATGCCCATTTTTCTCGTCGAGAAAATTGCACTGGAGCCTACACACGACCGTTTTTAATGATCAGTGACGATCAATGAAAAACGGTCGTGTGTACACGACATCAGGGGTAGATCTGAAAGGAGGGAAAGCTCTGGTGATTTTATTATCCAATCATGCGCAAGCTAAAATGCTGTTTTTTAGTTTCCTTGCATGTCCCCCTTGGATCTACAGCGGCTGCACTTCCAAGTGCACTTTCAGTGCAATTTCAAGTGCACTTGTAGTGCAAAGTGGATTTGCCTTTAGTAAATAATATGTATCTTAAAACGACACGTAGAGGAAGTTTCTTGCTTTGCAGGAGTTCAACCAATGACAAGTAAACCATGTTGCAAGCTACTAAAAAATTTATAAAGGTTTATGTTGGAACAATGCTGGTGACTGGCCCTGAGGGAGCACAAAACCTTACCGATAGCCCATACACAAATAGAGACTTTGGTATTGTTGTCTAAGGCCATTACTCAGAGGACTAAGCAGATGGAGAAGGGGACTTGCATGAGACAGTCACACAAGGGACTGGAGTGGCTGCAAGGGAGAAATAATTAGTATTTACTTATACATCTCTTTATTTGTGCCGGTGCTGTCTGTATCTCTGCAGAAAACTATACTTAGACTGAACACAAAAGCAGCAGGTGAAACATGGCCCAGCAAAGCATTAGGAGCTGTACGGAATATCATGGAAAAAGTATGTGCATACATATCTCACTCCGCCGTCCAAGACTAATTTTAACAGGAAGATTTACTGAGCTATTTGGCTGCTTCTAGTATGTTGGGAGAGAAAAACATGTAAGAGGTGGAAAATTTCTGTCAGGTAATCTGCGGATAAGCCATTTAAGCAATGGTACATCATAATTGCTAAGAGCGTGTTCCTTCTTTTAGTCATTTATTCCCGCATTCCAAGTGCTATTTTAACCTCTTTGTTATAAAAAGGTGTACCTAATGGGCAGAAGTGGGATTATGTTTTTATCTGCATAGCTCACTCATGAAGAGAGGGGTTTCTCAAATCACCAGAGGCTTCATGAGCAGACAGCAGAAAAGCCATGTTGTTTAGCTAGCAAACGGCTTTTTCTCTTCTTTTTTTGTCAAGCATTCACAGAAAGAAATGGTGATTTCTGTGCCACATTCAGTTAAATATATCTCGCAGTCAAATATTCATCTTGGCAGATGATGTGAACCAGACTATACCAAGATTTAAATCCCCCTTGAAGCTGGTAATATGGTGCTCAGGGAACACCAGCTGATGAGCTGTGTGAAAATGCAGTCTTGGCATTCTCATGCTGCCTATTAATGAGTGCATTGTTCTCTACCAATCACGATCAGCCTTGGATAAATGGTACTGTCAGGGCTTTTTTTCTCATAGAATAGGTGCGGGAACTCCCCCCTTCTGAGGCACTTCTTGTTTCTGCCCTCTACCTACCTCAAGCACCGTCCCTCGGTCCCACCCCCTACCCACCTCCAAGCACCCTCCCTCGGTTCCACCCCTTACCCACCTCCAAGCACCGTCCCTCAGTTCCACCCCCTACCCACCTCCAAGCACCGTCCCTCGGTTCCACCCCCTACCCACCTCCAAGCACCGTCCCTCGGTTCCACCCCCTACCCACCTCCAAGCACCCTCCCTCGGTTCCACCCCTTACCCACCTCCAAGCACCATCCCTCGGTTCCACCCCCTACCCACCTCCAAGCACCGTCCCTCGGTTCCACCCCCTACCCACCTCCAAGCACCGTCCCTTAGGCCGCAGACCAGTTTTAGTGGACATGTTCGATCGTGTGTACGGCCTAGCGGACAGGTTTCCAGCAAACAAAAGTTTCTAAACATGCTTAGAAACTTGTCTGCTGGAAACCTGTCCGTCGGACATGTCCGATGGTTAGTACGCCCAACCATCGGACCGAAGTTAATTAGACGCATGCGTGGAAGCATTGAACTTCCTTTTGCCAGCACGCCGGTGTCTTCTCCATCACCGCGTTCTGGTCCGCGGGGATTTTGGTCTGATGTTGTGTACACACATCAGACCAAAATATCCCTTCAGACATGTCCAATGAAAACGGTCCGTTGGACCTGTCTCATTGGACATGTCTCCTTGTGTGTACAGGGCCTTAGTTCCACCCCCTACCCACCTCCACGCACTGTCCCTCGGTTCCAGCCCCTACCCACCTCCAAGCACCGTCCCTCAGTTCCACCCCCTACCCACCTCCCAGCACCGCCTCATTTAGAAAACACAGAGCCAAGTATCATTTTGTTAAGCTAAGTAATTATTATGGAATTTGGAATGATACCAAGTAGTAAAATAGATCCCCTTTAGCCAGAAAACAATAGACCCCTCCCCCAGTAACATTAAACCCCCCCACCTGCAAAAACAGACCTCCCTAGCAACAATAGGGCACCACACAAAATAGATCCCCTCCAGCAACAATAGATCCCCCAGAATCAGTAGACCCTCCATCACACCCCAGCACTCCTTGCCATTACACACTTTCAGCATTGGAGGTGCTGGAACTGCGTTCCCCCACGTTCCCACTGAAAAAATGCCCTGGGTACTGTTTGAAATTTATTTCTGGCTCCAACAGAATCATGGCGCATGTTCTTCCACGTCCCACAAACATATATTGCCTACAGCCTAAAATTCCACAGTTCGGAGGTTTGTGTAGGCCAGTGATGGCAAACCTTGGCACCCCAGATGTTTTGGAACTACATTTCCCATGATGCTCAACTACACTGCAGAGTGCATGAGATATAATGGGAAATGTAGTTACAAAACATCTGGGGTGTCAAGGTTTGCAATCACTGGCCTACACAAACCTCCTTACTGGAATTTTAGAAAGAGTAGCACTTTATCATGAAGGAGACATATGGAGGGCACAACATGGAGAAGATGTGTGGTTAACACAGCATACCATGACAAAAAATGGTCTTGGCTAAATAGCTTTAACCACTTCCTTACCAGGCCTATTCTGGCACTCCTCTCCTACATGCAAACATGTTTTGCTTAAAAATACACTCAGAACCCCCAAACATTATATATGGGTTTTTTTTAGCAGACACCCCATGGAATAAAATGGCGGTCATTGTAACTTTTTATCTTACACGGTATTTGCGCAATCATTTTTCAAACGCCTTAAAAACAAACAAAAAAATAACTGTTTCATGAATTAAAAAATAACAAAACATTAAAGTTTGCCAATTTTGAAAGATGATGTTAAACCGAGTAAATAGATACCTAACATGTCACCCTTCAAATTTGCACACGCTTGTGGAATGGCGCCAAACTTTAGTACTTAAAAATCCTCATGGGCGACGCTTTAAAATGGTTTACTGGTTACATGTTTTGAGTTAAAGAGGAGGTCTAGGGCTAGAATTATTGCTCTCGCTCTAACGTTCATGGTGATACCTCACATGTGTGGTTTTTCATACGTATGCGTTTGCTTCTGCATGCAAGCTACTGGGGACAGGGGCACTTTAAAAAATGTTTTTTTTTTATTGTTAATTTTACTTTAACCACTTAACCCCCGGACCATATTGCTGCCCAATGACGAGAGCACTTTTTGCGATTCGGCACTGCGCCGCTTTAACTGACAATTGCACAGTCGTGCGACGTGGCTCCCAAACGAAATTGGCGTCCTTTTTTTCCCACAAATATAGCTGTCTTTTGGTGGTATTTGATCATCTCTGCGGTTTTTATTTTTTGCGCTATAAACAAAAATAGAGTGACTATTTTGAAAAAAAAATAAAACAATATTTTTTACTTTTTGCTGTAATAAATATCCCCCAAAAATATGTAAAAAAACATATTTTTTCCTCAGTTTAGGCCGATATGTATTCTTCTACATATTTTTCAATAAGCGTTTATTGATTGGTTTGCGCAAAAGTTATAGCGTTTACAAAATAGGGGGTAGTTTTATGGCATTTTTTATTTTTTTACTAGTAATGGCGGCGATCAGCGTTTTTTTTTTCAGTACTGCGACATTATGGCGGACACTTTTGACACATTTTTGGGACCATTGGCATTTTTTTAGCGATCAATGCTATAAAAATGCATTGGATTACTATAAAAATGCCATTGGTAGTAAAGGGGTTAACACTAGGGGGCAGGGAAGGGGTTAAGTGTGCTCCTGGGTGTGTTTTAACTGTATAGGGGGGTGGACTCACTAGGGGAAATCACTGATCTTCTGTTCATACCATGTAGGCCGTAAAATGATGGCGGCTGGTCGGCAAACTTTTTACTTTGACACTTTAAAAAAATGTGATCATTTTTATTCCTATTACAAGGAATGTAAACATAACATAATAGTAATAAGCATGACAGGTCCTCTTTACAGTGAGATATGGGGTCAATAAGACCCCACATCTTACCTCTAGGCTGGGAAGCCTGAAATAACAAAAAAATGTTCACCATTCACAGCCAAAGCGGTGCCGGTTTTTGAATGCAGAGGCCGGGCGTGCCGTCATAACATCGCGCCCGGCCTCTGAACGATCATAGACACTCATGCCAAATGCCCATATCAGTAACATTTGGGAATTACCATGGATAGCCAATTCTCATAAAAGATTTAGTCACCCAGGGCCAGATTTACGTACATCTGCGCATTATTGGACCGGCGTAGCGCACCACCTTTACATTAGACTGGCGCAATGTAGCGGCGCAATCACCCTATTCTCGTAGGTTTTGCACAGAAATTTGCGCCTGTGCAACGTTATTTCAGAGGCGCAAGGCGGAGTAATTCAAATTGGGAAGGACGTGGGCGTGTTACATTGAAATGAGCCGTGACCCCATGCAAATGAAGGGCCGGCCGGCTCGCGCATGCGCGCTTGAAGCAGACCATGGTCAGCACCTCTGTGCGCATGCTCACAACTCGGGAACGGCGCAATCAGTGAAATTGGAAGTGGACCCGGGCAACTTAGTGAACTACGCAGACAGCTTAAATAGACAGAGACAAACACACTTTCTTTGCAAAAGTACATCCCTTTGTATCCCTTCCTATACAGCAAGGTGCTTTTGTTTTGTTGTTTATTAGCGTTTGTTTGTTTGTTTGTGACGTGTCTTTGAGATATTTGGGGACTGTTTTGCAGAGTGATTTTTGTCTTTTATGTGTTTTCTTTGTTGTGTTTTTTTTAAATTATATTTTTGCTGGGCATTTTTTATTTTTGCTGTGCATTTTTTTTTGGTTCTGTTTGTAAATGATTTTGGAATGTGGGGGTGACATTCCTGCCGGAAAAGGGGTGTCACCCTCATTTGTGGTGGAGAAGTGATCCCCAGGTCAGTGTGAATGGTGTATGAATGTACAGTGACATAATTGGAGCCGTGGCATGGCATTGCTGCTCACAAGTCCTGCATGGTGGACTGGTGCCAATCCAATGTGATGAGGATGTGATGTGTCTGTGCTAGGGACCACAGTGGTGTGCATGCATGCATTCTCATTGTGCCATGATTAATGTGTGTGTTTAACGTGCAAAGATGCCTAATGTGAGCTGTCTCCTGGCTGCTCTTCCCTCAGAAGACGGGGTAGCCTCGGTTAGGGGGGGGGGATTGTCTGGTTCAGGGGTCAGGTCATCACTTATGTCAATCTCCAGGCCCTTTCTCACTGCGAAGTTGTGCAGCATGCAACATGCACCAATGATCTGGCATACAAAGTTTGCTGAATACAACAGGGTACCATGGGGGGTTCCGCATAGGAGTCATGAGATGGGGTCCCAGTGCATATGCAGAGTCACCCTGAAGGGATAAGACAGGAGGATGTTAGTAGTGCATGTGCCCCTTGTGATTTCAGCATAATGGGGGGGGACAGTCATGCCTGCCACCCATGTCACTCACCAACCAGCCAGCTGTCCCCATACATGTTCTGTTCGAAATCTGTGGGGATGGGGCTAGGATTGTATATGTAGCTGTCATGGGTGTCATAGGTGGTGTCATGTGTTGGGCTGGTGATGTCCTCCTGCAGGTTTGTGGTTAATTCCAGGATGGCATGAGGGGTGAATCTGAAGATGCGAGACACCTCAGAATCACTCATGCCAAAGATGTCTATGCGTGTGTGATATATCAAGTGAAGAGTGAGGGGCTTGTATCAGATTAGATTATTATATCCATCAAGGTTTTAAAGGGCTATTGAAAGATAGTGAGACCGTGTTTGTAATTTGTATGTATGTTATGTATTGATGTATATATGTATGTATTTTTTGAGTAAAAATGTTTATAAAAGCAAAGAACTTTTTTTAGGAAAAAAAAATACTCTCCCGTGCCCTCCTCCGTGCCCTCCACCGTGCCCTCCTCCTTCTTTGCTTATCTAAAGTCAGTAGTATAGCTATGAGCATGGATGCCACTGGCATGTTGGCATACAGTTTGTTGGGCAGCAAGTGTGACTGCTCAGCTCCTCACTAACAGTGTTGCTTTAGCTGACATGTAGACGGATTGTCTAATTTTATACCACCTTTTATATGGTCTAATTTTAGACAGGACGTGCAGCTGTTGCGCACAGCGCGTAGCCTGCGCTGCACCAACGTTCTTTTGTGGATCCCCGTAACTCATTAGCATATTTGAATAGCAAATCAAAGGTGTGTCTAGCGCAGTTTTGCGCGGACGGATGCGCCTGTCTATCGAAATTCCGCGGGTCAAAAAAAAGTAGATTTCTTGCTTATCTCGTTTTGGGGATGCGGCGCATCGAAATGCATGCACAAAATTAGACTTACGCCGTGCATCTCCTGTAACGCCGGCATAATCGCTCTGTGAATCTGGCCCCCAATGCCTATGGAGACTGCAAAGCATAGGTACTGTTGTAGAGATTAACCTAAGTTAGTTAAAAATATCCAGATAGTCTGGTACTCTAGGCATTTTTCATAAGAAATAGCATTTTTTAATTCATGAACCAGCTGAAAATGGGTCCTAGATGTACAGATATCAAATTTAAAAACAACAGGTTTTGAGATACTGGGTATAATTGTCATTAAAACCATAGTGGACTAGAGCTGCACAATTAATCGTTAAAAAATTGTGATCTCGATTTAACCCCCCTGACGATCTTCAATGCAGAGTTTGCCGATTCTTTCATATAACAAGTGGACTTATCTGCTCACTCAGCTATCAAAAGAAAATTACCGGGCAATCTGCCAAGTTCTTCACAGGAAACATTGTAACCAACACTTCCTTCTTAGATCAAAGGGATAAACTTATGTGTGTAAAGAAAAAATCAGCCAAGTTTGTAACAACATGAAACATTGTATCTAACTTCCTTCTTAGGTCAAACCTCTGTGTGTAATTGCAGGAAGTTTACCCACCTAAAGTCCAAATCTTTTTCTGAAACTTGTTTCTTAAAGTGGAGTTCCACCCAAAAGTGCAACTTCCGCTTAAACCACTCCTCGCCCCCTTGCATGCCATGCAATGGCATGTAATTTTTTTTTGGGGGGGAGTGGGGGCTCCGTTAGGAGTGGGCCCCAGGCAATCTCCTGTCCACTTCTGCAGCGCGGCTCGCGCATGCACAGTGAGTGCCCGGCCGTGAAGCCAACGGCTGTCACAGCCGGGTGCCCACACTATGAATGGAGGTGCTGGCAGAGAGGGGGGGAGAGGAACGACGCTCCGGGCGGCCATGTCACTGGACAGTGGAGCAGGTAAGTGTATGTTTATTAACCGCTTGCCGACCAGCCGCCGCAGTTATACGGCGGCAGGTCGGCACTCCTGCGCGAGAGCCCGTAGCTCTACGTCGCCACTTTTGACGGCCACTAGGGGGCGCGTGCGCGCCGCCGGCGGCCCGCGCGCCCCCCGCTCGCCCCCGAGTCCCGTGCGTGTGCCCGGCAGGCACGATCGCCGCCGGGCACACGCGATCGCTCGTTAAAGAGCGGGGAACGGGAGCTGTGTGTGTAAACACACAGCTTTCGTTCCTGTCAGCGGGGGAAACGCTGATTTTCTGTTCATACAATGTATGAACGGAAGATCAGTGATTTCCCCTAGTAAGTCCACCCCCCCATACAGTTAGAACACAAATAGGAACACACTTAACCCCTTCCCTGCCCCCTAGTGTTAACCCCTTCACTGCCAATGGCATTTTTATAGTAATCCAATGCATTTTTTTAGCATTGATCGCTAAAAAAATGCCAATGGTCCCAAAAATGTGTCAAAAGTGTCCGAAGTGTCCGCCATAAGGTCGCAGTACTGAAAAAAAACGCTGATCGCCGCCATTACTAGTAAAAAAAATAATAATAATAAAAATGCCATAAAACTACCCTCTATTTTGTAAACGCTATAACTTTTGCGCAAACCAATCAATAAACGCTAATTGCGATTTTTTTAATGAAAAATATGTAGAAGAATACGTATCGGCCTAAACTGAGGAAAAAAAAATGTTTTATATATTTTTGGGGGATATTTATTACAGAAAAAAGTAAAAAATATTGCATTTTTTTCAAAATAGTCGCTCTATTTTTGTTTATAGCGCAAAAAATAAAAACCGCAGAGATGATCAAATACCACAGAAAAAAAGCTCTATTTGTGGGAAAAAAAGGACGCCAATTTTGTTTTGGAGCCAGGTCGCACGACAGCGCAATTGTCAGTTAAAGCGACGCAGTGCCGAATCACAAAAAGTGCTCTGGTCGTTGGGCAGCAATATGGTCCGGGGCTAAAGTGGTTAAAAGCCAGTAGCTACACTTTTTGTAGCTGCTGATTTTTAATAAACATAAAAAAGGCTGGAACTCCGCTTTAAGTTAAAATCAATATTTTTTGCTACAAAATTACTTGGAACCCCCAAACATTTTATATATATATATATATTAGCAGAGACCTTAGGAAATAAAATGGCAACAATTACTGCAATATTTTATGTCACACTGTATTTGCCCCGCGGTCTTTCAAATGCAAATTGTTGGGAAAATATACACTTCAATGAATAAAAAAAAATTAAACGGTAAAGTTAGGTCAATTTTTTTTGTTTTAATGTGAAAGATGATGTTGGCCACAAGAATCGTGATCTATCTTCTAAGCAAAAAAAATGTAATTCTCATTTTAGCCAGAATCGTGCAGCTCTACTGTGGACTAATATTTTTATTTTAACTGTGGCTTTCATTTCAAAGGGGAAGATTTGGTCCGTCCTAATTATTAGAACTGCTGAAGCTTGATTAGGCTCTTTGTTGTCCCCTATAAAAGCCCCATTTGACCCAATTATTACCAGATCCATCTTGCCGTGGGCCATGGAACCCTCAAGCCCTAAGCTCTTGTTAAGTGTAATGCATTGTTAACTATACAAATCATTTTTCAGATATGTTGTTATACCGCTGTATCATTGTTTTTTTGCCCACATTGGCAATAACTGCCCATTGTGCACTTACCTGGAGCTGCCCAAAACATGGCAGTTGGAATATAGGTCAAGAAGGTAAGTTTGAACATCTCTGTAAACCCTCTCATAAGATGTTAAAACACTCTGAAAACAAACATCACTGTTGCCAAAGTAAAACTCACACGCTAGATGGCAGGTCCCTGGGAAGGTATTCTTATGAGATCAGAAGGGATTCGAGAATGGCCAGGCTAAGGGTGCTGAATTTGTTTCCTTTTGATCTAGACTCACTTTCTTTGTTTGCTTACACTACCTGCCAAAAGAAAAGTGCCAGACTTCAGTGTAAATTCCGACTGAGTCAGCATCTACCAGTTTAACTTCCAGAAGGGCGAAAAGCTTCAATACATTTCCCAGAACCCTGAAACATCCAAACATATCCAGCTGCAAGCAAACATTGCATCTGTCAACAGAGTAGTGATTGAGCAGATAAAAAACAAGAGAAGCAAATCAATCTTTTCACTCCTCTGTTCTCAATATCTCATGGTTTCTTTAAAGGCCAGCTCTGCCAATAACCAAAATGTTATTCGGGTGTTGTTTCCTGGCACATTGAATGACACCTCTGCTTTTTGGTGTCTCAATTGGTGGTATTTCACCAATGTAGTTCCTGCTTTTAGAAAGCCGACTGAAAGTAAACACCCCTGATGTGTTCTTATTAACCACTTGCTTACTGGGCACATAAACCCCCTTCGTGCCCAGGCGAAATTTCAGCTTCCGGCACTGCGGCACTTTAACTGACATTTGCGCGGTCTTGCGACGTGGCTCCCAAACAAAATTGGCGTCCTTTTTTCCCCACAAATAGAGCTTTATTTTTGTGGTATTTGATCGCCTGTGTGGTTTTTATTTTTTGCGTTTATAAACAAAAAAAGAGCGACAATTTAAATATATATATATATTTTACTTGTTGCTATAATAAATATCCCAATTTTTTTTCTCAGTTAAGGCCGATACGTATTCTTCTACGTATTTTTGTAAAAAAATAAATAAAATAAAAATCGCAATAAGCGACTGCTTTGCGCAAAAGTTATAGCGCCTACAAAATAGGGGACAGAATTATGATTTTGTTTTAATATTATTTTGCGATTTTTATTGGGACTGCGACATTACGGCGGACACTTTTGACACATTTTTTGAACCATTCACATTTATACAGCGACCAGTGCTATAAATATGCACTAATTACTGTATAAATGTGACTGGCATTGAAGGGGTTAACACTAGGGGGTGAGGAATGGTTTAAATGTGTATCCTGGGTGTGTTCTAACTGTGTGGGGAGGGGGGTGACTGGGGGAGGTGACCGATGCTGTGTCTCTATGTACAAGGAAACAGCATCTGTCTCCTCTCCCTGACAGGACGTGGAGCTCTGTGTTTACACACAGAGCTCCACGTCCCTGCTCTGTCACCGCTGATCGCATGTACCTGGCGGACACCGCGGCCGCCGGGTACACGCATCGAATCCTCGACGATGCGACGGCACTGTTTTTCCCCGCTGTGCGCCACCCAGTGGCGCGCAGGGAATTACAACGACTTTGAAGTCCAAAGACGTGACCCCGGCAGCTCAGGTCCGCGCTGTTGATGTCTTTTGTCAATAGCGCGGAACTGTACTGGTTAATGTGAGATGAATGAGGAACCCAGCAACATTCCATTATGGTCCTATAAAAGAGGTGGAAGCAGCTTGTACCTTGCCTTTTCTGATTCAACTTGCTTGTGCCTACCCCAAAAAAATAAATGGATTTTCTTCCATGAAACTAACCAGCAGACATATCTGCCCGCGCATGCGTCGAATGGTTTCGACGCATGCGCGGAAGTGTTTTACTTCCTGGTGCAGTGACGATCAAAACCAAAATAGCCCAGCAGACAAAACCGAAACAAATCGGTCTATCAGACCGATTTGAACGGATTTATTTGGTCGTGTGTACGCAGCCTTAAACACACAGAACTGAGATCTACCTATGTAAAGGCAGATCTCCATTCTGACAGGAGGGAAGGGATGGAGTTTATGTTCCTGCAAAGCAGGTAATAAAATCCATATCTTCCCCTAGTTAAAGCACCTAACACAGTACACAAACAAAATGGTTGGGTGTAAATGACTTACACAATAGAAAGCATTTCACTAGTAGTTAATTGATTGTAGTCATACTATTTTGGCCCTGAAATTGGGTGTGTTACTTGCCCTTTAGCAAAAAAAAGACTAGAAATGTCTGTACTTAGTTATTCAGATGGAAGTGTCCATAGTGGAAGGTCCCACAAAGCCCCAGTATGTGCAGCAACAATTTGCAGACTATCCCAGAAACCATGCAGAACATCTTCACCTAACCAGCCATCTGGTTCTGTTTAGGAGAGGGCACATTTCTTGTTTATTTCTGTATTAAATAGTGATTTTAGAGAGCAGATGAAACCAGTCAGTTATCTGCTAATGAAATCTGGCTAACACTTGATGATGAAGTCAAAACATTCCACTATGATAAAGTCAAAACATTCCATGCAATATTCAGTTAATTTGACCAAAAAAAAAAAACTTTTTGAACCCTATCCATTGCAGTCACATTTTGCTGTCCTTAACCATGCTTTTTAAATTAAACTGTAGCATCTTGTCACATGATACTGTGTTGTGGACCTTCTGAGAACCACAGGGGAGATGCTGGCAACCTGGGGACACTTGGCTGCGCTTTTGCGGTCTTCTGTTTCGAGTCATTCAGCAAGCAAGGATAGTTGCACTCAGTGCCAGGGTTATATTTCATGCCTACTAGATAGAGAAAATTGAGTACTGTCACAATTGCACTAATACGGCTACAATCATCTCAAGTATGCCTGCTAGATAAATGTCTTGAACTCACACCTTAACCTCAGATTGTAGCACGTGATATATGAAATCAACATTGTTAAAACAATAGTCACTTCTCTCTTCCCTACATGTCATTCTGTAAGTCCCATCATGTTAGGGTCGCAAAAGAAAAAAAATGTGAAGAGGCATAGCTGGGCACACTTTTATGCATAGATGTATATCTAAGCAAATTACCCAATACTCACACATGGGCTGGAGTGGGTGACTAAGGCAGAGAACACTCATTTTTAGGACAATTTGCATGCCTGCTGGAGGTTATTAGACTTAAACTGTATATAAACATATATTTAGGTATTCTTAATAAATATGTATTATTTGGTAATAAAACACATTTTAAGATTATTTTTTAGAGTGTTTTTTTTATCAGGCTCCAGGCCCACTTATGCCAAATTAATTTGCTTTTCTCTTTTCGTTCCATGGACGGGCACCGCCTCCTTAAATCTTGACTTGTGGGTTATGTTCCATCTATTAGGAGTCTTCTAATAGATGGACCATAACCCACTTGTCAAGATTTAAAGGAGCTGTGTCCGTCCATGGACGACAGAGAAAAGGATTTTACCGTGAGTACAAAAAATACTGTTTTCTCTTCTCATCCATGGAAGGACACAGCTCCTTAAATCTTGATAAGCGGGTTATGTTCCATCTATTAGGAGACTCCTAATAGACAAAACATAACCCACAAGTCAAGATTTAAGATGCCCCCCCCCCCCCCGTTTTACATGAGCCCCGAATTTCCATGGGCGCGATCCCACGCCGCTCTCTCCACTGCTTCTAGCCGCTCTCTCGCTGCTGTCAATCAAATCCAATGACATTTCCACTGGGGAGTGGGGCCGAGTCATACACTCAGAGGCTATGGACGCCGAGTGTATGACACAGGAGCACGCCCGCAAGGTAACCCGCCAGGAGAGAGCTTCCCAGGGGGGGTACCTATTGTGGGGAAGAGCCGCGAGAGCCACCATGGGACCCCAGAAGAGGACGATCGGGCCACTCTTCAAAACGAACTGCACAGTGGAGGTAAGTATGATATGTTTGTTATTTAAAAAAAAAAACTCAAACCCATAGTATCACTTTAAATCCACTGATTTGAGTTCTACTTAAATAATTAAAAACAGTATAAAAAAATAAACTAAAAACATCCTTTTGCATTTACATTACATTTCTGTCTTATATAACAATAACGTATTGTATGGAAATTGTACCTGTAATGTACATATTATCTTCATGTTAACAATTATTTGTAGCCTTTTCATTTCCTTGTAATACAGTATGATTCATAATTGACTCAAACTTTAATAGTACATAGAAGTTCTAGTGTACTGTGTTCTCTTCATATATTGTGATATAGACATAGATGTACAGTATATACAATATATCTCACATGATAATATTATGGCCCACTGACAGATATTTGCTTTCTGTTCAGAACATGATTACATTATGCTGCCTTGTCGCTGGCCCCATTTTTTTTCAATAATGTTCTCTCCTCGAGCTGCTTACTTTTTAAGTCTGTCCTATTGCTATGTAAATGAGATTCTGCGACACAGGCCTTACTTTCTGCTGCTGGTAACTCTCCTCTTGAATGATGTTTTTGGAACCAGTCCCCTGCTTCCTGTAACTGTTACATGCTCCAGTTAAGTTTGCACAGACTTCTCATTTTATTCTTACAGGTTTTCTAAAGTCTAATTCCAGCTACCCTGCTGAGTTCAGCCTCCCTTTTCAGTCCCCCTGCAAAAAAAAAAAAATATATATATACAGTTGCCTATCCAGCCTGTGTTAAATTACTTCTATACACTTCTATACACTAAAGAGCACGGGGGAAAACAATTTGTTAGCATCTAAATAATCCCACTAATTGCTATATAAAAATACTTGCCTTGAAATAGGTGATATTTGTGTTAATTGAATTTACATGCAAGTAAACCATTTCATTTAAGATCTAAAGCTGATTCACAAGCCCGTCTTAACGCGGTATTAAAGTCATTAAAAAAAAAGCCCCCCTGCAAGTTAATGACATAATGTGGAAGTATGCATTGCATGTTGTGAAAGACTTACCTGTGAAATGGTTTCTTTCCAGCAACACGCTGTCACCTCTGACCACTTCCATCTTCACCAGGTTTTCTGTGTTTGTGGGCTCCGGCCGTTAGAATGGCCGAGCCCTGATGATGTCACGGCCATGGCACAGCATTCTGAATGGACGGCACACTCAAAAATCCTGTCCATTCAGAGAGCAGTGCGCATGCGGCGGTGACATCACAAGCTGCTACAGATGTGAATATCTCCTAAACGATGCACAGTTAGGAGATATTCAGTACACCTACAGGTAAGCCTTATTTTAGGCACAACTGTAAAAAAGTGGATTTTACTACCGCTTTAATTTGATATGAAATTTAATGTAATAAGTTCCAAAAAGTTTATGTGGACATCACCAAACACATCAATAGTCATGGCACTAACATCCCATTTGTTATAGAATATTTGAAAAAATTAAGTGGGAATGCAGGACTTTTTTGGTGCCTTTAAGTTAATGCACAGAAAACGATTTAAAGTGGTTGTAAGCCCTCGAGATTTTTCACCTTAATGCATTCTATGCATTAAAGTGGTTGTAAACCCTTACAACACACTTTATGCTACAGGTAAGCCTGTATTAATGCTCAAAAAAGAAGGGGGGTGGGACTTTATATGAGGCATATAGAGATTTTACCATAGGCCTCCATCCCTGTAAATGGATAACAAGTGGAAAAGGTTGGGACTTTATATGAGATTCGATTATAGCAATATGCGGTTTTAGCAGTATGCAATTAATTATAAACATGGAAAATATATATATATATAACCATGTGACCAGGCTCAAAGTTGTCAACCAACCATCACTAAACCAAATTAATCTGTCTAACTGATGTAAGTAAAAACAGAGGTTTAGTTGCAAGCATTTGCAAATACCTGGGAAGCTGTAGCGCCAACTCCACGGCACTCTGCATGGCTGCAGTCCTAACTATATATTTAGGGTCTCCTGAAAGCCCAGGTGTGCTAATCAACAGGCAGAGGACAGGTGATGACCTAAAACCCGCCCCTACCTATAGTTGGTATGGCAAGCGAGAGCACTGGAAAACAAAAGAAAAAAGTAGGAGTGGAACAAGGACTGCCCGACAAACCAATATACCACCAGACTAAAAGCAGACCAACTCAAACTGGGTCTGCCAGTGAAAAAATGACAATGCATAAATAAACTGATCAGTGGTAAATCTGTGCAGGCACTCCATTCCACTCCTAAATCACATCTTCATCCCTGGATAGTGTTAAAAAAAGAAGGGGGGTGGGACTTTATATGAGGCATATAGAGATTTTACCATAGGCCTCTATCCCTGTAAATGGATAACAAGTGGAAAAGGTTGGGACTTTATATGAGAAGCGATTATAGCAATATGCGATTTTAGCAATATGCAATTGATTATAAGTCCCACCCCCCTTCTTTTTTAAACACTTTCCAGGGATGGAGATGTGATTTAGGAGTGGAATGGAGTGCCTGCACAGATTTACCACTGATCAGTTTATTTATGCATTGTCATTTTTTTAGTGGCAGACCCAGTTTGAGTTGGTCTGCTTTTAGTCTGGTGGTATATTGGTTTGTCGGGCAGTCCTTGTTCCACTCCTACTTTTTTTTCTTTTGTTTTCCAGTGCTCTCGCTTGCCATACCAACTATAGGTAGGGGCAGGTTTTAGGCCATCACCTGTCCTCTGCCTGTTGATTAGCACACCTGGGCTCCCTTTCAGGAGACCCTAAATATATAGTTAGGACTGCAGCCATGCAGAGTGCCGTGGAGTTGGCGCTGCAGCTTCCCAGATATTTGCAAATGCTTGCAACTAAACCTCTGTTTTTACTTACATCAGTTAGACAGATTAATTTGGTTTAGTGCTTTTTGGTTGACAACTTTGAGCCTGGTCACCTGGTTATATATATTTTTTTTTTCCATGTTTATAATTAATTGCATATTGCTATAATCGCATCTCATATAAAGTCCCAACCTTTTCCACTTGTTAGCCTGTATTAATGCTTACCTTAGCTACACAAGATATCTCCTAAACCTGCATGGTTTAGGAGATATCCCCCTGTGTTTGCATGTGCCAAAGTTATCGACACATGCGAACTGAAGCACGTCAGTTAGACGTGCCTTTTCCAGCAGCTACCATGCGCATGCGCGGGAGTTATGTCAGGCCAATCACAGCACCAGAGCCCGCAATACCCAGAAGTCACTCTGGGAGAGATGTCCCTGCCAGAGGGGGAGAATGAGGACCGCTGAAGGGGCTTTAATCACAGGTAAGTAATTCATACTATTATGAGCTATTATGCATACTAGCTCAGTATGCCTTTGTCTTGCAGGATGTTTTTTTTTTTTTTTTTTTTCAGGAGGGTTTACAACCACTTAAAGGTGAAAAACCTCTTCTGATGTCTTTCCAGCATCGGAGACAAGCACACCAGCTCCAGATAGTATCTCAGATCATGATTGAATAGATTTATAGCACATCCATTGGCTCCCGCTGCTGTCAATAAAATCCAATGACGTGGGAGATGGGGACGGGGCTGAGTCCTGCTGTCTATGTCAATAGACACAGCAGCAGGACACGAGAGTGCGCCTGCACGAGTGCCCCGAAGGAGAGCGGCTCTCCAATGGGACACTTGAGAAGAGGAGGAGACAAGAGCGCTGCTGAGGGACCCCAGAAGAGGAAGATCGGAGCCAGTCTGTGCAAAACCAACTGCACAGAGGAGGTACAAACCTTTAGATAGCCTTTAAAAGCAATATTTTTTTTTTGAAGAAGTATAAAATAAAATAAAAACTGTGGTACAACCATATAACAACATATTCCGAGTGTAAAATACAATCATTTGATACCAACACTTATAATTCAGACATTTTTAGCCGTATATGGCTTCTTCGAGGAACTCATGATGAATACACTGAATGGATACACTTTTCAAGAGGAAAAAATTAAAAACAAAAACTCAGTCATAAAATTGCACCCCTTAAAAGAGTTTGACATCTACTCTTTTAGCCGCTCCTTATTTTTAAATAAGCTTTTGTGTATTTATTAGACCATTGATCAGGCAGCATTAAAGCCAGTAGATGCAGTGAACAGACAAGGAAACTTAATGCAGCATATGAAAGACTCATGCTTACTTCCAGAATCAGTGGTATCCAGGTACACCCATCTACTGTCCAGAGAGGTTTGGCCAAATGTGGTCTTCATTGAGGCCGGATTCACACTATTGCGAATTGGATGCAGTTTCACTGCATCCAATTCGCATGACAGGAGAGCGGGACTGGCTCTCAGTCTTTTCCTCCGTTTCAGATCCGAATTCAGCCCAAAATTTGGACCTTATTTGGGCCGGAAACCGTGAATGGGGACGCACCAGACCTCCTGCGCCACGCGACCACACATAGTGTGAACCCAGTCTAAAGAATTGCGGTCAACAAGGCTAATTGACTCAACTATGCATGACAACATAGGAACTGAGGTGCAGAAAAATTGCAGCAGCTGCTCTGGACTGATGATTCAAAATCCGCTGAACCACAGCCTGTATGTTTCAGCATTGAGGACACTATTGATCTTGACCAAATCTCCAACTTAATTTGTTTATATGCATCCCAAAACTAGCAAGGAACATGCTTCACTGTTGCCGCATGGAAACTCATTATTGAACCGTTGTCCAGACCTTCATTGAACAAACTACCTCATGCTTCAATCAAATATTTCAAACTTTGACTTTCCAGTTCCAGAGATTTTTCTGCACCCCATTTCCAATGTTTTCGCACAAAGTTGAGTCGCTGCTTAACCTTGTTTCCACGTCGGAGGTATGGCTTTTTGGCCGCAATCCTTCAATGAAAACCACTTCTGGCCAGACCTCTCCAGTAGATTTGTGTCCCACTAGTTTCTGGCAGTTCTGTGCTGATGGTAAGGCTGGACATTTTCTTTGTGTAAGTGTATTGAGATGAATTGATGCTATTTTGAAGCCAAAGTGTAGTCACACCAAATATTGAATTGACTTTGATGTTTCTTCTGCTCTCTCACTTTGCATTTTGTATATAATTGTATATAATTAAAAATAAACAATTAAAATATATAATTTTGAAAGCATTCTTAAGGTACAGCATTTCTTCACACCTGCCTAAAACCTTTGTACAGTGCTGGTATATAAATACCTGTAATACATAAAATATGTAATATGAAATTACAATGCACTTCTGCTGTAGCACACCCCAATGCATAAATGTAAGGACTGGCACTTGCCGCAACATTGTGAATGTAACCACAAAGATAAAGTCTTCCAAGCACAGTTTTGATATAAACTGACCACTTATTTTCACCCCACTGTAATTCCAGGAAATAAAGTAAGGCACTTGTGGAAGAAAAATAATAATATAGGACCTAATTTCAACCACTCTCCATCATCATGTCATAATTAATCATATCTGAACCAGGAAAAAATTATACTTTCATGATGCAACATCATGTTGTTGAAAAAAAACAATTTGGTGTGGACACCCTGTTACTCTGTGTTTGAGCACCTCATCCCGTGTAGATTAATTAAAGAACAAAAATTGGGGAGAAGGGGGGTACCTGAGGACCCTGGGACTATAAGGCGGTGCTGATAAAGTGTACCGAAACACTGATAAAATACAAAAGAAATTTTATTAGGTTTATACAAAGGTAAGTAAATAAAAACCATCCATTGTATTATATGTCACATATGTCACAAGCTTCGGTAGTCTGAGCAAGGTTCTTTGGTAGTTGTAGTTCAACCGACATGTTTCGCTCTGTAGAGCTTCTTCAAGGGTTTTTGGAACTTAACTACACTGTGTTAAAACAAGGATATACAGATGGTTCAAGACAGAAGTACAACATTTGTAGATAAAGAGAATGTATTCATTGAAACAAACAATTGGTACAAGAATCAGGGGAATCATAATTGGTTCAATATATTAGACAAAATCCTCAATAAATTATGCTTAAGCAGGGGAGCAGGGGAGAGAATGAGGGGGGGGGGGGAAAGGAAAGGATTCTTTTGAGGGAAAGGGGGGGGGGGGGGGGAGGGGAAAGGAGAGTGGGTGATGGGTTGGAATAGAGAATAATGGTGAAATGACTGGGGGGGGGGGGGGGGGGGGGGGAGGGGGTTTATTAGGGGAGAGGTTCAGGTTAAAGGGGCAAGGTATTGGCAGGATGGGGAGGGATAGGTATGGGGAGGGAGGGAGGGGAAAGAGGGGGGGGGGGGGGGGGGGGGAGGGGGGGGGGGGGGGGGGGGGGGGGGGGGGAGGGGGGGGGGGGGGGGGGGGGGGGGGGAGGGGGAGGGGGGGGGAGGGGGACAAGGAAGGGGGGGGGGGGGGGGATGGGGGGGGGGGGGGAGGGGGGGGGGGGGGGGGGGGTGGGACAGGGGGGGGAGAGGGGGGGGGGAGGGGGGGACAGGGAGGGGGGGGGGGGGGGGGCAGAAGGTATAGGGAAAGGGGAAGAGAGGATAAGGTAAAGGGAGGAGGTTAGGGCCAGGTATAGGGAGGTAAAACACAAAACGACATAACAATAACAGAACACAAAGAAACCACAACAAGAGAAGGGGGGGGGGGAAGGGGGGGGGGGGGGGAAGGGGGAGGGGAAAGGGATGAGAGGAAGGGGGGGGGGGGGGGGAAAGGGGGGGGGGGGAGAAAGTTGTGGGGATGGGGGTACAGGGGGCTTACACAATAACTCACAAAACCAGAATTTGGACTACAAAGCCAATGCGTGAGGGGGTAGACACTTGGGTCAAAAAATGGAGCAGACCCCCAATCACCAACAGATCCAGATGCTATAGTCATTCCGTCCAGGAACCATAATCTAATAAAGAGGGCCAATTGTAGTTAGACTGGTGATAACAATTGTCCAAAAAAAGGGGGTAATATATTAATTTTACTATATTACCCCCTTTTTTTTTTGGACAATTGTTATCCACCAGTCTAACTACAATTGG
Source organism: Rana kukunoris (assembly GCA_029574335.1). Classification (NCBI taxonomy): domain Eukaryota; kingdom Metazoa; phylum Chordata; class Amphibia; order Anura; family Ranidae; genus Rana; species Rana kukunoris. The sequence goes on from CM056056.1 coordinate 36,213,164, forward strand.
CCCCTCTTTATTAGATTATTGGTTCCTGGACGGAATGGACTATAGCATCTGGATCTGTTGGTGATTTGGGGGTCTGCTCCTTTTTTGACCCAAGTGTCTACCATCCCTCACGCATTGGCTTTGTAGTTCCCAATATCTGGTTTGTGAGTATTTTAGCCCCCTGTACCCCCATCCCCCACACCCCCTTCTCCCCTTTCCTCCCCCCCCCCCTCCCCCCCCCCCCTCCTCCCTTTTCCCCCCCCCCCTCCTCCCCCCCCTTTCCCCCCCCCCCCCCCTTTTCCCCCCCCCCCCTTCATTTCCCCCCCCCCCCTTCTCTCTGTTGTGGTTTCTTTGTTCTGTATTGTTTTGTTTTGTGTTGTTTTGTGTTCTGGTTCCTTTGTTATGTATCGTTTTTGTTTTGTTTTGTTTGTTTTTTACTCCCTATACCTCTGCCCCTAACCCTCCCCTCCCTTTACCTCTCCCCCCCCCCTCCCTTACTTCCCCTTTCCCCCCCCCCCCCCCCCCCCCCCCCCCCCCCTTTTGTCCCCTGTCCCTCACTGTGTTTTGCCCTCCCATCTCCTGGTCCCTGTGACACCCATCCCCCCCCATTTCCCCCCCCCCCCTCTCTTTCCCCTCCCTCCACTCCCACTCCCCATACCTACCTGTCCCTCAACCCATCCTGCCAATACCTTGCCCCTTTAACCTGAAACCCCTCTCCCCTAATAAACCCCCCCCCCCCCCCCCCCCCCCCCCCCCCCCCCCCCCCCCCCCAGTCATTTCACCATTATTCTCTATTCCAACCCATCACCCACTCTCCTTTCCCCTCCCCCCCCCCCCTTTCCCTCAAAAGAATCCTTTCCTTTCCCCCCCCCCCCCCCCTCATTCTCTCCCCTGCTCCCCTGCTTAAGCATAATTTATTGAGGATTTTGTCTAATATATTGAACCAATTATGATTCCCCTGATTCTTGTACCAATTGTTTGTTTCAATGAATACATTCTCTTTATCTACAAATGTTGTACTTCTGTCTTGAACCATCTGTATATCCTTGTTTTAACACAGTGTAGTTAAGTTCCAAAAACCCTTGAAGAAGCTCTACAGAGCGAAACATGTCGGTTGAACTACAACTACCAAAGAACCTTGCTCAGACTACCGAAGCTTGTGACATATGTGACATATAATACAATGGATGGTTTTTATTTACTTACCTTTGTATAAACCTAATAAAATTTCTTTTGTATTTTATCAGTGTTTCGGTACACTTTATCAGCACCGCCTTATAGTCCCAGGGTCCTCAGGTACCCCCCTTCTCCCCAATTTTTGTTCTTTAATTAATCATGTTGTTGAAGTTAATGGGTAGACAGCATATCAACTGTTTTACCTTTTCTATTAAGCCCTGTACGCACGATCGGTCCATCCGATGAGAACGGTCCGGCGGACCATTTTCATCTGTTAACCGATGAAGCTGACTGATGGACTGATGTGCCTACACACCATTGGTTCATGAACCGATCGTGTCAGAATGCTGTGACGTAAAACACAACGACGTGATGAAAAAAAAATGAAGTTGAATGCTTCCAAGCATGCGTCAACTTGATTCTGAGCATGTGTGGATTTTTAACCGATGCTTGTGTGTACTAACGATCGGTTAGCTGTCCATCGGTTGAATTTTAAAGCAAGTTCTCTTTTTTTTTACCGAAGGATAACTGACCGATGGGGCCCACACACGATCGTTTTGGACCGATGAAACGGACCTCAGTCCGTTTTCATCGGTTTGAGCCTATCGTGTGTACGCGGCTTTAAACTATCTGCAAATAGCAACTGGTGTTAGTCATTTCAATAGCACATCAATTTAAAGTAGAACAGAGTTCCTCTTTAAGTAAAATCACAGTAAAGAAGAGACGTGTTTGCCTAAGGAAATTCTTCCAGCAGTCAAGAACGTGGATACTTGTGCTAATGATCCCAAATCTGTTAATGTGGTTTCTCCAGTTAAATTGATTCATGAATTTTGAAGAGAACATTACCTAATGAATTTTCTTTGAATAGAAAGCAATTAAAAGGACAAATCAGACTGATTAACCCCACCATCAACCCACTGCCACAGTACGGCACAAGGTTTGAAATTCTATCATAGGGAAAAACTAGAGCAGATTTGCTATCTTTTTGCCCTCTGCTAATCCATGTAAATTAATGAACAAAAAAGTTAATTTCTTTGGTGACCTTCTTCTGGTATCACCTGGATTATGCTTATGTTTAATTTGCTTAATGTTATAATATTAAAAGACTAAACATATTTTTCTCCCTAACAAAGTGATTATCATTCCCTGCAGTCTTAAGTCATTTTTGCACTCACTTAACCCATATGAAAAGTGCACTCCTCCCTTCCGGCAAACTTTTGTAACTTTGAAAGTATGAGAGTTCAATGACTATTTTGTGCATGCATCTATATACATATGCAGCATGTATGTGCGTGTGTGTGTATATATATATATATGTGTGTGTATATATATATATATATATATATATATATATATATACACACACACACACGCATACATGCCGCATATGTATGTAAATGCATGCACAAAATAGTCCTTGAACTTCCATACTTTCAAAGTTATATCTATATACAAAACCTATGTGTGCACCTTTCCCTTACTTACCAAGCCCCCTTAACCACTTCAGCCCTGGAGGACTTGGCTGCCCATTTTTTGTGATTCGGCACTGCGTCACTTAAACTGCTTGCCGACCAGCGATTGCTTGTTACAATGTATGAACAGCGATCAGTCATTTCCCCTAGTGAGTCCCACCCCCCTTCAGTTAGAACACACCCAGGGAACATACTTAACCCCTTCCCCACCCCCTAGTGTTAACCCCTTCCCTGCCAGTGGCATTTTTATAGCACTGATCGCTATAAAAATGACAATGGTCCCAAAAATGTGTCATAGGTGTCCGATGTGTCCGCCATAATGTCGCTGTACCAAAAAAAAACGCTGATCGCCGCCATTACTAGTAAAAAAAAAATATTAATAAAAATGCCATAAAACTACCCCCTATTTTGTAAACGCTATAACTTTTGCACAAACCAATCAATAAACGCTTATTGCAATTGAAAAATATGTAGAAAAATACGTATCGGCCTAAACTGAGGAAAAAAAATGTTTATATATTTTTGGGGGATATTTATTATAGCAAAACGTAAAAAATATAATTTTTTTTTAAAGTGTTCACTCTATTTTTGTTTATAGCGCAAAAACTAAAGACCGCAGAGGTGATCAAATACCACCAAAAGAAATCTCTATTTGTGGGTAAAAAAGGACGTCGATTTTGTCCCGCAATCCCGAATCGCAAAAAGTGCTCTGGTCTTTGACCAGCAATATGGTCCGGGGGTTAAGTGGTTAACTGACAATTGTGCGGTCGTGCGATGTTGCACCCAAACAAAATCAACATCCTTTTTTACCCACAAATAGAACTTTCTTTTGGTGTTATTTGATTATGTTATTTTCAGAAAATATTACAATTCAGTACATTACCGTACATCTCATTATGAATAAAATCTGGTAAATGACCTCTTAGAATAAATACTACTATTTTGTAGATAAAGATATATCATTAAAACGATAGATGTGGTTTTAGAATGTTAAATAATAAGTTTCTCCTATAAAGGCCAACTGATAAACAAAGACATTTCTGTCCTCTAGTGCCCCTTATCGGGAACTGACTGCACCAGGGGAGGAAACCTCTCACCAGTTTTACTTAAAGTCCCCCCTTAATAGCCAGGCTAAAAGAGATCGGCTTTATTATCTATAAAAGAGGATATTTTATCTATCATTTCTATGTATAATCAGAAAGTGAAAAGGGGGGGAGATAGGTCCCCCACAGAACATCACCAGGAATCCCCTATAGGAGGGAAAAAATAAAAAGTATGAGAGAAAAAGGAAAGAAGGGTTAGGGAGGGGGGAAAATAGGAAACTTGCCTAACTTAGAGTTATGTAGGAAGGGGAGGAACACCCTGGGTAAGAGAGATTCCCAACGTTCCCAAAGGTTTTCGAATTTCGGAACAATATTAGTTAGAATACTAGCTAGATTTTCTTGAGTCATTATCCGTTTTTTATTTTGGCTTCCAAGAAAGAGGGTGGTTTAGGTTTCTTCCACACTTTGGCAATTGTAAGCTTGGCTCCTGTGAGAATAAAATGGATTTGTTTTTGTGTAGTTTTTGGTATTTGAGGTATGTGAGCATTTAGTAGAGCTATTGAAAGAGACCCAGAAACCTGGCAACCTTGGAAATCATAGAGAAGATTTTGCACAAAAAAGGGCAGATTCTAGGACATTCCCACCAGATATGGGTCATTGACCCTAAAAGTTGTCATCCCCTGAAACAGGTTGGATCAGCTGTAGGGTATATAGTTGCAAGTTTGGGGGGGGGGGTTAAATACCACCTGGTTATAACCTTAATATTAGCCTCCATCAGTGAGACATTTAGAATACCCTTAAAGGAATTTGAGAAGGCTCTATGCCAGGTATCTAGGTTCCATTTATTTTAAATCTCATTTTCCCAAGCCACCATATATGAGGATTTCACTGTAGGGTGAATAAAAAAAATGGGAAAGAGGGGGGAGCACTCACATTGCCACATCCGTAAGTTTAGAAGACAAAAAGGAAACCAACTACTCAAGAGACAGTAATTTATGGTCGGACTTTAGAGGCAAGATGGGAATATCAAAAATATAAATTTTATTACAAAAAATAAAAAGTTTACAAAGCAGATCAAAAAAAAAAACATATAGGATATATAGTATGGAAAATATCCTCTATGCATCGTTTTTTCTAAATGCCAACCATCAATTACCGTCTCTTGAGTAGTTGTTTCTCTTTTTGAAGCACAAATATATTACAGATACACATCCCCTTTTCCCCCCTGCCTGGTCACACCATAGCTCATATTTAGTGAATTGGGGGGAGTGGTTTTGTGAGATTTGATCAAAACAAAGTCTTTCGGAATCAGGGAGTTACAAAGTTTTAACACAGAGGTTTAGAGACAAAGGTCCACCAAAGTAGAAGAACTGTCCTATACAGTATAGTCCCTTGTCCACCCACCAGTTAAATGCTTCTAAATCCAAATCAGGGGGAAAATCCATGTTCCCCAACGGGTTTGCAAGTGGACATCCTGTGGAAACAAGGGCCGAATGATTTCTAAGGCTATCCCAGAGCGCAAAGGATTGTGATAGGGATGGGGCCAGTATGGGAGGTCTTTTTTTGGGGAGACACCATAAAAGATAGTTGAGAGAAAAATGCGGTGCAGCCTGTCTTTCAATGTTGAGCCAGTCCGGTTCTTCTGATTTAGAGTAGATCGTAGATAACTGAGCTAGTCTAGCTGCAATATAACATTTATGTAGATTAGGGAGACCTAGGCCTCCCTTATTCCTATGGAGGAAAAGTGTGTTTTGGAGTATTCGATATCCAGATGAGCCCAAGTGTACTTGAGTATCTTACTCTGATTTTTTTTCAAATGGATTTTTTGGATGGGGATAGGGAGTGACCTAAAGTAATATAAAATTCTAGGGAGTAATGTAATTTTGATCGAGTTGATTCTGCCCAGCCAGGATAACTCGTATTTGGACCAGGATGAAAGGTCACTTTCTAATTTCTTGAACATTGGGGGATAATTGTGTGTATATAGAGTTTCAATACGGGCTGTTAATGTAATACCTAAATATTTGATTGAGGAGTCATTCCATTCAAATTTAAATGATTGCTTTAATGAGGAAACCTTGGAAAGAGGGACGTTAAGGGCTTACGATTTTCTGTAATTGACTTTAAGGCACAAAAGGTTGTGTAGGACTTGACAGATATTGTGAAGGGAGATCAATGGAGAGGTTACAAATAGGAGTATATCGTCGGCAAAGAGCCCGCATTCATGAGTTTGGACTCCACAAGTTACCCGTTTAATGTTTGGGTTTTGTCAGATAGCTATTGCCAGAGTTTCTATGGTTATTGCAAAAATGAGAGGTGAAAGTGGGCACCCTTGCCTAGTGCCTCGTGTTATGTTAATTGGTTTAGAATAGTAGCCTTGTAAACAAATTGGTGCCTTGGGATGAGAGTAAAGGGAATGTAGAAGTCCTGTAAATCGTTCTCCGAAACCCCAACGTTCTATGAGGCCCTGTACACACGATGAGACATGTCCGATGAAACCGGTCCACGGACCGTTTTCATCGGACATGTCTCCTGGGATATTTTGGTCTGATGTGTGTACACACCATCAGACCAAAATCCCAGCGGACAGAAAACGCGGTGACGTAGACGACACCGACGTGCTCAAACAAGGAAGTTCTATGCTTCCACGCATGCGTCAAATCAATTTGACGCATGCGCGGGATTTCTGTCCGATGGTTGGGCGTACTAACTATCGGACATGTCCGACGGACAGGTTTCCAGCGGACAAGTTTCTAAGCATGCTTAGAAACTTTTGTCCGCTGGAAACCTGTCCGCTAGGCCGTACACACGATCGAATACGTCCGCGGAAACTGGTCTGCGGACCAGTTTCAGCGGACATGTCTCCTCGTGTGTACACGGCCTAAGGGTGAAAATATATGGCCAAGACACTGTGTCAAAGGCCTTTTCTACACAGGTTATGTATGTATTGGACTATGGTTAGCTTACGGAGCTTTGTGGTACGCCGGTCTTATATGTATAGCTTGATTGTGTCCATGCCTGTTGGCCTCTATACGGTTTACCTGATTTACCTGGTTTGTTATGATTGACCACTGAACTTTTTTTTTGTCTCATTGTTCAACGCCATTTTTTGTATCTTTGCAAATCTTTAATAAAAATACAATTTAAAAAAAAAAAGGCCTTTTCTAAATCCAAAGACAAGAGGAATCCCTGCTGCACTTTCCATTTTTATGGTAGAGCATTGTCACCCTATCAAAGGAAGTGCTGGTTCAATGTTTATACTATCAGCATGTAACAGATGTTTACAAAATGTGTCAGTGAGTATGTTTTACGGTAGGTTCACACATGTGCATTTTTGCAGGCTGCGTTTGCGTTGACATGGCAGCCCTGCATTTCCACAAAAAAAAAGGTGCATGCATCTTTTAAAAAATGCGAAAGCATGAAGATATATTCGAAAAAATATGGTAACCCTGGGTTAAGCATTGCCTTCCCTCTGACTTCAAAGAGACATTACTGATGCCTTGGTAATTCATCCCATTACATTCTTTCTACTCTTTACCTATTTCAAGGGCTTCTTGATGAGGGGTCGTGCCACTGTGTTCGGAGACTTTCACTCTCCCCCGCCCCTTTTTTTTTCTCTGCTTCTCTACCCCACTCCCCCTCCTATCCTATCCCCAAACCAACTGTTTGTTTCCATGGGATATCCCCTTTATTGTAAAGTTCTTACCCACGATGAGGTTGGAAATCTAGCAATTAATCCTACATGGATGATCATTACTCTTAAAGCGGAGTTCCACCCAAAAATGGAACGTCCGCTTATCCCACTCCTCACCCCCTTACATGCCACATTCGGCATGTAATTTTTTTTGGGGGGGGAGTGGGGGCTTCAGAAGGAGTGGGACTTCCTGTCCCACTTCCTCCTTCCGCCGAGGGGCTGGTAGGGCGATTAAGCTTAATCGCCTTACTGCAGCCCCTCCCTGTAGGCGATGGCCTAGGACACTGACAGGTCCTAGGCGATCGCCTGTCCAATGGGACGGCGCAGCGCCGGGCCACGCCACGCATGCGCAGTGCCACTTGCACAAATGCGCAGTGGGTGCCCGGCTGTCACGGCCGGGTGCCCACAGTAGCAATGAGGATGCCGGCCGGGGAGGGGGGGAGAGGAGCGGAGCCCCGGCAGGCGCATCACTGGAACGCTGGAGCAGGTAAGTGTATGTTTATTAAAAGCCAGCAGCTACACTTTTTGTAGCTGCTGACTTTTAATAAACATAACATTTGGCTGGAACACCCCTTTAAGTACGTAACTGATATGCAACAATAGACTGTAGTACATGTAGTATGGATCCCTTCTTACCCATTATACCCCTACTCCAGGTGCCACACTTCCACCCTAGGACTTGTGCTATACTGTGACTTGTCGGATGTGCCCCCACCTGTCCACAGTATGTTCCCATTAATTGCGGACAAGTGGAATGAAGGTACATTCGGCATCACATAGGGACCAACATATCAGATCTTCTCGAATACCTTTCTCTCCTATTATGACTTTAAAATCGAAATATAGTCATACCATGTTGTTTGCTTTACTCGATTCCAACCGATTGTAATTGATTCTCATAGCTTTCCTGCTCACGTTGTACTTATCCCATTGAAAGTTTGTAAGCATACTGTCATATTCATGAAACTTTAATAAAAATCCTAACCAAAATAATGCGGCCGCGGGGAAATCGCATGATCTTTTTGACCAGGCGATTCGCTTGTGGTTCCCGCACACGCACTGCGTGGGGGGACCATTTATAATGAATAGCAGCCCTGCATGTTTATGCAGAGCAATGCGATGCGAAAATCGCAGCCACACACAGTAGTGTGAACCAAGCCTAAAGGCCCCCGTAAAATGGGGAATGATGAACATGTTTTCTCCTCCTCTGTCAAGTAATACAGAATGTGATGGTGTTAAATAATAATAAGCTGTTATTGGTAATAGATGTTAAGTGGGGATATGTGCAATGTCTCTGTATTCAGAATATTTTTAGGTAAAAAGTATTTTGAGGCTGTGAGAATGCGGTCATGTATGTACAGTATCGAAATAAGCTGACTGGCAGCCAAGCGTATCATGTGCAGCTTTATCAAAGACTTGCCTGGATTTATATAGTGGAAGGGAGGAAACACATGTTTCAGATGACATAAATCATTCTGAGCAGCCCACAAATCACAGCTCTTGATGTGTGTAAAGATTTGTCTACTCAAGCTGTAAAAGGGAAAGTCATTTGAAGTGCCTTTAAACCCCATCTATTGTATAACAAGCTGCCTTTACACTGAGCGTATAACTGTCACACCACAATGTATGTGGTCACATCAAAATGTCTGCTGTGTCAGATGCTGCTACGAACAGCTGGTCATTAGATGACTACAAGTGACATGTTCCCTTGTAGAGTTTGGGACTGGCAGTAATTAACCATTTAGATTGCCGACTTTGCACACCACCCTCCAATCCCAGAAACTGAATTTTTGGGGAAACGCATCAGAAGGGAGACAGCGTGTGACGTTACTGCGGCTGGTGGATGGATGATGCCACTTCTGGCTTGTTAAACTCTGCTTGAATATTTCTACCTCATTGAGGGACTTTTTTGGTAAAAATGTGTTTGTGGAGTCTGCTCACTGCATCTGAATGAATGCATTCTGGTGGGCCTTCAAGTGGTTGTAAACCCTCAACAAAAAAAAAAAAAATACCTACAAGACAAAGACATAATGAGCGGCATACTAGCTCATTATAAATTACTTACCTTAGATCGAAGCCCCCGCAGCGGTCGTCTTCCCCCTCCAGCAGCAACATCTGTCCCGGGGGTTACTTCTGGGTATCGTGGCTCCGGCGCTGTGATTGACTGGAGCCGAGATGATGTCACGCGGGAGACGACGATAACGGCACACATACTGAAGCAACGGCACATAGGCTTCTTCCAGGATACGATGCAGCTGGCTACCCTACCCAGCATGCACCTCCCGATCTCCCGCCTGTGCAGTGTGAACTAAGCACGGTGCACTCTGTGTATTGCAGGTTTACGTAGCAATGGTGGCATCAGAGGAAGTTCTTGCCTTGTTGGTATGGCTACCTGTCAATCAGTTTGCCCTTTGACTCTTGGGATTGATGACACTTGTATCCCAGGAGCCAACGGGCAGGAGGATATGATGAAAGTGGAGGTATTCATTAAACCTACAGGTACTAAACCTTAAGAAAAAACAATCCTAGCAATAATGGCATAGCGATCAGCAACAACGGGGGCCAAAGTTAAAAAAAGTAGAGTGGAACACTTTAATGACTGGTGACTGTGGTTTTCCACAAGTGTTTTGTATATCCTCTCCTAATGTTTGAAATGTTGTACTACCTTGTATTATATTTTTAGTTATACTATGACTGCTTTTTGAGGGCTTATTACTCCCCCATCTTTTATTCTTTATAGTTGATTGTTAGATCCCAACTTTTCTGTATTTTTGTGATCAAGGGAATACTCAATTATCCCCTCTAATGTATATGTATGAATAACCCAGTTTCTTTGTAACTTTGAGTTACTTGTAACTTTGTATGCTTTGTTGTCTACTTTAATAAAAATAAACAAAGAAAAAAATGTGCGCGCCCTGACCCCCTGCTGCTCTCTGCTCCTGGCTCTCACTTGTGAGGTAGATCTTGCAGCTTCCGCCCCCCTGCTGCTTTCCGAATGTGCTGACTCCTGACCTCAAGTTATGTGAGGCATATTTTGTTAAGGGGCACACTGACGGGCATATTTTGTTAAGGGGCATGCTTGTGGGCACATTTTGTTGTGCCCATCAGAGTGCCAATTAACATAGAGTGTGCCCATCAGAAGGCCAGTTAACAAAATGTGCTCATCAGCATGCTACTTATTTTATGTTAAGGGTCACGCTTATGGGCACATTTTATGTTAAGGGACACTCTGATGGGCATATTTTGTGTTAAGGGACACTGATGGGCACATTTTATGTTTAGGGGAGCTCTGATGGGCATATTTTATTTTAACAGCAACACTGATGGGCACATTTTATGTTAAGGGGCATGCAGATGGGCATGTTTTGTTATACCCATAAGGATGCTCCTTAACATAAAATGTACCCATCAAAGTGCCCCTTAACATAAAAGGTGCCCATCAGCATGCCCCTTATTTTATGTTAAGGTTCACTCTGATGGGCACATTATATGTTAAAGGAGTTGTAAAGGCAGAAGTCTTTTATCTTTTTTATCTTAATGCATTTTATGCATTTAAAAAAAAACAACAACTGTGTGTATCAGCCTCCCAGCACCACCTTGATTACCTACCTGAGCTCCTTCTCTCTCCAGCAATGTCCACCATCTCCTCAGCTATCTAGTGCACTCCTCGTGAGACAGAGCAGTGGGGATATTGGCTCCTGCAGCTGTCAATCAAAGTCAGTCAGCCAATCAAGAGAGATAGGCGGCAGGGCCAGGTCGGGCTCTGACTCAGCTTGGGTGACCCCTGTAGCAAGCTGCTGGCTGAGGGGCACTCAAAGTAGGGAGGGACTAGGAGCAGCAAAGAGGGACCTGAGAACAGGAGGATCCGGGCTGCTCTGTGTAAAGCCAACTGCACAGAGGAGGTAAGTATAACATGTTTGTAGTTTAAAAAACAAACAAAAAAAACAAGCCTTTACAATCACTTTAAGGGGCACGTTGATGAACACATTTTAGGTTAAGGGGCACTCTGATGAGTACAACAAAATGTACCCATCAGCATGCCCCTTAACATAAATGTACCCGTCAGAGTTCCCCTTAACATAAAATAAGGGGCATGCTGATGGGCACATTTTATGTTAAAGGGACATGCATGCAGATTGAAAAGGAAAGGTAATTTTTAATAACATTCAATTACAATATGACTTTTTGCAATTGAATTCGCTATATTTTTTTTTTTTTTGTTATTATTTGCACATTTGTTTTATCCACAGACGTGCAGTTCCCTTATAAAGTAGAACTATGGGCAAAACTTTTTTTTTATTTCAGTACAAATAGAAAAGGGTGAATCTCCCTAATTGGGGGGGGACCAACAGCAATACAAATTTGCAGGAATTCTAATTCCTCTGCACTCTAACAAAAAAAAAAGCTTTGCCTTTAGTTATACTTCAAAAGGATTTTTGTCATATAAAGATAGAATATTGCATATGAATATTTTGTATTTTCAATATAGTCAGCAGGTGGCACCTGGAGCATGTTACACATTACACCCTAATGCCCTGTACACACGATAGGTTGGTCTGATGAAAACGGTCTGATGGATTTTTCCATCAGATATCCGATGAAGCTGACTGATGGTCCGTCGTGCCTACACACCATCAGTTAAAAAAACGATCGGGTCAGAACGCGGTGACGTAAAACACAACGACGTGCTGAAAAAAATGAAGTTCAATGCTTCCATGCATGCGTCGACTTGATTCTGAGCATGCGTGGATTTTTAACCGATGGACGTGCCCACAGACGATCGTTTTTTTCTATAGGTTTTTTTATCCATCAGATATTTTTAAAACAAGTTCCTATTTTTTTAACCTATGGATAAATAACCGATGGGGCCCACACACGATCGGTTTGGTCTGATGAAAACGGTCCATCAGACCATTTTCATCAGACTAACCTATCGTGTATACGCGGCATAATAAACTAGTATAGGTGTAACATGTAGCATTCCTAGAAGGTGAACTTACCCTTTAAATAAGATCTCACTATGCATACTGGAGTGGACTGCCTCAATATCTTCATAGCAGGCATGGGTAAAGATCTTTATTATAGTATAATTAAAAAATCCTTCATGTGTATGATTTATTTTTGAGTGTTGCTTAAACATGGAATTTTTTGTTTCATCTTAGACTCCTTCACAAAAACTGTGCTACTGACACTTCTTAAGAATGTGAAAGTGGGAGAAACAATTACCTATAAAGGGCTGGCTGAAGTTGTAGGTAATGCAAAAGCCATGAGAGCTGTCGGAGGGGCCATGAGGAGCAACCCAGTAAGTGGAAACCATTTTTTTGGCACCAGTTTGCTATCTCATTGAAATCTGCAGTGGAACATTGTAGAGCTTTGTACCAAAAAGTGGCCCAAGGCAAGCCACAAAAAAATGTTTGATTTGTGCTTTTATTAACCAAATCAATCAAATTCACCAGCAGATGAATTAATGTCTACTGGGTGCATATACTGTAATGTCAATGGATTATCAAGGTAAGACGGCACATTGCATTGTTGGTAGAATTTATTGAGCTGACAAACCAAATCTTGCAAAAATCTCTGTGCGGCCTGTTTTAGACTTGGCAAGAAGTATACAGAAGTTCCAACCATGCACATGTCTAAATCTATATGGGATATAAGCTGACACCACTATTGTGCATCACTGGTTAAACCAGCTGGTGCTTCTGGTAGTTATACATTTTTTGGGGTAATTAGAAGACTTAACATGAGCGCAGCAAAAATGTCTATATTCCACATCTGCTCATTGCTAATCGGAACATGGTCATAGAAAGCTTGCAATTTATGATTGTCTGTGTTTATATATATATATATATATATATATATATAGTAATAATGCCAATGGACATTTTGTTGAGGACCAAATCCAGAACCAGTATGAGACCCAAACTTTAAGGTTTGCTTTGGGTGGTGTAGTAATGCTGGGGTCAGCATTCACACATACTACGAGTCTAATAAACTAATAAACAAGGGTCTAAATGGACTGTATGGAAAAAAAAATAACTGTCCACAACTAAAACATATCAACCCAAACATTTCCAGGTGTGTTAAATTTGGTGTTATCGCTCTCACTCTCTCATACTGGTCACTGGAAGTTCAAAGTGGCACTTCATGGCAAAGAACTCTTTGAGGATCTGAAAAAAAAATTATTGAGCTGCAACATGATGGCCAAGACCATACAGTTTAACGGGACAGGTTCCATTTAGAACAGGCCTCTCCATGGTCAACCAAAGTTGAGTGCACATGCTCAGCGTCATATCCAGAGGGTGTCTTTGGGAAATAGACATATGAGGGCTGGCAGCATTGCTGCAGAGATTGAAGGGGTGAGGGGGTCAGCCAGTCAGTGCTCAGACCATATGTCGCACACATATCAATATATATGCATCAAATAGGTTTGCATGGCTGTCGTCCCAGAAGGAAACCTCTTCTAAAGATGCTGCACAAGAAAACCCGCAAACAGTTTGCTGAAGACAAGCAGACTAAAGACATGGATTACTGGAACCATGTCCTGTGGTCTTAGGAGACCGAGATAAACTTATTTGGTTCAGATCTTGTCAAGAGTGTGTGGTGGCAACCATGTGAGGAGTAAAAAGACAAGTGTGTCTTGTCTAAAGTCAAGCATGGTGGTGGGAGTGTCACCTAAACCCTATTGAGCATCTGTGGGGCGTCCTCAAATGAAAGGTGGAGGGGCGCAAGGTCTCTAACATCCACTAGCTCTATTATGTCATCATGGAGGAGTGGACGAGGACTCCAGTGGCAATCTGTGAAGCTCTGCTGATCTCCATGCCCAAGAGGGTTAAGGCAGTGTTGGGAAATAATGGTGGCCACACAAAATATTGACACTTTGTGCCCAATTTGGTCATTTCCACTTAGGGGTATACTCACTCTTATTGCCAGCGGTTTAGACATTAATGGTTGTGTGTTTAGTTAGTTAGAGGGAATAGCAAATTTACACTGTTATACAAGCTGTACACTCACTGCTTTACATTGTAGCAAATTATCATTTCTTCAGTGTTGTCACATGAAAAGATAGAATACAATATTTACAAAATTGTGGGGGGTGTATTCGCTTTTGTGAAATACTGTGTGTATATATATATATATATATATATATATATATATATATACAGTATATATATACTATAAATTAAGGCATGATATTTTGGCACGGTGCAAAATGGATAATTGTTTCACTAATTGAACTACCGTATTTTTCGGACCATAAGACGCACTTTTCCCCCCCAAAAAATATGGGGGAAAATCTCCCTGCGTCTTATAGTCCGAATACTGAATGGACAGCCCCCCCCCCCCCCCTTGTCACGCCATTTAACATACCTGGGATAGAACACGTGCGCAGATTGTAGGCAGCCGGCGCCATCAGCGGGCGCACGGTATCAGACTGGTCCACGGCGGGATACCGTATTTTTCAGATCGGCATGTACGGCTACTGTTCAGCGTATCACACAGCAAGGGAAGGGGGCGGGCGGCCTACATAAAAGAAGCCCCAGGGAGCTTTGCAACAGGTCCAGTGCGCGGAGGTACGCCCACACAGCATCATTATGTGTAACTCCGTGCACTCTGCCTATTCTCCTGTTGCTGAGTCAGCTGCCCAATATAGTGAGCCCTCATTGGTCGCTACCTTACAAGTCCCAAAGCACCTGTTTACAGCATACAGCATCTGTACAGCTTAAAGTACACTGCCATAAACGTAAAAAGGCTACTTTACATTACTTGGTAAATAGATATTATGGTAACACTGACCAGGTGCCAGCCCAGCTACCCACTTTAGGGACCAAATTTTATTAAATATTTCAGTACACATTTGGGTCAGAATTATTTTTTTCTCGTTTTTCTCCTCTAAAACCTAGGTGCGTCTTATGGTCCGCAAGATACCGTAGCTCGTATTTCAGGTCACAGCAAATTTATATATTTTATTTTAATAAAATGCATTGAATTCTTAAGTTATATTTTCTAAAGTACACTTCAGCAAATGTGAATATTTCTACTTTAAGTGAAATGGCCTGCCTTCTGAATGTCTCAAATTTTTCAACCCTGGCATTTATCTTGAAGTCCCAGACGCTCCATGGAAGGTGACCAATAAGTACCTGGAGAAAACCAGGATCAATTTGGTCCGATGAAACTGGTCTTCAGACAAGTTTCATCAGGCCGGTCTGATCGTGTGTACGCGGCCTCAGTCAACAATGGCATCTCCCATATTCCTATCAGGACAGGTTCTCTTTCAAAGTAACCTAAGTGGAATTTGACACTTCAACACAGCTGCAAGTTTAACAAATAGCATTACCGAATGCCTGTAATTTTTGCTAAAAGTTTCTCTTAGCCTTAATCACTGAAATAAGAGGACATTTGGCGCGGGAGATTACAATGATGTCGGCTCACTTTAACCCTGTGAGGCTGTTGTGGCACAGTTATTAGAATGATTTATTTTCCCAGCTCTGTCGTATGTCACTTCTGCCACCTTCTGTGCCACCCCAACAAGTCAAAACCGCATTCTACCTCAATTATTTTTAATTGTTGACAGATTTCACTCACACGTTCTGTAAGCTTTTTTTTTTTCTCAGCCCCAGCTTGAGAACTTAACAAAAGCAAACTTGGCCACACATGGGTGGCAACATGAGGCTAATGCATGGATACACTGTCCATTTTACATTTGTG
This sequence comes from Rana kukunoris, assembly GCA_029574335.1. Taxonomy (NCBI): domain Eukaryota; kingdom Metazoa; phylum Chordata; class Amphibia; order Anura; family Ranidae; genus Rana; species Rana kukunoris. The sequence continues at coordinate 36,229,237 of CM056056.1, forward strand.
ACTCACCAAGGAATGCTGGCATTGAGCTGACCCACATACCCAGAGTGGAAAAGTCTAAGTCCAACGGGCAGCTTCCAGCGGTGAAGGATATAGATACTGGAGAGCTGCCACGCTTGTTGCACAAAAGAGCCATGCATATGTTCCTACAGGGAAAGTGCACAGGGTTTAACAAAGGATTAATGTAAAAGTGCCTGTGCCAGGGAAAGTCGAGACAGACACTACTCATATACAGTGCTATTATTAAAAGACTGCTACAGGCAAATAGACAAAACACCCTGTAGATCCATATTGTAATATTTTAGAAGCTGTGAAATCATTGTAATTCACCAAATTACCTGTAATGTGTCATTTATATAAAGTTGTCACATGCTGACATCTGAAATAAGGCATTCAGAGGCCATTGCTGTATGCTTAGAGTAGCACCCTGGTGCTTCTCTTCCAGTAGGAGGACTGGTAAGCCTCATCCTGACCAGAAACGCCTCCCTTTTGACATGTTGGCTGTTGTTCCCAGCACTTTGTAGGCTAACAGAGCTTATGGTTTCCTCATTACACAACATAATACAAGGAAAAAAGGTAAATACCTGCCAAAACAATTTGGGATAGAAAAGTTTAGAACCTCTGGCAACTTAAAAAAATGTATATACACATTAGAAAAATGTCCCCTCACTTCCTGCATGCTTAACTAAAAACAAAGTAAGAGTTACTTTTACCACTTGCCGACCACGTCGGTCCGTGCAAGGGGGATAATGCACACGTGTGCCCGTGGGTCCTGCGGACTCGATGTCTGCCGGCGACCCACGATCGCGGTGAGTAGAGGCAGAACGGTAGCTGCCTATGTAAACAAGGTGATTTCCCGTTCTGCCAGATGACACGACAGTGATCGGGAACAGTGATCTTATTCTCTGTCATGTTCCAGTGAGCCTATCTCCACCTACAGTTAGAAAACACAAGGAAAGGCTTCTCAATACTTATGCGAGAAAATAAAACACTACACCCCCAATCGCACTCTCCGATCAACTAACCAAAACCTCCTCTAAATCCCTGAGTCCCACTACAAATCGAAGGGAGAACGAAGATTTGCAGTTCAAGGACCACGGCTATGGAACGCTCTACCAACGAACATCCGAATGGAAGAAAACCATCGGCCTTCAGGAAAAAAACATAAGACCTACCTCTTTTAAAGGATAAGGACGACACCGGATGTAAATAAGCGCCTTGAGGCAATTTAGTTTGGATTTGTTTCATTCACACTCACTCACTCACCCAGGGAACACACGTGACCCCTTGATCGCCCCCTAGTGTTAACTTCTTCCCTGCCAGCATCAGTTTTACATTGATCACTGCATTTTTATAGCACTGATCAATGTAATAATGTCACTGGTCCCCAAAAAGTGTAATTTGGGGTCATATTTGTCTGCCACCATATCGCAGTCCTGCTAAAAATCGCAGATTGCCGGCCAAAAAAAGTTTTCAAATCTATCCCGTAGTTTGTAGATGCGATAACCTTTGCGCAAACCAATTAATATACGCCTAATTGCAATTACTTTTTACCAAAAATATGTAGAAGAATATATATCGGCCTTTTTTTTTTTAATTGTCAGTGTTTTTTGTTTATAGCACAAAAAAAAAAAAAAATGCAGAGGTGATCAAATACCACCAAAAGAAAGCTCCATTTGTGGGGAAAAAAGGACATACATTTCGTTTGGGTACAGCATTGCACGACCACGCAATTGTCAGTTAAAATGATGCAGTGCCGTATCGCAAAAAATAGCCCGGTCATTAAGGGGGCAAATCCTTCCAGGGTGAAGTGGTTAACAGGACCAAACAGAGCAATAGAAACATGGCAGAACTTCTAACCTTTTCCAACTCTACTAAAAAAGTGCTTTTACTGTTTTCCACTTTCGAGAGATTCTTGTATTTCCTATACTGGTGTGAATACACATAAAAATTCATAAATCGGTTACAAACAGCAATAGAAACCTGACAGATTCCAACCTTTTTGCTATCAAAAATAGGATTCTTGACTTAAAGCGGAGGTTCACACAAAAAGTGAACCTCTGCTTTTTGCATCCCTCCCCCCTCCGGTGTCACATTTGGCACCTTTCGGAGGGGGGGTGCAGATACCTGTCTGAGACAGTTATTTGCACCACTTCCGGGTTCTGACTCCCGAGTCCAGCCTTGTGACGTCATCCCCCGCTGTCTTCTGGGAAACACTGTTCCCAGGAAAGAGCAGGGACCAGTGACGGTGCGCCACGCCATGATCCTTGCGCATGCACAAAAGAGGAATCGGGCAGTGAAGCCACATTGGCGGAGAAAGCAGCCGAGGACCGAGCGATTACTCAGCCTCGTCTGCTGACATCGAGGGTGTGATGGACAGGTAAGTTTTCATTTTTTTAAAGTCAGCAGCTGCCGTATTTGTAGCTGCTGGCTTGAAAAAAAAAACAGGTGGACCTCCGCTTTAACAGTAAAATCTATTTTTTTTTTAAGTACATTACATAACACATTATTGTGATGCCGCGTACACACGATCGTTTTTCGGTATGAAAAAAAAACGATGTTTTTAAAAACGTCATTTAAAATGATCGTGTGTGGGCTTCACATCGTTTTTCATCTTCTGAAAAAAAATTGTTTTTCGGGTTGTAAAAAATGATCATGTGTGGGCTAAAACGACGTTAAAAACGACGTTTTAAACCCGCGCATGCTCAGAAGCAAGTTATAAGACAGAGCTTGAATGGAATTTCCCCTTTAGAGTGCCGTCGTACAGTACGTGTTGTACGTCACCACGCTTTGCTCGTCATTTTTTTTTAAAACGATGGTGTGTGGGCAACGTCGTTTTTATTGATGAAGTTGGAAAACTTTGTTTTTTTCCATGATGGAAAAACGTTATTTTTTTCCATGCCGAAAAGTGATCGTGTGTACGCGGCATTAGTCTTTAACCGTTGGTTATATACAGCTGCCTTCAGGTGATTGGACATTCCATTTATTGCCCCTCCCACTCCCAGCTAGCCTCAGTTTTTGTTGCAAGCATTAGGGAGATCATAAAGGAAAGAGGGGAGGGACCTATGTCCTGTTTTGCGTTAAAAAAATGATTTTTACTGGTAAGTCAAAATCATGTGAGTTCTGTCCATGTGCACTAATACAGCTACACTGACCTTAATGCCGCGTACACACGATTACTTTTCGGCATGAAAAAAAACGACATTTTTAAAAATGTAATTTAAAATGAATCGTGTGTGGGCTTCACATCGACCAAAAATTTGAGCATGCTGCATTTTTTAACGTCGTTTTAAAAAATGTTGTTTTTTCGGTTGTAAAAAATTATCGTGTGTGGGCTAAAACAACGTTAAAAACAATGTTTTAAACCCGCGCATGCTCAGAAGCAAGTTATGAGATGGGAGCGTAAATGGAACTTCCCCTTTAGAATGCCGTTGTACGTGTTGTAGGTCACCGCGCTTTGCTCACCATTTTTAAAAACGATGGTGTGTGGGCAACGTCGTTTTTAATGATGAAAACTATGTTTTTTTAATGCCGAAAAGTGATTGTGTGTACGCGGCATAAGTGTACTGGTAAGTCAAAAATCATGTTTTCTTAGTCATACAGTAACGTACGCAGGATCCTTAGTCCCGATACCGATACCAGTATAGGTATCAGGACCGATACTGAGCATTTGCGGGAGTACTTGTACTCGCGCAAATGCTCCCGATGCCAGATCCGATGTTCCCTGCGCTGATTAACTAGGCGGTGGCGGCATGGCATGGCTGCATATACGGTATGTGGGGACATGGCTGCATTTATGGGGGTACATGGCTGCATTTATGGGGGTACATGACTGCATTTATGGGGGGACATGGCTGCATTTATGGGGGGACATGACTGCATATATGGCGAGACTTGGTTGCATTTATGGTGGAGACATGGCTGCATTTATGGGGGGGCATGGCTGCATATATGGGGAGACATGGCTTCATTTATGGGGGGACATGACTGCATATATGGGGAGACATGGTTGCATTTATGGGGGAGACATGGCAGCATTTATGGGGGAGACATGGCTGCATTTATGGGGGAGACATGGCTGCATTTATGGGGGGACATGGCTGCATTTATGGGGGGACATGGCTGCATTTATGGGGGAGACATGGCTGCATTTATGGGGGAGACATGGCTGCATTTATGGGGGGACATGGCTGCATTTATGGGGGGACATGACTGCATATATAGGGAGACATGGCTGCATTTATGGGGGAGACATGGCTGCATTTATGGGGAAACATGGCTGCATTTATGGTAAAGTAGTATGATGATGAGCGCATATACATAAACACTGAGACTGTCAAATACAGTCTATCAAAAACAAAGTGCAATCCGTGCTAAAAGTGCAAGTGCATAAATATCAAATGATAAAAAGTTCCATCCGTGGTGTTGCAGCTAATTCTGTGAAATATGTGACTTTCCTTAGGTAAATGAGCTCACATTGCGCTTACCTTAATAAGGCAATGAATAAGCCTTAGGTTTGTGTGGCACTTTCTTGGGTCTCCAGTAGGTGTCCCTCTATCCTCTCTATGAGATGGTATAGTAATCCTGGTTGGGGTCCAATGCACCAGGGTATGGGAAAGGGAGGTTTCCAGTGGTGCTCAAATGAAGAAGAGTAGTGCCATAGTGAAGTATATAGGTGCGATTTTAATAATAAAAAATAGAAACTTACATCAAAGTTTTAAAACAGTCGAACTAACGATCAGATTACACGATTACATGTTTACTTCCGGTTCCGGTAAGACATGGCTGCATTTGTGGGGACACATTTAAAAAAAAGTATCGATATTCGGTATCGGCGAGTACATGAAAAAAAGTATCGGTACTTGTACTCGGTCCTTAAAAAGTGGTATCGGGACATCCCTATCTTTAACCATGGGACGTCCAAAATAATCTAACCAAAGGGTGGACAACACTGCAAATAAACACTAACTGAACCATGTAACAATGAATCAAGAAGGGCTTGATAGACTGAACACAGCTTGTAGCACATTACGCCCCAAAACTGGCATCAAAAGTAGCCTGAACATCTACCTGGTAAAACTTGACAAAGGTCTGAGCAGAGGACCCAGTGGCAGCCTCGCAAATCTGAGAAACGGATACCTGATGCTCAAAAGCCTACAAAGCACTAACAGATTTGGCAGGATGTACCTTCACTGTAGACAATAGGCTCCAATGATGAAAAACAAAAAGGGAGTCTGATTGTCTAAAAGAGGCTGTAGCGCAGATGTAGACTCCCACAGCGAATACCATGTCAAAACAGTGGAGATAAAAATCTTTGGGATGTTTCAGAGCAGAACATAAGGGGGGAGTGATAATGTCCTAGTTAAGGTGAAAAGAGGAAAACATCTAAGGGAAAAAAAGAGGCCTTAGGCCTCATGACAACCTTGTTCTTGTGTAACACTGCTGAAGGCTCTTTTCAGGAAAGGGCCGTTGACTCAGAGACTCTCCGCACAAGGGTCATAGGTTTACTATTGGGATTGACTATTTTTTCAGGAAACTCTCCTGAATAGTATATAGCTGAGCAAAACATTTTGGAGGAAAAAAAAAATATTTTTCGTTTATGTTTTTTTTTTTTTTTTTTCAGAAATTCAGGAAATTCAAAAAGTTTTTTTTTTTCGTTTGTGTTTCATTCATTTTTTTTATTTTTTCGGAAATTCGAAAAAAAAAAAAAAAGTTTCCGCTTTTTTTTTTTTGTGGAAATTCTATTACCCTTTAATAGAATGTTTAAAATAGCACTCATTTTTAAATGGAGTAAAAGTTTGAAGTGATTTTTTTTTTTTTTTTTACAAAAACAAGCCTCCCTCTCGGAGGGGGCCCTACTCTTGTAGCAGCCTCCCATGGGATTCAAACCCATGGACCTTGGCATTGGAGCCCAGCCAAGCTAGGCGTTACACCACCAAAATTTGTTAATACGAAAATTAGGAATTAACGAATTTCAGAATGTTTGTTAAAAAACAAATTAGAAACTAAACGAATTGCACATGTGTAGCAGATATGAGCAATTTTAGGAAAACCCCTTGTTGGAGACCAGCTCTATGGCTGCAACTGACCATTTAGGCCTCATGCACACAGACGTTTATTGGCTTAAAAATCTCAAGCAGAAACTTTCTGGTCGCATGCCTGGGGAGCCACAGGTGCCGCATACAAGTGCTAATATGTATGCCATACATTCATGTGCTGATATCTGTTGATGTAGCAACAGGTGGGGTTTACACGAGTATGGACACATACCGCCATTGATTTTATCGGTGGCTGTATGTGGCTCCCTGGGGCACAGTAAAGCTTTGGGGATTTATGCTTGAGGATTTTTAAAAGGAGAAGTATAGCCAAAGCTTGTTTGGCTGTACTTCTCTTATGGATCACAAGAATGCAATTAGTTTTGCACTCCTTTGACCCGTTTTCGGCAGAGAGCAGATTCTACTGACGTCACCAATGTCAGTCCAGGCACCGTGTCATCCTAACCACGAAGTCTGCAACTGCCTAACACCCGGCTCATCCTCTCAGTGAGCCGCTGAGAGCCTGAGACGGCTGCTCCGCTCCCTCCACAGCTCAGTGCTCCAGTGAGCGAGGAGGGAGAAGAGCAGAGAGCTGTGACTGACACTCTGCAGCTCTCTGCTCACAGAGCTATGAAAACTGTGCAATCTGCGATAGTCAATCACTTGGTTCTCAGTGTAGAGGTGTCGGGGGACAGATGCAGCACCGGACCGATGCTGCATCCACCTAGGTAAGTATTAATCAGGAAAACAATATTTTCCTTTACTTCTCTTTTAAGCTTATAAACATCCAGGTACCTGAGACCTTAAAATGTTGCAGCCTGCACCTCTCTATAGCCTTGATATAGGATCAAGCCCTGCACTAACTGTGGCAGAGGTCTTCATACCCTGGTCAGGATTTACGTAGCCAGACCAAATCCTAGTTCCGTCCTTCATGTTTGGTATACCCTCAAAGGGGTCTTCAGGGATAAGGATCTGCCTGTTGGCAAACTACAGCCTTGGAACTGTCTAGCACCCTGCAGCTAACACAAGAATATTTTCCACTTGCCAGGATTTGGCACCATGTGGTATCCAGAGCCAAAAGCAAATGAAACAGGCAGGCCCTGCATATTCTTCAGGTGGAGTGCAGGCAACATTCACCGAAGTCTTAGCCAAGGAGTCAACCGATCCGTAAACTGCAGAAAGAAACCACAATGGTTTTGGTGCAGACTGGAAACCTAATAGAGGAACCCTTTGAAGTGAAAACCTCCACATGAAAGACGTAAGCTTCTCTCGATAGAGAGGAGAGAAAAAAAACACACCAGCAGCAAAAAGGAGACTAGCTGGGGTGGGTTTTATATGGAATGTCTCTGCTGTTTTCTCTTTTTGTAAGTGTCCGATCATCTGAAGATGACTGCAAATAACCCATGGTTAAATTGATACTAACGTTTCGTTCCCGACTACTCCTGTTTGCCTGTGACCCTGACCCTTGGCCTGTCCCTTGGTTATCCTCGTCTGCCTGTTGTCCCAACCTTGGCTTACCCTTCACTATCCCTTGTGTCCTGAGTGGCTGCTTCCCCTCTCTCCCTACGGAGCGTAACCTGGGGGACTCCAGGGGCCACGACCTGGGTTCAGTTGCAGTGAAGGCCATCCTCACCACTAGAGGCTGTGGTGAACACCTGCTAGACCTTAGACTCTGTGCCCTGGGGAATCTTGGGCTCAGGCTTCCTGTCCATCCGCAGCAGTCTTCTATTGGGTTCACTACCCTGGTGCACCTCTGACCCCTACGGGGTGCACTTGTCACCTGGTCACAGGTGACCATACAAGGTTATTCAATCAATGAATAGTTTCTGGACAGCAGATATTTATTATTTGTTGTTTTGTTTGTTGTTTTAGGATCCTGTACCTTGATACCTCATCATATAATGCTTGTTGTTCTAGTATAGAAAGAGTTAAATTAGAAAGCTGTGAATGCACATTTAAATTGTAATGTACCTGGAAGTCCTGTAGAATGCTTTGTAATATTATTACTGTATAAATAAAACATTCCTACTTTATAGAGTTAGCGACTTTCCTCCGCGTACTGTAAGTAAGCGAATGTGCAAGGAGCTCCTTCTTTTCCCTTAAAGCAGATCCAAAGTCTGTAATATAATCAAACAGTGGCATTATATTAGCCTACACAAATTTTTTATACTACCACCAAGGGATAGAGAATAACTAAAATAAGATTGACCATAACCAGCGCGCGCCATCCCTATACAGAGGAACCTGTGCTATAGTTTTAGTGTACAATTTTCCTTCCTGCTAACAGGAGAGCAGAGCACTTCACTCTACAGCCCGCTGTTTCCGTCGTCTAGATGCTGCTGCAACTCCGCAGCCTCGGGGCAGAGTTAGGTATATTCTACCAGACAGCAATTACACATCCTCTTTTCACTAACCTGCATTGTTATTCTGTGAGAATTGTCTGCTCTTCCTTTATGTTGTATTTTGATGCTGTAATCTGTGTGTCATTGCTTTAGCTTATCTTGCGTTCCAAACTGGATAGCTTAGTATAACAATATACGACAAGCATTATATTTATATAGGAATTGCACTTGCAGATTAATATATTTACATCGGTAGCATGGTTTATTTGTATTCCGCCTACATTTTAACTAGATTATTTTAAAATTATCTCGAAATACACAAGATATTTTACCAATATAGTATATATTCTGTGCTGATAATTTGCATGCTGATAGGAGGAGAAGGCAAGAGGATGGCATTATCAGTCTGCTGTTTTTCCTTTTATTATCCTGTTGCACACTTGGGTAGGACAACACCTGTAATTGTTTATTAAAGGGGTTGTAATGCCGCGTACACACGATCGGTTTGTCTGATGAAAACGGTCTGATGGACCGTTTTCATCGGATGAACCGATCGTGCGTGGGCCCCATCGTTTTTTTTATCCATCGGTGAAATAACTAGGAACTTGTTTTAAAATTATCTGATGGTTAAAACACCGATAGAAAAAATGATCGTCTGTGGGCACGTCCATCGGTTAAAAATCTATGCATGCTCAGAATCAAGTCGACTTATGCTTGGAAGCATTTTCTCAGCACGTTGTTGTGTTTTTTACGTCACCGCGTTGGACACGATCGTTTTTTTAACTGATGGTGTGTAGGCAAGACTGATGAAAGTCAGCTTCATCGGATATCCATAAGGGGCGCAGGGGCGCCATTACCCCACAGTGCCCAACGTTAGTTTGCCAAATAAGAAAGCTAATCGTAAAATGATTTATTTTGAAATAAATGGTAATATGACTAACATTTTTTTTACTTTTTGTAAGAAAAAAGGGGTTTTGGGACTTTAAATAAGGCAGTGACCTGGTAGAGTCTTATGCCTCCATTCCTATCTATATGAGAAAAATAAAAAGGGGTGGAACATTTAAATGAAGCATGCAATCAGTTAAAAGGTCAAAATGTATATATTTTGTGTATACCAGAGTAAAAATAGTAGTACATAATAGTGTTTAGTATCACAGTATAATACATATAGAAACATATGAAACACAGTAGTGCATAACAGTGGAGAGAGATTGTGACTACACCACCTATTAGACTTCTTATTGCATGTAAAAATAAATGTCATCATTTGCAAAGAATTCATATAAACATGAGAATATTGAAAATGGGACATGATCGGTATAAACACGGCATGTACAAAATCTCGACGCGTTTCATGGAATTTTATCCACTCTTCAGAAGCAAGCATGTGTATATCTGAAATGAAAAGTATACGTTTCTAAGTAACTGTTTTAATGAGTAAATAACAAAAGAAAAAGGATAAAACGGACTGTGTGTTTCATTCATAACAAATAATAAAGTTAAACGATGTTAGTCATATTATTATTTATTTAAAAATAAATCGTTATGTGTGCGTGCACTGTGTGAGATGCCGGACTAATGGGTGTCTTTTTTTACAAGCATGTGATTTGAGCCTGAGGCACTAATTGGCTTGTCTTAGGTTGTCGTCGGGACGCAAAGCACTGCGCCCCAAACCCTCCCACTTTTGATTTTAGCAGATTAATATTCACCAACGCATTACACTGCCAGTTTCCAGGTTCTCATCCCGCTCAATCAGGAGGCTGAAGATTTGGAACCCAAAAAGAAGACCATGTTAACATGGAAGCTTCCGGGTATTGGGGGAACCGTTACAGCCCAGCTGTGGAAGGCTCCGTTTGTAGGTAAGTCTCACGACGTCCTCTGATGAGTGCGGACCTAGAGGGGTTTGTCTGCACCCCCCCAAATTTTTTTTAGCACCATCTGTCACTGCTGGATAGACAGAAATACAAATCTTTTTGGTAGGTAACATATTTTATCTTTTTATTTAGCATGCTTCCCTGCGGTCATCTATCACAATTGGATGCATGCAAGAATCATATATTTACTCTGATATAACAGTGCAGAATTAAAGGATATGTAAAGGTTTTGCCCTGATCCTCCTCTTCTGGGGTCCCTCAGCGGAACTCCTCCTCTTTTTGAGTGCCCTGTTGCAGAGCCGCTCTCCCTCTGGGCACTCCATTGATACAAACAGCAGGACTCAGCCCCGCCTCCGGCTCCAACTGTCATTGGATTTGATTGACGGCAGCGATAGCCAATGGCTGCGTTGCTATCAATCCTTTCAATCAGGACCCGAGACACCGGATGGAGCCCATCGCTGGAAAGATCGGGTTCATGTAAGTAAAAGGGGGGCTCTGGGGGGCTGCTGCATCACAGGAGGTTTTTCAGCTTAAAGCGGAGCTTCGACGTAAAAAAAAATATTAAAAGCCAGCAGTTACAAATACTGCAGCTGCTGACTTTTAATAAATGGAGTCCAGCAACATCGGCAGCAAAAGACGAGCAATCGTTCGCCTCTCAGCTGCCTTGCACCGCCATCATCGGTGAGGGAATCAGGAAGTGAAGCGTTGCAGCTTCACTGCCCGGTTCCCTACTGCGCATGCTGTGTTCTGGCAGCCGTGAGTGGAAGTTCTACTTTAGGGTGGAGCTCCGCTTTAATGCAAAGAAAGCATTAGGGTGAAAAACATTGAGGGTTTACAACCCCTTTAATATAGTATATTATATATTTGCCCATATTAAGCTCGGTTTGCTTTGGTTGTTACACCTGTACTGCACTCAGATTTCTGCCATGTTAGCATCCTGATCATACGTTGTTTCCTAACTTCTGAGTTTGCATAGCAGTGTAAGTACCAGAGCTTCTTTAATATCAAAGTACTCAACTAAAAGGTTTTGATATCTGATGATATTATGTACATTCAGAACCTGCCTGCATGTCTGTGTGTGGTCAGACAGTTGACAGGGAAGCTGTGGTCAAATGTTCGATTATCTCAGGCTGCCAAGTCAAAGAGTAATTAAAATTAAACCAAAAGACAAACCTAAACTATGAAAAGTCATAAAGCAGTAATTCAATACATAGGCCCGCTGAATTAGATGACATTAATATTCAGATTGTTATATACATGTAATCATGACTGGTACTCTTTAATATCAGATCTTTACATTTTTACAAACTATAAACATCATATTCTAGGAAAAAGCTGGGAGATTTTTGCAAATGACCTAAATCTCACAGTAAATTGATTGTGAAATGTATAAATATGTATTAAGGAAATACATGTCGGATTTTGAGTTCTTTACATGATCATGTCACCTACAAGGGTGTATGCTAGTAGACTAGCTTCCTGTGTCTCTTGGGGACTTGATCAATACAGGCTTATCTGTCTTTGCTCTTGGTGTCATCTCTGTAAGATAAGATAGATGACAAATTCAACATAAAAAGTGATATGTGAAGGCCAAGGGCACACCAAGCATTGGACACCTTATGCCGCGTACACACGATGAAAAAAACGAAGTTTTCTGTGAAGTAAAAAACAACGTTTTTGAAACGTCACTTTTCAAAGACGATGTTGCCTACACACCATCGTTTTTTCACAAAAAGCGAGGTTATGTTCACCACTCTTTTCCATTGAAGCTCGCTTCATAACTAGCTTCTGGGGTTGAAAAACGTCGTTTTAAACAACGTTTTTGCTACACACGGTGACTTTTTGTGAAACAAAAAACGACGTTTTGAAAAACGACACAAAAAATTCAAGCATGTTGGAATTTTTTTTTGGTCGTTTTTTTGAAGACAAAAAACAACGTTTTGCCCACACACGATCAATTTAAATGACGTTTTAAAAAACAACGTTTTTTTTTCATCGCAAAAAACGACCGTGTGTACGCGGCATTAGATGTACCCTGCATCTCCTGCAGAGTATTCCAACTGCCCACACAACCAAGCACAATCCTTATGATCTATGCTGTTCCTAGACAGCACAAATCATGAGTAAAGGCACGGAGCCAGGTGGCTCTGTACTTTGTGATGGGCATGATAGCCAATCAAAGCAATCCTAAATAAAAAAAAAAGTGTTTAATTTTAAGAGCATGCCCTTCCTTCTCTGTCGCATATAATTTTCCTGACAAAAATCATTGTAATGGGGCACATTGGCCTCCAATGTAAGGGGGTACACTAGCCACCAGTGTAAGGGGACACACTGGCCACCAATGTTAAGGGGGTACACTGGCCACCAGTGAAAGTGGACACACTAACCACCAATGTAAAGGGGTACACTGATCAATGTAAAGGAGGTATACTGACCACCAATGTAAAGGGGACACACTGGTCACCAGTGTAAAGGGGCACACTACTCCCATTGACCACCAACAAAATGGCAGCATTGACCACTAATGTAATGAGGCACACTGACCACCAATAAAATGGGGGTACACTAACCACCAATAAAAAGGTGGCACACTGACCACCCATGGAATGGGGCACACTGGCTACCAATGTAAGGGAGCACACAGACCACCATTATAGGAGGGAACACATATCACACTTGCCATCAATGTAATAGGGGCACACTGGCAATCAATGTTATTACAACACACTAACCACCAATAGGATAGGGGCACTTTGACCACCAATGGAATGGGGCACACTGGCTATCAATGTAAGGTGGGCACACTGACCACCAGTGTAAAAGGGCACACTGCTCCCACTAAACACCCACAAAAAGGCAGCACGCTGACCATCAGTGTAATGAGGAGATACTGATCACCTATGAGATGGGTTGAGGGCACACTGACCACCAGTAAAATAAGGGCATACTGATCACCAATAAAATGGGGGCACAGACCACTTTTGCTCCTGCTGACCAGCAATAAAAAGGGCACTATGACACATACTGCTGACCACTGCAACCTGGGCATTGTGTTGTACATAGCAAAGTACTTACCGCTATACATTTCATACTATTGACCAAAGTGTTTTATTGTCCCAACAGTTTTGGTTGCTTTATAGTTTATGACTATTTTACTGAAGTTTTCCTTAAGGGAGCCCACTCCATACTAAAGTCACAGGGGCACACTGAACACCTAGCACATAGCACAATGGCTGCAAAGATGTCAGTGCGTTACCTCACCAGTAAATGAACAGTAAAAAAAAGGTAAGCCACTGCCCCCACCTATAACTGGCCTGCAGCAAGGAGCATTGGGAGGCAACATGTTAGAAAAATGCCAAGAAAAATTCCAAGCTCACTTACCGACCAGCCCACGGACAACAAAATTAACCTGTCTAACAATATGCATTAAGGTAGCTTTAGAAAAGTGTAAGCTCTTTGTCCATATGCTGGTTTATTTTTTTAAATATGAACCTTTAGTTTCATGTGTATGAGGGGAACATCTTAGGTAAATGATCTTAAATATGTTGCCACCACCCCTGGTAGACAAAGAAAGAGAATTCGAGGGATCCCCCGAAGTGGGGCTTTGAAGGCAACAAAAATTTATAGTGTTTTATACAAAATATATCATTTTATTTATAAATAACAAAGTATCAAAAAACACAAAAGTTAAAAGAAACAATGGATATGCAACTTATAAATGATCCACGTGGTAAGTACCAGGCCCTACGCGTTTCGGGTATTCCCTTCTTCAGGGGCCGAAGTCTGTATGGGATCTAGTAAATTTATGCAGAAAAACATAATAAGAAAATAAATATACATAGACAGGAGGCAAAATACATATACAGGTGCAATAAATCAAATCCATACCAATAAAAATGCTTTTAAAGTTGCAGATCATTGGAGGGGTGTATCAACCATGGCGTGGGGATTTCCAAGATGGAAGGGAAATAGGAAGACCTGGGTGCTGTGTTTCACACGGCCACCTGGACCAAAACTGTCACAGAGCAATATACTGTCCTATAGATAAAGGACAGTGTGTGTAAAAAACTTTTTATATATATAAGTATCTTGTAGTTGGCTAGAATAACAGGAAACACAAGAACAAAAAACAAAAAAATATCAAAAAGCACATACCAAGAATTAAGGAGTGCAGATGGTAGTCAAGCCTTTAGAGTTGCGGGCGGGCATAGGCACTGAAAATCTGTATATAATAGCACAGGGAGTGATCAGAAGAGATAGCCATGATTAGGGCCAAGAAATCACGCTAATTAGACCTGGGTCAAGTTACTCACATGAAGGTGTAAACAGGAGCAGCATAGCAGCCTTCTGCCATGTCAGGCTTGTCAGGGAGGGGGGACGTTTAAATATAGTAGGACGGTGGGCGGGTATAAGAGGTGGACGTGATTTGGTGACGTGGCATCACACAATAGGTCCACGAGTCAAAAATACAATGATGCAAATCGCGTCATGTAAGGGCACAAAGTCAGGGCGGAAGTGAGATGTATGATCACCGCCGCCCGGACATCCGCAAATGAAATTGTGATGACGCTGATCGCGTCGTAAGAAGGCAAGGAGTAAGGGCGGAAGTGAGAAATGTAAACACCGCCGCCCAAAAAGACCAGTGTCAAGGCGTAAGCCCCGTCAGCACACCACACAGATCATCTGCATGGTGGGCGGGGCTGGTATAACGGCAATCATAGGGCGTCAGGGCGGAAGTGAGGTGTATAGTCACCGCTGCTCAGGGACCTGGAGGGAAAGTTTTGATGACGCTGATCGCGTCATAGGAAAACAGAGTAAGGGCGGAAGCGAGAAGTATGATCACCGCTGCCCAGCGTCGTGACGTAACCCCCGACAATACACCACGCAGATCATCTGCGTGGTGGGCGGGGCCAACGCAGCGTCGGTCACAAGATCTTATAGGACTGTATTAGTGAGACAGAAGGACAGGGATAGCATAGTGACCAGAGTCACGCCATGACATGGCTGACTATAATGACAAGGAGGGGGTAGGGTTCAACATCCTTATATTGGGCGCATGGCAGCGCTAATGAGCTGCATAAGAGGTCACCGCTGCCCAAATGCACAAACGGGAAGCGGGGCCAGGCAGATTTTTAGAAGGAAAATGAAAAATGAAAAAGAATTAGAGAGAGCTAAAGTAAAGTAAATATAGTATGCCTATGAATAAACTCCCTTGGAAAGGCTACAAGGTAAAGGCTGATTAGACTACAATATGATAATTTTGTAAAAAGTAAGAGTATATAAGGGATATGTTTTGGTATAAAAAGACCACACATATCTAATTAAAGATAGTGGGCCGGCAGTGAGGTCCAGGGAAGGGGTGGAAAGGACAAAAGTTATGTCATTTGCATCTCCTTCACGGCGCAACTATAGACCCAAAGGCTGTCTACACTGTAGAAAATGTGTGACAGCCAGGTCAAAAATAAGCCGTCCCCTAGAGAAGGGGCGGCTTACGTGCGCCGGGCCAAGTGAACACAGAAGCTCCAGTAATCAGATCCGCGCCAAGGATGAGAAACCAACAATGAAATGCACCGGCAAAAGGTAAATACAAGAGAATGAACAGAGACGGCACAGTGATAATTGTATACCACGAACACATACAGTACAGTATACATATTTAATACATATTAAAGTAGATGAGGGCAAATATAAGGCGGTCATAATAGAAAGTAGATGGAAAATACACCTCAGTCCCCCTCCCATCCACCAGAGGAGAAATCCTCCAAAAAGGGCCTGAAGCTTATCTGTTCATTGAGCCCCGGAGGAAGGCTGGCTTCGAGGTCAGCAATCCAACGGGTCTCATACTGTAGTAGGGTTTTATTCCAGTCTCCACCTCTGGGGTTGGGGTGAACCCTGTCCAGAATCAGGAATTTAACCCCAGGAAAATGACCATCATGTTGTAGCAAAATGTGGCGCCCCAGTGGTAGATCTGGATTGGCAGTGCGCATAGCATGTAGATGTCGGGAAGCCCGTTTGAAAAAGGTCAATTTGGTTTTGCCAACGTAAAACATATCACAATTGCAAGTCAACAAATACACCACACAGAGAGTTTTGCAATTGGCAAAGTGTCTCGGTCTGTGTAGTCGTCCATTAGGTAGAATGGTTCTCTGATCGATATTAATATAGCGACAAATAGAACATCCTCCGCATGTGTAAGTGCCCTTCCTTTTACAGGGGTCCTTTCTAAAGATCCCTTTGAATTCGCTGTTGACTAGCTGGTCTCCAAGGGAGCAAGCCCGACGATATGTGATCGCGAGCTCCTTTGGGACGAATGGTCCTACATTGGGATCAATGGACAGTAGATGCCAAAATCTTTTAAAGATCTCTCTCATTTTTTGATGTTGAGAATGGTATTTGGTAATTATTCTCGTAACATCGTTTTTATTATTCGATTTTTTAGGTTGGCTAAGCAGAGACTGCCTAGAATGTCCATTGGCCCGTTGGAACGATTTTTTGACACATTTTTTAGAATAGCCTCTTTGTCGAAGTCTTTCCCTAAGGGCTGCTGCCTCTAGTAGGAATACTTCCTGGGAAGAGCAATTGCGTTTCAGACGCAGATATTGACTATAGGGTATTGATTTAATCAATGGTGTAGGATGAGCACTGGTGGCATGTAAAACCGTATTGCCTGCTGTAGGTTTCCTAAAGAGGCCTGTGGCTAAGGATCCATCTAGGTTCTTGGATAAGGTTACATCCAAGAAAGTGATTTGTGTATCACTAGATGTCACCGTGAACTTCAAATTTGAATTATTGGAGTTCATAATGGACATAAATGACTTGAGGTCATCAGTCGATCCCTCCCAAATCATGAGGACATCGTCTATGTAACGAAACCATGCAGTAACTAGATGAACAAAAGGCTGGACAGTAGTGCTAGTCAAAAATGATCTCTCCCACTCCCCCAGGTACAGGTTGGCATACGATTAGTTTCATGTGCATTTCTGAAATTCTTTCTTGTGGTACAATAATTAAGGAGTATTTTGTGGGTAAATGGACTGTGGCACATACACTATATTGCCATAAGTATTGGGACACCTTCCTTTACACGCAAATGAAATTTAATGGCATTCCAGTCTTAGTCCGTAGAGTTCAATATTGAGTTGGCCCACCCTTTTCAGCTATAACAGCTTCAACTCTTCTGGGAAGGCTGTCCAAAAGGTTTAGGTGTGTGTCTATGGGAATGTTTGACCATTCTTCCAGAAGCGCATTTGTGAGGTCAGGCATTCATGTTGGACAAGAGATCCTGGCTGACAGTCTTTCTTGTAATTCATCCCAAAAGGTGTTCTATCGGGTTGAGGTCTGGACTCTGTTCAGGCCAGTCTATTTTCTCCACCCCAAACTCTCTCATCTATGTCTTTATGGACCTTGCTTTGTGCACTGGTGTGCAGTCATGTTGGGACAGGAAGGGGTCATCCCCACACTGTTCCCACAAAGTTGGGAGCATGAAGTTGTCCAAAATGTCTTGGTATGCTGACACCTTAAGAGTTCCCTTTTCTGGAACTAAGGGGCCAAGCCCAACCCCTGAAAAGCACCCCATGCCATTGTCCCCCCTCCACCAAACATAGAAACCAATTCCACTAAGTTCTCTACACACTGTTGCTGTGCTAATCTGAAGTTTTGAGGTCTGTACTGTAGCTATTGACTCTGCAGACAGTTGACGACTTCTGCGCACTGTGTGCTTCAGCATGCGCTGATCCCACTCTGTAATTTTACTTGACCTACCACTTTGTGGCTGAGTTGTTGTTCCCAGTTACTTCCACTTTATTACAATACCATGAACAGTTGACCGTGGAATATTTAGTAGCAAGGTAATTTCATGGATGGACTTATTGCACAAGTGGCAACCTATCATGGTACCATGGTTGAATGCACTGAGCTCCTGAGAGCGACCCATTCATTCACAGTAGAAGCAGTCTGAATGCCTAGGTGTTTGATTTTATACACCTGTGGCCATGGGGGTGATTGGAAAACCTGAATCCAATGATTCGGAGGGGCGTCTCAATACTTTTGGCAATATAGTGTATGTGCATTATGCACTGCAAGTAAGCTTAGGCAATATGTTATGTTCATTTAGGCCACATCCAATATCCAGTGGCGTTTTGCTACACCCACTCTTTCCACTACATGCACCGCCTGTTTATGTCTGAGAATGCTGCTTGTGCCATGGGAATTAAAGAATATATTGTGGCTGCTAAAGGACTGTGGTAGATTTGTGTCATGTATACATACAGCGAATAGAATCAGTTTGTGACTTCAGAGAAAGGCGGGGTCCCCCGTTTACATCACTGAGTGGCCCCGCCCTCAGCTATATAAGAGCTGTCATCTAGAAGAAACGTCAGTCGGCAGGAAGAGCTGTTGCGTTTTTGTTTGGTTCATCGGCGGAGTGAGATGTATTTATATCACAGGACATTTGTATTTATTATTTTTTAATGAAGGACTTGTCCCAAAGTGTCTCCTGTAAATTTGACTATTTTTGACACTTTTTTTTGTGAATCAGTAGGGGTACAATGTACCCGTTACCAATTCACATAGGGGGCTGGGATCTGGGGATCCCCTTGTTAAAGGGGGCTTCCAGATTCTGATAAGCCCCCTGCCCACAGACCCCCCACAAACACCGTGCAAGTGTCGTGGAGATGAGGCCCATGTCCCCATAAACATGGGGACAAGGTGCTTTGGAGGGGACCCCAATGCACCCTCATGTTGAGGGCATGTAGACTGGTACGGTTCAGGAGGGGGGTGATCTCTCACCCCCCCTCTTTTCCTGCAACCTGCGTGCTCGGAAAGGGCCTGGCATGGTAATGTTCTAAACATGGGAAAACTGCCCACATTTACAGGCATACTTTAGACACCAAATGGTGAAAATATAAGTAGCGCTAAAAAGTAATGCTGGATAATAAATATAAATAACACTCTAAAAGATGGTGAATTGATTGAGATGAAAAACAATAAGTGTCCACTGGTTGATGCGAGAAACATCAAAGAAAAACCGGAAAGTCCATTAATCATGGGTGTGTGGGTACGACATCAGCATGAACATTCTGTACTTAAATATAGGAGTAGATGGAATACTCTTACCAACTGTTGTTGATCTATATGCCAATGACAATAGATCAAAGGCGCATAGAATAGACTCCAATCTGCTCGGTAGTAGAGGACGCCCGACTGTAAACTTCACACAGGATGTCCAGAGAAGGATGCCGATCGTGAAGCGGGATCACACCGTGGAACGATGGGCTCAAGATACAACAGATGGCAGACACACCTGGAGATCTACTTGCTTCAAACCAGAATTGGAAGTGAATTCTATATCCTCTGAGGGAGCAGCACGCTCATGGAGTGTGAAAAAAGGTTTCCAAAAACAGGTCATTTAACGAAAACAAAAAACATGCTCCGATGGTGCAGGTAAATGAGGGATAGGTTTTTATTTAAAAAAAAAAAAATACATAAAAGTGATCACTGAGAATAAAATGATAAAAGCAATATGGGAAGTAAGTGTACCTGGCCCGACGCGTTTCGTCCTAGTGGACTTCAACTATGCCTGTTTTTGGAAATCTTTTTTCACACTCCATGAGCGTGTTGGTCCCTCAGAGGATATCGAATTCACTTCCAATTCTGGTTTGAAGCAAGTAGATCTCCAGGTGTGTCTGCCATCTGTTGTATCTTGAGCCCATCGTTCCACGGTGTGATCCCGCTTCACGATCGACATCCTTCTCTGGACATCCTGTGTGAAGTTTACGGTCGGGCGGCCTTTACTACCGAGCAGATTGGAGTCTATCCTATGCGCCTTTGATCTATTGTCGTTGGCATATAGATCAACAACAGTTGGTAAGAGTATTCCATCTACTCCCATATTTAAGTACAGAATGTTCCTTTTATGCTGATGTCGTACCTACACACCCATGATTAATGGACTTTCTGGTTTTTCTTTGATGTTTCTCGCATCAACCAGTGGACACTTATTGTTTTTCATCTCAATCGATTCACCATCTTTTAGAGTGTTATTTATATTTATTCTCCAACATTACTTTTTAGCGCTACTTATATTTTCACCATTTTGTATCTTATGTTTGTCACATTGTTTTTGTAGCTGCTTCCACATTGTTTCATGTTCCCAGTTAGCGCAGTTTTTCCTTTTTCCCTTTATACTTTAGACATCCCCAGACTTGATATTTAAAAGAATATACAAATGTTATTGTTTTACTTTAACCACTTAAGGACCGCCTCCTGCACATTTACGTTGGCAGAATGGCACGGCTGGGCACATGCACGTACAGGTACGTGCTGTGCTAGTACCCAGCCGTGGGTTGCGGGCGCGTGCTCCTGTGACCCAGTCTGAAGCTCCAGGACCGCAGGACTCCTGGACCCGATCACTGCTGGAGTTCCGCGATCGGTCCCCGGAGCAGAAGAATGGGGAGAGCCGTGTGTAAACACGGTATCCCCGTTCTTCACTGTGGTGGCGTCATCGATTGTGTGAGCCCTTTTATAGGGATACACAATCGATGACGTCACACCTACAGCCACACCCCCCTACAGTTGTAAACACACATTAGGTCACACTTCAGCGCCCCCTAGTGGGTAACTCCCAAACTGCACTGTCAATTTAACAATAAACAATGCAATTTAAATGCATCTTTTGCTGTGAAAATGACAATGGTCCCAAAAATGTGTCAAAATTGTCTGAAGTGTCCGCCATAATGTCGCAGTCATGAAAAAATCGCTGATCGCCACCATTAGTAGTAAAAAAAATTTTTTTTTATAAAAATGCAATAAAACTATCCCCTATTTTGTAAACGCTATAAATTTTGCGCAAACCAAACGATAAACGCTTATTGCGATTTTGTTTACCAAAAATATGTAGAAGAATACATATCGGCCTAATCTGAGGGAAAAAAAAATGTTTTATATATTTTTGGGGGATATTTATTACAGCAAAAAGTAAAAAATATTGGATTTTTTTTTCAAAATTGTCGCTCTATTTTTGTTTACAGCGCAAAAAATAAAAACCGCAGGAGGTGATCAAATACCACCAAAAGAAAGCTCTATTTGTGGGAAAAAAAAGGACGCCAATTTTGTTTAGGAGCCACGTCGCACGACCGCGCAATTGTCTTTTAAAGCAAAGCAGTGCCGAATCGCAAAACCTGGCTGGGTCCTTTACCTGCATTTTGGTCTGGGTCTTAAGTGGTTAAGCATTATTAAAATCACTGCTCCAGAAAAAACATCAGTTTTTAAAACTTTTTTTGCATTGATACATGTCCCCTGGGGCAGGACCTGGGTCCCCAAACACTTTTTATGACAATAACTTGCATAAAAGCCTTTAAAATGAGCACTTTTGATTTTTTTATGTTCGTGTCCCATAGACTTTAATGTTGTTTGCGTATTTGCCTGTTCGCAAAGCTCTGGTGCGAACCGAACCGGGGGGGGGGGGGTCTTGTTTTATTTGTAAAACCGGACCACATTTTGCAGCCCTTTGCAGTTTTTTCAGTTTTGCTGCTTCAGTGCCATTGCCTACTTTTTGGAATACTGGTAAACATCATCACGTTGCTGGCACCAGTCCTGAACTTTTTTTTCCACCTAAGTACCGCCCCTTATGCTCATTGGCTTACAAATCAAGAATTCACACTTTATTCCTGATTTTGACTTTCAGTTGGCGTGTAGCAGCTCAGAATAGTGACAGATTGCTGATCAGTGTTGCAGAAGGAATAAATAAGTGGATCAGGACAGGAGGGGGGGGGGGGTATCATTGTCAGAAGTTGTTCTTTAAAATATAAAATCTCCTCTTTGGTGGCTTACCTTCAGTGTTAAAGACAAAGCAGAAAATGCGAATGCCTTTTTTCCCCCGACTAAATAGCTGAAAATCCATATTTTCTGTCAAGTGTTGTCAGACTGATGCTTAATTCGCGGTGTACACTGTCTACAAGTTTGCCTTTGTAGTTCTATCGCCGCGTATAATTCATACAGTGACCTTCAACTTTATGAGAAGGTGGAAAAGGTGCCCGCAGCCGCAGCTAGAAGCGGCATCTCGACAAATTATGCCAAGGACATGCAGGGTGGCTCACCTTTTCCAAGAAAAACTTCAAATAGTTTACAGCACTCAAGATTGATTGTGAGGTCTGCGGGCCTCAAAGGGTACCCATAAAGTTCAATTAAAAATCTCATTAGGATTGTATAGGAGGATCAAACAGAAATCAGGAGGGACTCATGGGAGATGGAGAATGCCTGCCTGATTAGTCCAAGGCCTTCATAAATGATTATTCTGTTACTCAAATAAGATGTCTTCTGTGGTCTGTTAGCAGTAATAGCCAGATTTTACATTCTGCTTGCTTAAATTATACTTCCAGGTAAGACAGAGTGGAGTGTACAGCCTGTCACTAATATTATTAATATTGTAAATCCCGATATTAATGGAATAGCGTTGAATAAATGAACTCCAAATTGTGACTTGGAATGTTCAGATGAAAGTCATAACTGCCAGTACAGAAGCACTGTAGAAAGTATTCAGTAAAGCGGTAAGCAGAGCGCTGGAACCCAGAGCTTCCGGACTCACACTGATAGGACATCAGTATACTGAAACCTGCTCCTTTTCTGTGTCTTCAGGCAGATCTAAAATACACAACTTAATGCAAATCTCATAGATCCCAACTGTCCTTGATTTCGAGGCACTGTCCCTGATTTGAAGCAATGTCCCTCTTTCCTCCTCATTTGTCCCTGATTTTAGACTGATCTATAAAGTTGTATATAAAATGCACTTTTCCTCTTTCAAAAAATATTTCCCAGTGCTAAACCTTTCATCCAAATTCTAAATTTCTGCATTTTTCAATTGTAAAAGCCAATATAAAGAATAAGTAGAGGTAAAAAAAAAAGCACTTGTGGATTTAATTAACCTTTTTTTGGTTATTCCCCCTTTAAGGGGGTGTGGCAGGGGGTGTATCCTATGCCTACATACATTTGCCAGTAGGTGTCCCTCATTCCCATCTCAAAATGTTGGGAGGTATGAAATCTGTATTCATACAATACACATAATACATCATTAAAAGAGAAGTATGGGTTTTCATTTTATTTAATAATCATACATGCCTAGGTGGATACAGCATCATCCCCTGGCACTTATAATGCCCTGTACACACGATCGGTTTGTCTGATGAAAACGAACCGATGGATTTTTTCGTTGGATATCCGATGAAGCTGACTTTCATCACTCTTGCCTACACACCATCGGTTAAAAATCTGATCGTGTCCAACGCGGTGACATAAAACACAACGACGTGCTGAGAAAAATTAAGTTCAATGCTTCCGAGCATGCGTCGACTTGATTCTGAGCATGCGTGGATTTTTGACCAATGTATTTTCCCACAGACGATCGTTTTTTCTGCCGTTTTTTTTTTTAACCATAACAAAAATTTAAAACAGGTTCTACTTTTTTTCACCAATGGGAAAATAAACGATGGGGCCCACACACAATCGGTCCGTTTTCATCAGACGAACCAATCGTGTGTACAGGGCATAAGACTGAGAACTGAACGTTCAAACACTGCAGATCGATTGGTTCTCACAGCTCCCCAAGCAGAGAGCTGATGACTGCCAGTCACCGCTCCCTGCTCTGCCCCCCCCCCCACACACACACTCACTGGAGCGCTGGGCTGTGGAGGGGGTGGGGACAGACAGCTCAGTCTCTCAGTGGCTCACTGAGAGACTGATCCAGGTGTCGGTCCATGCATGTGGGTGGATCCCGACTCCATTATCATGATCTTGTCTGAGTTGGGACCAGCACTGTGATGTCAGAAGACAGCAGACTTCAGCTCACTGTCTGCTGAAAACGGGTCACAGGAGTACAGAACGAACTGCACTCCTGTGATCCACAGGAGAAGTACAGCTAAACAAGCTTTGGTTGTACTTCTCGATTTTTAAATGTATTTTTACAAATGCAAGTGGTGTAAGTGAGCTCTCACTATCAGGGCTCCCTTAAGCTTCTTGAATTGTATTATAACTGTACAGTCTCCCTTTTACATTGTGATGCACTGTGCAAACTGTTGGCATCATGTATAATAATACTAATGTTTTTAACTACTTAGATATGACCTGATATTGGCCTCTTGCAACCCAATTTACAGACCTGAGATGGGGAGAGATGGAAGCAGCCTAAGGATTAGTGATGAGCGGTATACGCCATATTCGATTTTGCGATATTTCGCGAATATTTCGAAGAATATTCGCGAATATTCGTTAATATCGAATATTCGTGATATTTTATAAAAAATAAAAAAAAATTGCGAAATTTCGCTATTTTTTTTTTTATAAAATATCACGAATATTCGATATTAACGAATATTCGCTATATTTTATAAAAAAAATAAAAATAGCGAAATTTCGCATATGCGAAAGCGAAAATATTATATATTTTATAAAAAAAAAAGAAATTGCAAATTTTCGCTAGTGCAAATGCGAAATTGATTGCGAAATTGATTGCGAAATTTGAAAAAATACGAATATTCGAAATAGCGAATATTCGCTGCGATATTCGAGTTATTCGCGAATACTCGAATATGCAATATTCGTAGCGAATATTCGCAATGCGAATATTCGTGAGCAACACTACTAAGGATCCAACCAGTTGTGGTGCAGTGTTCATATGATAACAAGGAACGTTCTGATAGCAAGAGAGCAAACATGGCAGATGAGTTTGTCAGTCCGCTGCTTTTTACTGTCTAATCACAGACTGGGGGAGGGATAAGGTCTGTAAAGCTGGGTTCACACTATTGTGATTTGGATGCAGGCTCCCCGCATCCAATTCGCAATAGCAGTAGATTTTGACCAGCCCTCTATGGAGCCAGTTCACATATCTCCGCTGGGGCTCCGGAGTGAATTTGCACAGGAGTCCTGTGCATCTTTTGGTCCATTTCAGGTCCAAATTCAGGCACCGGACCCCCTGCTGTGAGCCGCATGTGGCGATAGTGTGAACCTAGCCTAATGTCGTGTACACACGATTGGAATTTCAAACAAGAAAAGTTTGATGTAAGCTTTTGGTCCCATCAGACTTTTTCTGTCGGAATTTCCGACAGCAAAAATTTGAGAGCTGATTCCGAGGGGAAAAGTTCTTTTCGGAAATTCCGATCGTCTGTATGCAATTCCAGCGTGCAAAAATCCTATGCATGCTCACAATCATTGAACTTCATTTACAATTTTTTTTTTCCTAGATAGCTTCCTTTACCTTAGTGCAATCCTCCTTCATTTACCTCATCCTTCCGTTTTGCTTTTAAATGTCCTTATTTCTTCTGAGAAATCCTCACTTCCTGTTCTTCTGTCTGTAACTCCACACAGTAATGCAAGGCTTTCTCCCTGGTGTGGAGTGTCGTGCTCGCCCCCTCCCTTGGACTACAGGAGAGTCAGGATGCTCTCTACGTTGCAGGTAGAGAATGAAGCTGTGTGTTAGTGGGCGTCCTGACTCTCCTGTAGCCCAAGGGAGGGGGCGAGCACAACACTCCACACCGGGGAGAAAGCCTTGCATTACTGTGTGGAGTTACAGACAGAAGAACAGGAAGTGAGGATTTCTCAGAAGAAATAAGGACATTTAAAGACAAAATCGAAGGATGAGTGAGTGAAAAACTTGTATAGCGCTACAAATGCGAACTGAATTGCCTCAAGGCGCTTGGCATCCATTTTCCTTCTATTTGTCCTTCAGAATAGGTGGGTCTTTAGTTTTTTTCTGAAGGCCTGGTGATCAATTTCCATTCGGAATTTAGTCGGTAATGCGTTCCACAATCAAGGTCGTTGGACTGCACTAAGGACTGCATGAGGGAAGTGAAGGAGGACTGCACTAAGGTAAAGGAAGCTATATAGGGAAAAAAATTGTACCTTTACAACCCCTTTAATATCGCTTTAAAGGGGAGTTCCAGCCCATTTTTATGTTTATTAAAAGTCAGCAGCTACAAAAACTGTAGCTGCTGGCTTTTAATAAACATACACTTACCTGCTCCAGGGTTCCAGCAAAGCGCTTGCCGGGGCTCCGCTCCTCTCCCCCCCTCCCCGGCCAGCGTCTTCATGCCGAGTGTGGGCACCCGGCCGTGACAGCTTTCGGCTCCACGGCCGGGCACCCACTGCGCATGCGCGAGCAGCACTGCGCATGCGTGAATGGCACGGCGCTGTCCGATTGGACAGGCGATCGCCTAGGACCTGTGACGTGTCCTAGGCGATCGCCTACAGGGAAGGGCTGAAGATAGGCGATTAAGCTAATCGCCTAACCAGCCCCTCGGCGGAAGGAGGAAGTGGGACAGGAAGTCCCACTCCTCCTGAAGCCCCCACTCCCCCCCCAAAAAAATTACATGCCAAATGTGGCATGTAAGGGGGTGAGGAGTGGGTTAAGTTACATTTTTGAGTGGAACTCCACTTTAAGTGATCTCACAACAGGTTGAGCACAGGCAGTACATTTTTTTAATGTCATGTTTAGGAGATCAGATAACTTCAATGCTAGCATCTCTTCTATCATCAGAAATTATTATTAATTATCCTTGGATATCTAAAGAGCTCTGTCATTAAAAAAGTTTAGAATGGACTAGAGCAATTCTGGAAATCTGTTAGCACAGGTTGGCAGTTTTATTAGATTGCTGAACCTATCAACAAGTGTAGTTCATGTGAAGAAGCCGGGGCCCATCACTCTTGTACATCTTCAGCACATGCTAAATGCAGTTCAAACACAATCAATACATTGTGTAGATAGTTCCACTATACCTCTCCCTCCTCCAGGAGCAGCACTTTTCCCTCCTGAACAATGGCGTTATTGAAGACTGCCTTTATTCACTGATTGCCACGAGTCTTAATGACCACCCTACTTTTGTTCTGCCAGTCACCTAGAAGGCTCTTGATAAAGATTTAGCATCATGTTCTAAGTGTCAAGCCTGTCAGTAGTACTGAGCCATATGACCAGAAGGAGAAGGAGGGGAAAAAAAAGAAAGCAGGGGGGAGCTATTGATTACAGCTTCTCGATGTCACTTGTTCTCCAGGATTTAGGTATTGATGAGGCTGCAAGTAAAAACAAGCTTTGTCCCTTGTGGTCTTCTACCCTGAAGTACAAAATGCAAACTTAGAGAAAAATATGCAGCTGCTTCTGGAATCAGAGGGTTTCCATTATCGATTGAAAGGCTCCTTCATGTTATTTTTGTAAGAGACAAATCTACGGGTTTGGAAGTTTTATAGTATTTGAGAAAAAAAAAAAAAAGGAGAGGAAGAAAAAGGGCCGTGTAAATGATAGATTCGTGTATTGGGCGAATTAGATTTCACAGCGTGAAGGATTCAGTTCTGCTTTAATATTGCAGCTCCTAGGATATTGATAAAAATTACACATTTTATGCAGCGAAGGCTTTCAAATAGAGTAGTAGGGTAATATCTCTCCCAATCCCCCCCCCCCCAAAAGTGCCCAAGGGCTGTAATAAATTTTAGTACGTTTAATTGTTTTAGCAGACTGAATATTTGCACCAGACGTAGGCCCTGACTAAACTGTGTTTAATATTTTAAAATTACAATTCTTTTGTCCTGTATAATACCTCATTTAATAACTTCGCTATGGTTTAAGGTTAGTTAGAGTTTTCCATTTCCACATCTGCATTGCTAACTACGACTTTTTCACCATAATCTATGCCGATTCTTACTCTGAATCCTGCAGCGCTCGGCATGTCACAGGAATGAGCTTGTGAACTTTTAACTGTTTCAGAGTTGGCCTCGTATTGTATGAAACTTGGAAATATTTATATTTTCGATTCCCTTCCATCAGTGCTTCCTCAACTGTATCTTATTCAGTAGAAAAAACACGAAAATTAACCTTGAGATTCTCAGCACTTCAGTCATTGCTGTAGTGCACCGGTCCCGTCCTGTCCTGTCTCGTCCTGTCCTGTCCCTTCCTGTCCTGTCTCAACCTGTCTTGTCCTGTCCTGTCCAGTCTCGTCCTGTTTCGTCCTGTCCCGTCCTGTCTCGTCCTGTCCTGTCTTTTCCTGTCCCGTCCTGTCTCGTACTGTCTCATCCTGTCCTGTCCCGTCTCGTCCTGTCCTGTCCCATCCTGTCCTTACCCTTCCTGTCCCGTCTCGTCCTGTCCTGTCTTTTCCTGTCCCGTCCTGTCTCGTACTGTCTCATCCTGTCCTGTCCCGTCTCGTCCTGTCCTGTCCCATCCTGTCCTTACCCTTCCTGTCCCGTCTCGTCCTGTCCTGTCTTTTCCTGTCCCGTCCTGTCTCGTACTGTCTCATCTTGTCCTGTCCCGTCTCGTCCTTTCCTGTCCCTCTGTCCTGTCCTGTCCTGTCCTGTCCCATCCTGTCCTTACCCTTTCTGTCCCGTCTCGTCCTGTCTCATCCTGTCCTGTCCCATCCTGTCCTTACCCTTCCTGTCCCGTCTCGTCCTGTCCTGTCTTTTCCTGTCCCGTCCTGTCTCGTACTGTCTCATCTTGTCCTGTCCCGTCTCGTCCTTTCCTGTCCCTCTGTCCTGTCCTGTCCTGTCCTGTCCCATCCTGTCCTTACCCTTTCTGTCCCGTCTCGTCCTGTCTCATCCTGTCCTGTCCCGTCCCGTCCCGTCCCACCACTTCCTTTTATCAGTGATCTGGTGGTTGGAGAGCTCCTGATAATAATCAAGGTGAATTTTCAAAACATGCCTACTGCAGGCGTTTTGTTTTTACACAGCCTGATGTGAAATATTTTGGAAATTTCTCACAGCCACCAATATGATTCAAGCCTGCCCCAGATATTCAGGAAGCATTGACAGAGCAAGTCACGCAGCACATGCCTAAGGAAATACATGGACAGTGAGGTGCTCTCAGGATCTTGTCTGCAGTAATTTACAGAGAATGCACATTAAAGTGGATGTAAACTCATATTATGATAAACATAACATAACATATAATAAACATGTCCAAGCTAGATATGTAAATAACCTGTCACTCAAAGCAAGGAGGGAGGAAAGGACTTTTTATTTAGACAGGTTTTTATCTGGAAGTCTGTTCATTTTCACTGAACAATAAAAGAGGATTGCTCAGAGCTGGATTAACTCTGTGTGGCAAGACTGGGGACAGATGATAGGAAATCCTATACTCTACATCAGGGATCCTCAAACTACGGCCCTCCAGCTGTTACAGAACTACAAATCCCATGAGGCATTGCAACACTCTGACATTCACAGACATGACTAGGCATGATGGGAATTGTAGTTCCTGAACACCTGGAGGGCCATAGTTTGAAGACCCCTGCTCTACATTGTGACATAAAAAAAAAAAAATGGGTTTACATCCACTTTAAGGCTAACTAAGTGAAATTTGTGATTTTAGCACAACTGTAGTATTCCCTGGAATTCCTCCTCAAAGTGAACCTGTTCTTTGCTAATTCTCACCCCTAAATATCTCAGTGGTAGGTGCTAAACAGCTGTGGTCATTTGCTCCTCGTATATGTTCTGATTGTTACATAAAAGTCAGAATAATTCAGATTGTGCAACATTTGCACTTGACAATGCAAGGCTGGGTTGCATGTACAATGAAATCATATCAGTATACCTGTTCTTTTCACTTTTTCCTTATTCTCTTTTCCTTTTTTCTCCTTTCCTTTTCCTCTTCTTCTTTTTTTCTCCTTTCCTTTTGCTTTTTTTTTCCCTTCCTTTTCCTCTTCTTTTTGCTCTTTTTTAATTTTACTCTTTCTTCTCCTGTTTCCCTCTTCCTTTTCCTCATTTTATTTTCCTCTTCATCTTCCTCTTTCTTTTCCTCTTTTTATTTTCCTCTTCCTTTTGCTTTTTATATTTTCCTTTTCCTCTTCCACTTCTCCTCTTTTCCTTTCACTCTTCCACTTCTCCTCTTTTCCTCTTTTCTTTTTCCTCTTCCTTTTCCTCTTCTTATTCCTCTTTTCCTCTTCCTTTTCCTCTTCTTATTCCTCTTTTCCTCTTCCTTTCCCTCTTCATCTTTTTCTTTTCATCTTCCAATTCTCTTCTTTTTCTTTTCCTCCTCCACTTCTTCTCTTTTCCTCTTTCTCTTTTAATTTTCCTCTTTTCTTTTTCCTCTTCCTTGTCCTCCTTTTCCTCTTCCCTTTCCTCTTCCTTTTCCTCTTCATCTTTTTCTTTTCATCTTCCACTTCTCCTCTTTTTCTTTTCCTCTTCCTCTTTTCCTTTTCCTCTTTTCATTTTCCTTTTCCTCCTTTTCCTTTTCCCTTTCCTCTTCCTTTTCCTCCTTTTCATTTTCCTCTTTTCCTTTTTCTTTATAGTCAGTAAAATCTCATGTTCTCCAGCTTTTAAGGGCCAGTTCCACAGTGAGCTAAATGAATCACCCACCCGTTTGTTTGTTATTTTCCTTTCCTACCCTAGCATAGAAAGTGTCGCCCTCTTTCAGTAATTCATTGTGTGTGGAAAAAATTTCCAAAGCACAATGTAAACCCTTTTAATTGACTCTGTAGTGGCTACAGCCTTGGGGTACAACTTGGACCTCTGATAGAGATAATCTTCCATCACTATACTGTGGCAGGTTGGCTCGGTTGCGTGAATCGCCATAGCTGTACGTCGAGCGCTTTAAGAGCAATAGCAGGCACACCCGCGATCACGCCACAAAGAGCTGGGAATGGGGATCTGTGAATGTAAACAGACAGATCCCCATT
Source organism: Rana kukunoris (assembly GCA_029574335.1). Taxonomy (NCBI): domain Eukaryota; kingdom Metazoa; phylum Chordata; class Amphibia; order Anura; family Ranidae; genus Rana; species Rana kukunoris. Next base: position 36,260,124 of record CM056056.1, read on the forward strand.
CTGACAGGGGAATGGGAAGAGATCATCTGTTCCTAGTGATCAGGAACAGCGCTCTCTCTGTACACCCAGTCAATCCCCTCCCCCACCGTTAGAAACACCTCCCGGGGAACACTCAACCCCTTGATTGTCCCCTAGTGTTAACCCCACTTCCTGCCAGTGTGATTTATACAGTAATCAGTGGCTTTGTTTACCACTGATTGCTGTATAAATGTCACTGGTCCCAAAAAAGTGTCCGATTTGTCACGCACAATGTCGCAGTCCTGCTACAAATCGCTGACCACTGCCATTACTAGTAAAAAAAATGTATAATAATAAAAATGCCATAAATCTATCCCCTATTTTGTATATGCTATAACATTTGTGCAAACCAATCAATATACACGTATTGCAATTTTTTTTTTACCAAAATATATGTAGAAGAATATATATTGGCCTAAACTGATGAAGACATTTTTATTTTTTAATAATTTTTATGAATATTTCTTATAGCAAAAAAATAAAAAATATATATTTTTTCAAAATTGCCAGTCAGTAAAAACCACCGAGGTGATCAAATACCACCAAAAGAAAGCTCTATTTGTGGGAAAAAAAGGAAGTCAATTTTGTTTGTGTAAGACGTCACACGACGCGCAATTGTCATTTGAAGCGACGCAGTGCCATATCGCAAAAAGTGCACTGGTCTGGTCATTCTTCTCATTTAAAGTCCCAAAACCTCCCCCCTTTCTATCCATTTACAGGGATGGAGGCCTATAGTTCTATCGTATGCCTCATGTAAAGTCCCAACCTTATCCCACCTTTTTTTTACAATTCTTCCGGGGCTGAAGCAGTTAAATTCGTACCTACCTTTGCCTTACCAATAGTATTGTCAGTTTGTGTGCCAAGACCATTTTTGATGGCGTCCCTCTGTGGAAAGAATTTGAAAAATCTCAGCTTTGTCCTACCTGCACTGCAGTGCCACCGTAGTCCTACCACTGGCACTGGTTTTATTTACAGAGAAGACCTTTCACTGCCAGGATACTTATTGCCTACAATTAGCGCTGTCCTGAAAGTCAGTCAATGACAATCTCTGACACGGGTTAGGAGCCTCAGCTGAGACTATTAGGAAGACATCTGAATGGTTCTCTTTAATGGTACGAGATCTAAATAGCCGCAGAGATAAATGAGGAACCATCGCCTGCTCGGCATGAAACAAAACAGTTATGTGTGGAGATTGCCTTTAATTCCCTATGCTGTAAGTTGTAAACAAGGAACCATTAGGGCAAGTACAACACAGGGAAATATTTGATGCTCTTAAATAACCTTGCAAAAAATATTGTCGCCCCCCGCCCCAATCTTTCTATAGATCTATTTATTGCAATTATGTTTAATTTTGTCGCTGACAATTGCCTGGTGTTTTACCTGATTGATTTTAGAACTAATTTTGTAATTGGGGTCACAAATGACTAATATAATTCACTCAGAAGTATGTGTTAGTTTGCGGAATTTGATTATGGCGGAGTGGAATGGTACACCCCTGAGTTTTTTGTGATTATAAAATAGATCAATATTGTTAGGAGGAATCTTGAGCTGTGATTTCCTTCGAGTATTCCAACAGACTTGTAATGCTCACTTTCTATACAGGAACTAACTAATGATATGAAGATTGAATTTTTAACTTAACCCAGTTATATGGAATAATTTTATTAGTTAATGAACATTTAGAACTGTGTGTGCTGGGTATTACTGCACCTATTTCGGAAGAGGCAGTAGTCCTTGAAAGGATTGCGGGATCTAATGGCTGCTTTATGAGATCATTTGCATATCTTTAACCAGGTTCTTAGGAAAGGGACTGAAAAGAAATATGCAATGACAGTTTTTTTTTCTTAGACAAAGAGCTTGGCATGCAGGTACATTTTTTTTCCATCATGAATGTTTATCGGCTTTGCTAAAGTATATAAGTACCATCTATTTATATAAAGATGGCTATTATGGCATGTTTCAAACATGTCTGCCACACACATGTACATACTATGATTGGAACATTTAAACATGCCCGCCACACATGTACATACTATAATGGGAACATTTAAACATGCCCGCCACACATGTACATACTATAATGGGAACATTTAAACATGCCCGCCACACGTGTACATACTATAATGGGAACATTTAAACATGCCCGCCACACGTGTACATACTATAATGGGAACATTTAAACATGCCCGCCACACATGTACATACTATAATGGGAACATTTAAACATGCCCGCCACACATGTACATACTATAATGGGAACATTTAAACATGCCCGCCACACATGTACATACTATGATGGGAACATTTAAACATGCCCGCCACACATGTACATACTATAATGGGAACATTTAAACATGCCTGCCACACATGTACATACTACGGGCCAGATCCACAAAGAATTACGCCGGCGTATCTCCAGATATGCCGTCATAATTCCAATTTCCCGTCGGCGTATCTTTGTTTTGTATCCACAAAACAAGATACGGCGGAATTACACTAAGAAACAACTGGTGTAACATTATTAGGCCGTCGTCTTTTAGGTGCATATTTACAGTACACTGGACGCTAGGGGCGCTTCTGTCTATTTCCAGCATAAAATATGCAAATGAGCGAGATATGAGCGAGATATGCAAATCCACGAACGTACGAGCGGCCGGCGCATTCTCTTTACGTCGTTTGCGTAAGCGTATCTCCGGCGTAAAGCTACCCCTGCTATATGGAGGCGCAGCCAATGTTAAGTATGGACGTCGGGCCAGCGTCAAATTTTCCGTTGTTCACGTCGTTTGCGTAACCCGTTCGCGAATAGGGAATTGCGTAAATTACGTACACGTAGTTTTCATTGACTTTTTGCAACGTGAAATCAAAAGCGTTGTTTGCGTCGGGTCATAGCGATCTGTGTCTATCAAACCTGTGGTCGAATGTGCCTAACCTTGATGCCCCGTACACACGATCATTTTTCGACATGAAAAAAAACGGTTTTAAAAACGTCATTTAAAATGATCGTGTGTGGGCTTCACATAGTTTTTCATCTTCTGAAAAACGACAAAAAAAAAATTTGAGCATGCTGCATTTTTTAACGTCGTTTTTAAAAATGTTTTTTTTTTTCAGGTTGTAAAAAATGATCGTGTGTGGGCTAAAACGACATTAAAAACAACGTTTTAAACCCGCGTATGCTCAGAAGCAAGTTAGGAGACGGGAGCTTGAATGGAACTTCCCCTTTAGAGTGCCTTTGTTCGTGTTGTACGTCACTGCTCTTTGCTTATCATTTTTTGAAAAACGATGGTGTGTGGGCAACATCGTTTTTAATGATGAAGTTGGAAAAACTTTTTTTTTTTCTACATGCTGAGAACAACGTTTTTTTTCATGCCGAAAAACGATCGTGTGTACGCGGCATAACTCTATTAGTCCAAGATTATTCTACATAGAGAGAAAAGATTTGACAGTGTTGGGGTAGACCATTCTACATGGACAACGAAGATTCGACGAAGCAGCGAAAAACATACAAACGTTGAATCTGTCATTGAAGGCTTATGGTGTCTGTCGAAAGTTCTATGAAGATTCGACAAGCAGCTAAACTGTACGACACCGCAATTGTACATTTCCCGTCAAATGCTCGGCCGATAGCCTATAGAAGAATTTGAATGTTGGTTGACTAGTAATAATAATTTCTAAATATAATTATTACTAGTGTCATACAACATTAGAATTCTTCTATAGCTTGTAGATCAGGACAGTTTAGCTGCTTTGTCGAATTTTCTTAGAACATTCGACAGACACCGTAAGCATTCAATTGACAGATTCGACCTTAATGAATTCAGATTTTTGGACTAAGGCCTCATTCACACTTCAGTCCGTTCAGGTCCGTCTGTCAGTTTTGACGGCGGACCTGAACGGGCGCTCCATGCATCTCTATGGCGCATCGGATGTCAGCGGAGACATGTCCGCTGACATCCGACCTGATCCGATCCACTAAAAACAAACGTATGGGGTATACGTCCCTATCCGTCCATGCGAATCGGATGCTGTCCATTTTCATCAGATCGCTCCATAGGAGACAGCGGCGCTGCACAAGCTCCTCCCCGCTCAGTGAGCAGAGAGGAGCTTGTCATCCGTCGGCTCAGCGGAGATCTGCGGACTGATCTCCCGCTGAGCTGGCAGACACAGGCGGACTCCGTCGGGACAGACTGCGACGGAGTCCGCCAAGTGTCAATGAGCCCTAATGCATTTATAATGAAAAAAATAAACTAAAAACTATTTTCGAGAGTAACTAAATTAATACATTTTTTGGACGAACACAAAATACCAAAAAGAAATATTTCAGTGTACACATGTCTACTCTTAAGACGTGTTCAGCAATGGCAGCCCGATTATTTCTACCTAACCATTTTTTTTTTTTTTTTGACAAGTTGGTAAGAGACCCAAAGCCCTTTCTAATTTCGCTAACAGGAGCTTCTACAAAAACAATATCTTGTCTTTTTTTTTAAAGCTAGGAGGCCAATTAATTCCATTACTTACATTTTCATTTGCAAAATGGCTTTGCTAATGTCTGGAACTTTCAACATTTTAAAAGCATTTACTTTGTCCTGCATTGTCCAATTATTTTTGTTGCTTTGGACAATGCCTTGGTGTAGCTGACATGCTTAAATGTCTCCTCTCAGATCTCGCTGTTCACTTTAATCTCGCTAAGAATCGGCTCCACCATTAGTCGTGGCTGAGAGCATACATTGCTTAAGTGACTATTACAAGCAATTATTGAGCCCAGTTATAAAATTTACATTTGCTATAGTTCTGACTGCCTTGATGTGTTCAGTAATTTGTCAGTAGTTATCCGTGCCTGATCCACTTCTGATCTTCTATCTTTCCTTCTCTTGTTTTATTCTTTCTTCTGCAAACTTTATCAAAGTTCATTGAGGCTGGTCAGTCGAATTCACCAGCAGTAAGTTGTTTTCTAGTTAACATACAGGACCTAATTTAAAACCTAGAAAAGCATAAAATCATAATACAGCAATTCAAATGATGCATTGTACAGTATCAGGGCCATCGCTCTGTGTAATAGGTTCCCCTATCTGTCCCATGTGTAGTGGATGGCACTTTCGCCTGGCAGCAAAAGGGTTGCTGGTTCAAATCCCAACCAAGACACTACCTGCCTGGAGTTTGCATGTTCTCCTTGTGCCTGCATGGGTTTCGTTCGGGTTCTCTGGTCTCTTCCCACACTCCAAAGAGATATGATGTTAGGTTATTTGGGTCCTGTCTAAATTGGCCCTAGTATGTGTATGTATGAATGTGAGTTAGGGACCTTAGATTGTAAGCTCCTTCAGGGCAAATACTGATGTGAATATACAATGTACAGTAAAACCTTGGTTTTGCGAGCATAATTTGTTCTAGAAACATGCTTGTAATCCAAAGCACTTGTATATCAAAGACAATTTCCCCATAAGAAATAATGGAAACTGAAATGATTAGTTCCATAAGTCCTTCAGTTTATAGTCCATATAAAAAGATCATAGGTGCCACTTGACGCTTACCGCTCCGACTCCCACTCCCTGGATTGACCCCCTCCCCTGTGTGTCTGCTCCCCCTATTCCTTTCTATTCTCTTTTTTTTTTCTTTTCTATCTATACTTTGCCTGTTCTGAGATTCTATAAGGAAAAGTGAAAATGAAGTGTAGGGGACCTGTACCTTGAGACATTTCCTCTAAGATGGTAAACTCCAGTTCCCTGGATGGTGCACCTCCCCTAGATGTTTATTTGTCTCTATTTGATATTGTACAGTTGTGCAAGATCCAGTTATGTGAAATGTGCTATTGACGTGTCTGTAACCAGTTCAATGTGATTATACTGACTGTAATGTTGGGACCGCTTCCCTTGGTGTTATGCAATAAAAATTATATTTGAAAAAAAAAAAAAAAAAGATCATAGGAATGTAATAGTTGTGTAATCATAAAATGTCCATCCACAAATGGAAGCCTCCATAAGGAAATCCGATTAAAAGAGAAATCCAGCAGGAGCTACAGAGTATAAAAAAGAGAGGCGCCTCTAAGGCCTTGTACACACGATGTAATTTATCCGATGGAAACGGTCCGACTGACCGTTTCCATCGGATATGTTCGCCGGGCTGTTTGATCTGGTGGCTGTACACACCATCAGATCAAATTCCCCGCCGGCGGACAGCGCGGTGACGCGGCAGGGACGTTGATGCCGCCACGTCACCGCACCAGGAAGTAAAACACTTCCGCGCGCATGCGTCGGATCCATTCACAGGATACGACGCATGTGCGGGCAGATATGTCCGCAGGTTAGGCGTACTAACCAGCGGACATATCCGACGGGCAGCTCTCCGGCGGAAAAATTTCAAAGCATGCTTTGAAACTTTTCCGCCGGAGGAATCCGTCCAAAACTGTCCGTTTGCCCCTACAGACGAGCGGATTTTTCGGCTGAAATGGTCCGTCGGACCATTTTCAGCGGATAAATTCCCTCGTGTGTACAAGGCCTGAGTGTAGCAATATCGTTACATTTAATGAAGGTACAACATTTAGTGACTCACATGGTTGATGATTAAAAAAGGCACATCTAAGTATGCAGGGTGAAGCTATCCACATAGACCCTTCTCTGCACCGCCCGCTCTTGCCGCTGTAAGTCTGCCATCGTGACCAGGAAGACTACCCTTCAGTAGAGCGATCTGAAAGCGAGGCTTGAACTGCTCATGGAGCGCAGAGTGGAAGGGATGATGTCAATGGTGGTGAGGAGAATGGTCTATGTGGACCATATTGCTACACTTAGATAGCAAAGATAACTTGCCACAGATTTGTGGCAGTGTTTAATTGTACGTCTGTCAACTTGCTGCACATTTTCACTGAAAGATTGTACACTTGCAGAGCACTTGAAGCACAAGTTCTAGATGACACTTTTCCAATTTGTAGAACATTTGCATGGCAATTATTTAGCAAGAGCAAAGTTGCAGTGGTGAGTCTACAACAAGAGCTCTACAGCATGAAAATTCAGCCACAGTGACCCTCTGTGGTGGGATAACTATTGTACAACATAACTGAACCGGAACTTGTTTGCAAAGAAAGTTGATCTGGAGTCATACAATGTGGCAATTGTGCAACAAATGTGTGAAGCCTGGCAAGTCTAGCAATAGATTAGCAAGTCATTTTCAATCTTACAGCACAATTGCTTGCTATCTGGGACAGGACAGCCAAGAGGGCGCACGTCCCATACCCGGAAATGCAGAATCGCTTATGTATAAGTGATTCTACGCAGCCGGCCTGTACTCTCACTGTAAATATACAGTATGCGGTCGCCAAGTGATTAAAAAAAGAGTGTGAACCTAACAATTGATTTTATTGCAATTGTATAGAAGTCCCAAAACGATATATACAATAATTGTATTCATATTAGTGGTGCAAAGGATTGCCATTGATCCGTGATCGGAACCAAAAGATATTGATCCGAACCGCACACATGTGATCCGCGGATTGATTTCTGAAAAAAAATAAGTTGTGCGCTTGTTCAGTCCACACACAGCGTGGTCATGGCGAGCAGAGGAACGGAGGAGCTTGAACGCCCCGTGTCATTTAAATCCCCTGTATGGGAGCATTTTGGCTTCCCTGTCAAATGTGATGATGAAGGAAAGAAGTTAGTGGATAAAACTGCGACAGTGTTTGGTCACACTGGCACAAAAAAGCCATATGACAGTGGAAACACATCAAGCATGGCCACACATTTGAAGCAACATCACCCCGGTGTTTCACCGACAGGAGTGAAAACGAAAGCTGCTCAACAACCGCTTATCACCACAGCATTTAAGCAGCCCCTTGTTGCACAATCAGACTGGGCTAAAGCCATCACAAACGCTGTCGGTGTGTTTATACGTGCAGACATGAGGCTATATTCGGTTGTGCAAAACAAGGGCTTTAAACACATGCTGAAAGTGCTTGAGCCACGTTACGACTTTTTTTTTTGCTGATCCGAAAAATGAATGGACCGTATGTTTTTTGATCCGTTGCACCCCTAATTCATATGTATTTGAAAAATACTCTTGCTATCTGCAACTGAGTGGCCAGACAGCTATGTGTTCCTGTGCATCTGCTGGGCCATATTGGAGTCACATGGTCTGCTAATGCTGTTGTTGTTATGCTTCCTTTATAGTAAACTTGATCTTACTGAATCAAATCTGAGCAGGGATGAGCTTATGTTAGGGTGACCAGACATCCCCAGTTTCAGGGGACAGTCCCCTGATTGTGGACACTGTCCCCGGACCAAGTCTGTCCCTGGTTATGTCCCCAGATTGGATTTATTGGGGGTAGGGGCAATTTCAAAGACAGGCAGAATTAAAATAAAAAAAATTGAATTACACCCCCCCTGCTCCACCATGCCTACTAGCATGGGGGGGTTGTATTTTTCCCATTATCTGTGCCCCTTTCTGATAATCTGCTGGTCGGAGCAAAGGGAATATTTTTTCAGTTTCGGGCGCATGCCCATTCAGCTTCGCTTGCATGTTCTTCTGCCTTGGCTCAAATCCTGGCCAGCCACATGCAGATTTTCTTGCCTTTCCTGGTGGAGTGATCTTCCCTATCCAGTAGTAGCCGGGGCCCGAAGAGTAAGACTTGAGAGGCTGTGAGGCGGGCGGTGACGGGCAGAGAGTCGCTGATTGTTGTTATTACTAGTAAAGAAAAAATATGTCCCCGGATTTCATTTTAAAAATCTGGTCACCTTAGCTTATGTGTGTTCAGAGAATTGTCCAAACCAAACTAGAATATACCACCAGGAAGCTGTCACTGCGGACTGCCAATCATAAGCGGCCACAGCATTCCCTGCTACACATATACATGCAGCTTGTAAACGTGCAGCTGTGGGGTGGGAAATTTTTATGATTGGCAGTGGCAGCTTCCTGGTAAGATAACTCGTGGGTTGGACTATTATTTGAACACTCCTAAATACTGAGTAGTCATATCTAACTTGCAAATCCACCTGCTGGTGAAATCTGGTATTGTGAGTTTCTAACTAAACCTAATAGCTGAAGTCAAATGACAAAAAATGCACTGCCCTATTAAACTAGCTATAAGAGTATTCATGTAATGGTCACAGACTTTAAAACACTGAGTGACTGTACATATCAGCACATTACATCTTACTTAGAGAGAATTGGGATGAGTACCTACATACGCATTAATTGTGACTTGCTGCAGACTTGTAGCCACACAGTTATATATTTTGAAATCCTCCACATATGAGATGCAATGGCATAGATTACCATTTAGCCTTGAAGTCCTGTGTTAATTTATATTAGAAACAGTGTGGCTGAATAATGCTGCGTACACACGATCATTTTTTGTGATGAAAAAAAATGACGTTTTCTGTGAAGTAAAAACAACGTTTTTGAAACGTCACTTTTCAAAGACGATGTTGCATACACACCATCGTTTTTTTTTTCACAAAAAGCGAGGTTACGTTCACCACTCTTTTCCATTGAAGCTCGCTTCATAACTAGCTTCTGGGCATGCGCGGGTTGAAAAACGTCGTTTTAAACGACGTTTTTGCTACACACGGTGACTTTTTGTGAAACAAAAAACGACGTTTTGAAAAACGACACAAAAAATTCAAGCATGTTGGAATTTTTTTTTGGTCGTTTTTTTTAAGACAAAAAACGACGTTTTGCCCACACACGATCAATTTAAATGACGTTTTAAAAAACGTTGTTTTTTTTCATCGCAAAAAATGACCGTGTGTACGCGGCATTACTAAAGAAAACAGGCTGTTCCTGTTGCAAGGGAAATTTCCCTTAGCTTAGGGAATGTGGTGAAAAATTATTTTGCAAAGAATACTAAATTTAATTTTGAAAAAAATATTTTGCTTGCACATAACTAGATGATAGAAGTCAGAAGAGCTTCATCTCATTCCCTGATGCCGCGCACACACGATCACTTTTTGTGATGAAAAAAAATGACATTTTTAAAAACATGTCATTTTATGTCTTCTGAAAAATTACCAAAAAGAAAATTTGAACATGCTCAAATTTTTTATGTCATTTTTCAAAATGTAATTTTTTGTGTCATAAAAAATGATCGTGTGTGGGCAAAACTATGTAAAAAATGACGTTTTAAACCCGCACATGCCCAGAAGCAAGTTAGGAGACGGGGGTGTTTTTCTGCTAAGGGAACGGGACAACTTCACCACATCAAAGGGAAGAGACCAAAGAGCTGTCCAAGAATGTCAGGGACAAGATTGTAGATCTAAATAAAGGCTGGAAAGGACTAAAAGACCATCTCCAAGCAGCTTGGTGAGAGGGTGACAACAGTTGGTGAGATTATTCACAAATGAAAGAAACACAAAATAACTGTCAATCTCCCTCGCTCCATACATGATCTCACTTTGTGGGGTTTCAGTAATCATAAGAAAGGTGAGGAATCAGCCCAGAACTACACGGGAGAATCTTGTCCATGATCTCAAGGCAGCTGGGACCATAGTCACCAAGAAAACAATTGGTAACACACTACACCGTGAAGGTCTAAAATCCTGCAGAGCCCGCAAGGTCCCTCTGTTAAAGAAAGCACATGTAGAGCCCGTCTGAGGTCTGCTAATGAACATCTGAATGATTCAGAAGAGAACTGAGTAAAAGTGCTGTGGTCAGATGAGACCAAAATTGAGCTCTTTGGCATCAACTCAGCTCGCCATGTTTGAAGGAGGAAGAATGCTGCCTATGACCCCAAGAACACCATCCCTACAGTCAAACACGAAGGTGGAAACATTATGCTTTGGGTGTGTTTTTCTGCTAAGGGGACAGGATAACTTCACCACATCAAAAAGACAATGGACGGGGCCATGTACCCTCAAATCTTGGGTGAGAACCTTCTTCCCTCAGCCAGGGCATTGAAATTGTGTTGTTTATGGGTATTCCAGCATGACAATCACCTAGAAAACACAACCAAGGCAACAAATGAGTGGGTCAAGAAGAAACACATTAAGGTCCTGGAGTGGCCTAGCCAGTCTCCAGACTTTAATCCCATAGAAAATATGTGGAGGGAGCTGAAGGTTCGAGTTACCAAACATTAGCCTCAAATTCTTAATGACTTGGAGAGGATCTGCAAAGAGGACTGGGACAAAATCCCTCCTGAGATGTCTGCAAACCTGGTGACCAACTACAAGAAACGTCTGACCTCTGATTGCCAACAAGGGTTTTGCCGCCAAGTACAAAGTCATGTTTTGCAAACGGGTCAAATACTTATTTCACTCATTAACATGCAAATCAATTTATAACCTTTTTGAAATGCATTTATCTGCATATTTTTGTTGTTATTCTCTCTCTCAGGCCGCGTACACACGACCGAGGAACTCGACGGGCGAAACACATCGTTTTCCCCGTCGAGTTCCCCGTTCAGCTGCCGAAGAACTCGTCGAGCCAATTTTTCCCATTCCCGTTGAGGAAAAAGAAGAAATGCTCTCTTTTTGGCTTGACGAGTTTCTCAACAGTTTCCTCGTCGAAAAATGTACACACGAGCGGTTTCCTCGGCAGAATACGTCTCCCATCAAGTTTCTTGATGGATTCTGCCGAGGAAACCGGTCGTGTGTACGCGGCCTTACTGTTAAAATAAACCTACCATTAAAATTATAGACTGATCATTTCTTTGTTAGTGGGCAACATACAAAATCAGCAGGGGATCAAATACTTGTTTCCCTCACTGTAGGTTACCTCTAGGTACCCTGGGTTTCTTCCACACTCCAAAAGCATAGCAGTAAGCTTAATTGGTTTTCTCTTAACTCGGCCCTATCATGTGTCCATGTCAGCAGGTGTGGAAGGTGAAAGATCCAATATTAGGCGTTCAGTTTATGTACTGGGGTTGTGAAGTCTCCAGTAAAGGGAAAAACAAAGTCCCCAGTGTAGACCCAGACAGCAATGAAAACCCAGCCGAGCGCCTAACCCTTCCCTGTTCTACTGAAAACTGAAGTAAAGTTTTGGCTGGAGTTGGGCTTTAAGTCCAGGAGACAGTTAATGCCTTTAAAGCATCTAAAGCTGTGAAAACTTTCTACAATGATTGCTCTGAGACACGCAAAGTCTTTTTTTTTTTTTTTTAAATCCTTATTTCAGAATAGCTCCTTTGACAGAGGAAAAATATAACAAAACAGACTCATAAAGCAATAAATTTGAGTGCTGTAGAAATGTATAATTAAACGACATTAATCAAATCATTTTTTGATAAATAGAAGAGCGAGCACATGCCAGGTTTGAACGACCTGGGTGTGCGATTAATACCCGAGACGAGGCGACGGAATAAGAATTAGTTTTATTTGCATGTGATTTATGCTCTGATTTATGAAGCTGCACAATTCCATGTTGTTGTTGGAGTAAGATCTATTTGTGATAGTGTCGTGTACAATTGCAAAGGCTATATACCAGTTTGACATGATTTGCGAATGCATCGTACAGGCCAGAGAGTAATGTTTTGCTGAGCGAATTTGAATTGATTTGTGAGTATACTTAGTGTGAACGTTCTGCACTTTGCCAAGTCCTTTCACTGTTTTCAGTTTATAATATAGACTTTCATAGAAGTTAAAGGAGAACTATAAGCAAACAGCTAAACACAGAGTTAAAACTGTCCATTTGTGAACTTTTTTTCTTGGCAAGAAAGTTTTGCCGTTCTGACCAACTGGTCTTGTGATTTACCTGCTTCTGCCGAACAGAACGGCCATGTCTGTGATCTCTCCACTGCAGTTAAGCAATGCAACTTCTGTCACTAATCCGTCTCCCAGCCTGCTCTCAACTGTAAAGCCTCGTACACACGACCGTTTTCCTCGCAAAGAGCATCAAGAAAAATGCTGGCAGAGCTTTTTTGTCGAGAAAAACGGACGTGTGTATATTTTTCTGTCAAGAAAACTGTCGTGGATCTCGACAAGAAAAAAAAAAGAACATGATCTCTTTTTTCTCGTCGGGAGTCTCAATTTTCTTGTTGTGGTTCTCGTCGGGCTGGTTTACGATGAGAAATACGTTCGTGTGTATGCTTAAAAACCTGCACATGCTCAGAATTAAGTATGAGACGGGAGCGCACCTTCAGGAAAAGTAGCGCTTGTAATGGAGATAGCACATTCGTCAAGCTGTAACAGACTGAAAAGCACGAATCGTCTCTCACCAAACTTTTACTTAACACGCGGTAACATGAGATTAGCAAAAGCAGCCCCAAGGGTTGTGCCAGTGGAATCGAACTTCCCTTTTATAGTGCCATCGTACGTCACCGCGTTTGAGAACGACGAGATTTTGTCTTGACACTGTGTACGTAAAGCAACCTGGACAAGAACCTCGTTGAGGAAAACAACATTTCTTTTTCAACGAGATTCTCGGTCGTGTGTACGAGGCCTAATACTTTTCTAATATTACACTTGACAATGCTGAGCAATGCAGTGGAACCCAATTGGCCTGCCTATCTCCAAGGCCTTCTGAACAGGAAACTGCAGGAAGTTAGTTACGTTTACTAGATACATAATAATATTGTGCGTGCCTCTTTAAATTTTGGCTTCCATACTTTGAGTCACAGGAGTTACTAAAGCAAATAGGTTGCTTACATTGCAAGGGATTTTTCCTTTAGCTTAGCGAATGCGAGGAAATGTAACATCGCAAAGAATACCCAATTGCCTGCAAGGAAAATTTAAAAAAAGGAATTTTTCCCTACACATTATTAGATGATGGAAGACAGCAGTACTTCACACATTTCACTAAGCTAGGGAAAAAAATCCCTTGCAAAGTGAGCAGCCTTTTAATAAAGTAAATGAACCCTGCCGACTCAAAATAGTCATGCAGCCAGTGAAGTAAGAACTCCTAATCTCCATACTAGTGACTTAGAGGTACTCACACTTTTGTTATAAAGGGGTTGTAAAGGCAGATTTTTTTTTTTATCTTAATGCATTCTATACATTAAGATAAAATAAAAAAAACGTATGTGTGCAGCAGCCCCCCTAAAGCATACTTGAGGTCCTTCTCTGTCCTGTAATGTCCATGAGTGTCTAGGCCATAGGTGTCAAACACAAGGCCCGTGGGCCGAATCCGTCCCTCAGTGCCATTTCATGTGCCCCTGACACCTCTCTTGCAGCTGCAGGAGAGCTCCAGCCCTCCTCTGGTCCTATTCCCAACCCTTGCTTTCAAACAATGCATCCAGCTTCTTCCCAGCAGCAGCATAAGGAAAGGGGGGTGCACTGTGATGTAAGGGAGAGTGGGGGACTCAACTTCTGATGGTGGGGTGGCACTTGACATCTAATGTAAAGGGGAGGGGATGTGCTGGACATCTAATCTTACATATACAAACGGCCCTTTTGAGAACAATCATAATGCTGATACAGCCAACAATGAAATTTGAGTTTGACACCCCTGGTCTAGGCCGTCCAATATTCTCCTTCTTGATTGGCTGAGACACAGCACCGGTGCCATTGGCTCCGGATGCTGTCAATTAAAGTCAGCTAGCCAATCAGGGGAGAGAGGGGGAAGGGGCAGGCAGGGTTTCCGTGTCTGAATGGACACAAGGAGCTGTGACTCAGCTTGGTTGCCCCATAGCAAGCTGCTTGCTGTGGGGGCATTAGACATGAGGGAGGGGCCAGGAGCACCGAAGAGGAACCAGAGAAAAGGAGGATCGGTGCAACAGAGCAGGTAAGTATAACATGTTTATTATTTTTATAGGAAAAAAACGAGCCTTTACAATCACTTTAAACAATACACTTGTGCCACATTTGAAAAATGTAAATTTTTGCAACATGTATGTATGTTATCCTATTACGGAGGTTTTAATAAACTACCACTTACATTTTTACGCTATGAGGAGTTATGCTCTTCTTATTTTCTGCCACTGATTCCTACCCCGGGATCCACTGTGAGGAGAGGATATTGGAGATCGATCGAAGGATTTTTCTGGTCACGACAACCATCATAAGCTATATTTGACTCTTTTGTCATAAGGCAATTAGGGTTAACAGCATCTGGTGAGTGGGGACCTTCACTTCACTTTTCTATGTGGTGAGTGGGTTTATACATAGTGATTACCATTCACTGCGGAATTCACAGAGAGTTTATAAATCGGATGTCACTCACCCTTTTTGGGATTAAGCACTTTACTATTACTATTTGGACTTTTTTCTTATTTCATTGATATGTATTAATTTTTTAATCCATCTTTTGTGTTAGTGTTATAGGAAGTTTATATTAATAATATTTACACAAGCAAGCGATGCTTATGCACAGGGATTTCTCTTTGGATTGTATATTTGTTTTGCACAAGCAAAAAGTTTGGGACAGCAGCTGCAGATATGTTAAAATTCCAACAATGCAGGCATCCGTACTGTGTGGTCGAAGCAAGAGCCTGCTCGGCATCAGTGTGCATTCTGTCTATACTCAACGTTGCGTACCGTGTATTCCAACTTGCCGCGTTTCGTCATCAATGTGACGTTTTCAGAAGCTGTTTTTGCACAGGAATTTCTCTTGTGGATTATATTTTTGTGTCTTTTTATTAGCGGTATATTGATTATTAAAATCAATGAAAACACATGTCAGCATGTATCCACAGGTGTTGCAATGAATTTTACATTGCACACAAACATGCATTTAAATGTATGGAATCATTCATTGCAAACCAAAATACATCAGTCAAAAATACACAAAGGTATGAATCCAGACATTAAATATTCTAGCCACTTGATCAGCATAGCATCCAGGCAAAAAGCATTTTAAGAAGCAGAGGGCAACAGTGCCAGCCTGTATAATATTCTCAGTACAGGTTTGGCCTGACCTCTTGACATACAGACTGGCCCAAAAGGAAATACATTCTGACTGTTTCCCTCCCTTTTTCCACCTTCCCCAGCATACGCAGGATATAGTGTAGTTCTTATTTTGTCTGGGAAGGCTGGTGTTCTTATAGAAAGAAAGACCTTCATCCAAAATCCTGCAGCAGCCACTTCCTTTACGGAATGTGGGCATCATGCACAATGTAAAAACATCAGTTGCCACTGGTCCTGCATTGTTGGTGAGATAGGCAGGAACACCGCCAGAGAAGAATAGTGGCTTTGAAGCCTGTAGGACTGTGAATTAAAGGGGTTGTAAAGGTAAACGTTTTTTCCCCCTAATGCATCTGTGTATTAGCGCCCCCCCCCCCCGAGCCCCCTTTTACTTACCTGACCGTTCGAAAGTCCCACACCGTGAACGGGCAGGCTTCTGGGCCATCTTCCCAGCTCATTCATTGGTTGATTGAAAGCAGCGCAGCCATTGGCTTGCACTGCTGTCAATCATATCCAATGACGCATCGTGGCGGGGGCCGGCCGAGTGATATCACAGGAGCGCGCCCGCAAGCACTCAACACCATGCAAGCTCACTCGCATTAGGTGTTGAGTCTTTTGGGGGGGAGCCGAGACAGCCACCGAGGGACCCCAGAAAATGTGGATTGGGGCCACTCTGTGCAAAACTAAATACCTTTAGTGACCCTTTAAAGTGTTAGTAAACCCAGGACCCTGTATTCACTATACCTGGACTCCCATAGTACACAGAACTTGTTCTTTCCTCAGTCCAAATAATAATGTGACTTGTGTTAAAGAGTTTTTTTTTATTCAAATTTGAATATTGATGGTAGATGGTCTCCGGTCCCTTGAGGATCCCATCAGGTAGATCCCTTTACCCAGCAGGAATATTTTGTCCTCTAAATGCTGGTAGGCTAAATCACTGTTCCTTGCTCGTGACCCTCCTTGATTTGGGTTCTCCTACCACATTATTCATTATGTAAATAGCTTTTCAACTTATGAGGTTAAGTGTTATGGTCACTGTGGGTGGTGGATGTAGAACCATTGCGTAGAGGCCTTTCTGTTAGAATCCCCAAGATTAAGAAGAAGCCATCC
The DNA here is from genome assembly GCA_029574335.1 of Rana kukunoris. Taxonomy (NCBI): domain Eukaryota; kingdom Metazoa; phylum Chordata; class Amphibia; order Anura; family Ranidae; genus Rana; species Rana kukunoris. The sequence continues at coordinate 36,277,001 of CM056056.1, forward strand.
AGCATATCCCTTAATCGGAATAAGCACTTTTAGGTGATTAGACCATTTAAGTTTTTTTTTTTTAATATAAAAATGGAAAAAAAAAGTAAATGCATTGATAAGGTTAAAATTAATTATGCTGCATGATGAAGATCATTCTATAGCAACACAAGGTATGTTGTAACCGATCCTTTAACTGCATTTTCTACCTTTTTTTTTTTTTTCAATTGGTTTATTATTTATCCATATCTTATCATTCACTTGGAGGGTGATATACTCCCAGCTGACCATTGTAAGTAAGTTAATGCAGAAAAACTACTTTTTTTTATTTTATTTTTTTAAACTCCATACTCCTATTTAACATTGTTAATAAAAGTATAATGTGGAGATAACTGTAGAATTGTTTTTGTTGTAACAGACTCATGTCATTAGGAAATAAAGATTAGTCATTGGCCATTAAATTTATACCCAAACTTAGTCAAGTTATTGTTATTATAAAACCTTCACAACTTTTATTATACCATTATTTATTTTTTTAAACTGTGAGGTTTGTAAAAGGATATTTTTGGTGATTAAAAATTAAAGTTTATCCTGAATCACATTTAGTATTCTTTATCACGTAAAATTAATTAAATTAAAGCTGATTTTTGTTCTGGTTCAAATATTTGCAGGTGGGTTTTGTATATAGTATTTGCAAGCATGAGATCTGTAAGAAAACATTCATAGTTCGGTGTTTTGCAACTTTTGAGATGCTAATATTTTATGCTGTTGACTATAGTGTTACTGTTGTATTTTCGATATCAACTACTTTTCTTATTCCTTTTAATATAACTTGCAATTTAGTATTTTTGAATGAAGGCAGTATGTGTATGTATGTATGTATATATAAAAAATATATATATTTCATATATATATATATATATATATATATATATATATATATATATATATTATATAAAGTTTTTTGTTTGCAGTTCTATAAACATTTTATTTTTAACTTAGCCGATTCCTTTGACCACTGAACGCCTGTCTCTTAAAATACATTATGAAGATTTATCCTGCTAGTGCCTCACCTATTTCTCTAGTAATATTGAACAGGTGGTCATAATTTGCAGGTTTTACAAGGGAATCATAGGTGCGGCGCTGGATTCTTTGTTATATTCCATAGGAGGTCCAGGCACCAGATGGTGTCATTTAGGGAGGGTGGGCAAAATCACTGGTTGCCTTAAGTGTGAAAAAAAGGTATCAATTGTAGAGTTGGGATTTTCTGTTGGCTGTTCGGTTTCTGACTTAATACCATTTGGAAAACGTCCTAGTTTTTTTTTTTTTTACTTTTACTTTTTTTTTTGTCAGTTATTTTATTTCTTTGGTTTTATTGAGAAGATACTAAAAGTAAAATTATTGACCTTGTGAAAGATAATAAAATAGTATGGATTTTAAATCGACCTGATGCATAAAAAGAAAGACACTTTTTTTTACAACTTCTTTTGTAACACATCAGTTAGTTGATAGAGAGCTTTAAAGGGTTTTATTTATGTTTCTAGATAAAACAGTTGTTTTCTGAAGAAAAAATGGTTTGGCGGTATAAAATCTGTAAGCCTAACTGAAAATATTTAAATTTATATAGTTTAAGCCAAAAAAAAAAACTCCTTTCTATAGAAAGCATTTTATATGCATATTATTTTAGTTGGCATGATTTTATTAGCAACTCTAATTAATTGGGACACACTCTCTTAAGTCAGACAGAACTATTGCTGCCTCCTTATTTTAAATAAACCAGATCATGCTTTGTTGCATTTATAGTAATCCCGGGTAACTGTTTTTAGTGTAAAAATAAATAAATATATAGGGTAAAAAAAAAGAAGAGTGAAATTATATCTTTGGGGCTAACATGTTAAATGCATACTCATGCACATTTTTAAACTTCCTCACTAATAATAATAAAAAATATATAATAAAACAATCAGTCAAAATGCAAATTTTTTTCTTTAGTTTGTATAGTAAATAGAACTACAAATCTTTGTCTTTAGTTCCTTTTCAGGGCTGATCATTGCTCAGCTCTGAGTGTAATAGAGGCTCATATGATTTAGCCACGGTGCGAACAAGCCCTGTGACTTGATCTCAGAGTTTCTTTGTTTGACATCTGGTGTTAGCTGAATAACTCCCAGCTCATTAATTACAAATAATACAAAATTCGTTAGGCTTAATTACCTTTAAATATTATGTTTCTCCCCTGTTATTGCCTTTCATTGGCACAGTTGTTTTTGCTTAAGTTGGTGAGAGTGGACACCTATTTTGCCTACCCTCTGACCTCTATTGTGTACCTTGTTAACGTCTTTTGTTGCATAAGCTGAGGTATGATATATATTATTGACTTGTAAGCCTTCATGTCAGCTTTTTGTGGATTTAGTATGAATACAGGAGCTTAAGTATGAACTAATGCCTAAATAAAAAAGATAGCAGAATAAGTCTGAAGGAGGAAGCAGAATTTTTTTGAGTGACAAACCTGCAAGGGAAAACAGTGCAAGTGTGCAGAAATGAGTAAAGTAAGAGGGTGATGAGTGATGTGACTCATGTGCAATTGAAAGCAGGAGCAAGGACCAGCAAACAATGGCAGGGTAAGACATTTATTAGAGAGAAAAAAGATTGCAGGCTGAAATAATGCAAGCTCCACCTATATGGATCATACTTTAGCCTAGGTTCAAACTACTGCTATGCGATGTATTGCGAATTTGATCAATCTTTTATTCTTGTGTGAGGTGGTAATTTGCCTTGCGTTTTGAGGTGGACAGGTAGGAATTTACCACGATTTTACCGTGAAATTTCAGGAGGCAGACAGTGAACAATTTGTAGAAATGTGAACTGTGTGCTGCAAGTTTACTACAAGTTCAATTGAAGCCTATGAAGATAACATTTGCACTGCGCCCGCAGTCAACACAGGACCCTTTTTTTTTTTTCTCGCACCAAATTTGCAATGCATAGATGTGAACCAAAGCCATGTAATATTATGCTTTTTACACGACCTGTGAAACTGTGTGTTCCTAAACGCATCAAACTCGCTGTATATTCCCATCAGTGTGAACCCAGGCTTAAAGGCTCAATATAGGAAACCACACAAATAAAATTCCATAAAATATATTTTTATTCAAAAAAAGTATTAAAATACATAGATAAAATAAAGGCATTAACTGCCACGAAAAGATCCAGACGTTGACACAATCAAGGTAATATGCCCCACTATAGCTACTGGAAATGATCAATAAATTGTATATACAGCAAATTACGGTTGTACACATGGACTTTTGTATATTTCCAGTAGTCAGGTCAACATTTTATAATTTCAAGGCTTCTTCAGGACCCACAGTGCTAATAGTAGAGCAGCACTATATATACTGTAAGAAAAATCAATAACACAGCATATTATATATAAAGCAATATTGTTACTCAATCTGTAAAATGCTCACATCAATGTGGTGCCTTAGGGGGCACCCATCAACAATGCCTGGGGGCGGGCACAGGGGGACCAAAGCCAACCGCCGTGAGGCAGAGCCCTGGGGCCAGGGACAGCAGGGAGGTGCATAGATCTAAAATTTAGCATAGGGCCACTGAGTAATCATATAGGGGTGTGGTCTTCCATATTGGGCCTTTAAAGTCTGATCCATTTAGGCAGAGCTTAAATTATTTCAGTCTGAAATTTGTATTTTTTTCTCAGATATACTACACATGTGGCTAAGTGAAGTCAAATCTGTTTTTCCTTCCTAAGACATTTATAAGTGTTTGGGAGAAAAGCAAGGTGTCTCAAAAACTAAGTGCAGCAAAAGATGCATCGAATGGTATTTAATTAAAATCAGCCGAATAGCTAAGCATATTTATATAAATATCAATAGGCATATAACAGTATAATACTGTGTTCACTCGGCAGGTCCCCAGTGGATGGTGGTATGTAGATGTTATCAAGAGAGGAGAGGAACAACCGGCCAGACATCCGCCTCGTCTCAGAACCAGCATTGAGCACTCTGAGTCACTTTGGAAGTGACATCAGAATATGGAGAAAACATTTCAAAGCATCCGCTTCTTTGTCAGATCTAAATGGCTATTGAGCTAAACAGTCTATATAGAGATTCAGATGGAGCGTGGACCAGAGGCAATACAATCTCTATAAAGGCTGTTTAGATCTATAGCCATTTAGATCTGATGAAGAAGCGGATGCTTTGCAACGTTATGTCCATTTTCTGCTGTCACTTCCGATGCGTTCCATGCTGGTTCCGAGATGACGAGACAAATGTGCGGCCGATTGTTCCTCTCCTCTCATGATTATATCTACACACCACCATCCTCTGGGGACCCGTTGAGTGACCACAGTAATATACTGTTATATGCCTATTGATCTTTATAAAAGTGTGAGTAGCCATTTGGCTGATTTTAATTAAATATACCATTTGTTGCATTTTCGTTTTTGACGCACCTTCCTTTTTTCACATTGTTCTTCCAGAGACTGCTTCGCTCTCAAGGAAGCTGCCACTAATGCTGCATACTTATACTCCCTGGACTTTTTATTGTTTTATCAGTGTGTTTCGGTACCCTTTTGTGCGCCATCCTGTTTCTGTCTTATTTATAAGTGCTTGGATCAGGAAATGCCTTGTAGAGGAGAGAGTTAAAGTACCGCCATACTTAAAACACAATATAGCTCACTTAAAGCTTCAGGAAAATTGTTAATGCACAATTGAACTACACAAATATGTGAACTGTGCCACCCACCAAAGGATTTGTAATTCTGCAAGCCAGTCCTGTCACCCAAAGCACTCTCTTACTCTGAATAGCCAGGTCCTGGACCTCTCTGAAAACTACAATACAATCCAGCAATTCAGCCTAGTCTAAGGCCGCATACACACGATCAGTCCATCCGATGAGAACGGTCTGAAGGACCGTTTTCATCGGTTAACCGATGAAGCTGACTGATGGTCTGATTTCCCTTCACACCATCGGTTAAAAAAACGATTGTGTCAGAACGCGGTGACGTAAAACACAACGACGTGCTGAAAAAAATTAAGTTCAATGCTTCCAAGCATACGTCGACTTGATTCTGAGCATGCGTGGATTTTTAACCGATGGTCGTGCGTACTAACGATTAGTTTTGACCTATCGGTTAGGCGTCCATCAGTTAAATTTTAAAGCAAGTTCTCTCTTTTTGACCGAAGGATAACTGACCGATGGGACCCACACAGGATTGGTTTGGACCGATGAAACGGACCTTTAGTTTTTGACCGATCGTGTGTATGCGGCCTAAGATCTGCCTCAGCTTGTGGTTGGACACTGAAGGAGCAGCAGCACACTGATGATTTCATGCTTGTGCCCCCTTCCTGTCAACATTGTGTACAGGGCAAAGCAATAGAAATCTGGTTGGCTGAAAGTGCTGGCCTTCCATGTCCTTGTCTGAATGCTGTTTTGCAGATGATTGCAGAAGACCGCTATATTGACATATGCAGGGTCTCACACTTTCTCCATGCAAAATTTTAATGAATCGTTTTTGGAAAAGCAGAAATTAAGGTTTTCTTTGATATCTGTGTGGATTTCAGCTTTAGAGATGTTTAATGTTTGATTATAAAAACATTTAACATCATAGCTAATTTTGCTTGTAGTTTAAGGGGAATCTATCACTAACAAGACAAATGGAGAAATTGTCTAGTGCACTCTATATTTATTTTATTATATTTATTTTCACTTTGCCACTCACGTGAGCTACGGTTCAGCATAATCAGTGCTTATAAAAATTAGCACTCATCACAATTATAAACCCATTCACATAAAACTTTTATTAAGATTGTTATACATAAAAGCTCTACTAACTTCCATCATCCAAGTATGTGCAAACAAAAATACTGTTTTACTCATGGTTGAGTAATTTTTTCAAAGTGGATTTTCACTGCATTCCCTAAACTAAGCGAAAATCCTCTTGAAAAGTGTACGGCTTATTTGCCTTTAGTAAATTAACCCTGAAACCTCTCCAAAATGAGGGGAGTTTCAGTCCATCCTTGCCCTGTCAGCACCACCCAAAGCAACAAACTTGGACCGAAAGAAACCAGAACAGTGACTGCATCTAGTGTGCTTGAAAAGATTATTGAAGTTGTCTCTTTGGTTGCTTATATTGCCTCACTGTCCATTTCCTTGATGTTCTGTGGTTGATCTACTGAAGACAAAAAGACTGTGCACTTTGCAGTTGCTCCAGAGCTTGAGTGAGTGAATAACTTGTATAGTGCTACAAATGCTAACTAGGAGCTTATTCCATCCGGTGTCGTTCTTATCCTTCAAAAGAGGTGAGTCTTAAGTTTTTTCCAGAAGGCCTGGTGGTTTTCTTCCATTCGGATGTTCGTTGGTAGAGCGTTCCATAGCCGTGGTCCTTGGACTGCAAATCTTTGTTCTCCCTTCGATTTGTAGCGGGACTTGGGGATGTAGAGGTGGAGGTTTTGGTTAGATGATCGGGGAGTGCGATTGGGGGTGTAGTGTTTTATTTTCTCGCATAAGTATTGAGGAGCCTTTCCTTGTGGGCATTTGTGGGTGAGGCAGAGGGCCTTGAATGTTTTACTGTTCACTTCACTTTGCTTCACTTTGCAAAGAGTACCCAATCACGTGCAAGGAAAAAAGAAAAAGCATTTTTTGCTTGCACATGATTGGATGATGGAAGTCAACAGAGCTTCTGCTCATTTACTAAGCTCTGGAGGAACTGCACTTTGCAATGTACACAGTCTATTTGCCTTTAGTAAATGAACCCCTCTGTGCACATTACCTAGTGGGTAGTTTTGGCAATTTTCTGTTGTTTTAACCTAGGATAGTATCAATTGGCTTTCCCCTTTAAGAAAATTGCAAATGATATCAGATAAAATCATTTTGAGTTATCATTACTATGTACTGTGATGTCCCATGAATTGTTGCTGAACCCCATAGGGGTTTGCTGCCTCTGTGTTGCACTATTTGATTTATGATGTTCCTGTCGTGTTCAGTGTTACTGTTTGGGGAATGCGTGGTACATACCTAATGAAGGGGTTAATCAAGTTATGTGATGCAGCTGATTATTGTAAGCCCTGTCTACATTCACCGGAGCCTTGGCTGCTCTCAGGGGTCTAACTGGGTGCATAGAACTTCTATACCACATCATCAAACGCATTTACCGAAGACAATTTAGTTAGTGAATCACGTTGGTTGTACCATATGCTGCAGTAAAGTCATCGCTTGTGTTGTGAAAATAATTGGGTTAACACATAGGGCCAGATTCAGGTAGATGAGAGTATCTTTCCTCTGGAGTAACGCTTCTCATTTACGTTACTCTGAAGACCCTTTCAGCGCAAGTCCTGTAATTCACATAGCAGTTGCGCGTAAACTTGCGCCAGAGTAACGATAATGCGCTGGCGTAACCCGACGCAAGTGAAACTGGGTGTGATCATATGTAAATGATGGGCGGAGCCCAGCGCAGAGGCTTACGTTCAGCGCATCATCCACGGAGCATGCGCAGTGAGTGCGGCTCCACTCGCCCCCTTGTGCGCATGCTCACAACTTCCGTCGGCACCACTTCCTGGGAAACGTCAGCGCAATGCGTTCCGCTGGGCGCTTAAAAGCGCTGGCGGAAACGCCATTCCGGCGCAAAAGTAGTTCCATTTCCCCCCACCCCAGGGAAGATACTTTTGCCCTGTAATGGCTGCTCCCGCTGCCCCCAGAGAGAGGAGGAACCTAAATTATAATGCCCAGGAGGTCACAGTGATAATATCGGCTATGGAGGCATTTAATGATTTTCTCCATGGTAAAAAAAGCAGGAAGACCAGCCGGGAGAGAAAGCAGGCCATCCTGGACACCATAGCTGCCAGGGTCAATGTGCTGGGGTACTCCACCCGGAGTGCTTCAGACATTGGTAAAAAAATCAATGACCTGCGGCGCAAGGTGAGGGGCAAGGTGTCCACCATTAGGAGCCATGAGAGGGGCACAGGTGGTGGTCCCCCATGTCCTGTCACCCTGACCGCGGAGGAGGAGGTGGTCGCCCGCTGCCTGGACAGGGAGCAGTTGGAGGGGGTCCCAGGCTATGATTCCGTAGAGGAAGGCTCCAGGACAGGTAAGTGATTTTTACCCCCTTTTTGGTGTGTTGCATGTGGGGGGCGGGGGTGGGTACATGTGCCAAGTGTGTGGGACCACCAACATGTGTCTGCTTTGTGTCATCCACAGATGACGGTGCTGGGCCATCTCGTGCCGGCCAGTCCACCCCAACCCCCCAACGGGATGCTGAAGACGAGGCCCTGGGTGCTGGAGACACCGAGGTGGAGGAGGAGAGTGCCCACACCACTTCAGCAGAGGTGGTTGTGGAGGAGCCTGTCCCTGAACAGGAGTTCATTTTAATGTTGGAGGAGTCCTCCTCCTCTGCAGGGCCCTCTGTGATCCCCTCCCCCATCCTAGGTAGCCCCTCAAGGGCGACTCCATCCCCACGGGGACAACCTTCCTCTGCCCCCAGGAAGGCCACCCGGAAGACCAGGGGGGTGTGTGATTTGGTCGAAGACCAGGTGCTTTTGGACCACGCGAAACAGACCCAGCAAATGGGGGAGATGGCTGGCCACCTAGACAGGGTCGCAGACAGCCTGGGCTCTATGTCACAGCTGCCCAGTCGCGTGCAGGGCGTTGTGACCAGCCTGGGGGAGGTGCAGGCTGATATCCGGCACTTGACAGCAGCTGTTCGAGACAACACTGCTGCCATTCGGGAAGAGGGGAGGCAGCGGCAACGTGACCAGCGGCATCAGATCACCCGCCAGCTGAGGATGCAGGCCCAAACAAATTTGTATCTGAGCCGTATCGCTGTGGCATTGGAGGGCATGCAGCCAACAGCTCCCAGGAGTGGCCCACCCGGGGATCAGCCTCCTCCTGATGCCCCCCCACCACCACCACCACCCACTCCCTCCAGGCAGATGAGGAGCCCGAGAGTGCCCCCAAGGAGGAGCCCCCGTCATCCCAGATGAGGGTTTTTTGTTTTTTTGGTTGTTATATATTTTTGTTTATACTCAGGACATGAGTTTATTTATTTTATTTATTATTATTGTTTATACTCAGGACATGAGTTTTGGTTAATTTTTTTGGTTCTCAGGTTATGAGATTTTATTTTTATTTTTTGATACTGCACACGTTGCAGTGTGAATGGTGTGTGAATGTGAGAGGGTGGCACTCCTGAAAGTAAGGGGTGTCACCCTCGGCCGTGGTGGTGAAGTTAACCCCACGGCTGAATGAATGACGTGTGAAAGGTGTGTGAATGGACAGTGACATCATTGGGGCCTTGACGCGGCGTTACTGCTCCCAACTCCTACATGCTGGACTTGGGCTAATCCAATGCGATGTGCATGTGATGTGTGTGATCTAGGGACATCAGTGGTGTACACGCGTGCACTGTCTGTGTTATTAATGTTTTGGTTTAGTGTCCAAAGATGCCTACGGCGAGGACCCTCCTGACTGCTCTTCCATCAGCAGACTGGGTGTCCTCTGGCAGGTGGGGACTGTGTGGGTCGGGGGTCAGGTCATCACGTATGTCAATCTCTAGGCCTTTTTTCATAGCAAAGTTATGTAGTATGCAACATGCACCGATGATCTGACACACAAAGGTAGGGGAATACAATAGGGTCCCCCCGGACTTATCCAGGCAGCGGAAACGGGACTTCAGGAGCCCAAATGTTTGCTCCACCACTGCACGGGTTTTGATGTGTGCTTCATTGTATTTTCTCTCTCCTCTGGTTTGGGGGTTCCGGAAAGGAGTCATTAGATGGGGTCCCAGTGCATATGCAGAGTCACCTGTAAGGGAAAAGACAGGAGGATGTTAGTAGTGCATGTGCCACTTTTGATGTGCATCACGGGAGGGGATAGTCATGCCTGACTCCCATGTCACTCACCAACCAGCCAGCTGTCCCCATACATGTTCTGTTCGAATTCTGCTGGAATGGGGCTCTGACGGTATATGAAGCTGTCATGGCTGGACCCGGGGTGTTTGGCACGGACGTGCCATATGAGGCGTTGGGCATCGGCTATCACCTGTACGTTGATGGAGTGCCAATGCTTCCGATTGCGGTATATGTGCTCTGTGGCACTGGGGGGCTGTAGGGCCACATGTGTGCAATCAATGGCCCCGATGGTGCGTGGGAATCTGGCAATGTTGTAGAAATCTGTCATTGCCTTCAGCCGCAGCTCCTCAGTGGTGGGTCTGATGAACTGGTTGGACATGCGTCTGAGGATTGCAGGGACAACCTGGTGCACACATCTGCTCATGGAGGACTGTGACATCCCAGCCACCACTCCACTTGTACGCTGGAATGATCCACTGGCAAGGAAATGAAGTGTTGCCAGGACCTTCACCAGTGGCTGCACTGCTTGTGAGCGGTGTGTCTTGCTGGTGATGTCACCCTGCAGGGTTGTGGTTAGTTCAAGTATTGCATCTGGGCTGAATCTGAAGAGGCGATACACCTCCTCATCCCCCATGCCAAAGAGGTTCATACGAGTGCGGTATATCCTCTCACGTGCCCGCCTCCTCCGTAGCGAGGGACCCAGTACTAGTCTTAGGACCACGAGTGCCCCTGGCATGTTGGCACACAGAGGTGTTGTCCTTGCTAGTGTTGTTGTTCAGCTTGCTAGTTTCGTCGGTAACGCTGCTGTAGCTGCTCTCCTGCTGACCTGTGACCGTCTGGAGTAAAGATAAAGCAGCCTTTTGTAGAAATAACTTTGCGCCGGACGGACCAGATACGCGCGGCGCATGTAGCCAGCGTATGGTGCTAATCCGTTCGTGAATTGGGAAAAATCCCTTATTTGCATATTTGCAGGGGAAATCAATAGGCGCGACTGATGCGCCCAGCGAAAATAAGCGCTGACGATACTCTGGCGTCGGAACGTTCCGCCGGTCGCAAATGACCCGTTATTGGGCGCATCTAGTTTGGTGGGTACGGGCACATAGAAAAGACGGCGCATCATCACAGTTACGCGGCGCATATCCAAATACTCCAGCGCAAGTGTTCGTGAATCTGGCCCATAGTATTCATTTAGCTTAGAACCAGAGCATCATAAATGCATGCCACAGTACTGCGTTCTTCACCAGATGTGGATCCAAGCAGTGGTGTAATTTTGCTTTTCACCACAAGGCCGTACATGGGGTGTAGTGAAATCAAAAATTGCTTGCAGTTGACATTGAACTCCTATGATCATTCTCACAAAAACTGCAGCCAATGACTTGGTGGCAAGTCATTGCCACATCATGATGTCATCATTCACAGTTGAAGGTACACAGTTGCAGCATTGCACAATTTTATATGGAGTCCACAGCTGACAAAAGAGGCATAGTGTGATCATCAATTGGAAGCAAACTTGGATTGTGTGGGCAGTGCAACTGAAATTTACGTCGTCCGAGGAAGAATCGTTCAATTTTCAGATCGTGTGTACACCACTTTCAAGAGCCGATCATGACAGTGCATCCGATATTATTGGACAAGCACAAAAAAAAAACAGATCGTACGGTTTTTCGTTTAGTCAGTATATTTGTTGTCCGAAAATACAATACAAATAATAAATTACATCACTTCTACTTCTACTACTTGCGATTATTAAGTGAAAAAAGTTGTACGATCTGTCTTACGATATTGGGGTTTTGTGTACAGGCCATTAGTCTTGAACTTTGGAAGCGTCAGATTTTATTAGTTGTTCTTGGACTTCAACCATTTATTGCAAATCTGCCAATTGGGAAATTTCAGATATAATTTATGAGGTCTTGGTTGGGTTCTTGACCCAGAAAGGACACATCCTGTTATAACAAAAATCACTATAAATGAGCAATGAATAAACAAACTTTTTAAAATGCATTCTTATTCTAACAATGCCTTTCTAATCTACTGTGCATTGTTATTAGATTATCATATTCCAAGCATATTAACACTTAAATACAAACACTAGTAAGCATGGTTTGTGTCCAAAGTAAAAGTAATAGTTATTACAGCTATTCTTGCAATTCACACTCACTGTTATTCAGGAAGATCACCCCTTTTTACTGTATCACTTTGCTGCTCATAGAACTTGGGTGACAAACAGGATGCAGGTAAAGGACCACACCCATGTAAATGCATTATTGCATGTTTAACATATGCCATTTCGAGGTTAACATGCATTTGCTTGCACTTTATTTACATTGGCCATTAAATGAGGGGGTACTTACTAAGATTTAAGAATTCAGAATCTGGAGCAGCTGTGCATGGCAACCAATCCTCTTCTCTTTTTTATTTCAACTCCAGGTTTTGTGTTACTTTAAATTTTTATTTATTTTTTTCAAAATAACAAACAACTTACCTTCTGTGTGCAAGGGTTTTGCACAGAGTGGCCCCAATCCTCTGATTCTGGGGTTCCTCAGCGGCGTTCCTGGCTCCTTCTCTTCTCGAGTGCCCCCACATAGAGCTGCTTTCCATGGGGGCACCCGTGTGGGCGTGCTCCCGAGTCCTGCTGCTGCGTCCATTGACACAGACAGCAAGATTTGGCCCCGACTCCTGTGTTGCTGGATTTGATTGACAGCAGCGGGAGCCAATGCTATCAATCTGTAGAGAACGATTTGCGCTGTTTTCGGAAAAGGGGTGGAATGCATCTGAGAAGTTCTCTACAGGTGAACAGGAGCTGAAGCCATCTTTTATCCATCACATTCCCATTTATGCAAGACGAGGAAGTCAGTGTCTGTGTGCAGTCATTTGGTTGAAGTCTACTAGAAGTCTACTAGAGCATTACCAGCTGATCCTGTTTTGCACCAGCCTGTTGACATGTTGATCTGACTTACACATGTTTGGGGGGCATTACACCGGTACTATTGCTTTGGAACTTAACCACTTAAGCCCCGGACCAATATGCTGCTAAATGCCCAGAGGCGCTTTTACAATTCGGCACTGCGTCGATTTAACAGACAATTGCGCGGTCGTGCGACGTGGCTCTCAAACAAAATTTGCATCCTTTTCTTCCCACAAATAGAGCTTTCTTTTGATGGTAGTTGATTGCCTCTGCGATTTTTATTTTTTGCGCTATAAACAAAAATAGAGCGACATTTCTGAAAAAAAAACAATATTTTTTACTTTTTGTTATAAGAAAAATTGAATAAACTAAATTTTAGTCAAACATTTAGGCCAAAATGTATTCAGCCACATGTCTTTAGTAAAAAAAAATCGCAATAAAAAAAAATTAGCTACCTAGCAGCAACAGTGACAGGGTTAACTAGGGCGGTGATCAAGGGGTTAAAACTTTATTAGGGGGGGTACGGGGCTACCCTGAACCTAACACTAACTGCCTGTCACACTGCCTTTCACACTGACACTAAATGCAGTGATCATACATATATGATCACTGCATTCAGTGACACTGTGACAGGGGGCAGGGGGGGGGGGGGTGATTGCAAGGGGTTAAATGTGCCTGTGTGTACTGGTGTCAGTGTAGTGTTAGGTGCGACTTACTGTGCCTCTTCTCTCATCTCGGCAGTTTGAAAATACCGCAGAGATGAGCGCTGCATCACTTCCTCTGCCTATGTTTACATTTTACAGGCAGAGGAAGTGACACAGCGGCGGCGCACAGGATTGGCTGGTAGCGATCACGAGGGGGCGGACAGAAACGAACCGCCGCCCCCTCAAGTCGGATCACTCCCGCAGGTAAGCCGCCCGCCGCACGCAGTGGAGGGGGTCCCGATCAGACCCCCGAACCGCTAGTAGGCAGGGACGTAAATTTACGTCCATCTGCCTGTCCGTGCCCTTCTGTGGACGTAAATAGGCGTGCAGCGGGCGTTAAGTGGTTAAAATATAACTAAAGGCAAAACATTTTTTATTTTTGTTTTGTTTTGGATAGAGTAGAGACGGATTAGAATACCTGTTATGTTTCATTGCTGTTTCTGCCCCCATTAAAGAGATTCCCCCTCCCTATTTGTTCTGTTTACTATTATCATTGAAAGTGAACGTAAAAGAAAATCACATATTTTGGGTTGTCCCCGGGAAAGTAATAGAGGAGAAATGTTCCAATGGGGAAACTAGTTCTGGTGACCTGGGGTCCCTAAGAAATTCCCTTAATTTGCAGGGATTTCCTCTCACTTCCTGTTTGGCTATGGGACAGGAAGTCATAGGAAATCTCTGCAACGGGACACAAACGGCAAAACAATAAATGGTGTTATAACCCTCCCTTCCTGTATCCAAAACGAAAAAAGAGTTTTGCCTATAGTTCTACTTTAAATAGTTTGAGCTATTTCCTTTATTAATCGTTGCACCTGCAGTCTGTGCTGTACTAAAGTCCCCACATACCTGGCTGTGTAGCGTGGCTGATGTGTTGAATCACAACATTGCTGAATGGAATAATAAATACTTTGGAACTGAAATTGTAAACAAGTATGTATTTCTACATGAATGTTACAGTATATTTAATAGCTTTACTGTGCCTGTACAACCATTAGCACAAGGACCACTTTGAATTTTCAAATATCTTTTGAAAGATTTGACTAGTCTGTGCATTTGATAACTACGTTTGGGTTATGGGAGAGCTGAGCATGGTTTCCTCAACCTTAAAAAAAGATGACTAATGCTTCACTCTTTCTCCTCGTACTGTCCAGTCTGCTCAGTTGAGACCAGTGGTCTCCAAACTGCGGCCCTGGGGCCGGATGTGGCCATTTGCTTGCCTCTATCTTGCCCTTGGGGCACTATTCCATTCACAACTGACACCAAGACTGGGGCACTATTTCTTTCACTGACAGCAAGGATGGGGCACTATTTCTCTAACTGACACCAAGGATGAGGCACTATTCTTCCCACTGACACCAAGGATAGAGTGCTATTCCTCCCACTGACACCAAGGATGGGGTTTTATTCCTCTCACTGACACCAAGGATGTGGTTCTATTCCTCCCACTGATATCAATAGGGCACTATTCCTCCCACTGAAACCAAGGATGGGTTCTATTCCTCCCACTGATATCAATAGGGCACTATTCCTCCCACTGAAACCAAGGATGGGGTTCTATTCCTCCTACTGACACCAAGGATGGGGTTCTATTGCTCCCACTAACACCAAGGATGGGGTTCTATTCCTCTCACTGACACCAAGGATGGGGTTCTATTCCTCCCACCGATATCAATAGGGCACTATTCCTCCCACTGACACCAAGGATGGGGTTCTATTCCTCCCACCGATATCAATAGGGCACTATTCCTCCCACTGACACCAAGGATGGGGTTCTATTGCTCCCACTAACACCAAGGATGGGGTTCTATTCCTCTCACTGACACCAAGGATGGGGTTCTATTCCTCCCACCGATATCAATAGGGCACTATTCCTCCCACTGACACCAAGGATAGGGTTCTATTCCTCCCACCTATATAAATAGGGCACTATTCCTCTCACTGACACCAAGGATGGAGTTCTATTGCTCCCACTGACATCAAGGATGGGGTTCTATTCCTCCCCCTGACACCAAGGATGGGGTTCTATTCCTCCCACTGACACCAAGGATGGGGTTCTATTCCTCCCACTGACACCAAGGATGGGGTTCTATTCCTCCCACTGACACCAAGGATGGGGTTCTATTCCTCCCACCGATATAAATAGGGCACTATTCCTCCCCCTGACACCAAGGATGGGGTTCTATTCCTCCCACTGACACCAAGGATGGAGTTCTATTGCTCCCACTGACACCAAGGATGGGGTTCTATTGCTCCCACTGACACCAAGGATGGGGTTCTATTGCTCCCACTGACACCAATGATGGGGTTCTATTGCTTCCACTGACACCAAGGATGGGGTCCTATTGCTTCCACTGACACCAAGGATGGGGTTCTACACCTCCCACTGACACCAAAGATGGGGTTCTATTCCTCCCAGTGATATCAATAGGGCATCCTTCCACTGAAACCAATGATTGGGCATTGTTTACTCCCACTGGCCACAATCCGGCCCCCATAAAATCTGAAGGACAAAAACCCGGCCCTTTGTTTAGAAAGTTTGGAGACCCCTGGTTTAGACAAACAATATAACTGTTTATGGCTGACATCGCTCTCACATGTATTTCTATATTTATTTATTTTTTTTTCCTCCCAGGTGCCACTCATCATACCCTGCCACCGAGTGATTTGCAGCGATGGCAAAATTGGCAACTACAGCGGCGGCAAAAGGAATGACCTGAAGCTCTGGTTATTGTCGCACGAGAAAAACGTGAAGGAAACGTGAAAACGTATTTTTTCCACGTTCTTCAAATTGAGTTGTACCGCAGCCAAAAACACATAACAGCGCTATAGGTTTGCACGTTACAGTAAAATTCAGCAAAAATTGTAAATATTTGATTGACATATCATTATAATGCGGCATTGCTATATTAGAAAGGCTTGCGTACCTCCTAAGGGATGCAGCTAGTGTGATGGGTCTTGTTTTTACATTTTTACAGGAGAATGAATACAGCAGACTGTTCCTGTCGGGCTTGTAGTTCGCTCCCATCCTCAGTCCTGTTTTGTTCCATATGTAATGCTCATTAATGTAAGGAAAAGAGAGGAAGGGGCGTGGCAAATGCGAGGTCCAACTACCCCTCCATAGAAGCATCTGGCTAATAGAAGAGGGACGGTGTAGCTTTGCGTGCTGCTAAAGTCAAAATAGAACCCAGCAGACGCACACACACACACACCTCCCTGTCACTGCTGGCATTGTACTGAGATCCTGTACCTCTGCCAAGCTTGATGCCCAGCATTCCCACCTAATCTTTGATGTCTCCGCTTCCAGAACAATGTTTCACATATGTCATTGTCACAAACACACAGGAAAAAAAATATATTGCAACATTGTTAAAGGAAACTCCATTGTGATGCCTGTTAAGATATTTTTTCACTGCCTTTTATATCTTAAATAGTTGTTGAAAAGATACAAATAACAGTTTTCCTTTTTTTTTGTAGGCTGGTTTCCTTTGTAGTTTTCTGTGTTTTCATGCCAGTAAAAATAAAATTACATACGACAAGGGTATTAGGTTACTAAAAATGGTGATTGTTAGCTGTGCTTTGCCTTTTCAAAGAATAAATTTGGCTGCTGTGTTTCATATTTATTGTGGCGTGTGTTTTATGCCTTGTCCCTGTATATTAAGCACACATATAACGCATATATCTAAACCAGTATACCTTGATAGAAGGACTCAAGTGCTGAATGTCCTACTTGGAATGCAGTCTACAGGAGTTTAAAGTAGACTTTAAAAAAGAGAATTCACCCTGCATTTAACCAACCGCATAACCGCATCCCCTTATACTGTAAGGTGACCAGGTGTCCCGGATTGCCCGGGACAGTCCTACATTTTGCAGGTCTGTCCCAGGCACCTTCATTCCAGGACAATACAGTGTCCCAGAATGAAACTGACACAGACACCCCCCGGGCAAATCTGACGCCCCCAAAAAAGGCCGCCACATCACCGCTTTACTCACTGACAGTACTTGCCCTGGCCAGGAATGCCTGAAGGAGCACAATCTCTGCCCCCTGCTTGTGATTGGAGAAATCATAAATCCCGCCTCTTGTGTCCAATCACTGTGCTGTGATTCGTTACAGCACAAGCTGATTTTTGGGAAGCGGGGGTGTCCCTGAATGGTAGTTTGGAAATGTGGTCACCCTACTTATGTCTTATAGGTATGTATTAGTCTTTTATCACAAGTTATTCCATCTCCCATCTGGAGTCAGAAGTGGGCGGTCCTTGCACTATTGAACGTCACTTAAAGAGGAACTGCAGTCTGCTCACATAATTTGTAATAAAAACATCTCTGCCATTGTGAAGCTTCCCTCCAACCACTTTGCATATTATTGTACATGTGGTCCTGTACTTGCCAAATACGCTGCAGAAATCTCCCTCCACTGGGTCTGGCTGCAACCATTTTAACTGTGGGCAGCAGAAGCTGCTGCCTATTCACTTCCTAGATGTACACAGACACACCTCCAACTCTGCAGCTCTCATTGTTCCTCTTATGACTCCCCCCTCCCCTAACAAACTCTCATGAGAGAGAGTTGTGCATGATGTCATAAGCCTAGGCTTTTTACTAGACAAGAAACAGGAAGTGTGCTGTATAAGGTATTTACTGGCATAACAAAAAATATTTTACTATCCAACGGTAAAACAACAAGAGCAGAAGATTTAGTAGATGGAAAGTTAAAAAATATACTGAAGGTCAGCTTTAACCACTTCCATACTGGGCATTTTCACCCCCTTCCTGCCCAGACCAATTTTTAGTTTTCAGCACTGTCGCACTTTGAATGACAATTGCGCGGTCGTGCGACGTAGCTCCCAAATGCACCCCCTAGCGGCCGGAAAAACAAGGACGTCATTTTACTATGGCTCGGTGGGGAAGGGGTTAAAGCATTTGTTCACCCCCCAAAAAATGATCCTGCTCCTTTAAAGCATGTTATATGACACAGTGCCTGTCCTGGGTCATTTGACCCTCTGTAACACCTAAAAAAAACCTGACTGATCTTGCCAGTTTCTCCCCACCTCTGTAAACTGACCACGCTGTATCATGGCTGCTGAGCCCTGACACCGTGGTCAGTTTACATGCCTCTATCATCAGCAGCCTGCTATCTGCTCTCCTCTCTGCTCCTTTGTCCCCCCCCCCTCAGCCTCTTGCTGCTTATAACACTAACCTGTATACACCATCAGCTGGTTCATCATTATGAAACCACTTCTATTAGACTCACGTCTACACATGGGCACATACAAACACACAGGGATTTCTTCAGAATAACAAAAGGTAGGAATCTACAACACAGTTTGTCAAAATCCTTGCAATGTACAGAGATCACACAGAGGGGAATATTTTTTTCTCAACAAAAGTGGAATTGCTCTTTAAGCTTGCAGGAAGAGGGCTAAAAGATGCCAACATTCAACCTGAACAAAATGTGGCATCTAGTGGTAGAGTGGACTTTCTTCAGGGAAAATTGCTGTAAATAAGGTGGGTATTGCAAAGAAAGCTGTTTCATTTTTTTATTTTTTTCATTTTTTGAAGTATAGGGTATTTTATTTATTTGTTTGGTGTAAAAAAAAATATATGTTTTGCTGTAAGGCCGCGTATACACGTCCGAGAACCTCGTCGGGCTAAACCCATCGTTCCGCCCGACAAGGTTCCCGATGAGCGGTCGAAAAAGCTCGTCGAGCCAAAGTCCTCATTGAACAACGAGGAAAAAGAGAGCGTGCTCTCTTTTTTGGCTTGACGAGCTTCCCGACGGGACGCTCGTCAGAAGTGTACACACGATCGAGCTTCTCGCCAGAATATGTCTCCCAGCGAGCTTCTCGATGGATTCTGCCGAGAAGCTCAGTCGTGTGTACGCCGCCTAAGGCCTCGTACACACGACCGAGAATCTCATCGTAAAAGAAATGTCGTTTTCCTTGACGAGTTCCTTGTCAGGCTTGTCGAGAATCTTGTCAAGCTTTCTTTGCATACAGCAATTTGCTATCATTAGCATTGCCAGCACCTTGGTGGTTCAACAACCCTTGATTGCACACGGGGCTCACCTGGAGCGGTGAGAAATTTGTCTGTTTTTCTTTGCGTACACACTGTCAAGACAAAATCTCGTCGTTCTCAAACGCAGTGACATACAACACGTACAACGGCACTATAAAGGGGAAGTTCAATTCCACTGGAACAACCCTTGGGGCTGCTTTTGCTAATCTCATGTTACTGCGTGTTAGTAAAAGTTTGTTAAGAGACGGTTCGCGCTTTTCAGTCTGTTACAGCGTGACGAATGTGCTATCTCCATTACGAACGCTACTTTTACCAAAGGTGCGCTCCCGTCTCATACTTTATTCTGTAAAGAAAAGGAGTTCACAGATCTGTATTATATGAGAATGGCCACATCCCTACTATGTATAGAACAAGAAAGATACCCCCAAGGATGGGACTTTAAAGGCCGAACTCAATATGTATAAAAAGTTTATTAGATGGACCAAACAAGATAACAGTTGATACTTGTTAACAATGGACCTGTAAGGTCAAGGTAATTCTACATAAAACACTTGCAAAATGATATGTAGGTAGGAAACACCAAGGATGAAAAAGTAGCATGAGCATGAACAGGTTTCTAAGCATACACACGAACGTGTTAGTCGTCGTAAACCAGCCCAACGAGAAACACGATGAGGAAATTGAGACTCCCGGAAATTATGACGTCACGCCCTATACCCGGAAGTAAACAAAGCCGCTATCGCGGCTGTCGGCATGTAATCAGTGATTTTTTTTTCACCGATTTCATGCTTGTAAGCCTGCAGGAGAGATGTGGGGTCTTATTGACCCCACATCTCTCCATAAAGAGGACCTGTCACAGTGATTCCTATTACAAGGTATGTTTACATTCCTTGTAATAGGAATAAAAGTGATAAAAAAGGTGTAAAAATAAAAAAATTAAGTAAAAAATTTAAATTAAAACGCCCCTGTCCCGGTCGCTCGCGTGCAGAAGCGAACGCGCATGCAAGTCCCGCCCACATATGTAAACACCGTTCAAACCCCACATGTGAGGTATCATCGCGTGCTTTAGAGCGTGTGCAACAATTCTAGCACTAGACCTCCTCTGTAACTCAAAAATCGTAACCTGTAAAAAAAATTAAAGCGTCGCCTATGGAGATTTTTAAGTACCGAAGTTTGGCGCCATTCCATGAGTGTGCGCAATTTTAAAGTGTGACATGTTAGGTATCTATTTACTCGTAACATCGTCTTTCACATTATACAAAAAAATTGGGCTAACTTTACTGTTTTGTTATTTTTTAATTCATAAAACTGTTTTTTTCCCTAAAAAAAGACGTTTGAAAAATGATTGCGCAAATACCTTGCGAGAAAAAAAGTTGCAATGACCACCATTTTATTCCCTAGGGTGTCTGCTAAAAAAAAATATATAATGTTAAGGGAACCTATTTAGAAAATAAAAAACAAACCTTTACAACCCCTTTAAAGGAGAATTATACTAAAAAAACACAAATGTTTTTTTTTTTTTTTTTAACCACTACTATTCCTTTAAATTGGAATTTGGAACTTACAAATGCAGACATTTAGAATTTGGATGAAAGGTTTAGCACTGGCAAATACTTTTTGAAAGATAAAAAGTGCATTTTATATACAACAATATAGATCAGACCAAAATGAGGCACAAATGAGGAGGAATGAGGGACAGAGGGACTTTGTTCCAAATCAAGGACAGTCCCTCAAAATCAGGGACTGTTGGGAGCTATGATGGTAGCCAATCAGCTTCTAGTGGAGTTCCAGGCTTTTTTTGTTTATTAAAAGTCAGCAGCTATAAAAAGCTGCTGACTTTTAATAAACACACACTTACCTGTCCAGCGATGCAGCCGCCCAGAGTCTCACTCTATTCCCCCTCCTCTCCTTGGCGCCTCTATTGGAACTGTGGGCATGCCGGCCGTGGCAGCTTGCAGCTTCACGGCCGGCCATCTTCTGGGACCTGTCACGTGTTCCAGCAGATTGCTGAGAGGAAGGGGCTGCCTAGGGGGAGAGGAGGAGTCACCTAGGCGGCCCATAGGCAGAAGCAGTAAGTTGGACAGGAATTCCCACTTAAAGGGGTTGTAAAGGAAAAAAAATATTTTTGCTCAAATGTCTTTTTACATAGAGACATAATAGTTAACTGATTCCTTTTAAAAATGATTAAAAATAGATAAAAATCAATCATATAATGTACTGTAGGTTCTAGTTTCGTTTTTGCATGCTGTTTCTTGCTTCTGTGATGTACAGAGCCACAGAGTCAATACAGGGCAGTGATGGTTTGGAAAACAAAACTGATTGGTGCTGTGGGGTTTTCACACCTCCTTGATTAGTGACCACAGTGAGAAAGCTCCCAGTACTGTGTTTATAAGGAAACAGACAACCAGGAAGTGTGGAGATCAGAGAAGAATTACAGCAACTTAAGAGCAAAAGCGAACAATGAGGACATGAAAACAGCACTGCATTAAGGTAAAGGAAGCTATATAGATAAAAAAAAAATCCTTTACAAACCCTTTAAAACTTAGCACCCACTCCCCCCCCCCCCCCCAAAAAAAATGACTTTCCAAATGTGGCATGTAAGGGGGCGAGGAGTGCTTAGAGCGGAAGTTCCTCTTTTGGGTGGAACGCCGCTTTAAGCTTTGCTAATAAAACCTGGAAGCTGGTTGGTTACTATGCAGAGCTGCACCAGATTTTACACACTTCAGTTTTAAGTAAACCCCCCCCCCCCCGTAACTTTGTCTGTACAACTTGCTGTGCAAAATGCAGCAAACTGCATGAATTGAATTGACATCTGCTGAGAATAAGTTATAGATCAGAAAAGCTTGGATAAGGCCCTATCTGAGGAATGGATTTTAGATATACTGACCCTTTATTCACCTCTTGTAGTCACAACGTTTATGGTAAAGACTATCATTTTTTGGGGAGTTTTATGTGTATTTAATGTAATATTTGGATTGGTAAAGCATATCTCCGTAACGGAGGATTTGCTGAACTCTAAACTGTAAATGTCTCACCCATCTCTCTTCAATAGAGGGCAGCCTAGATCATAAGAATCCACATCCTTTTCTTTCTTATTTTACGTGTTTAGCAAATCCTTATTCACCACAGTTTGTAGTATGTTTTAAGAATGCCTATAATAAGCATCAGCAAAAAAAAAAATTAATAAAAAAAAAAAAAAACCACCTCTGTGCCTTCTGTGTGCAGCCTGAGACAGCCTGCTGCCTGCTAGGATTACAGAACTGGCTTCGGCAATCACATGTTCATGTTTTGAAAGGTGCTCCGGTAAGATACGACGATGAAGAATTGCCTTTCTCTGTCAGTTATTGCAGGGCCTGTTAATGATGCCCAGAGTGTGGGCCGCTGTGACCGCTAATGAAGGGTGCTAGGACATGAGAACCTCAGGGGGGTCTATTTAAAAACAGAGGTAAACCACTCCGCTTCTTAGGTGCAATGTTAGCATTCTTTCCAGGCCTAATAATGCTGATTTTCCTGTGATGTCTTGATCCTTCCCAGTATTGTGTTTGGCAAGACAACTTAATGATGGAGTACTGCGTGTTATGAAAATAAGCAGGAAGTCACAAGCGTTCATGTGCTTGGCCATAAAAAAATATAAAAAAAATGAAAACCCAATATAATTTAGCTTTGCAATAAATTTAAATGGCACCTCCAGTCAAAAGAGGAAAACCTCTTTTCAAGCGTATTTAATAGGCACTCTATGTATTATTCTTTTTTTCTTTTTTTCTTTTTTTTAGACGTCAACTAGATGCGTACCCTGGAGAAAGTGATATGTATATATATATTTTTTTTTTGCAGCCATAATTATTTTTGCTTTAATTACAGCCCGGGCCTCTTGAAACATTCCTGCAGTTAGCTACATTGGCTTGGTACCTTCAGAACACATATAAATTGGGAGGCTATTTAGAGAGGATAAAAGCTGTAAAGTGATTGCAGTGGGGAGTTATGGGAGGTGGGACAAAGATTTGTAGCTGAATTTCTTTTTAACAAAATAGTATTTATCGTATTATCGTATTAATACCTGGATGATGGTACCCTATTACCTTTATTATTAATTCTTAATAGAGGCCATACTCGCACTTTTTCTTTATTTATCGTATTGATCAGCGTATAACACGCACCCCTATTTAAGAGGGAAGTTTCAGGAAAAAAAATTTTTTTTTTTTAATAAACCACTTTGAAGCAAAATTATGGTATCTGAGCATCAATGCAGCCTGATCTGTGCCCATCTCCAGTCTCAAAGCAGCCTGATCTGTGCCCATCTGCAGTCTCAATGCAGCCTGATCTGTGCCCATCTGCAGTCTCAATGCAGCCTGATCTGTGCCCATCTGCTGTCTCAATGCAGCCTGATCTGTGCCCATCTGCAGTCTCAATGCAGCCTAATCTGTACCCATCTGCAGCCTCAATGCAGCCAGATCTGTGTCCATCTGCAGCTTCAGTGCAGCCTGGTCTGTGCCCATCTGCAGCTTCAGTGCAGCCTGATCTGTGCCCATCTGCAGTCTCAATGCAGCCTGATCTGTGCCCATCTGCAGCCTGATCTGTGCCCATCGGCAGCCTCAATGCAGCCTCACTGTAGCCTGATTAGTGCCCATCTGCAGCCTATACATTTGCCAAAATGCCCTGCCTGTTCAGTGCCCATCTGCAGTCTCACCTTGTATTGTCAGATCACTCCTGCTGTCTCCGAGGGAAGAAGGGGAGCGAGCGCCACTGAATTACATAGAGCCATGATCTCATTCCTGTGTACTCGGCGCTCCGTCACTCACAGCCACGCCTCCTCCCCCTGCTTATATGATAGACCGGGGATATGCAATTAGCGGACCTCCAGGTGTTGCAAAACTACAAGTCCCATGATGCATAGCAAGACTCTGACAGCCATAAGCATGACACCCAGAGGCATGATGGGACTTGTAGTTTTGCAACAGCTTGAGGTCCGCTAATTGCTTATTCCTGTGATAGACAGTACAGTGGTCCAATGCGGGGCCAGGAGGCGTGGCTGTGCGCGACAGATACACAGGAAGGAGATCACGGCTCTATGTAATGCAGCAGCGCTCGCTCCTCTTCCCTCAGACAGCAGGGATCATCGTATAACACACACACACGTGATTTTCCCCTGATTTTAAGGGGAAAAAATTCAGTGTTATACACAGATAAATACAGTATTTATTTGTTTTTATTTGTATTGTTATGCTTTATTGAATACAATATGTGGTTGTAGGTACAAAAATCTGAACCCTGCCAGTTTCTAGTCTGCTTGACCACCTTGTGTATCTTATTGCTATGCTTGAAACATGAGGCTGTCACAGCTTTGGTCTAACCTCATTCCAGGAAGAAGCATTATTTAGCATTGTGTTCAGCTCAGGATGGGGAGGATCAGGTAAGTCAAGTGATTCAGGTGGTCGAGGTAGGTGTTATATGATTAAAGCTCAACTTAAGGTTCAGGCTACTCTATCCCTTGCCCAATGGCCCCCTGTTTTTTTTTTAAACTTAGGGCCAGATTCATGAAGAGTTAGGCTGGCAGATCCAGTGATCCGCCAGCCTAACTGTCACTTTAAGCCGGCGTTTCTGCTTTCTATAACCAGAAAACAAGAAACGCCGGGTTGGATTTCCGATGCGATCGGCGTAATTGAATTTCGCCATCGCATCGTTACTTCAACTTAAAAATGGCGCCGGGGACGTTCCCGCCGATTTACGCTCAAAAAATATGTTAATGAGCGGGAATCGGCAATTCACGATCTTTTTCGGGCGCGACGCAGTGACTTTACGACGTTTCCGGAAGCGATACGCGGCGTATAGATAAAGCAGCCCCCTAGTGGAGTATCCTATGTTAAGTATAGGCGTCGTCATCGCGTCGGAAAAAAAACAAATCGCGTCGCTTGCGTAAAACATTCATGAATGGGAATGTGACGTCATTGACGTTCACTGACAGAATTTGGAGCATGCGCACTGGGATGCATTGACACTCGACGCATGCGCAGTACGTTCGCCGCGGGATCGCGCATGGTTAGAATACTACACGCCCCGTACCCGCCCAATTTGAATTCCGCTGGCTCATTTACGATGCGCTGCCGCAACTTTAGGAGCAAGTGCTTCCTGAATAACAGCACTTGCTCCTAAAATTTCGGCAGAGTAACGCAAATGAGAAGCGTTACTCCAGAGCAAAGATGCTCTGATCTACCTGAATCTGGCCCTTAGTATTCTTTAGGCTGGTAATGTTACACACAGGGTCCTCCTCTTTGGAACTCCTTCTGTTTCTGGGTGGTCCTCAAAGGGGTTGTAAACCCTATTTTTTTATATAAAAATAACAAACATGTGATACTTACCTGCTCTGTGCAATCATTTTGCACAAAGCAGCTCCGATCCTATTCTTCTGGGATGCCCCACCAGCGCTCCAGGCCCCTTCCCTTCATCAGGTGCCCCTACAGAAAGACTCTTTTCATGGGGGCACTCGTGCAGGCACACATCTGAGTCCCACTGCTGCATCCATTGACACAGACAGCGGGACTCAGACACGCTCCTGTGTCACAGGATTTGATTGACAGCAGCAGGAGCCAATGGCTCCTGCTGCTATCAAGCTGTTCAATGAGGAGAGAGACTGCTGGAGCTGCTGTGCTTATGCACTTTGATGGATCAGGCTCAGGTAAGAAAAAGGAGGGGTTTGGGGGAGGGGGGAGCTGTAGCACAGAAGGTTTTTCACCCTAATGCATAGAATGCATTAAAGTGGTTGTAAACCCACTTAGTAATTTTCAGTCCCCTTTCTTTTATAATACTAAGTGCCCTGTATATGTGCCTTATAGAAAATATGCTGTTCTATATCTTATTTTATTGTGGCGCTCACGTGACCGGCTGCCTCTCCCCTCTTCCGATCTGACGTCAGATGGGAGAAGGAGAGAGCCGGCTGGTCACATGAGCGCCGAGTGGTGCTAGGAAATCAGGTTCAGAACTGCATATTTTTAATAAGGCATATATATACAAGGCCCTTATGAAAGACAGGGCAGATATACTATGTTATTTCAGCAGCGGGTCATCAGGACAAATTAATAGTGAATCTCCCTAACGAAGACACAAACAGTGATAAAAACATGGCAGTTCAAACTCCTCAACACTCAATCTAAAACTAATTAAGAAAAAATGTGATTTTGTTTTGAAAGAGAAGTGTGTTTTTTTTTTTATAATCATACTTACCTAGGTGGATGTAGCATCAGTCCTATGCTGCATCTACCCCCCCCCCACCTCTAAGACTGAGAACCGAGCGATCAAACACCACAGATCACTTTGTTCTCACACTTCCCCAAGCAGAGAGCTGATGAGTGTCATCCCCTGGCTTTCTACTCTGCCTCCCAATGCTTACTGGAGCACTGGGCTGTGGAGGGGGTGGAAACAGCTAGCTCAGGCTCTCAGTGGTTCACTGAGAGGCTAAGCCAGGTGCCGGTCCAGGCATGTGGACGGATCTCTACTCCATTGTCTCAATCTTGCCCAAGCCTGGACCGGAAGGGGGTGGGAGCAGCTGGCTCAGGCTCTCAGCGGCCCACTGAAAGACTAAGCCAGGTGCCGGTCTAGGCATGTGGATGGATCCCTACTCCATTGTTGCAATCTTGCCCGAGCCTGGACCGGAGGGGGTGGGAGCAGCTGGTTCAGGCTCTCAGGGGCCCACTGAAAGGCTAAGCCATGTGCCGGTCTAGGCATGTGGACAGATCCCTACTCCATTGTCGCAATCTTGCCTGAGCCTGGACCGGAGCGGGTGGAAGCAGCTGGCTCAGGCTCTCAGCGGCCCACTGAAAGACTAAGCCAGGTGCCGGTCTAGGCATGTGGATGGATCCCTACTCCATTGTTGCAATCTTGCCCGAGCCTGGACCGGAGGGGATGGGAGCAGCTGGTTCAGGCTCTCAGGGGCCCACTGAAAGGCTAAGCCATGTGCCGGTCTAGGCATGTGGACAGATCCCTACTCCATTGTCGCAATCTTGCCTGAGCCTGGACCGGAGCGGGTGGAAGCAGCTGGCTCAGGCTCTCAGCGGCCCACTGAAAGACTAAGCCACGTGCCGGTCTAGGCATGTGGATGGATCCCTACTCCATTGTTGCAATCTTGCCCGAGCCTGGACCGGAGTGGGTGGGAGCAGCCGGCTCAGGCTCTCAGGGGCTTACTGAGAGGCCAAGCCAGGTGCTGTGGACGGAACCCTACTCTATTGTCACAATCTTGCCCGTGCCAAGACCAGCTCTGTGACATCAACAGACAGCAGACTTTAGCCTGCGGTCTGCTGAAAACGGGCCACAAGAGTGCAGAATGAACTGCACTCCTGCGATCCACAGGAGAAGTACAGCCAAACAAGCCTTGGCTGTACATCTCTTTTTAAATACACTGAAGTTTTGGGGTTAGGGTTAATGTTCAGGGTAAGGTTTTAAAGTGAGGGAGTTTGTACGAAAGTCTAAATTATAAGGTTAAAAGTTGAAGCTCTTTGGGCTTAGTTTTCTATTTAATTTTCTTTGGTGGTGAAAACTCTGCCCTAGATGCTACCAGGGTTTTTCTTGTATTCATTTTATCATATTTTAACAAGCGAAGGACGCTTCCAGGGGCAGCCCTATTAGAAATTTCAGCTGATTTACAGGAGAGGAGGGGGAATGTAATATAAAGTAGGATTACATGTAATTACACATAATACTGCTTAAAAACACATGTAACAGTTTTTCACCTAAAATAAATACACATGGACCAAATGAAAGTTAGTGCTTTCATCCAGAGTTCTGCAACGTTCAATTATTCTGCATTTAAAGAAAATGATGTTGGGCGTTGATTAGTAAAAAAAATACAAGTATTACTTTTTTCACGGCCCTCCCTCCCCTTTTCTATTGCTAAATAGAGAACATTTAACTCTTCTAGGCAGTCACGTGGTACACAATAGAATAACTTCATACAGCTGTCGTCTGAACTTCATAAAAGAAAGAGCGCAAAAAAATGAAGCGTTAAATTTGCTGGCTTGTTGCGGTTATGGGGTTTGCCTGCATATTTATGACAACGCAAGTCAAAAGTAAATGGAACAATAAAACAAACAAATATGAGCCAAATTAGAAAAATACACACGGGGGCCGTGTTCCTGGGACTTGGAATTGGGTTCCACTGACCTATCAAGTTACTCCCCCCATTCAGTCTTGCAGTTCTTTTGAACTGCTGACATGGAGACACTGTGCAGCCAGGCACGACAGCTGGCTCTGCAGCATCTAATACCAACACATGCTGCTTTCCTCCATTTCCAGCAAGTAAGATAATGAAAGATTCAAAAATAATATTTGTTTTGGCGGTACATGATTTGCAGCGGAATGGATGCCCTTGACCACAAACAAAGCCAATTCTAGAATGGGTCAGTTGTGGAAAAAGGATTTGCAAGGATGATGATGTTTATCAAAGTTGGGGGGGGGGGGCGGGGGACCTCCAGGAAAATACATTAGAAAAAACGCTGTTGTCTTCCTTCCACAAACGTACATTTTCAGTTAAGTTCGTGTAATTACCTAACATTGTTATTTCTATATTCTGAGACTTCCATGGACGGCTGAACACCGATATCAGGCTTGCAGCATCAATGCTTACCATTGGAGGGAGTGCAATCCGTTTATATTAACCTCTAGAAAAGGGGCCTATTTATAAATGATTCACACACTTTCTTAGTCCTTTTGCAGATGAATTGTATTGCTATTCAATTTAAATTTGAAAATGTTATATTTTCTTAAACTCCCAGGCGGTATGATTATTTCAGATTTTAGGTGCTGAAAGCGGTACCATTATTTTGCATGGACATTTGACGTTTTATACTGTAGGCCTGCAATTCTTAGTAATAACTCACTTAAATCTGTCCAAACAAGAGTCTAGTAGACATCCCGGGTATAATAAAATTTGAATATTTGTAGCATTGTTTGCTGTATAAATGTGAATGATCCCAAAATAGTTTCTGATGTGTCCGCCGCAATATCGCAGGCCTGACAAAAATCGCAGATCACCGCCATTACTAGTAAAAAAAAAATCATAAATCTATCCCCTATTTTGTAGACTCTAACTTTTGCGCAAACCAATCAATATACGTTTTTTGCATTTTTTTTACCAAAAATATGTAGAAGAATACGTATCGGCCTAAGCTGAAAAAAAATATATATAATATATATATATTTTTTTAAATTGGGATATTATTATAACATAAAATATTGTGTTTTTTTCAACATTTTCTGTCTTTTTTTGTTTATAGCACAACAAATAAAAACCGCAGAGATGATCAAATACCACCAAAAGAAAGTTCTCTTTGTGGAAAAAAATTGATCAAAATATAATTTGGGTACAGTGTTGTATGACTGTGCAATTGTCATTCAAAATGCGTCAGCGCTGAAAGCTGAAAATTGGTCTGGGCAGGAAGGGGGTTTAAGTGCCCAGCAGGGGCGGATTGACAACTCATGGGGCCCCCGGGCAATAGGAGATTATGGGGGCCCTGGACAATAGGAGATTATGGGACCCCCAGGCAATAGG
Organism: Rana kukunoris; assembly: GCA_029574335.1. Lineage (NCBI taxonomy): Eukaryota > Metazoa > Chordata > Amphibia > Anura > Ranidae > Rana > Rana kukunoris. Next base: position 36,306,989 of record CM056056.1, read on the forward strand.
AGATTATGGGACCCCCAGGCAATAGGAGATTATGGGACCCCCAGGCAATAGATTATGGGGCCACACAGTATACAGAATACATACACAGTATACACACACAGACACACAATATACACACACAGTATACATACACACACTGAAAAGGTACTGGAGAGGCGGGGCAGCTATAATCTTGGGATTTTTTTTAAATATTTTTACATATTGTCCCTGGTTTTACTGAGGCTGGCAACCCTGATGGGACCCCCTAGTGCCCGAATGGTCAGTCCACCCCTGGTGCCCAGTAAGGAAGTGGTTAAAACAAACACTAAAATTAGGTTTTAAATATTGTCTGTTACTTTGAGGTACAATTGTGACAAAGAAAATCGAGTACTGTCCGTGATCCTTTTTTTATTTGCACTAACATATAATTTTTCAGTACTTCTTGGACCTCGAAGAAGGGGACATACCCTGAAAGCTGGCGCTGCTGTCAATCACAGCGGATGACGCGGCACGCCGGGAGGCGGGGCCGAGTGATACAGTCGGCGGCTATGGCTGCCGCTGTATCACGGGAGCGCGCTCGCAAAAGCTTTCCACCGTGCAAGCTCCCTCGCATTAAGGTGGAATGCTTTTGCGAGCAGGACCTGAGACAGCCGCCGAGGGACCCAAGAAGACAGAGCTAGAGGACACTCTGTGCAAAACGAGCTGCACAGTGGAGGTAAGTATAACATGTTTGTTATTTAAAAAAAAAAAACTTTTGACTTTAGTGTTCCTTTAATAGTGTTGCTCACGAATATTCGCATTGCGAATATTCGCTACGAATATTGCATATTCGAGTATTCGCGAATAACGCGAATATCGCGGCGAATATTCGCTATTTCGAATATTCGAATGTTTTAAATTTTTTTTTAGAACAGATCACATCCTAGAGATCCCCATCGACGTCTAAAAGCATTGCTGGTATGATTAGAGACCTTGGGCCGAGTAGCTGCAGCGCTCATGTTATATTGCCGAAAAATCGCAATGCGATTATTCGGTAATAGCGATATCGCGCGATTATTTTATATTGTAATATATCACGAATATTCTGAGCCAATCAGAGTGCTCCATTCCGCATTTCTCGAAATTTCGCAATTATTTTATATTGTAATATATCACGAATATTCTGAGCCAATCAGAGTGCTCCTTCCGCATTTGCCGAATATTCGCAATTTTTGTGTATTGTAATATATCACGAATATTCTGAGCCAATCAGAGTGCTCCTTCCGCATTTCTCGAATATTCGCAATTATTGTGTATTGTAATATATCACGAATATTCTGAGCCAATCAGAGTGCTCCTTCCGCATTTCTCGAATATTCGCAATTATTGTGTATTGTAATATATCACGAATATTCTGAGCCAATCAGAGTGCTCCTTCCGCATTTCTCGAATATTCGCAATTATTTTGTATTGTAATATATCACGAATATTCTGAGCCAATCAGAGTGCTCCATTCCGCATTTCTCGAATATTCGCAATTATTTTATATTGTAATATATCACGAATATTCTGAGCCAATCAGAGTGCTCCATTCCGCATTTCTTGAATATTCGCATTCGCAATTCGCAAATCGCATTCGCAAAAATTCGCAAAAATTCGCAATCATTTAATTTCCAAAAAATATCACGAATATTCGTATTTAGCGAATATATGTCGAATATTCGACTATATATTCGAGATATATCGCAAATTCGAATATGGCATATTCTGCTCAACACTATCCTTTAATAGAAATGGGTTGGATAAACCAGTTCATGAAAATAATGTACCAATATGTGTTATTTCTTTCCATGTAGTCCACAGTGAACCAGCGCAGAAGTGAAAAAGAGTCTTGAGCAAGTTGCCTACACCAGCCGTTGGTCTGATCCTGATATCAAGTGCTTTATAACATGCATAAATATTTCAATTAACAGGGCATATGTCACTGTTAGGCCAGGATGAAAGCAGTGTCTGGTGAGCCCCACCGCTCAATAGATTGCATGTGCCAGCCGAGAAAATCCATATAAGGTGATGTGTGATAACTTAAAGCAGAGAGGTGTGCTGTAAGATTTATATCCCCCAGTAATTGCTCTGTAAGAATCATGCAGGAATATTAAAATCCTGGAAGAATTACATGGATGGATTTAGCAGTAATTCCTCTAAGATCCCCACATAAAATCCACTCGCATTGAAAAAGGCTTCGCTTCCAGGCTATTGTATTCTGTGTCAGTCACCCTCCGCACTCATTCTCTATTTACTGCCAGTGATGGGGGCTTTGCAAAACAATGGAAAATATTACTGACAGTACACTTTGGCACCATTAAAGCAGAGAGGATATTTCAACCGCATTGATGTGCAAATTGGTCATACAAGTTTTATAGCTTGTCACAGGTTCACAGGCTATTTTTGGTGCTGATAGCACAGTGCATACATAAGATATAAATGCACTTAATTCACAGCGTGAAATGCAGTCTTTAACCTGCTGTGGTTGGAGAATGACCCACAAAGTGCGACAGAGAGGCAGAACAAAGTGTCAGTGATCTTCCAGCTGCTGTTTTATACCTGTTTGGAGACACACACAAAAAAAAAAGCATGATGTAAGGTTGTTAAATCAGGACCCCCTTCCGATTGTGCAAAAGTGCGGATTTCGGTGTTAGTCGGCACCCTCCAGAGATTATATTGTTTTATATCACCCCCTTCATGTTAGGGTAGACACCTCAAGGCTGCATATTGAGTTTCTACTGCCTTCTGCACACCTGAATGACAGTGATACGTTGTACGGGCTCTACCCTTTTTGTCCTAAGCAAAATACACAAAGGAAACGTTTTCTGAGAGACTTAACCTCCCTGGCGGTATGATTCTGTCTGGAATTACGTACCAAAAGCGGTACAATTTTTTGCATGGAAATTTGGCGTTTTATAGGCCTGCAATTCTTAGGAATAAATCGCTTAAATCTGTCCAAACAAGACATCCCGGGTATGGTAAAGTTTGAAAAACAAACTCATAATTTTTTATATAATAAATAACTATAAATAATTATAACAAATTATAATGTAATTATAATAAAAAATATTCAATAATCTAATCAACTCAAAAACACTGAAATTTGCTCAGTTGCAGAATTGTCGCTGTCATTTTTATTTTATTTTTATGACGAGTTTCCCCACAAATCGCTATCGCTAAATTCTGCAAGTGATTATAATTTATTATCGCTGTTTTCTAGCTGATCTAAAATCATTTTTGACATAAAGGGACACTTTTGGTTGCTATGGGCAATCTACAGTTTGCAGGGAGAAAGAACACTTTTATTATATAAAAGGACATGTAGGGCACTGAACAGACCACTAGGGACAAGGGGGGTGTGTATTTTTTACATACAGTACTGTAATCTATAAGATTACAGTATTCTGTATGTAATGTGTTTGTTTACGTTTTTGAATTTGGCGCCGTTCTCCGCTCCCGTGCGTCGTAACGTCGCAGGGAACCGAGAGCGACGGCACACGGGGACACTGTGTGAATCGCTCACAGCGTGGATGCATCGCTGGATCCAGGAACAAGGTAAGCCAGCGCGCACTGCAGGCTCTGCATAGCTACCCCGAGCGTTACTCGGGGATACCGATCTCTGCATAAAAAAAACACCCGAGTCACGCTCGGGGATACCGCCAGGCAGGTTAAAGGGGTTGTAAACCTTCGAGTGTTTTTTCACCTTAATGCATCCTATGCATTAAAGGGGTTGTAAAGTAAAAACAATTTTTTTCCTAAATAGCTTCCTTTACCTTAGTGCAGTCCTCCTTCACTTACCTCATCCTTCCATTTTGCTTTAACATTTCCTTATTTCTTCTGAGAAATCCTCACTTCCTGTTCTTCTGTCTGTAACTACACACAGTAATGCAAGGCTTTCTCCCTGGTGTGGAGTGTCAGGCTCGCCCCCTCCCTTGGACTACGGGAGAGTCAGGATGCCCACTAACACACAGAGTAGAGTGCGTCCTGACTCTCCTGCAGTGCCATATCGCAAAAAATGGCCTGGTCATTGTGCAGCCAAATCTTCCGGGGCTGAATCGGTTATTGTTGCCCTTTAAGAATTATTAAAAATAACTGCTCTCTGCAAAAAACAGAATTTGAAAGATGTATATATTTTTCGCTTTGGTAATGTTTCCCATTGTTTGCCTATTAGCTTTGAAACATTGGGCTTATGCATCGTACACACAACCGGTTTTCCATCGGGAAAACTGCCATGACAGCTCTTGACTGGGAAAACTGGCCGTGTGTATGCTCCATGGCAGTTTTCCCGACAGGGAAACCGCCAGAAATCCCGGTGGGAAAAATGAGAACATGTTTTCTTTTTTCCTGAAGGAATTCCCGGCAGTCTTTTTCCCGGCAGTTTTTTTCTATGGGGAAAACCTGCAGTGAAGCATACACATGGCCGGGATTCCCGGCCAAAGCTCTCATGGCAGTTTTCCTGCCAGGAAAACCGACCGTGTGTAGGGGAAAAAGCTGCTGAGCAGGTTACATAGTTACATAGTTAGTCAGGTTGAAAAAAGACACAAGTCCATCCAGTTCAACCATAAAAATAAATAAAAATAAAACAAAGTAAAACACAGTACATCCTCCCATACACCCAACTCCATACCCACAGGTTCTCGGCTTTCCCCTCGGCTTTCCCGGTGGTAAAAAGTCTGCCCGTACATGTGTACGAGGCATTACTTTGAATTCAGTGCGGTTCAAATTCAGTACCCAAACTTTTGTTGGGTTCCAGAGCTTACCTGCCTCTCACCAGTCCCTACACCTGACCTCCTCTTCTGCACTGGATTTGGATTTACCTACAAGTTTCAAAAGTTGACCAGGAAATGTGAAATCTGTAAATACACTATATTACCAAAAGTATTGAGACACCTGCCTCTACATGCACATGAACTTTAATGGCATCCCAGTCTTAGTCCGTAGGCTTCAATATTGAGTTGACCAACCTTCTGCAACTATAACAGCTTCAAATCTTCTGGGAAGGCTCGTTTATCCATGTCTTTATGGACCTTGCTTTGTGCACTGGTGTACAGTCATGTTGGAATAGGAAGGGGCCATCCCCAAACTGTTGCCACAAAGTTGAGAGCATGAAATGTTCCAAATGTCTTGGTATGCTGACACCTTAAGAGTTCCCTTCACTGGAACTAAGCGGCCAAGCCCAACCCCTGAAGAACAACTCCACACCATAAACCCTCCTCCACCAAATGGTTTGTACCAGTGCACAAAGCAAGGTAATTAAAACATAGATGAGCGAGTTTGGGGTGGAGGAACTTGACTGGCTTGACCTGAACCCGATAGAACACCTTTGGGATAAATTAGAGCAGAGACAGTGAGCCAGGCCTTCTTGTCCACCCCACAAATACACTTCTGGAAGAATGGTTGAACATTCCCATAGACACACTCCTAAACCTTGTGGACAGCTTTCCGAGAAGAGGTCAATATGGTGGTGGGCCAACTCAATATTGAACCCTACAGAGTAAGACTGGGATGCCACTAAAGTTTAGGTACGTATAAAGGCAGGTGTCCCAATACTTTTGGTAATATAGTGCATGTAGTCCACATTTGTTTGAAATAGTGTTGACGTCAGTATGACTCCCAAATGTGTGCAGAAATGGCTTAGATTTTTAGCTGTGATCCCAAAGTCCTTCATCACTACTGGAAGTGGCCAGGTTCCCAGGCACCTGGGCAAGCTTCACTCACCAGCCTCTTGAATGTAGATGGTACCTTATTTAGAAGGGAATGAATCACAGATGCCATTTTTGACAGTGCGGCTCTTTGCTGCTGCGCCTCATTCTCACACATAACAATGATTGCGTACCCCACAGGCAGATCTCATATACACCGATATCAGACAACGTGAGTTCTTTACAAGATGACAGAACATACCACACTAACGCCCAACTCCATCACAACAGTCTAACATTGCTAGACACATTTCTCCAGCAAGTGACAGAACTATTGTCTGCTTGGTACACGTAACTGGGGGATGACAGCGCTGTTAACTGCTTGACACCCTAGCATGGAGAATGACAGTCCTGTAACTGCTTTGCACAATCTTTCTTTGATGACAGTTTGTTACATTGGTGAAGAAGGAAGATTGACAATATAGTGTAATGCAGTGGTGGCTGGTGCACAAACATTTTAGGCGAGCGCAAACAAAGTGAGAAAATGTTGGAAAAAAAAACATCAAACGCAGTTACTGTGCCCATCAAACGCAGTTACTGTGCCCATCAAACGCAGTTACTGTGCCCATCTAACGCAGTTACTGTGCCTATCAAATGCAGTTACTGTGCCCATCAAATGCTGCCACTCTGCCCATCAAACACTGCCACTGTGCCCATCAAGTGCTGCCACTGTGCCATCAAAGCAGCCACTGTGCCAAACGCTGCCACTGTGCCCATCAAATGCAGCCACTGTGCCCATCAAACGCTGCCACTGTGACATCAAACGCAGCCACTCTACCCATCAAACGCAGCCACTCTACACATTAAAAGCTGACACTGTGCCCATCAAACACTGCCACTGTGCCATCAAATGCTGCCACTGTGCCCATCAAACACCACCAGTGTGTCCATCATAGGCTGCCAGTGTTCTCATTAAATGCTGCCAGTGTGCTTCCCGGCATTACCCTGTGTCTGTGGGGCAGCGGCTCCTAAACACAGTGCACTTAAAGGAAATATTTTTTTATTTTTAAGGGCCTTTTTTGTGACTGCTGTGGGGGGCACGCCCGTGCGCCCCCTATGGATGGGCTGCCATTGGTGTAATGTAGTTCCACAATCTAACAATATTGGGACTCTGTAGCCAGTTTTGAACACTTGGATGCACATGCAGCATCCACCTTAATGGGAAGCTTCCACCCAAGTAGGAGCACCACCACATTCCCAGTCTCTCTGCTTCCATGTCACGTAGGAGTACGGCGGCGGAGCAGCTCTCCTGCGCTGGAACATGTATCTAGTACGTTGTCCTGCACTTCCGGGTAGGGGGCGCGTGTCCGGTGCGCTCGCTGTGCTGCGATTAGTCAGCACAAGCCGATCAGTGGATGCCAGCCAATAATAGACTGCTGGGACGTGCCGATGGAGGAAGAGGATTAGAGGACAAAGCTTTGTGAATGTAAATAATACAGAGCTCTGACCTGTCAGGGGGAAGGGGCCGGTTTTGGTTTCCCTGCAAAGCAGGGATTATAATCCAACACAGCCCCTGGTGTTTATTACCATGTTCTACTCCACCGCCTCTGGGAATTCCCAAATATTACTAGATTTTGGAACTCTGTGCTGGCATACATTTTCAGAATCAATAAGATCCGGCTAACCAACAATCTGTTATTGTGTGTACTGGGATGCGAACCACTACCTCCCGCATCATCATCAGCAGGCTCTCTCAACCTTACACAATGGACTTGTATGAGGGGGAGAGGGAATCTGCCAGAGACTAAATGTATACACAGTCCACTGTTATTGGCACTTACATAACATATGTGTTTTCACAAATAAGTTGTGTGCTCCATCTGCATGTTCAGGGCTGCCCAATAGGTTCTCCAGTGGCATGTACATTTCCCACATTAGCAGAGATGTTTGACTAGTGCCATTGTCAAGATATAAGCAGTCTGGTGCAAGTGGCACCAGATGCAAGTGCCAGTTTGGTGCAAGTGACACCAGATGCAAGTGCCAGTCTGATGCAAGTGCCAGTCGGGTGCAAGTGGCAACAGATACAAGTGCCAGTCTAGTGCAAGTGACACCAGATGCAAGTGCCAGTCTGATGCAAGTGCCAGTCTGGTGCAAGTGCCAGTCTGGTACAAGTGGCACCAGATGCAAGTGCCAGTCTGTTGCAAGTGGCACCAGATGCAAGTGCCAGTCTGGTACAAATGACACCAGATGAAAATGCCAGTCCGGTGCAAGTGCCAGTCTGGTGCAAGTGACACCAGATGCCAGTCTGGTGCAAGTGACACCAGATGCCAGTCTGGTGCAAGTGATGCCAGTGCCAACCTGGTGCAAGTGATGCCAGATGCCAGTGCAAGTGACGCCAGATGCAAATGCCAGTCTGGTACAAGTGACACCAGATGCAAGTGCCAGTCTGGTGCAAGTGACGCAAGATGCCAGTGCCAGTCTGGTGCAAGTGATGCCAGATGTAAATGCCAGTCTGGTGCAAGTGATGCCAGTGCCAGTCTGGTGCAAGTGACGCCAGATGCAAATGCCTGTCTGGTGCAAATGACGCCAGATGCAAATGCCTGTCTGGTGCAAGTGACGCCAGATGAACGTGACGCCAGATGCAAGTGGCACCATATGCAAGTGACACCAGATGCAAGTGCCAGTCGGGTGCAAGTGGCAACAGATACAAGTGCCAGTCTAGTGCAAGTGACACCAGATGCAAGTGCCAGTCTGGTGCAAGTGACACCAGATGCAAGTGGCACCAGATGCAAGTGCCAGTCTGGTACAAATGACACCAGATGAAAATGCCAGTCTGGTGCAAGTGACACCAGATGCCAGTGCCAATCTGGTGCAAGTGACGCCAGATGCCAGTGCAAGTGACGCCAGATGCAAATGCCAGTCTGGTACAAGTGACACCAGATGCCAGTGCCAGTCTGGTGCAAGTGACGCCAGATGCAAATGTCAGTCTGGTGCAAGTGACGCCAGATGCAAATGCCAGTCTGGTGCAAGTGACACCAGATGCAAGTGCCAGTCTGGTGCAAGTGACGCTAGATGTAAATGCCAGTCTGGTGCAAGTGCCAGTCTGATGCAAGTGACGCTAGATGTAAATGCCAGTCTGGTGCAAGTGACGCCAGATGCAAGTGCCAGTCTGGTGCAAGTGACGCCAGATGCACGTGATGCCAGATGCAAGTGGCACCAGATACAAGTGCCAGTCTGGTGCAAGTGACGCCAGATGCTAATGTCAGTCTGATGCAAGTGACACCAGATGCAAGTGCCAGTCTGATGCCAGTGCCAGTCTGGTGCAAGTGACACCAGATGCAAATGCCAGTCTGGTGCAAGTGACACCAGATGCAAGTGCCAGTCTGATGCAAGTGACACCAGATGCAAGTGCCAGTGACACCTATGTGGGACAGTTTACTGTTTTGGAACTTGATAAAAGGCACCAGAGCAGCCCAGTCTAGTATTCTGTCAAACAAGCGTCACGTTTTGTAGCGAGCTGTGTGTTCTTTATTCTATACCCCGTGACAGGGCATACTGCAGTAAAGACTTCAACCATCTACTTGCCATTGAGCCATTCTTGGGTATAATGGGCCCTGACTATACCCAGTCAGGTTGACAGAAGGTTTTCATATCAAGCTACCTGGTTTCATGTAAAGTCATTGCTAACAGCAGGCGTGACTGACTCATAGTAGACATGAAAAGTGTGTGTAGATTTTGGAAAATGTGTTTTACATAAACAAAAGAAATATATGCAGGAATTAATCAGATCTGGAATTCGCTGAAAACTATAAAGATGGTTAAAGGCTGCAATTCCATTGTGTGTGCTGCCAGTTACAAATCTCCCACATTATACAGCCATGTGACCTCATATTTCACATTGTATGTATTTCTTTTTCCTGACATTAATGTAGGCTTTCTGGTCTTTTAAACATTTCTTTATTAAAAAAAGTTCTTATTATTTTCTTATATATTTGCGTATATATTTTCTTATATATAATAATATTTTTATTTTTTTAAAGTGTCAGGTTTTGCCATTTCTTTGCCGTGTGTCACTCTGATAGTTCTGGGGCCCAATGGCAGAGACTAAAGAACACATTTCTATATAATGGCCTTTTACTGTATAATGACAATAGTCTGGCTACTATTGATGGACGTGCCTTTTAAGCTTTTTTTTTTTTTTTTTTCCAACTCATGCCATTTATAATTGAAACATTAGAAGATTCTTCAGAGCAAATGAATGTTACACGTAACAGCAGACTCGAAATGTTAAATTATTTCTGTCATTCACAAAATAATTAAACAGATTTAAAAGGTATATAAAATGAATGTAATCTAATTTCATGTAAAATAGCTTTCTAATAAAGATAATTATTTTATTTGCATGTATGAAAAATGCTTAAAGTGGCTGTAAACCCTTTACTACAACTTTATGCTACAGGTAAGCCTATAATAAGGCTTACCTGTAGCTACCCAGGATATCTCTTAAACCTGCACGGTTTAGGAGATATCCCCTATCCCCTGCATGTGCCGATATGATCGGCACATGCGCACTAAAGCAAACTGAAGCAATGGCACGTATGTGGCATTGCTCCAGTCTGTGTGCTGTTACCAGCGGCTCACACGCGAATGCATGGGAGTGATGTCATCACGGCTCCGACCAATCACAGTGCCAGAGCCCGCGATACCCGGAAGTCACTCCGGGAGCGATATCGCCAGCAGGAGGGCGGTACGAGGACCGATGCAAGGGCTTTGATGTAAGGTAAGTAATGTGCATACTAGCTCATTATGCTTTTGTCTTGCAGGTTTTTTTTAATCAATAGGGTTTACAACCACTTTAAAGTGGATATAAACCCTCACATATACCCTCACATATACCCAGTGAAGTGAACAGCCTCAGATGATACACAGAGATTAAACAAATCTCCCTATATAAGTGTAGCACTACCCCCGGAGGAGCTGCAGCATTGTTTTGGGTGGCATGTTACCTCTATTTCCTCGCCGTCTAGGGTATCAGATGGAAGTTGAGAAAAAGTTCAATGTCCACACTTAGGCCGCGTACACACGATGAGACATGTCCGCTCAAACATGTCCGACGGACCGTTTCCAGCGGACATGTCTCATCGGATTTTGGTCCGATGGCGTGTACACACTATCGGATGAAAATCCCCTCGGGCTGAGGATGCGGTGACGTGGCGGTGACGTTGACGCTGTCACGTCACCACTGCAGGAAGTAAAATACTTCCACGCATGCGTCGAATCCATTCGACGCATGCGCGGAGATTTCTGTCCGCTGGTGAGTGTACTAACCAGCGGACATATCCGACGGACATGTCTCCGGTGGACAAATTTCAAAGCATGCTTTGAAATTTGTCCGTTGGGAAAACATGTCCGCTAGCCCGTACACACGATCGGAGATGTCTGCTGAAATGGTCCGTCGGTACGCGGCCTTAGACTTCTTTTTCTTTGATTTATTTGCTGAACTTGGTAAAAAGAATAAAGAAGTAGTTGAAGAAATGGAAGGGTAATAGGTAACAGGTTCAGGTGCACAACTTCTGTCCGGAAACACTCCTGCTTCCAGCGACACAGCTTTTGTCACCACTCTAACCAGAGTGGGTATTGCACACCCGGATAGGACTCTCTCACTAGCCTAGCAGCCAAGATGGCGCACGGAAAATTTGGTAAAGTCTCTGCCAGAGATCTTCCCAAAGATGGAGGTATATTCCGACCAAAATCCTCTCAACACAGGATTAAGCACCCGGATCTCTCCTGATTAACTGCTTGTGAACTTAGAACTGACAGACGGCCATCATTCAGCCTTTCAGCCGTCCAGGAGGGCCACACACGGGGGGTGGTGGGACGACAGACTCAGATTCGACGACCCCGGACCAATAGTGTCTGTCCCTTAAGTACTCCTCCCCAGCATGCACAGCGGGACGACCAACCCCCACTGATTGGCTGCTGAAGGGGAACACCCAAAACACCTTGACCTGACTGCTGTCACCCTTGGCCTGGGGTGGTAACGGCACCCCAGACACCAATAGTGGTCACTCACAGTACAGCCATGGCTGGAACAGAGGCCCAAATTTGGAAAAATCATACGGTCCGAGTCAACTAACTCTCAGACTACCCTCTAAATTTAAAGCAGTGCCGGCTAAAAAGTAGCAGGCCGCTACACAAGTTTTACATTTATATGTGCTGTCTTCAACTTTTTAGACAGTTTAGAAAGTGCACGTCTTGTTAGAATTGTCTCTTCCTAATTCACCTGTGGGTGTGGATTCTTGCCGTACACTGTGAGACAGATGATTGGAGGAAAAGCACACACACCCTCTCCACAATGTTGATAAATGTAAAGTTATGCACTTAGGGGCTAAGAATATGCATACATCATACATACTAGGGAGAGTACAACTGGGGGGATCCGTAGTGCAGAAGGATCTGCGGGTTTTAGTTGATCATAAGCTCAATAATAGCATGCAATGCTGCGCAATGCTGCAATGCCGCAATGCTGCGGTTTCCAAAGTGAGAAAAGTCCTTTCTTGTATTAAGTGAGGTATGGACTCCAGAGAGAGAGATATCATTTTGCCCCTCTGTTCAAATCATTAGTAAGACCTCATCTGGAATATGCAGTTCAGTTTTGGGCACCAGTTCTCAAAAAGGATATCAGGGAACTGGAGAAAGTGCAGAGAAGGGCAACTAAACTGATAAGAGGCATGGAGGAGCTCAGCTATGAGGAAAGATTAGAGGAACATAATTTATTCTCTCTTGAGAAGAGGAGAATAAGTGGGGGGGTATGATAAACATGTACAAATATATAAGAGGTCCATATAGTGAACTTGGTGTTGAGTTATTCACTTTACGGTCATCACAGAGGACAAGGGGGCACTCTTTACGTCTAGAGGAAAACAGATTTCACCTCCAAATACGGAAAGGTTTCCTCACAGTAAGAGCTGTGAAAATGTGGAACAGACTCCCTCCATGAGCTGTGGTGGCTCAACGCGATTGGCACTGCGCTGACAAGCCGTTCACCTCTGCAGCCAAGGGTTCGGATGCCGGTCTCCGCTGCATGTGAATTGAGTTTGGTGGTCTCAGCCCGGCTCCCGGTGGGTGTGCTATGCAAGGTAAGCCTGCGCTTAATACAACCACCACACTTACACGCACTCGAAATTGGGTTAAAAAAGAGAGGTGAAGGACTAACAGGGCTGGCTGAGTGGGCTAGATCCTCTCACTCCCTCATAGGGGAGTCCCTCTGCCCCGTTGGGCTTCAAAGCGGAGCAGGTAGGATGGGCTGTGTGGGAGGACCCCCTCACACCCGTCATTGCCACCCGGGGGCATGGAGAAAGATGGCAGATTGCCTCTGGGGGAGGTCTGCCTACTCCCAACTCCTGCAGTCCAGCTCCTCTCTCGAGTGCACACACAAAATACACTTTAAGAAAAAAAAAACAGACTCCCTCCAGACGTGGTTCTGGCCAGCTCAGTAGATTGCTTTAACCACTTAAGACCCGGGCCTTTAGGCAGTGCGCCCCTTTTTGCGATTCGGCACTGCGTCACTTTAACTGACAATTGGTGGTGCGACGTGGCTCCCAAACAAAATTTACGTCCTTTTTTTCCCACAAATAGAGCTTTCTTTTGGTGGTATTTGATCACCTCTGCGTTTTTTGTTTTTTTTGCGCTATAAACAAAAATAGAGCGACAATTTTGAAAAAAATTCAATATTTTTTACTTTTTGCAATAATAAATATCCCCCCAAAAACATATGAAACATTTTTTTTCCCCTCAGTTTAGACCGATACGTATTCTTCTACCTATTTTTGGTTAAAAAAATTGCAATAAGCGTTAATTGATTGGTTTGCGCAAAATTTATAGCGTTTACAAAATAGGGGATAGTTTTATTGCATTCTTATTATTTATTTTGTACTACTAATGGCAGGGATCAGCGAATTTTTTTCCGTGACTGCGACATTATGGCAGACACTTCGGACAATTTTGACACATTTTTGGGACCATTGTCATTTTCACAGCAAAAAATGCATAATTGTTTACTGTGAAAATGATAATTGCAGTTTGGGAGTTAACCACAAGGGGGCGCTGAAGGGGTTAAGTGTGACCTCATCTGTGTTTCTAACTGTAGGGGGGTGTGGCTATAGGTGTGACGTCATTGATTGTGTCTCCCTATATTAGGGAACACACGATCAATAACGGCGCCACAGTGAAGAGCGGGGAAGCTGTGTTTACACACAGCTCTCACCGTTCTTCAGCTCCGGGGACCGATCGCGGGACTCCTACGGTGATCGGGTCCACGGCCATGGTCACGGAGCAGTTAAAGAGGACGTACCTGTAGGTGCTTGTGCCCGGCCATGCCATTCCGCCGACGTATATGTGCAGGATGCGGTCCTTAAGTGGTTAAGAAAGGCCTGGATACTTTCCTAAATGTAAATCTCGGGGGATCAGGAAGGAATATTTTCTTCTGCTGTAACAAATTGAATCATGCTCTGCTGGGGTTGTTTGCCTTCCTCTGGATCAATTGTAGAATTCGGTATATGGGATTGTACGAGATTTTTTTTTTTTTTTTTTTTTATGGTTGAACTAGATGTTTGTTTTTTTCAACCTAACTGTGTAACTATGTAATCTCCCTTATAAGTTGTAAGACCTTATTCCAATATTTAATTTTGGACCATCCCACCAGATATGGGCCATCGTTCCTACTGCCTTGCAACCTTGCCAACATTCGGGAGATTTCCCCCGTTGATATTTACATATTTTAATACTGTCTTTGTTAAATAAACCAAGTTACAATTAAGAGCAACTGGTCCTGTATCTGGAAAGCTTGCAAACTGAACAAGCCTTTCATTCTTGCTGAGCAATGACAGGAAGCCATACTTCACCTCTCCTTTTATTTTATCTTGTTTTTTTATGTTTTTTTTTGTTCATTAGAGACAAATAGGTGAACTTTCCACAGATCTCTGCTGATCCACAACAGCCCTGGCCGTGTGTGAAGTAACGTGTTAGGTGGCAGCTCAAAACCAAAGAGCAGGGCCTGCAAAATAGCGCAGGTACTGATATGCCTTTAAGTGGCTCAGGGCATTAGTCCAAAACTGTTCTGGACCAAGTGGCACCAGCTTCAGACAGATGGGGAAGGCCTGGGCTCCATCACCCTCAAGTCTGCCCAGACGAAGCTCTCTATATTAGTCTAAAGAGTGCTCAAAAAGCAAGGAATGGTAGCTGTGTAGAGAGGTGAAAATTGACATGAGCTCTGTGCTCTGACAGTTCTTGTGATTGATGAAAGGATATTGTTAACAAGCCTTTAAAGTTTCTCATTAATGTACCTTTTTTTTTTTTTTCTTTTTTCCTCCTCGCATTGACAAAAAGTCACCGCTCACAAAAAAAAAAAAAAAACTTCTGGACAATAATTAAGATGGATCCCATACAGTATATTTAGTTATCAGTGTCTGTTAACTGTTTAAATCCCACATTGGATTCTTTCCTATCGGTACATGCATTTCTTTCAACAACACAAAGCCCCAGACATTCCGGAGAGAGCTGGTTTCATAAATAAGTTTGCATCTCTGAAGGGCTGAAATAAAAAAAATAAAAAAATAAAAATAAAACGAGAGAAAGGGGTTATAAAATACATCTGGTACCAGTAATATGTTCCTTCACAGAATTTCACTCGATTAAAGTTCAACTGCCTTGGGATAGCTTCCCAGTGTGGTCAAAAAGTGATTGTGTTAATATACTGCGAGTACATTAACCCCCGTGGTGCTAGTGGGGCAGGCAACATATTAATGTAACAGCACTTTACTCCGTCACTTATCAAACTCCAGAACATTTTCTGCCATCTTTCATCTCTTTTTAGCGTTGGCAGCTTGGAAGCACTAACCTGCTTTGCAATAAGGGAGACTATAATTCAGAAATACACTCCCTGTGTACTGTATTATTCATTTGCGGACAACTGAATTGGTAAATATTTTTGAGAAAAAGATTTGTCAGTCTGGGTGAGCAGTAAACTGTTCTAGCTTTTATTTTTTTCCCCTCTATTCTACACTGTCTAACTTGATGGCTCCAACAGCACAACAATATGTCCTACACCTGAACCCAAAGCCTCGTACACACGTAAGGGTTTTCTGCCGGACTTTTTACCACCAGGAAACCCGAGGGGAAAACCCTTGGATAACTTTTTCCCCCTACACACGACCGGGTTTCCCGACAGGAAAACTGCCAGGACGGGAATCCCGGCCGTGTGTATGCTCCATCGCAGTGTTTCCCACAGGAAAACTGCCAGGTTAAAAACCACCAGGAGTCCCGGCAGGAAAAAAGAGAGCTGGTTCTCTTTTTTTTTTCCGGCAGTTTTCCTGTGGGAAAAACTGCGATGGAGCATGCACACGGCCGGTTTTGCCGACCAAAGTATTCCTGGCAGTTTTCCCAGCGGGAAAACCGATCGTGTGTACGAGGCTTAACATGTCAGGTCTGGTCAACTGCATCAGAAGCTACAGTTGGTCTTATTATAGAATGAAAAGACACATAATTGAGAGTCAACAAGGCTGCACACCTGTCAGGAAAGGTGTTCCAGTAGTCTGCCTAGCAACAGCAGTGTTAGAAGAATGATGCCCGTGCGTGAAAGAGCCGTTCGGCACTTGCGGTGGGTTCTTCATGGTGTGCAGCGGTCGCAGTTTCATTCTCTTGGTCCAGACTGCATATGCTCTTTATATCTTTAACAGAACTTGCTGGTTCTCCCTAAGGAATGAGTGAGAAACATGTCAGAGACCACCCTTTGGAATACCCTATTCTACCATCTGGGGATCTGTTCATCTGTAACTGGCAATCTATGTAACCGCAGTTCTTTTATCAACGTATATTCATGTCAATGGTCACGGTTTTATTCACTTGGTCCAGACTGCATATGCTCCTTGTATCTTTAACATAACTTGTTGCTGGTTTTCCCTGAGGAATCAGGTTTTGCCCATGCAAAAAATGTCGGAGTGTGGTACCTTTAAAAGTCCCATTTGTTTGTCCTTGGCAGTCTCCTTCCCATCTACTATGTTCGCATATACACAAGTGAGGACATGCAGGGCACAGTCAGAGATTGCCAGACATCACCCCCCATTACACTCCCTTTACAAATCAACATCCGTACATTTGTGATTTTTACATTCTTCCTAAAAATAGTTGGCACCAACTTTGAGTGTCTTGTTGACAAGATCTAGAATAAAGTTCAGAAAAAGCATAAAAGGAGGGCAAAGAAAAGTCTGAAAGATATAAACTAAACCATGTAACTAGCAGAAACCAGCCCAATGAATACTGGCTACTGGGGCCTAAGTAGGGAAGACCCTCAGCATGCCAACATCCAAAATATATATTCAAGGACTGACAAAGTCAAAAAATTAGCGGACTTTGTGGCCACACAATGAGAGAATCAGTAAAAAAGTATAAATTGTATCACAACTTAGTTAAAAAAACATATAAACAAGATACAAACAACACCCTGTATGGACACAGTTACCAGTTACTCCATAATGCAGTTATAGAGGACTGGACTTACGGTACAAAAATTAATTTGATAATGTATCAAGGTAAGAGAAGAATTTCTGATTCAGTAGTAATGCCTCCAAAAACTTGCTGATCGATGCGTTTCATCTAAAATGTTGGCTTCCTGCATTATTGGGTAACTGGTAACTGTGTCCATGCAGGGTGGTGTTTGTATGTGTTTTATATGTTTTTTATGTTGTAACTGGATTGTTGTTTCGAGGGCCACCAGTAGACATGTGCATTCGTTTTCGTTAGAATGCATTTTCGTCCGAAAATCTGTTTTTTTCGTTATCGTTTTAACAAACGAAAGCGCAAGAAACTAAACTTTTTTTTTTAATGTGTCCCCAAATGCAGCCATGTCCCCCCAGCCATGTCATGTCCCCCACATATTGCAGCCATGTCATGTCCCCCACATATTGCAGCCATGTCATGTCCCCCACATATTGCAGCCATGTCATGTCCCCCACATATTGCAGTCATGTCATGTCCCCCATATATGCAGCCATGTCATGCCCCCCACATATTGCAGTCATGTCATGTCCCCCACATATTGCAGTCATGTCATGTCCCCCATATATGCAGCCATGTCATGCCCCCCACATATTGCAGCCATGTATGTCCCCCACATATGCAGCCATGTCCTGTCCCCCATACCTTTAGTACCGTAGATGATGCCGTGTATTGTAATCGCCGCATTAGAGGTACCTGTTTGAATTCTCAATGGCCGCCGCGTATAGACACTCCCCTTCTCGGGATTGGACGCATCTGTCCAATCCCGAGCAAGGGGGAGTGTCTATACACACGGCTCAGTGCATAGACACTCCCCCTTGCTCGGGATTGGACAGATCCGTCCAATCCCGAGAAGGGGAGTGTCTATACACGGCGGGCATTAAGAATTCAAACAGGTTCCATGTAATGCGACGATTACAATACACGGCGGTATGCGGCGGCGGCAGTGGCTTTGTGGTATGCGGCGGCTTGCGGTGGCGGCGGGAAGTATTCTATTTAGGCATCAGGGGTATTTGCGTGAGTACAAGTACTCCCGCAAATACTCGGTATCGGTCCCGATACCGATACTAGTATCGGTATCGGGACAACCCTACTTGTAAGGCATCATGGAACTTGTAGTTTTGCAACAGCTGGAGGGCCGCCAGTTTGGGGATGGATTGGTAAGCTGCAATATAAGATCTTTTTGTGTTGAGCCCCATTTTAATGAGTTATTGACCTAGAACAAGCATATAGTCTGTGAACAGGGCCGCTGATAGGGAGTTACCAGCAGCCCTCCTGTAGGGGGCCTGGACATCAGGAGGATGGGTGGAGCAGAGAATGAAGGATGACAGTGTCTCTCACTGCAACTGAAAGCCGGTTTCTCTCCCTCTACCTCCCGCTGGATTTAGGAATGCTGGGGTGCGTTGTTGTGCCCACCCACATTTCAGTACCCCCCCGGCCGGCCGCCTCTGAGCTTCTTCCCTCGCTGCCGCACTCACATCCATGTTGGCACTGGCAAATGTAATGGGGATTTTGGGAGGGGGATATGTGCTGGGAGGAGGGTTTGGGGGGCGGGGGTAATTTAGAGGGGGTTGTGCTAGGAGGAGGGATTTGTGGAAATTTGTGCTAGGAGGTGGATTGAAGAAAAAAGATTTGTGCTGAGACAGGAGATGGGGGGATTTTGCGTCGGGAGGTAGTAGGGGGATTGGGGGGAGAGGTACTGGAATTTGTGCTAAGATAGAAACTTTGAGAAGAAAGAGGATATATGCTAGGCAGGTTATATTTTGGGGTGAGGGAGATTTGTGCTAAAGGAGTGGATTTTCATTTTGACATTTTTGCATGGGAGGGGGTATCAGGTAGGCTTATGGGGGCCCCCGTGATTTCCTTCCCTGTCTGGGAAGGAAAAAGTCTCAACCCCAGGAGTCCGCATCTTTCAAATTAAAGTCCATCTCCCAACTTTTTGTGCCTCTGTCAGACATTTTTTTTTTTATAATACATCTTTTTATATGTGCCTTTTTTCTTACAGTATTTGGGCAGGACCAGTGATGTCATGTTTTTTTTTGCAGCAACAGTGGGCAGTCTTTTGACCTGGACTGTGTGGGTGCATGTACTAAACCCCCTGAGCCATAATTGGGCAAAGCCACCCTGGCTTTGGCCAATTATGCTCTCCGTTTTTTGCGCGCTGTGATTGGCCAAGCATGCGGGTCATAGTGCATGCTTGGCCAATCATTAGCGCGCAATGCCGCAGTGAATTATGGGCCATGACGCGCCACTCAAACGGCCCATAACGTTTGAATTACGACGAACGGTCGAACAGACGATGTTTGAGTCAAACACGTTCAAATCGAACGCGGAGCTCATCCCTAATTTTGACATACAGCCCGGGCTTAGCGGTTGCCAACTCAGCCTCTTCGCAGCCGTCCATTCAGTTCACAGCATGGTTGGGGGGCAGAGACTAGAGGTCAGCTGACTGGTGAGGAATGTTAAGTGGGAGGGGCTGGAGGAGACCCTATCTCCTGATTTTGGCATAGGTGTCACTACTACGAGACACCACAGAGCTGGAGATATAGTGAGTAACACTACCTGTGATTAGAGTTGCCAAAAGTCCCCACTACAGTTCTCAGATCAGCAGATGACCTTGATCAAGAGCACCTAAGTTGGCTTATCAGAACTCCACCCCCCAACACTGCCACTCATCCCATTCCCCCCCTGCCCACCAAGGAGTAAGAGAAGGAATACAAATAGAGAATACATGGAAGGGAGAAGAAAAGAGGGGGAGGAACAAAGAAAAAGAGAGACCGCTAGAGAGAGGGATGGGGGAAAAAACAAGAAATTAGGATCGAGAGATATAAAAGAAAGGAGAACAAAGATAGAGTGGTACATCCTAAAATGTACCATAAGGGATTTTTATACTGTACGAGTGGAAGGGACTCAGGTAGCGCTACATCTGTGGGTTAGGTGTGCAAATTACAACCCATGATATGAAAATTTTACTGTTGGGGTCCCCACAACTTGAGAAATTTTATCAAGGGGTCACGGCACTAGAAAGGTTGAGAAACACGGTTCTAGCTGCTATATTTGCTGGACAGCTTTGTTCTATAGAAAATCACCAGGTGAAAATAAAGGAAAGAAAGCCTAGAAAAGAAAATCAATGCAGACATAACAACTAAGTATTGTTCAGCTGCAATATAATAAATGTTTGCTTTTGGGTTTAATATTGCTTTAAGGCCGCACTTGGCAGCTTCTGTATCTCTACCCTGAGAGGTTCACTGAAAGGTTTAAGTTTTGTCGGGGTGTCTTTTTCCATGTGCAGTGCTCTCACTTGGTCTATCATTGCACCGAGAGAAATATGGCCAGCACAGCTTATTACCTATATTATGCTGTATGGCATGTACACAACTGTGACGGCTCTAAAGTGATTTGTGTTGGAAGCTGCATTTAGGTTTGGTAAATATTCTGCACTATATTATAAATGGTAGTCATAATCATCGTGTAAAATAAACAGCGGGACACTCATTTTACACAGCGCAGCTCAGAATAAAATGTGTAATAATATGAAAATGAAACATAATTACGCTGCTCATATACAGGCTTCAATGTCCGTTATTGAAGAGCAAAAACAACTGTGTATGATGGATAACAGCACTTTCATTATGTAGTTGTAATTAGGAGATTTCTTCATGTAATGTTACACAGTAAGATAGGTTACATGCTAGGAAGACATACAGCAGTGGTTAGAGGACTTATGGATAATAAAATTGCATGACAAAATCATGTTTTCTTCCAAATTTACAGAGTTGCTTATGTTTCATGAAATGTGTTACCAAGATAATTTCAAGGCCATCTCATAGACTGGTCTTTGCTTAAATTTCCTATTCTGTATTTTTCAAATAGGATAATGCGCGTGTGTTGTTACAGAATATGCAGTTTTTTTTATTTTTATAAAAAGTTTTATCTTCTCATCAAAAGATAAAGGTTTGTATATATGGTAGTTGTGACATTAATAGGGTAGAAATAGCCTGTTCCCTTAACACGCTGCTTGTCACAACCCATTGGCCCATCACCCTACTCAAAGCAAGACAAGTTACACTTAAAGCGGAGGTTCCACGGTTGCTCGTTTTTTTTTCGCATTATGTGCAATGCATAGTAATACAGATATCATTGTCACACTCACTTGCTAGCCGCTTCTAATCGCATCCCATCGTTTTCTGTACAAAATTGTAACTTTTATAAAACCATCCTGGCGTTTTCCATCTTGCTTGTGGGCATTGTGAAGCCCACAAGCAAAGACTTTCGGGACACGTGACCGCGAGATAGCGCGAGAATACTGTTATTGAGAGTACAGATCGTCTCCTGGGAATCTCAACACATAGCTCCCAGGAGACATTGCGCACAGCTCCCATCACACACTGGACTGTCGGGGAAATGGAGCGACACGCCCACTCCGGTGGGGAACCAAGCTAGAAGAAAACTATCAGAATCAAGGTAATCATTGACCTACGGGAAAAAAAAAAGAAGTGGATTCTACATGTATTAAGGCTGCAGTTCTTAGTAATATGAAGTTCAGATTAAGGGTGAACCTTCGCTTTAAGCAGAGTTTAAACAGCCATAGCAGCCTTTTATTTGAAATAAAACAACATGTTATAAATGACAATAACACAACTGATAGGGCTGTAGATCCTTGAAGGCACCATATGAACAATACACATCTCTGTGTCTGCGGCACTGTTTTGCTTGCGTTTATCTAGCAAGGTTACTTTGCGGTATAAGCAAAAAGCTAAGACCTGTGCAGTGTATAAATGTGTTTTTACTATACAAAAATGCTGCATATACTGTACAAAACTATTACAATATTAAGAATACAAATCGAGACTGACAGATATATTAAGCAAGATGCCTAGAAAATAAACTATGGTCTGTTATAATAAAAATACTCTTAAAAGTTACATAACTCAGGCCATAATCTCCATTTGCAACGAGGACTCAGACTTCTTAAGCAGTTTCTGGAAATCAGGCGAAAGTGTCTTGGATGGTTACATACTGTCCTTGGTGTTTAAGACATGATAAGTTCCATCTATATGTCTCTGCTGCTGGCTTTTATTTGGGCTTTTGTTGATAACGATTGCAAACTTGTTTACTGTACCAAAACAACCGACTGTGCCAACAGTTCCCATTGTTTAAGAACAGCCCGTG
Organism: Rana kukunoris; assembly: GCA_029574335.1. NCBI lineage: Eukaryota > Metazoa > Chordata > Amphibia > Anura > Ranidae > Rana > Rana kukunoris. Next base: position 36,329,356 of record CM056056.1, read on the forward strand.
TACGTGTTACCAAGGCATTCGTTTGAGAAGCATGCTCAAACAAACTCAACTAAGACCAACAGATCGCTCCAGTCTTAGGCCACGTACACACCATCGGACATATCCGATGAAAACGGTCCGCGGACCATTTCCATCGGATATGTCCGATCAAGAGTTTGATCCGATGGCGCCACCGCCACGTCACCGCACCAGGAAGTAAAACACTTCCGCGCATGCGCCGAATCCATTCGGCGGCGGCGCGGCGGCGGTGGGGGACGACATGTCTGCTGGTAAGTGTACTAACCAGCAGACATGTCGGGCGGACAGATTCCCACCGGATAGATTTCAAAGCATGCTTTGAAATCTGTCGGGTGGAGAAATCTGTCCGCTAGCCATCGGACCGTTTTCAGCGGACATATCCCCTCGTGTGTACGAGGCCTTAGAGAAAATTCACTCCTATATTTCATATTAAATGCAACACAGGCACCAGTTACTCATGTCAGGCCCTTATCCATACTACACAGCCACAAAAGCATCGGGATAATATCAATTGACCACTGACACATACTGGTCCATAGCTATTCGGTACAAGCTAACTGCACCAAATAGAGGTCACTACATCAAAGATGAGACTGTCATGGTCACTTAGGGGCTCCTGCTCCCTATTCCAGCAGCCGGGTGTTGGCTGTTGCATCCTCCCTGTCTGTGTTCACCTGTTAGGTAATTGATCTGCTCAGTCATCTCATATAAGCAAACTGAACACTCTACCACTCACTTGTGATAGAGACACATCTACCTGTATGGTTCTAGACCTAGCCCCTTTTAGCCTGCCTTGTCTGTTGTTGGATCCCTTGTGTTTGACCCCTGGATTGGACTGGATTGTCCACTGAACGCAGACTGCCCTTCTACCCAGAAAGGATACTGGATTATCACCTGAACTCAGCCTGCCTCTACCTGGACTGTCTTATTACCACGCTATCTGCTAAACTACAAGTAACCTGTTTGCTTTGTTCGCGTCTGCCCGGATGGGCTAGCCAGACACTATAGCATTGTGTTTAAGTCCTGGGGGCAAACAAGTACTGTAGGCCTGCTTGCCTTGAGGGAAAGGGGGCTGCTATAGGTGAAGCGCACAATAGCCAGCTATAGTGTCTGACCACCTGTGTTTGGGTAGACGTGACATTCCTGACAGAGACTTTAAGGCCGCGCACACACGACCGAGAAACTCGACGAGCGAAACACATCGTTTTCCCCGTCGAGTTCCTTGTTCGGCAGTCAAAAAACTAATCGAGCCAAATTTTCCCATTGCCTATCGAGAAAATAGAGAACATGCTCTTTTTTTGGCTCGACGAGTTCCTCGACGGGTTTCTCGGCGAAAAGTGTACACAAGACCAGTTTTCTCGGCAGAATACCATCGAGTTTCTTGCTGAATTCTGACAAGAAAACCGGTCGTGTGTACGGGGCCTAACTCTTTTCCAATACTACTAGATTAAATTGCAAAACAGCTGCTATGACTTGCATCTAGGCTGTGCAATGTCAATAGTATAATGTGGGCAGGAGGAAAGCTCTCTCAAAGTAGAGCAAAAACCTCTATTTGGAATTTACTTCCCATTTCAGCAACTAGGCAATGGGTTTCGTGCTTGTTCTCAAAGCTTCAGAAAGTACATAGGCCTCAAAATGCATTACTTAGAACCTGGAAGCAGACGCCAAGTAGAGCTTATGGTTCACAGCCACACAGACAGGATCCCTACATCTATACGTGCGGTTATACAGAAGGACTGCACCTGGACTATAGCATGACCACTGGCAATGGCAGGCTTAGAAAGATCTTTCAGAGGCTGTGACAAGCACAGCCTACTTTCTATACTTGTCAATGAAACAATTGATTTTATTAACATAAATTATTTATCTTTAATGCATTATGTTGCACCCATTTTGTTGTTTATCCATGTAGCTTAAAGAATACATTGGTATCCTGCTCTTTTTTTTTTTGTCTGACTCCTTGGGTCATATGCCTGTTACCTAGGGGGCTTTGTAAATATAACTTTTATGTCTTTTTATCCCAATACCTTCACAGGTGATGCATGCAATGTCATGCTTTTGTGTTTACTTAGCTTTGGTCTTATCTGTACTATTGGGACACAGATGGTGCTAGACAATTGCTTTGAACTGGACTAAACTCTCTGCATAAGTTATAACTTTCACTATTTTTATTTTTGTTGAAAATTCTGTTTATTGAGATTTTATATAAAACATACAACATTGGGGTAGTGTCAATGGGACACTAGCCCGATCCATGGCAATGCAGGGCCAAAGAATATAAGCAGTTTCATTCCTGACTAATATAGTCCAACTGTCTAGTCTAACATACATATTCCAACCCCCCCCCCCCCCTTTGTCACAGCTCAGCTAAGGAGAATGCTCTGGTTGTTCCTTATATCCAGTGTTTGGCAGGGAACTAATGCAAAATATCTCTACTGATAGATGGGATAGCCTAGTGCGATGGTCACTAATTTATATACCAGGACAGTTAACCACTTTGATTACTGCTTGGATTGTGATATTGGGGCTGGAATGACATGGAGACAGTGGATGCACATTTGGAAAAAAAATTGTATGTGATGCCTCGTACACATGACCAGTTTTCCCGTTGGGAAAACTGCTATGATAGCTTTTGGCCGGGAAAACTGTCTATGTGTATGCTCCATGGCAGTTTTCCCGGCAGGAAAAATTAGAACATGTTGTATTTTTTCCTGCCAGGATTCCCGGCGGTCTTTTTTCCTGCAGTTTTTTTATATGCGATGGAGCATTCACATGGCCAGGATTCCCGGCCAAAGCTCTCATGGCAGTTTTCCGGTTTTCCTGGCGGACTTTTTACCGCCGGGAAAACTGGTCGTGTGTACAAGGCGTAAGAAGAAAGAACTGAATGTTTTAAATATTTCGCAGGAGACAGAGCAGCCAATAGACAGGCCAGTAGACCCATCAACTGACAGCCCAATAGGTAGACAGTCTGAAGGTGGGTAGCAGCTATAAAGTGCACTCCATGTCGGTTCTAGCTAAAAGGGAAGCCTGGCCATACTTACAATCCCACGCAATCACAAGGTAAAAGGCACAGCACAAGCCTGTGTGTTGAAATCCTCTTTTAGCGACTACATTTTTGGATGAGAGGTGATTCATTTAAAAGAGACACTATTCCTTCCTAGGCGTCATGTCGAGGGGAAACATTATCAACTGTGGAGAAGGTGGAGATTAAAATATGGTGGTACTCGCCAGACAGCTCAGGGTTAAAAGACCCAACAGATCTAGATGCCCCTGCTGGTTGCATAAGACACTGCACAGTCTGGAGAAGAGAGTTTAATCTCTGTCCAGCTGTCTTCTGGACCAAACACTGGCAAAGCCCCTCTAGTGCCTTGTTTTCTGTGCGGTTTCCCCCTGACCACTGATGGTGAAGCCCCTCTTACCACAGACGTCCCAGGCTGCATCCTCCTGGCTGCTGAAGGCCTAGCATGTCCACTAGTGAAATGAAAATGTGAAATCCTTCGCGCTAAAACAATCAATATGACAATAATAATGCTCAGATTGCAGCAAAAACTAATAGTGTTTACCATACACAAGTAAAGCATAAATATAAAAGTGAATTTGCGCAAAAAAACACATCAATCAATATAAAACATATGTGATAAATATGTAATAAGTAATAAGTGAAAAGTAGATAAATAAATTAAAATAGAAAGTCCATATGTGTTGGAAAAGTCCATATAGTGCAAACGTGCAGTGCACAAAAGTTGCTCTCAGTGAAGCTGTAACGCTGACAATAAAGTGCTAGTGCTCCTCTGTGCATTCAGCCTCTCAGGCCTCTCACCTTGGTGGCATATATAGATGCCGTGATAATGGGTCAAAATAGCCCGTGCCACTCCAAACACACAGCCTCACAGGCCTCTCACCTCTCAATAGATCAAACAAAGCCTCCAAACAAATCCTCTGGGTAAATTCAATGATAGTGGACGACACCAGGAGCTATTCAGTCATCTCTATGTCTTGTAGTACCCCTTCGCTGTATTACTCGGGGAAACATAAAGAAAGATAGGCCTCCAATGGTGTAGTATGTCACAACATATATATTTATTGAAAAACAAAATAATCTCCTTACATCAGTAAAGAATAAAAGCAGGCATCAAATAATAAACAAGGCGGCATCTGCCATATATCTCACGTCACTTCAAGGTGTACGTCTGAATCCCACCATGAAAGTAGTTCTCCCATGCCAGCCCACCTCCCTCACGGAAACCTCACCAGGTGAGTTGGCCAAGGATCCCATGAAAAGAGAAGGTGACTCTGGGTATAACTAAGGTGAGAGTTTCCCTTCTGCGGGTTCCACCTTGGCTGGGGATGGCTCATAGGCCTTACATTAACAGAAAAAAGAGTGCATACTATTGGCTCTTGGCTCCCCTTTTGACGTTACACCCCGGGGGGGTTGGTAAGCTTTGAACCAAGGCACTTCTTTCCTCTTTTAGTTCTGTCTTTCACATATGAAGATTGTGACAGACTCACCCGGGACATCCCCAGACCCTCTTATGTCTAAAATCATCCTATGTCCACTAGGGGCATTGGATGACTGAGAAATGATATCTTGGACTATCTGAGATGTGATTATTATGTAATTATTATCCACAATATATTCCAGGATATCTGTAAAGAACAATTTACTGTTTGTTGATTCTGAACTCAACGGGTTAATTGTAAGAGTGACTCATTCATAATATTGGGACACATACTGTTAGAAGCTAATGTCACCAACTCCAGCAATATGTCTGTTCTCTGTGCTAATTGACCCTGCTATTGTGTGAAGATGCCCTGTGTTTACACTTATGATAATGTGTAGTGTATAGCAGGTGAATGAGGAGACGTGATGCCTACCCTGAAAGGTCATATCTATGAGTCGCCTAGTCTGGGTAAATGATTAGTTAATTAGCTCATGTTAATTTATGTTCTAGTTACCTCCTCTTTACACTGTATATAAAGTTGTATTCTTGGTTCTATTAAACACTTCATGTTCAGCAGACAAACGAGTCTCGTCTCGTTATGTGCAGCTGGAATATCTGATATCTATATCCAGACTGATAGGAAGCGGTATATGACGGAAGCACTCAAGCGGAGTGTGGGACGTTCCGTTACAAAGATATTCTGTGGTTGTCTGTATATGCGTACCAGATACGAGACCCTCTTCTGCTTTTGCAGTCAGCTTTTGTAAGGTGCTCTCTTTGTGATCTGTCTGTATTACTGAGTGTTTACAAGTCATTTATTTATTTTCAGCATAATATACCTTCAGTTTACTGTTGTCTTTATTAGGAACTGCGCATGCCTCAATAAAAATGATTCTATATTTCGCGATAGCCTTTTTGTTTAATTTTGTCTGTACTTCTGTCCAGTAATCAGATGTGTCTACCTAAACAAGGGCAGCTGGATTCAATCTGTTCCTGTCATCACTTGAGAATGGGTACTGCTAGATTTCAGCGTGGGACTCAAACATCTTGGCATAGCAGCTTTAGGCAATGGATAAAGTATGGTGCTGCGGGGGTTGTTTTATCATTAGGGAATCAAGGTTTAAGATGAAGGTTAGGTACTAGGATCAGGTGAAGTGTTGGATGTTTTTTTTTGGAAGATGCATTCTTTTAGTGGTTAAAGTGACTCTAAACTCTGGTATAAAAAAAAAAAATGATTCAGGTTTGTAATAATATCGCAAAAAGTACCTTCTATAGCTCTCGGCTCTGAGTTGTGTAATACAAATTTGTGAATTAATATCCAAACTTATACTGTGGAAGATATAGAGCCTGGCACCCTTATGCCGCGTACACACGGTCACAGGTGTACACACGGTCACAGGTGTACACACAGTCGGAATTTCGATTGGAGCTTTTCGTCGGATATTCCGACCGTGTGTATGCACCATCTGACTTTTTCTGTCGGAATTACCGATGGACTTAGATAGAGAGCGGGTTCTCTATTTTTCCGTTGGAAATTCCGACAGAGTTTGTCCCGTTGGAAAGGCCGGCCGTGTGTACTCGGCATTATAATTGTGCTATTGCATCATACTAAAGTCTTTTTAAAGTTTTTATCGAGATTGTATGCTTAAAGGCTGGCTTAATACTAGAGCTGCACAATTCTGGCCAAAATGAGAATCACAATTTTTTTGCTTAGAATAAAGATCACGATTCTCTCACGAATCTCGCGGCGTAAAAATTTGGGCTAGCTTTACTGTTTTTTTTTTTGTTTTTGTTTTAAGTTATTTTTTCCGAAGAAATTGCATTTTAAAAACCGCTGCACAAATATTGCCACAACCACCATTTTATTCTCTAGGGTCTCTACTAAAAAAATATTTATAATGTTTGGGGGTTCTAAGTAATTTTCTAGCAAAAAAAATTTTACTTGAAACTAACAAATGTCAGAAAAAGGTTTAGGCCCGGATTCACAAAGCACTTCCGCCGACGTGTCTCCAGATACGCTGATGTAAGTACAAATGTGCGCCATCGTATCTATGCGCTGACCCACAAGGCAAGATACGTCGAAAAATAGGCTTCAGCCGCCCGACATAACTTTCCTACATAAATGAGTCAAATACGGCAATTCACAAACGTACTTGCGCCCGACGCATAAAATACGCGGTTTGCGTAAGTCGTACATCCGGCGTAAAGTTATTCCCCATATTGGAGGCGCAAAGGTATGGACCAGGGAACGAATGCCGTCGAATTTTACGTAGTTTACGTTGCATGTGAATAGGGCTGGGTGTAGGTTACGTTCACGACATAGGCAGTGATTCGCATATCTTAGGCAGTTGTTTTCGACATGATTGTGAGCATGCTCACTGGGATGCGTCCAAGGCACGACGCATGCGCGGTTCATTTTAAGTACTTGTCTGAAGCTCGGCCCATCATTTGAATGGGGTCACGCTTCATTTAAATGTATCACGCCCACTTCCAGCCCACTTACTTTGACTTAGGCCGGCTTACGCTGATGAATTTACGTTACACCGGAGCAACGTTGGGAGCATTTGCTTTGTGAATTCCATGCTTCCCTCTCCACTCTGCGCTGGCATAGCGTAAAAGACATACGCTACAGCAGCATATAGAATGCGCCGATGTATGTGAATCCGGGCCTGAGTGTTTAAGTAGTTAAACTTTCCTAATTTACATACAGAAATCTATTCCTTTGATGTAAAAGGCAAATTGTTACAAAGTTTAGACTTAATATTCCACTGACGTTTGACAGCTGAGAGAATTCTCTGCATACAAAAGATCGGGAAATACTTTGTCAAGATCGCAACTGTGACTCTAGATGCTTAATCATGCAGCTCTACTACATACCATTGTTACGAAAAGCATGGTAAAACATGACCACAAATTCACATTAAAGCACATCACTTTGTGTGGTGCAGTTTATTTCGAATACGCTCAGATACAACATTCCTACTTATGGTGTACCATGAGGCACATAGGGGGACGAGCAATAAAAAAAGTTAGAAAGTCCTGCACCAAATTCATTAATGCAGTGTGACAATTATCTTGCTATTTCTAATGTGTGTGACAAATCCAGGTTGTTCTGCCACTTTTTTTCTGACATTAAAGTGATTGTAAAGTCTTGTTTAAAAAAATAAAAATAACAAACATGTTATACTTACCTCCTTTGTGCAATTGGATTTGCACCGAGCAGCCCGGATCCTCCTCTTCTCGGGTCCCTCTTCGCTGCTCCTGGATCCTCCCTCCTGTTGAGTGCTCCCACAGCAAGCAGCTTGCTACGGGGGCACCCCAGACGAGTCACAGCTCCCTGTTTTTTTCAAACACAGCGCTTCGAACCCGCTACCATGCTAACTGACTTTAATTGACAGCCGCGGGAGCCAATGGCACCGCTGCTGTGACTCTGCTCATCAGGAGGAGAGTCCCAGATGGCTAAGATACTCGTGGACATTGCTGGAGAGATTTGGGGCTCAGGTAAGTGTAAGGGGGGCGGGGGAAGGAACACAGCATCCATGCCATCTGTACTGACAGAACAGCAATCTGTCTTGTTTACATAGGCATACTGCCGTTCTAATAGTTCAAGAAAGGTTGACCACACTCCCAGGTATGAAGCAGTCATAATTACATTATTGAAGATAAAAATCCATCAAGATGTATCATAAGACATCATGAGACCTCTATGCAGGCATGGCAAGATTAACGCCTTTCACGAATCAAGGTTTGCTTAGTCATAATCTAACAAACTCCCAGTAAGTGCAGACTGCCGTTCTGCCTGTGTAAGGAATGATCAGCAGGTATTGAGTCTGTGGTACCTGCTGATTGGCTCATGCTGTGCATAATCACAGCAGGAGCGAGCCGACGGCGGTAAGCATTCGCGCCCGCTACCCGGAAGTGTGGGATCACGTATATATATGTGATCCTGCATCATTCTACGCACAGCGGCCACCCAATAGCAGTAAAACTGTCAAGTAGTTAATAACTATAACATGATTCTGTAGCAAGTTGCACAGATGGGAGACAGAATTGTGATGAGTGTCAACAACACTCTTTATGAATGCCAGGGATAGTATGTGTTGTGGTGGGCTGGATCAGCAAAATGCCACAGGGATGTTTTCTTCTTCTGTTGCCGTGCATTTAGCAGTTTTAATGCACTCTATTAACACACAAAATGCTGCATCACTAATGAATGGTATAGTGTGAAATGGCACTGTTTTTTAAAAACACACTTACTGGGATGTCTTTTTCATACAGTATATTATCCACTTCAGTCCCGGAAGATTTGGCTGCCCAATGACCCGACCAGTTTTTGTGATTTGGCACTGCGTCGCTTTAACTGACAATTGCGCAGTCGTGCGACGTGGCACCCAAACAAAATATAAGCAATATTTTTTACTTTTTGCTATAATAAATATCCCCAAAAAATATATATAAAAACAAGCCGATATGTATTCTTCTACATATATTTTTTTTAAATCACATTTAACCCCCGCTAGCGGTCAAAGAAAGGGTAAAATGTGACTGTGTATCGCCGCTGCCGAAGCGCCCTCCTCTGAAAAATTTTAGCGGATGCCCATGAAAGCAAGGTACGGGTACGTTGCTTTGTGCAGCTGTGCCATTCTGCTGATGTACAGTATATCTACAGGAGGTGGTCGGCAATCGGTCTTCTAACTAAACATAAGGGCCCAGATTCACAGAGCAATTACGCCTGTCTAACTGGTGTTAGACAGGAGTAATTTCAAATTTCGCGCGCCGTATCACTAGTCCTCAAACCATGACACGGCGGCTTCGGGCTTCGATCCGAGAGGCTTACGTCTTCGTAAGCCTTCGGATCTATGCTGCGATATTTTTGCGGCCGCTGGGAGGAGTTCGCGTCGTTTTCATGCGTCGGGATATGCAAATGAGTTTTTACGGCGATCCACGAAGATACGAGCGGTCTTCGCAATCGCTTTCGTCTATTTTTTTATACGTACTGTTAGACCAGCTTTTTGCTGGTCTAACGATGCGTAGCCCATGTTAAGTATGGCCGTCGTTCCCGCGTCGAATTTAAAAATTTTTTTATTTTTTTTACGTAACTCGTTCGGGAATAGGAATCTCCGTAAACGACGCTACTCAAGAAAAAATGACGTAACGACGTGATTTCGCGCAATGCACGGCGGGAAATTTGCGAACGGAGCATGCGCAGTTCGATCGCCGCGGGAACGCGCTTATTTTAAATGCTTCACGCCCCCTACTCGCGTAGATGGATTGCGACGGGAGAAATACACTACGCCGCCGTCGTTTACTGGACAAAATCTACCTGGATTCAACGTAGAGCCAGGTAAAAAACGGCGGCGTAGTGTATTTCTGATACTCTACGATAATCTAATTCTATCTGAATCTGGGCCAAGGTGCCCATACACATAAATACCACATAGGATTGGAATCTCTATTTTTCGTAAAAAGAAAACGTTATAGAACTCTTGGATTTCTTGTTATTTTATCACATGAATGTTTTATTCCCACCTGGAAAGGCTCTTTTTGCTGCTCACCTCATATATCCTAACCATTAGCGAACAAAGGGCCAAGCTATTGTAAGGAACAAAAACTCACACGATAATTGTACATTGACTTCTATATACAAAATACAGCAAAAATCAATGTAATATGCATATAGTAAATTCAGCTGATCTGTGCAATAAAACCTTCACTGGACTAAAGAAATCATCTTCTACATTAGAAATAACACACAGCGATGAAAATACTGCACATGTTATGCTTTAGGAAATTAACCTTTTGGTATATATTCATTTTTATTACGTTATTGTGAACCTAAAAATGAGTACTTGTGTGTATCATTGAAGATCCTTTTATTAAGCACAGAGAAGAACCATTTATTTCATTAGCTCCCTTCTTCAATTCGCCTTCAATCACTGATCTCCCTCTGTGTGTTTAAATAAGTATAGCATATTTAAGCTGGCACTTGCTCTGGAGTCTTGTAAGACAAAGAGCACATAAAATAGATCCCTGCTGTTCTGTTCTACAAGATGTTGAGGGACCCTCTGGCATTGAAGACACTAATGTGCCATATAGGGGAAAACAATACCTTGTTATATAGATCTATGTGGCTGTATTTACGATGAGATAGGCAAACAACGCAGCCATGTTTGTCGTCTGTGCATTTTCCTTAACCCCTTAGGAATTAAAATTGCCCTCTAAGTCTGAATCTGAATGAGACTTGGATGCAGATTTTTTTTTTTTTTTCTTGAGGATGTGACAATAATTTGGATTTTGCCCGCAGTAATGTTTCACTGATGCTTAAAAGTCCAATCCGTCTTAAAGTAATATTTTTTTTATTCATAGATGAAGTCTTGTCACCCATTGGCTTCTTATGCTCTTGGCACTTTAGCTCTGGCATTTTCCTCCTCTTTTTTAATCTACCTTGGAGTTTGGCTCCTCCTGTTAAAATTGGACTTTTCTGGCTATAGCCAGTCCCTCTTGTATGGGGTGACCAGACGTCCCCTGTTTCCGGGGACAGTCCCCGGACTGGGGACACTGTCCCCAGACCAAGTCTGTCCACTGATTTGTCCCTGCATTGCAGGGGCGGTCCCGCTGGGTCCATTGGACAGAATGTGGTTTTTAGTGGGTCGGCAGAGGCGGATCTTTCATTAGGCTAATTTAAAGAGCCAACTCTGGGTGTTGGTAGCAGCTTTCCCTGCTCTACCACACTAGCTGCTCTTTATACCACATTCCCTGCTCGTGTGCTCAGTCGGCTCCTCCGGGTCCCTCTCTCCTGCTTTATGCAGCGCTGCTCAGCCCAGTGCCCCCCCCCCCCCCGTTGGCTGCATCCAACTAAGTTTAAGCACACGGGTGCTGCAGATACTTTTTGGGGATATGACTACCCGTCCCCCAGTGAGAAGAAGTCCCTGGACAAATACTGCAGCTGCTGACTTTTAAAATAAGGACAACTACCAGTCAAGGGCACCCGCGATGTTGGCACCTGGAGCCAATCTATCACTCAGCTCTCGGATGCTTCACTTCCTGGTTCCCTACAGCACATACGCGATTCGTGCTGCGTGTTCCCACTGGTCTCTGCTGTTTTTTGGGACCTGTGTGTCTCCCAGAATACATGGGGGGCAGAGAAGGCGCCAGACGTGGCATAGATACCTGCAGGTGGCTCGGGTATAGGGATGAGCTACGAGTTCGAGTAGAACTCATGTTCGACTCGAACATTCGCGGCAAGTTCGTGTGAACTTTAGAACCCTGTTAAAGTCTATGGGACTCGAATGTTTGAAATCTAAAGTACTAATTTTAAAGGCTAATATGCAAGTTATTGTAATAAAAAGTGTTTGGGGACATGGATCCTGCCCCAGGGGACATGTATCAATACAAAACAATAAAAGTGAAATATTCCTTTACATTTCGTACCTAGGGGGGGGGGGGGGTATGCCTGTAAAGTAGCACTTGTTTCCCATGCTTAGAACTGTCCCTGCACAAAGTGTCATTTCTGAAGGAAAAAAAGTAATTTAAAATTACTCGCGGCTATAATGAATTGTCGGCTCCCGGCAATACAGAGAAAAGTCATTCATAAAAAAAAAATGTGTGGGGGTCCACAGCATTTAAAAAAAAAATTGGGGTGGAGTTCCCCTTAAAATCCATACCAGACCTGAATGGTCTGGAATGGATATTTGGGGGGAACCCCACATAATTTTTTTTTAATTTGACACAGGGTTCCTCTTAATATCCATACCAGACCCAAAGGGCCTGGTAATTGAATTTGGGGGGACCCCCACGCATTCTTTTTTTATGAATGACTTTTCTCTGTATTGCTGGTATCCGACAATTCATTATAGCCACGAGTGATTTTAAATGACTTTTTTCCTTCAGAAATTAAATTTTGTTCTAAGCACAGGAAGCAAGCACTACTTTACAGGCACTTTACAGGCATATTATACACCCCCCTAGGTACGAAATTTAAAGGAATATTTCAATTTTACCGTTTCACTTTGAGCATTATTAAAATCACTGCTCCTGAAAAAACAGACTTTTTTTTTACTTTTTTTGCATTGATACATGTCCCCTGGGGCAGGACTCAGGTCCCCAAACACTCCCCTGGGGCAGGACCCGGGTCCCCAAACACTTTTTAGGACAATAACTTGCATTTAGCCTTTAAAATTAGTACTTTAGATTTCAAAAGTTCGAGTCCCATAGACTTTAACAGGGTTCTAAAGTTCACACAAACGTTTGGTCTGTTCGCAGGTTCTGGTGCGAACCGAACCCAGGGGTGTTCGGCTCATCCCTACTCGAGAATCTATGACCAGAAGTGGTAGCAAATACCTGTATTACACAGGTATCTGCTCCTCCTTCCCCACTGAAAGGTGCCAAATGTGACACCGGAGGAAGGGAGGAACCCGAAAAAAGTAATTAAGATACTTTTGGCAACAATGTTCTGATTTGAGAAACTCGATTCAATAACAAAATGTAATAATGCATGAGTTTGTTAGTGAATTTAGAACTGATCATTGTAAGAACTGACAAGTACATACAGTGTGAGCTGGCATCGTCACTGGGAACAAGGGCCCAGATTAACAGAGCAATTACGCCTGTCTAACTGGTGTTAGACAGGAGTAGTTTCAAATTTTGCGCGCCGTATCACTAGTTTGAATCCTCAAACCATGATACGGCGGCTTCGGGCTTCGATCCGAGAGGCTTACGTCTTCGTAAGCCTTCGGATCTACTCTGCGATATTTTTGCGGCCGCTGGGAGGAGTTCGCGTCGTTTTCATGCGTCGGGATATGCAAATGAGTTTTTACGGCGATCCACGAAGATACGAGCGGTCTTCGCAATCACTTTCGTCTATTTTTTTATACGTACTGTTAGACCAGCTTTTTGCTGGTCTAACAGTGCATAGACCATGTTAAGTATGGCCGTCGTTCCCGCGTCGAATTTAAATTTTTTTTTTTTTTTTTACGTAACTCGTTCGGGAATAGGAATCTCCCTAAACGGCGCTACTCAAGAAAAAATTACGTAACAACGTGATTTCGCGCAATGCACGGCGGGAAATTTGCGAACGGAGCATGCGCAGTTTGATCGCCGCGGGAACGCGCCTATTTTAAATGATTCACGCCCCCTACTCGCGCAGATGGATTGCGACGGGAGAAATACACTACGCCGCCGTCGTTTACTGGACAAAATCTACCGGGATTCCACGTAGAGCCAGGTAAAAAACGGCGGCGTAGTGTATTTCTGATACTCTACGATAGTCTAATTCTATCTGAATCTGGGCCAAGGGGTGCAAAAACTTACACTCCTGGTCAAACCTGCTAATCACATTGGGTGCAAAATGTAGTCACATGCCCTGCATTATCCAAGCATTGTGAACGGCTTGAGATTCCATCTAATGTTTAACATTTCTTTTCCATTAAACTATAAGGTAAATGTTCATTTACCAAATTTCCATCGGTTTTTATTTTATATTTAATGTATGTATTTTATTCTGTTGGGATCATGTTGATATTAGGATGGAATTACCAAAGTGTTAAGTTATAGAAGGAATGCCATTGGTTGAAAGAAGGGCAAGTGTGAACCAAGCTGTAGATATTTTGGCATGGTCCAGCTGGAAACTGTGGCAGAACCTTTGTTATTACAAAATTCTAATGGTTCACAGATTGCATAACTATGTCCGGCCTGTTTCTGAATAACGAGGGACCGTGAACTGCTAAGTCATTCACATGTAACTCAATCTCCAAAAATGCCAACGTGCCTGTTATCCTAATTCATAACTTTTACTTGCACTGTGAGTGGATTTCAACATCATAATTCAGAAGTGTGCAGACCTTCCTTTTTTATATATATTTGGGTCATGAAGCAGTTTTAGATTTTCTTTGCCTTTCCTCTTACATTCCAAGTCTTGGCCAATGTCTGTGGCTTTTTATATATTTTTTTTTATTTGAACAAGCAACGTTCTTAAGATGTGCTCTTCTCAGGCTGATGGAACTATCTTTGAATGACTGTGGGAATCGGAAAGGTCTGCAGTAATTGAACACTTGAACATTTTCTGAAGATGTCGACTTCTTACCATTTTCACTATCTTTCTGCTTGGAAAAAAAGAAAAACTCAACTGCCAGAAATATAGCTTAAAGGGTCACTAAAGGATTTTTTTTTTTTAGCTAAATAGCTTCTTTTACCCTAATGCAGTCCTGTTTCATGTCCTCATTGTTCGTTTTTGCTATAATCCTTCTCTGTTCTGGACACTTCCTGGTTGTCTGTTTCCTGATGAAAAAAGTCCTGGGAGCTTCTCTCTGTGGTCTCTAATCAAGGAGGTGTGATTACTGTGTGTCTAAAACCCCTCAGAACCAATCAGTTTCATTTTAAAAACAAACACTGCCCTGTATTGGCTCTGTGTCTCTGTCCTTCACAGAAGCATGAAACAAGATGAAAAATGAAACTGAAACTGCAGGCACATTATATGATTGATTTATATCTATTTTTAATAATTTTTAAAATGAATCAGTAAACTATTATGGGCCAGATTCTGTGTAAGCCATTTACACTACGCCGCCACAACTTAACAGAGCAAGTGCCGTATTCTCCAAGCACTTGCTCCGTAAGTTGCGGCTGCGTAGTGTAAATGGCCCTGCGTATCCCCGCGTAATTCAAAGGGGACGGCTTGTATTTAAATTAAGCGTGCCCCCGCGTCGATCGAGCTGCGCATGCGCCAGCCGGGAAAAAAGCCCAGTGCGCATGCTCCAGCTCATGTCAGAAAGTGT
The DNA here is from genome assembly GCA_029574335.1 of Rana kukunoris. Taxonomy (NCBI): domain Eukaryota; kingdom Metazoa; phylum Chordata; class Amphibia; order Anura; family Ranidae; genus Rana; species Rana kukunoris. The sequence continues at coordinate 36,344,588 of CM056056.1, forward strand.
CGTTGAAACCGGCGTCAAAACGACGTGATCGTCACTTACGCAATGCCCTATTCGCGAACGACTTAGTAAAACGACGCTGACCCGACGCCATACTTAACATGGCAAAATTGTGTAGAGAAAAACCGGGACGGCCGCACTCCAAAAAATGTTCCTTTATAATAAAACAGATCACAACATCAACATGTCACAGAAAAGAGCTGACGCGTTTCACCCCAAAATACAGTGCTTATTCATACTTAACATGGCAACGACGGAACTTCGTAAACGTATCCCTCATATAGCAGGGGTAGGTTTACGCTTACGGAAACAATGTAAACGATGACGGGGCGGCGTAAAAACGTTCGGGAATCGGCATATTAGGCTCATTTGCATAGGCAAATGAGAAAACAACGTAAAGGTGACCTAGCGGCCAGGAAAGTCATTACATCTACGATCCGATGGTGTAAGTGTTTTACACCTGTCAGATCTTCACTGTATCTATGCGTAAGTGATTCTATGAATCTCTTTTGAGAATCTGGCCCTATGTCTCTATACCCTGTAAATAGTAATTTCAGCAAAAAAAAAAATTCCTTTACAATTCCTTTAATGTTGCTTTTTGTCGGTGAACATAAGGTTTAGCTTGGTCGCCATTTATATGTCATTGCTAACCAGTGTCACAGAAAGAGATCCAATACTTTGTTTTGTGATCCTGCTTTCTTTAATGGTTAATTCTACCCAAATGCACCGTTGAAAGACTTATATAGGAACTGTTTTTCACCCCATAAGATTAGTAAAGGAATGTACATAGACTTTGATTAGCCAGCTTCAGCTGTGCTATTTGTTTGCATACCATAAGAAGGCTGAGATTACTTTTCAGAGCTTGCAGGTGTCAAGACTCTTGCATTTTTCATTTGAGAATTCTTTGGTGTGGTATCTCATAACAAATCAGAATCCACCTTGTATTGGTCTAACTTTAGAGGTTCTAATCTGTTGTTGTGGGTTACTACACTTAAAAATTTCAATTTAGGAATAGTAACTAAAACGTTTCCTGTTCGGTATGCTTGTTCCAGTCCAGTAAATCAGATAGCATTTTTTAAACTGAGGTTATCAATGGCAGCCTTCTTATAGAAGTAGATTTACTAAAGGTAAAAATACTGTTTACTTTGCAAATGTATTTTCCCCAGAACTTAGTGAATGGGGTGAAGATCTGCTGGCTTCCATCACCCAATCATGTGCAAGCAAAATGCTGATTTTTTAATCTCCCTCGCACGTGTGATTTGGTGTTTCTTGCTAAGTGAAATTCCATTGCAAAGTGAAACTTTCCTTCCAAAGTCAACAGCCTAATTGACTTTATTAAAGCAAAAGTAAACCCATCGATTTGATAGTTTCAAAAAACAGTTAACCTCTTGCTGACCTCCTAGTTTTACGGCGGCAGGTCGGCTCGGCTGCGCAAAATCACGTAATATAATGTGATTTTGCATTGCAGCCACTAGGGGCGCGCACACTCGCCCTGATGCGAGTGCCCGGTGGGCGCGATCACTGCCGGCCACCCGCAATCGCTCATTACAGAGCAAGAACCAGGAGTTGTGTGCGTAAACACACAGCTCCTGGTCCTGTCAGGGGGAGAAATGCCTGATCGTCTGTTCATACAATGTATGAACAGTGATCTGTCATTTCCCCAAGTCAGTCCCACCCCCCCTTCAGTTAGAACACAATGAGGGAACATATTTAACCCCTTCCTCGCCCCCTAGTGTTAACCCCTTCCCTGCCAGTGAAATTTTTACAGTAATCAATGCATTTTTATAGCACCGATCGCTATAAAAATGCCAATGGTCCCAAAAGGGTCCGCCATAAGGTTGCAGTACCGATAAAATTCGCTGATCGCCATTGGTTCTAAAAAAAAATATTAATAAAAATGCCATAAATCTATCCGCTATTTTGTAGACTCTATAACTTTTGTGCAAACCAATCAATAAACGCTCAATCCTTCCCTGTTCTTCTCTGTGGCAATGTGAGTGATCGTCTGTTCCCTGATATAGGGAATGACGATCAGTGATGTCACATGTACAGCCCCGCCCCCTACAGTTAGAAACACATGTGAGGTCACACTTAACCCCTACAGCACCCCCTAGTGGTTAACTCCCAAACTTCAATTGTCATTTTCACAGTCATCAGTGCATTTTTATAGCACTTTTCGCTGTGAAAATGACAATGGTCCAAAAATGTGTCAAAAGTGTCCGATGTGTCCGCCATAATGTCGCAGTCACAAAAAAAAATCGCTGATCGCTGCCATTAGTAGTCAAAAAAAATGTACTAATAAAAATGCCATAAAACTATCCTCTATTTTATAAACGCTATAAATTCGATAAAACGATAAACGCTTATTACGATTTTTTTTCCAAAAAAAGGTAGAAGAATACGTATCGACCTGAACTGAGGGAAAAAAAATTTTTTTTTATATATTTATTATAGCAAAAAGTAAAAAAAATAATGTTTTTTTATATATTTATTATAGCAAAAAGTAAAAAAAAAAATGTTTTTTTTTCAAAATTGTCGGTCTATTTTTGTTTATAGCGCAAAAAATAAAAACCGCAAAGGTGATCAAATACCACCAAAAGAAATCTCTATTTGTGGTAAAAAAAGGATGCCAATTTTGTTTGGGAGCCACGTCGCACGACCGCGCAATTGTCAGTTAAAGCGACGCAGTGCCGAACCGCAAAAAGGGGTAAGATCCTTAACCTGCATATTGGTCCAGGTCTTAACTGGTTAAGAAAAACTGTCTGGGGGAAAATGTATAAATGGAAACAAATACTTTTGAGTTGGGCTTTAAAGAGCAAGCAATCCTGATGAAAGGCTGCTTTCAAGTTTCAGCGTTTTTATAGCACTTAAGATAGCTTGAGCTAAAAGTGTGCTCCAGTGAGCGAAAAGCTGCTTTTATATGATTTCTTTGGCTTGTGTTTAAATATATTACAGGTTTATAAATGGCAGTTAGTTATTCGTTTTGCTTTTTCAAAATGTGTTTCCAAGATTTCATGTGCATTTACAGTACATAAAGACATTAAATAGATGTTTGTTTTTTTTTTTGCCCAACTTTTGTGAGGTTGTGTGTGGAACACGCTATAAAATATTGAAGAGCTTTTGGAAGAACTTTTATAGAGATGAACAAACACAAAAATCCAGTGCATCATTAACCTTTTCCTTCCTAGTGGGGCCCATAGTGCATTGTGTTGCTACACTCTAGGTGATTTGCCTTAGGGCATGAAAAGCTACCTTAGATTGACATGTATTATCTGGTGGGAAATGCAGAGCGTTGTGTACCTCAATACACTGGAGACTCTTCACATCAAAGTGGATATTTGTGTTTGTGGATTCTGAGATAAATCATTTAGCATCTAATCCACCGGCACAGAAGCCGGAGCTCCCCTAACTTGTCAATAGGTTTTCAAACTGAGGTCTCTTTTCAGGTGCACTGAGGAACATTGGTGTGCGTTCTGCTGTCATTAGTGCTGGCTTTATAAAAAGTGATTTCCAGCGATTGTAAGTGCCGCTCAAGAAATGTACAGGATAAAATGTAAAAATGCAGTGTCGGAGCTGGTTATGAAAGAGGGGATTTCTAGGAAAAAAATAAAGTCCTCTTGTTGATGGGGCCCCGTCCATGTAGTAACATATAGAGGTCTAGACTTCCCAAAGCACCCTAGTGTTAACAAATGGGCCTTGGTTCTACCAAAGTATCACGTAACCCAAATAAATGTACTTATTCAACAGCAGGGTCAGGGCCAACCCTAGGGTCACAGACGCCTGGGTGCAGAATTTTTTCTAGCGCCCCCACATGGGCGTTGTCATCTCATTAACTCCTCCCCTTTACAAATGTTTCTATGGCTACGACTCAAACACAGGGATGCTGCCCTACGAAGTATTCATTAGTGTCCCCCATCAGAGCCCCCCCCAGCAGGTGTCCCCCATCAGAGCCCCCTCAGCATGTGTCCCCCATCAGAGCCCCCCCATCAGAGCCCCCCCCAGCAGGTGTCCCCATCAGAGCCCCCCCAGCATATGTCCCCATCAGAGCACCCCCACATCAGGTGTCCCCATAGAACTTGTCCAATAGATTCCTGTAGCTCAGGCACGCTGGGAGCAGATGTACATTACAGGGGGCGGGGCATATGTGGCATCTTTGGTTACTTGGAGGGTGGCACTCAGAGAGCATTTATGGTAGTGTACGGGATTATTGGCAGCAGCTCCGGCCAACCCAGAAGCCTCTCATCGCACCGCCTATGGGAGAAGAGCCGACAGCCGAGGGGGTGGGGCAGACATGAGACTGCTCTATGCGCACCGGACAGAATTAATTTGTGGAGCCTAGTACCGGAAAGTGTTCTGGTACTAGGCTCTGCTGTGGTACCCAGCCCGGATTCCGGGTATGTGCTTTTGTCAGTTGCCAGCGGAGAGAGCAAGCGGGATGGGGAACCGCAGCACCATCTACATGCATTCCGCCTCTGGACACAGACAAGGAGGAGGGAGGGAAGCACTTTGGAGCTTCAGCGCCCCCACCTCTGTGGCACCCTGTGCACCCTGCCTAATATCGCCCTGGGCAGGGTGGCTCAGCAGTTGGTCTCGATGGCCTTGAATTTTGGGTTCTGTATTGAGCTTGTATGTTTTTTGAATTTTCTATATAGAGTTCTTCGTAGTACTGCAAGTGTTTTTCTTCTTCTTTTTTTTTTAAAGAGGACGTAAACCCTCATCCAAAAATCCCCCCCCCCCCAAAAAAAAACCTGCAAGACAAAGGCATAATGAGCTAGTATCCATAGCATACCTTTGTCATAGCATACTAGCTCATTGTATATTACTTACCACAGATCTGAAACCTCCACAGCGGTCCAAATTTTCCCCTCCGCGTTGACCTTATTCTCACGCATGCGCGTGGGAGCCGGCGGTAACGGCACAAAGACAGAAGCAATGGCACATAGGTGACATTGCTTCAGTTTGCCCCAGTGCACATGTGCCGATGACTTTGGCACGTGCAGACACAAGGACAAACAAAAAAAGAGCGACAATTTTAAAAAAAGGCACAACATTTTTGCTATAATAAATATCCCATTAAAAAAAAAAAACATTTGTTATCTCAGTTTAGGCCGATACGTATTCTTCTACATATATTTGGTAAAAAAAAATCAAAAAAAATCAATAACCGTATAGTGACTGGTTTGCGCAAAAGTTATATTGCCTACAAAATAGGGGACATAATTATGATTTTTTTTTTTTTATTAGGAATGGCGGCGATCTGCAATTTTTTTTCGGGACTGGGACATTATAGCAGACACATCAGACACTTTTGACACATTTTTGGGACCATTTACATTTATACAGTGAACAATGCTATAAATATGCATTGATAACTGTATAAATGTAACTGGCAGGGAAGGGGTTAACCACTAGGGGGCAGGGAAGGGGTTAAATGTTTCTTCTAGTGAGTGTTCTAACTGTAGGTGGAGGGGGGTGACTGGGGGAGGTGACCGATTGTGTCCCTATGTACAAAGGACACAGATCGGTCTCCTCTCTTCCTGACAGGGACATGGAGCTCTGTGTTTACACACAGAGCTCCACGTCTCAGCTCAATTGTCGGCAATCGTGTGTGCCCGGCGGCCATCGCGGCGGCCAGGCACATGCACAGTGTTCTCAGAGACGTGCTTGGAGAATACGGCACTTGTTCTGTTAAGTTGCGGCGGCGTAGTGTAAATGGCTTACGCTACGCCGCCGCATTTCTATGAGAATCTAGCCCTATTTGTGTATTTTGTTTGGGCACAACGTCACACGACCCTGCAACTGTCAGTTAAAGCGACGCAGTGCCGTATCGCAAAAAATGGCCCGGTCATTGAGCAGCCAAATCTTCTGGGGCTGAAGTGGTAAAAGCCAAAAATGTACCGAAAGGTGGAAAGATGTATGCCAATAGTTTTTTTCTCAAAATACATGCAAGCTCCTTATTCCATTTACTTTTTTTGTGCTTATGATGTCATCATGTGGCGCCTCTATCTTAAAGCTGTCCTGTTGATATGGTCTAATTTGACAGGCATAAGGTAAATGCCTTTTTTGCCCTCTGGTTGAAGCAACCCGCAGCCAGTGCCATGTTGCTTTTAGCTGCACCCTTGCTGCCAGCCTTTGACATTGTGCCGCCCTGAGCTCAGACAGTTCCGTATTGCCAGTGTTACATTCCTGGAATTTCTCTGCTGCCGGCGTACTGGAATCCTGCTTTTACCTCTGATCAGTCATGCTAAGCCTGTGCTTATTTTTCTATTGAAATATGCAAAGACATCACACGACACTCATTTTTACAATCCTAATCTTTTACATCAGGCAATGGGAAACTAATTTCCTGCCCTGTCTTTACAATTGGAAAGCTGCATATTTGTTGAAATTGACATTAAGCTTAACATTCAATTATATAGCTAAACAGATTTATGCCCAAAATAAAACAAATCATAAAGCATCCCCGTGTATACATAATGTAGCATCTGTTTTTATGGCGTGTGCTCAACGGTTTCTTCATTTCCAACAGAAAAAAAGAAATTCTATTGTTTTTAAATTAAAATCATATTCTTTCTCCGAGCGCAAATACGTGCTTGGAGCCATAAACTCCCGGCTGCTTTTAGTGCAAACAAATGCTTACGGAATAGGTAGTGACAGTGGGTCTGAAAGCTACTCACCCATAACTGATATTTATGGGTGGACAGTAGTAGGCTGAATTTGAGTATCTGACAGAGGTTCCAGCTGGAAGTTGCTTTGTCCTAGTCTCTTACTCACTGCTCCTATTGCATTCACTTAGGAACCTGTTATGCCTCAGGCTCCGTACACACGACTGAGAACCTCGGCAGAATCCAGCGAGAAGCTCGCTGGGATCCATATTCTGCCGAGATACTTGGTCGTGTGTACGTTTTCGCCGAGCGTGCCGTCGAGCCAAAATAGAGAGCAGGTTCTCTATTTGCTCGATGGCCCATCGAGAACCATGGCTCGGCGCCTTTCCCGACGGCTTGGTCGATGATTTCGACGGCCGGGGCGAGAACCTCGACGGGCGGAACGATGTGTTTGGCCCGTCGAGGTTCTCGTACGTGTGTACGCGGCCTCATACACACGGTTTTTCTTGGCAAAAACCATCAAGAAAAATGCTGGCAGAGCTTGAAAAACGGTCGTGTGTATGTTTTTCGACGAGAAAACTGTCATGGATCTTGATGAGAAAAAAGAGAACATGCTCTCTTTTTTCTCGTTGGGAGTTTCAATTTCCTCTTTACGTTTCTCGTTGGGCTTGTTTACGATGAGAAACACGTTTGTGTGAATGCTTAAAAACCCGCGCATGCTCAGAATAAAGTATGAGACTGGAGCGCACCTTCGGTAAAAGTAGGGTTTGTAATGGAGATAGCACATTTGTCACGCTGTAACAGACTGAAAAGCGCAAATCGTCTCTCACCAAACTTTTACTAACACGCAGTAACATGAGATTAGCAAAAGCAGCCCCAGGGGGGCGTCAGTGGAATGGAACTTCCCCTTTATAATGCCGTCGTACGTGTTGTACGTCACAGCGTTTGAGAACGATGAGATTTTGTCTCGACAGTGTGTATGCAAGGAAAGCTTGATAAGATTCTCATCAAGGAAAAACAACATTTCTTTTACGACGAGATTCTCGGTCGTGTGTACGAGGCATAAGGTGTTTAAAACTTTTTTAAAGTAAATGTCTAGCCCAGGAGCATGCACCATTCAGGTATAACTTTAAGGCCACTGACAGGTTAAGTGACTAACATTGATTATCTCATTGCAATGGCATCTGAAAGTTGGTGGTATATTTTAGGCAGTAAAGTAAACATGCTGTCCCTTAGGTCAGTGGTCATCAACCGTGTCCTCAGGGCCCACTAACAGGCAGGGCAGGTGATATAATTTGTTGCTCAGTGATTACAGTATTCTAGTCGGCATCTCCCCAAGGTTATACATAAAACCTGGCATATTATTGGGCCCTGAGGACAGAGTTGATGACCACTGCCTTAAGTAGATGTGTCGAAAGCCTAAAGAATGAGCATCACAGTTTGCTGTATATGGGGCTGCATAGCTGCAGACCATTCAGGATGTCCATGATGACCTGTGTCCACTGCCAAAACATTTACATGTGCATGTGAGCATCAGAACTGGACCATGAAGCAATGGAAAAAGAGGCCTGGTCTGATAAATCACGTTTTCTACTACATGTGGATGGCCGAGCGTGTGTGTGTGTTGCTTACCTGGGGAAGAGGTGGCACCAGGATGCTGTATGATGCTTTGGGCAACATTCTGCTAGGGTCCTGCCATTTATATGGCTCCTAATTTCGCACATACCGCCTACCTAAACATTGTTACTGACCATGTGGACCACTTCAAAAGAACAGTAATCCCTCATGGTCATGGCCTCTTTGAGCAGGATAATGGGCCCTGCCACAATGAAAAAAGGTTTGAGGAATACTACAATGATTTAGAGGTGTTGACTTGACACTGAACTACAGTTTACATTTTGTGTGCCGGGATGACTGCAGTTCTGCACAAGTGTGGGAGTGACATCACCCCACGCTGGTCCACTCAAGATGGCTGAAGACCGGGAGTAGATGCCAGCCCCAGCGAAGGTCCTCGCTGGGGCTGGCATCTACTCTATGGCTGAAGACCGGGAGTAGATGCCAGCCCCAGCGAAGGTCCTCGCTTGTGTCAGACCATGGAATGTAAAGGTATGGATAGTGGAGTGCACTGTCTCATAGGGGCAAAAAGCAAACCTTTACAACCCCTTTAAAGTCAACCCTTACAAAACACAGGTTCATGTTAATTTCCCACAATGGTCATTTCAAGTGTAAATCCCTTAGAATATGACAACCAGTATGTTTTCCTATGCTATTGTTTTACAGAATGCCCCCAGAAATCATATTTCTTGCATGTGTGATCATGGCTGGTACATGAAGCCCAGAACCTGCTGACCTGGGACATGGTGGAGAAGAGGTCCACACACACACACACATAGGTCCTATTTATTTTACATTTACCCATGCATGTGACTGTGGGGGCCATGGAAACAAAAAACAAACTTTTTTGTTATCACAGAAACCGTTGTCTTTCAGAAAGTGCATTTTGGGTTATTTTATGTAGTCAGATTAGATTTCTCTTTAAAATCCTCTGTGTATAAGAAATATAAGGACAATTTCAGGTTCCTTCTCAGTTAACATAAACCTATAACTAATTCATCATATCCAAATGGCTAAAACTGGGAGTAGGTAACAAAGTCGAATCTGACTTTAATACTATATAAGCTATGGAATGTGTTACACAAGTCAGCCAAACAGCTCTCTTGTGATTACTTATATGAGTATTAACACTAAAGTTCCAACTGCCTAGATTGAGCAAGCAGCAGCTGGATGATAACTTTTCAGGGAGTGACTTGTATAAGACATGGAACACAGTCTCACCTATTGTGACATCACTCTGTGCAATGCCAGACACCTCTCATTACACACAAGGATGGAACACAAGGCACACTGACTCACACACAATGTACATGCACGCAAATGGCCAACTAATATAATATACATATTGGAAAAAGAGTTAAGCAAAATCAGTTCTTTTTTTTTATTCTACAGTTGCAAGAAAAGTATGTGAACCCTTTTGGAATCATATGGATTTCTGCACAAATTGGTCATAAAAATGTGATCTGATCTTCATCTAAGTCACAACAATAGATAATCACAGTCTGCTTAAACTAATAACACACAAATAATTAAATGTTTCCATGTTTTTATTGAACACACCATGTAAACATTCACAGTGCAGGTGGAAAAAGTATGTGAAGCCCTAGACTAATGACATCTCCAAGAGCTAATTGGAGTGAGGTGTCAGCCAATTAGAGTCTAATCAATGAGATGAGATTGGAGGTGTTGGTTACAGCTGCGCTGCCCTATAAAAAACACACACCAGTTCTGGGTTTGCTTTTCACAAGAAGCACTGCCTGATGTGAATGATGCCTCGCACAAAAGAGCTCTCAGAAGACCTATGATTAAGAATTGTTGACTTGCATTGCGCTGGAAAGGGTTATAAAAGTGTCTCCAAAAGCCTTGCTGTTCATCAGTCCACAGTAAGACAAATTGTCTATGAAATGGAAAAAGTTCAGCACTGCTGCTACTCTCCCTAGGAGTGACCGTCCTGTAAAGATGACTGCAAGAGAACAGCGCCGACTGCTCAATGAGGTGAAGAAGCATCCTAGAGTGTCAGCTAAAGACTTACAAAAGTCTCTGGAATATACTAACATCACTGTTTGCGAATCTACGATACGTAAAACACTAAACAAGAATGGATTTTTATGGGAAGATACCACATAGGAAATCCACTGCTGTCCAAAAAAAAAAAAAAACATCGCTGCATGTTTACAGTTTGCACAAAAGGGTTCACATACTTTTCTTGCAACTGTATGTCTTGAAATAATAATTGTCTGTGCCAAAAGAGGTGAAAGTTGCAAAATATTAGCATTTTTTGGTGAGAGATGTGGTTCACTTGATACTGCCCAGGTTATCACTGCATAGTATGGTTCTCCATACAGGGCTGCTGATAAGGCAGTACAGCCGGCCCTCCTGTACTGGGCCCGGGCCCCATCAGTTCAAACGGGGTGCCTAGTCACCTGCTGAGCAGGAGGGCTGGCTGTACTGTCTTATTGCAAACACTGATCCTCCTCAGCCTTCCCCTACCTCTGCACTACAGAGAAGTGGGTCTAGCACATGCACCCCTTCCATCTGCTGTCTGGGCTCCCCTGTGTGCCCCTTCCCCCCCCCTGCAGCACTGCTGGCTTCCCTCCTCTCTTGCCGGCAGTTGCTGCGGACACACAGGGGGAGTCTGCGATAAGCTACTGCGGTTTATAAATGTCAAATGGTGCAGCCAACCTTTGCTTAGCACATGATGTATTACATACGGCCTGTTTATTCTGAGTTAATCTCTTTTTTAGTATTGTTCAGCAGAATGTAGGATTAAGCCCTGTACACACGATCGGATATCTGATGGAGTCTAATCCGATGGATTTTTTCGTCGAATATCCGATGAAGCTGACTTTCATCAGTCTTGCCTACACACCATCAGTCAAAAATCCGACCGTGCCGAAACGCGATGACGTAAAACACAACGGCGTGCTGAGAAAAATTAGGTTCAATGCTTCCGAGCATGCGTCGCCTTGATTCTGAGCATGCGTGTATTTTTGACTGATGGACTTCCCCACAGCCGATCGTTTTTTTTCTATCGTTTTTTTATCCATAGGAAAAATTTAAAACATGTTCTATTTTTTTTCATTGATGGAAAACAAACCGATAGGGCCCATACACAATTGGTTTGTCCGCTGAAAACAGTCTGTCGGTCCATTTTCATCGGACAAACCGATCGTGTGTACAGGGCTTAAGACTACACAGACAAAATTTGAATAATCACAAACTTTTTTTTTCTGTTTCTTCACAAAGTAACCACATTATAATTGTGTGATCAGCATGTCAGAACCCAATAATAATAATAAGGATGGCATAATGGGCGCTGATATTTTCCATCACTTAGCTGAACAATAGGCTGGTTAGCAATTGTGCATACTGTACATATTCAGTTATTCCAGTTCTAATGCACTGGGTGCATATTATGATGTTGGCAACTATTAAGACGGTGTAACCTTTTAGTTTTGTGGTTTGCAAAAGAAGATCTATTGTATAGGTTAAGCTAATAAACATTGTCTGTGTTTGCAAAAGTTGCCTTCAAATTATTTGTGATATGGCATTTACATGGCCGTATCTCTCAGGTAAATTGTGTACATTCTCTAAGTAGTGACTATTTGTATTTCAGACAACCGGATTATCCAGGATCTTTGCTGAGCCACGGATGGTATGAAATTATTTCCAGATAATCAGAATAGTGATGGTTTTGTTTTTAATAAATTATTACAGAGCTGAGCTGAAGTCGTGTATTTACATAGGAGCGGCAATGTGCACAGCTTATTTAAGCAGGAAGCAAAGGATATCATGTATTAGGGAAATAACCTGTACAGTAAGTATACAATGTATATATACACACACATATATATATATATATATATACCGTATATACTCGAGTAAAAGCCGAGTTTTTCGGCAAATTTTTGTGTGTGCTGAAAATGCCCCCTCAGCTTATACTCGAAGTCACCTTTTTGTGCCTGATCTCCTGGATTTTGGGGACCCGGTACCGGCCTGTCGTAGGTCCCCTGGACCCCAAACTTGGCACACATATAATATAGCCCCACTCTTTCTGTACAAGTGTGCAAAGATTGTTGTCCTTGGGGACCTACAGGCGGGGAGCACCGATTTTTCAAACCAGGGCACCACTCTATAGACTCCCATGTTAAACTGGTAATTTCTCCAGTGATTTTGGGGACCCGGTACCGGCCGGTCGTAGGCCCCATTTCTCCTCTACAAGGGGGCAAACTTTGTTGTCTGGGGGACCTACGGCTGGGGAGCAGCAATTTTTCAAAGCCAGGCACCCCTTCCATAGACTCCCATGTTAAACATCAGTCTAGTCATGGACACACTGAGGCATGGGCACAGTGAGGCATGGACACAGTGAGGCATGGAAACAGTGAGGCATGGACACAGTGAGGCATGCACATGGACACAGTGAGGCAAAGTGAGGCATGCAGATGGACACCCTAGACTTATACTCGAGTCAATACGTTTTCCCAGTTTTTTGTGGTAAAGTTAGGTGCCTCGCCTTATATTCAGGTCAGCTTATACTCGAGTATATACGGTGTGTGTGTGTGTGTATACAGTGCAGAAAATAAGTATTTGAACACCCTGCTATTTTGCAAGTTCTCCCACTTGGAAATCATGGAGGGGTCTGAAATTGTCATCGTAGGTGCATGTCCACTGTGAGAGACATAATCCAAAAAAAAAAAATCCAGAAATCACAATTTATGATTTTTTAACTATTTATTTGTATGATACAGCTGCAAAGAAGTATTTGAACACCTGTCTATCAGCAGAATTCTGCCCTCAAAGACCTGTTAGTCTGCCTTTAAAATGTCCACCTCCACTCCATTTATTATCCTAAATTAGATGCACCTTTTGAGGTCATTAGCTCATAAAGACACCTGTCACCCCATAAATCAGTAAGAATCCAACTTCTAACATGACCAAGACCAAAGAGCTGTCCAAAGACACTAGAGACAAAATTTACACCTCCACAAGGCTGGAAAGGGCTACGGAGAAATTGCCAAAAGCTTGGTGAAAAAAGGTCCACTGTTGGAGCAATCATTAGAAAATGGAAGAAGCTAAACATGACTGTCAATCTCCCTCGGACTGGGGCTCCATGCAAAATCTCACCTCATGGGGTCTCAATGATCCTAAGAAAGGTGAGAAATCAGCTAGGACTCCACGGGAGGAGCTGGTCAATGACCTAAAAGAGCTGGGACCACCGTTTCCAAGGTTACTGTTGGTAATACACTAAGACGTCATGGTTTGAAATCATGCATGGCACGGAAGGTTCCCCTGCTTAAACCAGCACATGTCAAGGCCCGTCTTAAGTTTGCCATACCATTTGGATATCCAGAGAAGTCATAGAAAGTATGTGGTCAGATGAGACCAAAATAGAACTTTTTGGTCATAATTCATAACCGTGTTTGGAGGAAGAAGAATGATGAGTACCATAAGAACACCATCCCTACTGTGAAGCATGGGGGTGGTATCATCTTTGGGGGTGTTTTCCTGCAATGGGAAGGGCGACTGCACTGTAAAGGAGAGGATGACCGGGGCCATGTATTGCGAGATTTTGGGCAACAACCTCCTTCCCTCAGTAAGCTTTGAAGATGGGTTGAGGCTGGGTCTTCCAACATGACAATGACCCGAAGCAACAGCCAGGATAACCAAGGAGTGGCTTGTAAGAAGCATATCAAGGTTTGGCGTGGCCTAGCCAGTTCCAGACCTAAACCCAATAGAGAATCTTTGGAGGGAGCTCAAACTCCGTGTTTCCAGCAACAGCCCAGAAACCTACTGATCTAGAGAAGATCTGTGTGGAGGAGTGGGCAAAAATCCCTCCTCCAGTGTGTGCAAACCTGGTGAAAAACTACAAGAAAAGTTTGACCTTGTAATTGCAAACAAAGGCTACTGTACCAAATATTAACATTGATTTTCTCAGGTATTCAAATACTTCTTTGAGCTTTTACAAATAAATAGTTAAAAAAATCATACATTGTGATTTCTGGAATTTTTTTTTTTGATTATGTCTCTCACAGTGGACAATACGATACGAAACAATTTCAACCCTCCAATTTCCAAGTGGGAGAACTTGCAAATAGCAGGGTGTTCATTATTTTCTCACTGAAAATATATATATATATATATATATATATATATATATAATATATTATATATATATATATATATATATATATATATATATGCATCTCATACAATTTGAATATCATCAAAAAGTAAATTTATTTCAGTAATTCAATTCAAAAGTAAAACTTGTATATTTTATTTAGATGTGTCCCATACATATATTTCAAGAATTTCTTTCTTTTAATTTTGATGATTTTGGCTTACAATAAAAAACCCAAATTCAGATCTCAGAAAATTTGAATTTTACATACGACCAATAAAAAAAAAGGATTTTTAAAACAGAAATGTTGGCTCACTGAAATCTAAGTCCATGTACAGTATAGAATGCACTCGATATTTGATTGGAACTCCTTTTGCATGAATTACTGGCATGGGGTGGCATGGAGGCGATCGGTGTGGCACTGCTGAGGTTTTGGGTCTGGGTGTCTCTCATCTTTGGCTGGGTTCACATTATTGCCACATGCGGCTCACCGCAGGGGAACGGTGCATCCCGGTTCACCGTTTCAGGTCCGATTTCAGCCTGAATTTTTGGTTGTATTCAGACCTGAAACGGACCAAAAGATGCACAAGACCCCTCTGCAAATTCGCACAGGAGCCTGTTAGGCCGCGTACACACGACCAAATAAATCCGTTCAAATCTGTCTGACAGACCGATTTGTTCTGATTTGTCTGCTGGGCTGTTTTGGTTTGATCGCTGTACACACGATCAAACCAAAATCCCCGCCGGCAGACAGCGCGGTGATGTGGCGATGACGTTGACGCCGCCACGTCACCGCACCAGGAAGTAAAACACTTCCGCGCATGCGTCAAATCCATTTGACGCATGTGCGAGCAGATATGTCTGCTGGTTAGCGTACTAACCAGCAGACATGTCGGACAGAAGGATTCCCAGCAGACAGATTTTAAAGCATGCTTTAAAATCTGTCTGCTGGAAAAATCTGTCTGTCCGCCCGCCCGTACACACGATCGAATCTGTCTGCTGAAACGGTCTGTCAGACCGTTTCCAGCAGATAGATTTGATCGTGTGTACGCGGCCTCAGAGGAGATATGTCAACCGGCTCCATAGAGAGCCGGTCACAATCTTCTGCTATTGCAAATTGGATGCGGTGATTTCGCATCCAATTCGCACTAGTGTAAACCCAGCCTTCCTGTTGACAATAGACCTCAGAATCTCTATGGGGTTTAGGTCAGGCGAGTTTGATGGCCAATCAAGCACAGTGATATACCATGATTATTAAACCAGGTATTGGTACTTTTGGCAGTGCGGGCAGGTGGTAAAATAGATGAGTTTTTCACTTTTTGAAAAAATGAATTAACTTTTTGATGATATTCTAATTGTATGAGATGCATCTGTATAGTATAATTTATATCAAGGCCTCATGCACACATGGACGTTTGTTCAGCTGCTCCTTGGGCATTTGGCCTTTCTTGCCTCTAAACTCCCCTGCATGTCAGCCTATGGGAGTTATTTACGAAAGGCAAATCCACTTTGCACTACACTTGAATTTGCACTATAAGTGCACTTGGAAGTGCAGTCGCTGTAAATCTGAGGGGTAGATCTGAAATAAGGGAAAGCTCTGCTGATTGTATCATCCAATGATGTGCAAGCTAAAATGCTGTTTTTTATTTTTTTTGCATGTCCCCTTCAGATCTACAGCAACTGCACTTCCAAGTGCACTTTGCACTTGTAGTTTGCACTTGTAGTGCAAAATGGAATTGCCTTTAGTAAATAACCCCCTAAGTGTCCAGGCACACATAGGCACACTCCATAAAAAATGTTTGACACTACTTAAAGCATCTAAACATGTGTTAACGCTAGGCGTGTTTAGCAATTGAGGGCCAGATTCTCAGAGGCGCTACGACGTAGTATCTCAGATACCCCGTCGTATCGCCGTTTTTTTTGCCGGGTATCTATGCGAGTGATTCCTAATCACTTTGGCATAGATACGCCTGAAGATCCATTGCAATGACAACTCCGGCCACTAGGTGGCCTTTACGTTGTTTTCTCATTTGCCTATGCAAATGAGGCTACTACGCAGATTCCCGAACGCTTTTACGCCGCCCCGTCGTCGCGTACGTCGTTTTCGTCTGCGTAAGGTTACCCCTGCTAATATGAGGGGTAACCTTACGCAGTACCGTCGGATGCCTTCGGGTGCCGTCAGATGCCATGTTAAGTATGACGTCGGGTCAGCGTCGGCTTTTTCCGTCGCTGACGCCGTTTTACTAACTGGTTCGCGAATAGGGCATTGCGTAGTGACGATCACGTCGTTTTGACGACGGTTTCAACAACGCTTTCCGACGTGAGCTGGAGCAAGCCGCATGATAAAAAAAGTCCCAATACTTTTGGTAATATAGTGTGTGTATATATATATATATATATATATGTGTGTGTATGTGTGTATGTGTGTATATATATATATATATATATATATATATTTGATATAATGTGTGTTATAAATGCAGGCTCTGCTTAGCAGTGCTGTACAGTGGCTATTCTTTCACTGCTTCATCTGTCCGTCCTGTTTGAACACCATAGGCTCTCTATAAGGTTAACTAAGCGTGACAATATTTATGTCTTTAAATATTTTATCTTTTTTTATATCTTTAATATCCAGAAGACCACTAAAAAGCATTTACAGGTGTGCCTAGGAAATACAATAATTAAATAATGGAAAAGCAAGGAAGTGTAAAAGTTAAATCAAAAGTTCCCTTAGTTAAATGTCATAATAATTCTAACTATATTTTCTAAAAACTAGAATACACCATCATGTTTTTTATTATTATATTTATTATTATTGTGAAATTGATATGTTTAGAGCACATGAAATCTTCACCCCATTTACTTAACCTCCCCCACAAAGACAATGATAAAAGAAAAATGACTTTCACACTTAGAGGTACATAAAAAAAAATGTAATATCTTAAGATAAACTTCTATGTTGTTATGTCACGCTGAAGGGGACAAGGTGCCCAGAACAATGACAAAGGGTCTTCAGATGAATAAACAATGATTGCACTGGATTGGTTCACAGGGGCTACTTAGATGCGGATGGTCTTGTGTCTGGCAAGCAGCCCCAGGCACAGTGCTGCTATTTGCCTGGATAGAATGGGTCGCCAATATGCAATCATTTTCAGCTGTGGATCATTTCAGAGAGTGGCAGGTGAAGCTCCAGTCATCTGTCAAGTGACAATAACGCAGTGTCTCACACAATTTCAGAAGGCCACCGTGCATCACATTGATAAATACATTTATTTCCTGCCCTCGATGAAGAAAAATAAGGCTGCTGTGAAGTTGAAAGTAGCTTTCGGTTTAGTTACTTACTTTGAGCCCATGGAAGTGTTAATACAGGGAACCAGTCAGGATAGAAATCTGGAAGTTGCCATATTTTTTTAGAACAAAACCCACGTTTAGAGAAGCATGGTGCTATTTTTATCTTCTAGAACTACTCCAGTGTTCTTAAAGGTTCACTAAAGGAATTTTTTTTTCGTTTTTGCTGAAATGACTGTTTACAGGGTATAGAGACATAAAAGTTAACTGATTCCTTTTCAAAATGATTAAAAATAGATAAAAATCAATCATATAATGTGCCTGCAGGTTAGTTTCACTTTTGAACTGGCTTCATGTTTCTGTGAAGTAGAAATAGACACACAGAACAAAAACAAACAAATCCAGGGCAGTGTTTTGTTTTTAAAATGATTCTGATTGGTTCTGGGAAGTTTTAGACACACAGTAATGACAGCTTAGACCACCGTGAGAAATATCCCAGCACTGTGGTTATAAGGAAAGAGACAAGCAGGAAGTGTGGAGAACAGAGCAGGATTACAGCAACATCAAAGCAAAAACGAACAATAAGGACATGAAACCAGTACTGCAGAAAGCTAAAGGAAGCTATTTAGCTAAAAAAAAAAAATTCCTTTAGTGATCCTTTAAGTCCCATCTCTTTAATACCACCCACACATCATTTAAAAAAAAAAAATACAACTGATATGTTCACCATCATGTGACTCTTCCTAGCTCCTCTTCCTGAAATGCAGACTGGTGGTGACCCAACACTGGAGTCTGGGCAAGCCACCCGTCCGTGTCCTCCATGATGTCATCACGCCACTGATTTCACCTGGTCTTGACCCAATGCTTCCAGTGCTAGGAGGCCCTCTGTGGTGGAACGCAGAAAGGCAATGGCAATTCCAAAAAAAACTAGGTGGAAGCGGCCCTCCTCAGAAGGGGTAATCCAAAGTGACACTAAAAAGTAAAACCAACAAGAAGGTGCAGGCACCTAGTGCATTACTGGTAGACATTTATTATAAAAAAACGAATACTCACGAAATAGCAACAAAAAATTAGCCATTGGACACACGTATGCCGTTAACATCAAGGGGTGTGTAGCTGATGCGTTTCAGGGGGCGCACCCCCTTACTTAGTACTAGAGAAAAAACAGAAACAAGAAAGCGCCGCTGAGTAATTTGATTTAATTCAACAACAACAAAAGTATTCCAACACTTACATACTAATACTTTTGTTGTTGTTGAATTAAATCAGATTACTCAGCGGCGCTTTCTTATTTCTGTTTTTTCTCTTGTATGATTTAAGCTGACTTCGCTCCTGGAGAGAGCAGCCCTGAGCATCCACAATTACCCCTACATTGGTATTGTCCTGATCAAGTTCCTGTCTTGGACTCACACCCAATGGACTAGACTTTCATTTATATTTATTTTTATGTGGATTTTGTTTACATGGTTACTCAGAGCGCTGTATTCCTGTGCTAATTTTACTTAGTACTAGAGGATTTTTTCCTAGTTTAAAGGGTAAGTTCACCTTTATACACTTTTTTTCTTCTAAATTTTAGCTCCCCTATGCACCAATAAATTATTAATGTACTTTTTTTGCAAAAATATCAAAGCTTTCTATTAAATCTTACTTTTCTTGACCTAATCCACGTTTCCAGATGTTTCCATTAGTAATGTCTTTCTTCCTGATCAGACTTTAGGTCAGGACACAGGAAGAAGTTGTCCAGATGACCTTATTAGCACACACCCTGCATCATCCACCCTTCCATTCCCAGGTGCACGTTTTTTTTTTAAATGAGATGCATTTAATCAGTGATGACCCTTCTTACTAAATATATAATCACATTGCATATTGCATGGTCATCTTTATACAAGTACATAGGAGGGAGTGGACAAAAACACTCAGCTGTCAACCTCCTTTCACAACTCTGCATAGTGGGATCTAATGGAAAGCTTTGATATTTTTACAAAAAAAGTACTTCAATGCTATATAAGTGCATAGGGGAGATGGAATTGGATTGGAAAAAAAAAAAATACATTGAAATAAATTAACGCACAATCACTAAACACGCCTATCCCTTAGGGACACTTATGTCCTGTACACACCATCGATTTTCCCATCCGTTGGTTTTTCCAACGAAGTGCCGACAGAATTCCACTCAAGCTGTCCTGCATACACACGGTCACACTAAAATCCGACCGCCAAGGACGCGGTGACGTAAAAAAATAATTTCTTTATACGGCAACAGTGAGAATATCTGACGGAAAAAGTCCAATTGGGCATACACATAGACGGAATATCCAATGAAAAGCTCCCGTCAGACTTTTTCAGTCGGAAATTTCTCTTGTGTGTACAAGGCATTAGATGCGTTTACATGTAATTTAGGGACGTTAAGCGTTTTTTCTGCCTAAACTTTTGTGACTCATTAGCTGTGGGTTTCTTTTCTTGCTTCTAAATGCCTCTGCCTCTGTGTGCATGGACACATAGGCTAACATACAACACCCCTAAGAGAGGCAGATGTTCAGTGTGCATGAGGCCAAAACGTGATTCATCAGACCAGGCCACCATCTTCCATTGCTCCGTGGTTTAGTTCTGATGCTCACATGCACATTGGAGGCACTCTTGGCCATGGAAAAAATACAATACATATTATTTCATTTTCTTTCAACAAATCAAGTTCAGGGATAACATGTCTACTTGCTGCCTGAAATATCCTACCGACTTATAGATACCACATTGTAACAAGATAATTAATGTTATTCACTTAACGTGTTAGTGGCCATAAAGTTATGGCTCATCGGCGTATATATACATTATGGCCCGGATTCACAAAGCACTTACGTAACTCACCTTTTCCCGGCATAGCGTAAATATGCGCCCGGCATATGTGTGCGCTACAGTCACAAACCAAGATACGCCTAAAAATAGGCCATCCTACCCCGATGTATCTTACTTACGCCGGCGTGGCGTGGGCGCAAATATGGTCTGGACATATGTTGCTTCTCCCATTGATTAGGCATTCAAATATGCAAATGAGTGAAATACGGCAATTCATGAATGTACTTGCACCCGGCACATGATATACGCGGTTTGCGTACGTTTTATGTCCGGCGTAAAGTTACTCCCCATAGATGAGGCGCAACCCATGCAAAGTTATGGACCAGGGAACACAAGCCTACGTATTGTACGTTGGACGTCTGTGAATATGGGCCGATGTGGGTCTGACTGGGCATAGGTTACGTTAACAGCGTTCACAGTGATCCGGCGTATCTTAGGCAGTTGTTCCGACATGGTTGTGCGCATGCGCACGGGGATACGTCCACGTCTCGATGCATGCGCAGTTCGTTTTAAGTAATTGTCTGGCACACGGCCCATCATTTGCATGGGGTCACGCTCCATTAACATGGATCACGCCCACTTCCAGCCCACTTCCACCTACTTCCACTTACGCCAGCCTGCGCCTTCGAAATGTATGTTACGCGGCACAGAGTTGGGAGCAATAGCTTGCCTGCCTCTCTGCGCTGAGCCGGCGTAGCGTAAACGATATACGCTACGGCGGTATAAATGTGCGCCTATGTCTGTGAATCCGGGCCTATATGTGTGTCTATCACAATAAAAAATAGCATGTCATAGTGACTACTGATATAAACATCTACTACTGAGAGTTTTTAAACAACCCTTTTCCCTGGTAGAATAAGTGTAATAACAGCAGCTTAGCCAGTAATGTATCACAGTCAGTAATTCTTCATGCCCGAGAGAGAAGGAATTATATCCTCTTATTAGGAAGTAACCTTTTAGGCAGGTGGAAACACTAATCCAATCAATTAGTCCCAAATACACAATACCTTCTTGTTAACCCCCCAAGTATAGTTAATTTGTTTTAATACAGAAATCAGTAGTAAAGAAGAGTCATCCCTTTCGTGTTGTGGCACCTCTGAAACTAGGCAGGGATCAAAGTGTGGCGTATTTAATGAGGGCACGAGAGGGAGAAAAGCAGATTGCCACACTGTCTCCAGTGTTGCCATCAATGCAAGTGCCAAGGTTATTCCGCTTGACACAAAAGTTGTAAGAAGTTTAGGAAGTTCCAAAGATTTATTTATGGAATTTTCTTTCTCGTAAACTATCCACTTTAGGTGAGTTAAATACATTGATGGGATTTTTACTCCATGTTGGTGGAGAAACTTACCGGAATCTGTATTGAGGATATTGACAAATGCTGTTTTTTTATTTTTAAAGTAAAAAAAAAAAAAATATATGAAAACTTAGGGAAAGGTTATTCCTTTACACAAATAACATGATCAGTTTCAGACTTGAATAGGAAATTTGTATCCCTTGTTTACTTTTAGGTTTGAGCCTACACAAGAGATAAACCAAGGACGTTGCTAGGGATGCCATGGTTCATGCAAAACACGACCCCTAGTTTGGCATCAAGCTTTGTGTATAATTTTGGTAGAAAATGAGTTTCCATTACAGGGAGATTACTTCACATTATTACCACTGATGATTTGCAATGAAAAGAAAATTTAATTTTCTTGGAAGCTCTTGAACCTAATGACTGTGCATCTATTTTCGCCTTCCTATACAAATACTCTCCAATCTTGCCTTCTGCATTTCTCCACTGACCCAATTATGTCCTCTTCTCTCGTAATCCCATCCTATGAGATTTAAGCTGGCCAAAAACGGTTCAAATCTCATCCAGTTGAGCAGGGACTGGACAAGATTCCAACTATGTATAGGCCGGCTGAATGTACCCAAGTTCATCAATCAATCAACTTGGGTACAACCAACCTGTAAGGCCGCGTACACACGATCGGTCCAACCCGATGAGAATGGTCCGACGGACCGTTTTCATCGGGTCACCGCTGAAGTGGCCTGATGGTCTGATGTGCGTACACACCATCAGTTCCAAAACCGATCGTGTCAGAACGCGGTGACGTAAAACACAATGACGTGCTGAAAAAACGAAGTTCAATGCTTCCAAGCATGCGTCGACTTGATTCTGAGTATGCGGGGGTTTTTGAAACTATGCTTTTGCGTACTAACGATCGCAGGCGTCCATCAGTCCGATTTTAAAGCAAGTTTTAAAACTGTGGTCCGAAGGACGACAGACCGATGGGCCATACACACGGTCGGTTTGGAACGATGAAACTGGACTTCAGTCCATTTTCATCGGGTTGGACCGATCGTCTGTACGCGGCCTCAGAGTTTACATGCTATTATTATTAGTGGCTATCATCTAGATCAGCTTTTCTCAACCTTTTAACCCTAAACCCCATAAATAATTTTCAGGTCTCGAGGAACCCTTTTGAAAACCAATTCATCATGGGTCAATAGGAACAATGCCCCTTATAGTGGTGGCCAATGGAAAGAATGCCCCCCCCCCTTAAAGTGGTGCTCAGAATGCCACCCTTAAAGGCAGCCAAAAATATATTTGGTGTCATGCTGCTGGCTTTGCTAAGTGATGCTGAACCTTGAACTCTGTAGGCACCATCAAAAAGGTGGTTTATTAGTCATAGCTCAAGGAACCCCTAGCAACCTCTGGAGGAACCCCAGGGTTCCACGGAACCCTGGTTAAGAATGGCTGATCTAGATGGTAAGCTCTAGTGAGCAGGGCCCTCTGATCCCTCGATTTGTATTGTAACTACACTGTCTGCCCCTGTGTTGTAAAGAGCTGCACAAACTGTTGGCGCTAAATAAATCCTGTATAATAATAATAATATAGCTGCTAGCAGTAATCTCCCGGCAGGGATGGCTTTTCCTGTCCCCCACCGGGAGAACACAATGGCTCAGTGGAAATCAATCAATTATTTTGAAGTGCAAAGGAGGGATTTGGGGTCTTTTCGACCCCCGATCCCTCCATAAAGCGTACCTGTCTCCACCTATTACTGTTACAAGGAATGTTTACATTTTTTGTGACAGCAATAAAAGTGATAATTTGTTTTTAAAACACAATGTAAAAAAAAAAAAAAAAGTAAGATTTCTTTTTTAAACCGCCCCTGCAAGCTTGCGCAGCAAAGAAAATGCATACGGAAGTCGCGCCTGCATATGTAAACAGTGTTCAAATCACACATGTGAGGTATCGCAGCAATCATCAGTGAGATCAATAATTATAGCACTAGACCTCCTCTGTAACCTGATAACCATAATTTTTTTTAAAGCGTTGCCTATGGAGATTTTTAGGTATCGTAGTTTGTCGCCATTCCACGAGCGTGTGCAATTTTAAAGCGTGACATGTTTGGTATCTATTTACTCGGCGTAACATCATCTTTCACATTATACAACAAAATTGGGCTAACTTTACTGTTTCATTTTTTTTTTTTTTATAATTTTTAACAGTGTCTTTTTTCACAACAAAGTTTTGTTTAAATGACTGCTGCACAAATACTGTGTGAAATAAAATATTGCAAAAATTGCCATTTTCATTCTCATGGTTCTCTGCTAAAATATATATATATATATATATATATATATATATATATATATATGTTTGGAGGTTCTAAGTAATTTTCTAGCAAAAAAATACAGATTTTAACTTGTAAACACCATGTCAGAAATAGGCTTATGCCCTGTACACACGATTTGAAATTCCAATAGGATAAAATCCGATGGAATTTTCTGTCGGAATTCCATTCAAGCTGTCTTGCATACACACTGTCAGGCCAAATTCCGACCGTCCAAAACTCGGTGATGTAAAACACTATGACGAGCCGAGAAAACTTAAGTTCAATGCTTCCGAGCATGCGTCGACTTGATTCTGAGCATGCAAGGTTTTTTCTCCGTGGGAGTTCCACACAGACGATCGGAATTTCTATTTCTAAACTCTGATGGAAAAAGTCTGATGGGGCCCACACACGATCGAATGAAAAAATTCCATCTGACTTTTTTCATTGGAAATTCCAATTGTGTGTACATATACAATACATGAAAGGGATAACTTGCATACAATAGTGCAGGGTAGTTTCAAGCCTAAAGGGAAAACAGAATAATGGTGATTGGAGATGAAATGGAAGGATACGTTTTAACATCATCAAATTACAAAATTGCTGGTGGCAAACTGGCAAATATATATATTTTTGAAAATGTTTAACAAAACTGAAATGTATCCTATACAGTATCTATAAAGGCTTCATTTAGATACATTTGTTTAGAAATGTGGGGGCAGATTCACATAGATGTAATCTTCCGCTGCGTAATCGAAATACGCTACGCTGCCGTCTATCACCAGACTCTACGCCGAATTCAGGTAGTTTTTTTGCGCGTACGCTATTGTATCGTATTTTTTTTCCGCCGCGCAATCGAAATACGTGAGTAGGGGGCGTGAAGCATTTAAATTAAGCGCGTCCCCGCGACGATCGAACTGCGCATGCTCTGTTCAGGAATTTCCCGCCGTGCATTGCGCGAAATCACGTCGTGACGTCATTCGTTGTTTGAGTAGCGGCGTTTACGAACATTCCTATTCCCGGACGACTTACGTTAAAAATAATAAAAGAAATCGAAAAACGTTGAAATTCGACGCGGGAACGACGGCCATACTTAACATGGGCTGTCTAATATTAGACCAGCAAAAAGCTGGTATAGTGAAACGGAAAAAAAAGATGACTAAAGGTGCCGTAAGAGATTGCGTTTGAAGAGCGAAATTTTGTGGATTCCAGGCAAAAGCTCATTAGCATACCATGAAGGTGAAAAACAACAGGAAGTCCGCCCAGTGGCCGCAATTTTCAGGCAGCGTAGATCTGAAGGCGTACTAACACGTAATAAAGTCGAAATTTAGCACGCAGGTGTCTTTTCATGGTTTGAGGATTTCGACTAGCGTAAAAACGCTCGTAAATCGAAATTACTCCTGTCTAACAACATTTACACAGGCGTAATCGCTTTGTGAATCTAGGCCGTGATTCTTGTAATGTAAAGGCAATGTGTTCAAAAGTCTGCTTTCTTTTTGTTTAACTATTCAAGTGAGTTAGAACAAAATGTATGTATGGTCTGAGCTTCCTGCTTAGTAGATCAGCACAATGACTGGTCCTGGTAGCCCCAGGGCACCTCTTTTGAGCAGAACACAAGCGTTTCACCGAAAATAATTTACCCTATAGATAGATGAATTTGTCATGGTCTCAGCAATCCTACAGCAAGGATGCTCGGTGCATTGACTAATACACCAGTAGAGAAAGAACCCTCAAAAACTGGTAAACATCATATTGAGGAATCACGGCTCTTTATTTGCACTCTGAGCAGCTGTACAAGCCAACAAAAATCGGGGAAACAGAATTATTACTTCTCAAACCCATATAGAGATGTTTAGGAGAATCAAAAAGATCCCAGTTCTCTTGTTTGTCCAGTTTGCAACTTGATCTGCTCATCACTATTAAGGGCTACAGAGTGATTGTGAGTGGATTAAGCAGTAGACATGTGCACACTGAAATATTTTGTTTCGGAATTTATTTTTTGTCCTAAAAATAAATGTATTTAGTTGCTCCCGAAATTAATTTTTATTTATTTTGTTTTGTTAAAAAATGCATTCGTCCGAAAATCTAAATTAATTAAGGTCCAATCTGCCATTGAAGGCTTATGGTGTCTGTCGAATTGTCTAAGAAGATTCGACGAAGCAGCTAAACTGTACGACGCCACAATCGTACATATCTGGTTCCGCCTACAAGATATAGAAGAATTCTAATGTTGTATGACACTAATAATAATTATATTTATAAATTATTATTACTAGTCAACCAACATTCAAATTCTTATATAGCCTATGGGCGGAGCATTTAACTGGAAATGTACAAGTGCGGCGTCGTACAGTTTAGCTTCTCCTTCGAAATTTCTTAGAACTTTTGACAGACACCATAAGCCTTCAATGACAGATTCAACGTTTGTATGTTTTTCGCTGCTTCGTTGACTCTTCGTCGTTCATGTCGAATGGTCTACCCCAACACTGTCTCTATAATGTCAAATCTTTTCTCTCTATGTAGAATAATCTCGGTCTAATAGAGTTAAGGTTAGGCATGTTCTACCACAAGTTTGTTAGACACAGATTGCTATTGTAAGCTTCATGTTGAATCTCCTATCTATATCGAACTGTTGTAGCAACGAAAACGAAAATAAATCTTTTTTTAATGTCGATCTTTCAGATTTTGGATTCTGCACGTTAGTTTTCGCTTGTTAAAACAATAATGAAAATACTCCAAATTCGGACTTAAATGCATTTGGACGAAAAAACGAATGCACATGTCTATTAAGCAGGCTCGTTTATTAGTTTATGCATAATCCTACCCACAGTTTTACCTAGGACAGGTTTCTGTATACATAGAAATGAGCAATTGGTTTAGCATGGCATTAGGGAAATCCAAACAGAATTCTGGAGTGCATGACTAGAGGGATCTCCAGAAGAGGGGAGGAGGTCTTATGTACCCTACATAGATCTTAGTAAGACCTCATTTAGAAATACTGTCTCCAGTTTTCGTGAGCTCACTTACAAAAACATCTCCTGACAATCCCTACACTGGCTTCCGGTCGCCCAACGAATTAAATTCAAAATAATAATAACAACATACAAAGCCATTCACAGCTCTTCCCTCGAGCTATATCACAAATCTTGTCTCCAAATATAACCCAAACCGACCTCTCCACTCCTCTCAAGACCTCCTGCTCTCAAGCTCCCTTGTCTTCTCCCATGCTTGTTCTCCAGGACTTTTCTAGAACCTTTCCCATCCTCTGGAACTCTCTACCTCAATCTACCTGGCTACCTCCTACTCTGGCTGCCTTCAGGCGATCCCTGAAAACGTATCTTCAGGGAAGCCTATCACTCCTCCAACTAATCTTGTATCACTTCCATCAGCTCATTCCCCAAAGTTACAACCTTTTGTACCACTTTCTTTAAGACTCCAGTCCGGCCGCACCTGGAGTATGCTGTCCAGTTCTGGGCACCAGTCCTCAGGAAGGATGTGCTGGAAATGGAGTGAGTACAAAGAAAGGCAGCAAAGTTAATAAAGGGACTGGGTTAGTTATGAAGAAAGGTTACGATCACTGAAC
Organism: Rana kukunoris; assembly: GCA_029574335.1. Classification (NCBI taxonomy): domain Eukaryota; kingdom Metazoa; phylum Chordata; class Amphibia; order Anura; family Ranidae; genus Rana; species Rana kukunoris. The sequence goes on from CM056056.1 coordinate 36,372,254, forward strand.
TTATTCTCTCTAGAGAAGAGACGCTTGAGACGGGATATGATTTCAATTTACAAATACCGTACTGGTGACCCCACAATAGGGATAAAACCTTTTCATGGAAGTTTTTTTTTTTTTCATTAAAATTAGAAGAGAAGAGGTTTAACCCTAAACTATGTAGAAGGTTCTTTACTGTAGGAGCGGCAAGGATGTGGAATTCCCTTCCACAGGTGGTGGTCTCAATAAGGATTATTATTGAAAACTATTAGATAAGCACCTGAACGACCACAGCATACAGGGATATAACATGTAATACTGACATATAATCACACACATAGGTTGGACTTGATGAACTTGTGTCTTTTTTCAACCTCACCCACTATGTAATTATATAACTTGCCCCACCCTATTAGATTGTAAGCTATTTGAGCAGGGCTCTCCTGAGTCTTTATTTTATTGTATTGTAACTTTACTGTCTCCCTTTTATATTGTAAAGCGTTGCGTAAACTGTTGGCACTATATAAAAGCTCTATAATAATAATAATAATAATATTGATGAGAAAGAATCCAGAGACAGACAACAAAAAATGGTGACAGGTCTGAGGGATACAACATACCAGTAGAGACTGCATGGACCTAATTTGTACAACCTTGAGGAAATAGGGGGTGGGGGGCATGACTGAAACCTTTAAACACATTAGGGTTGTGAATAATTTTCAGGAGAGGCAGTATGTTGCTCAATATGAAGTTATGACCTTAAACTAGAAGAGGAAAGTTAAAAACTAACCTTAGAAAATATTGTTTTTTCTGAAGGATTAGTTAATGCCTGGAACAGACTTCCAACAGATGTAGTAAGTCAATCAATCAACAGTAAGGGAAATGTTCTTGGGACACACATACAGTCGACTGAAAAAAAAAAAAAAAAGAAAGAGAAAAACAGATAAAAAATAAAAAAAAAGGGGCAGACAATGATCCACTTGGTTATTTTCTGATGCTGCTCTGTTATGTGTCTACAATTCTTTTTCATTCTCACATACCCTTTTAAAAAGGCTACCATATACTGTATTAATCGGCGTATAACATGCGCCGGCGTATAACACAAACCCTAATTTTAAGAGGGAAGTTTAAGGAAAAAAACTATTAGGAGGGAAGTTTAAGGAAAAAAATCTAATTTTAAATACCCATCAATGCAGCCTTTTCAGTGTCCATCTGCAGCCTTGCCCATCAATCTGTAGCCTTGCCATCCATCTGCAGCCTGGCAGCCTTGCCATCTCTGCGGAGATACACAGAGCTGGATGTCCTGTGTACTCGGCTCGTCTCGCAGTCCTGCCCCTTGGACCGTCTCATATGATGAACATAACACCGATCCAATGGCGAGAGGCTTGACTGTGGGCGGAGCCGAGTACACTGCGCTCTGTCTATTTCGGTGGCTCTCGTTCCCCCCGAAGCAGCCGGTTGGCGTATAACACGCACCCACAATTTCCCCCTGATTTTAAGGGGAAAAAAGTGTGTGTTATACGCCGATAAATACAGTATATATTTGTTAATAGTACTAATATGAGTTTTGTGTCTACCACTGGCTAGTAACCAGGAAAAGCACGAGCATGAAATGATCCACCACCCAAGACAAGGAAGTGATCCTTTTCCTACGGAGAAAAGGTTGCGTTACATACAAGTGACTTCACAGGGATAGGGTTAGGGTTTAGGGTTTAGGGTTAGGGCTAGGATTAGGATTTAGGGTAGGGTTAGGGTAGGGGTTAGGGTAGGGTTAGGGTAGGGGTTAGGGTAGGGGTTAGGTTTAGGGTTAGGGTTAGGGTCAGGAATTTGGTTTGTGAGCAAAAGAGCCTGCAATGGATTTATTTAGGAATACATCTTCTATATTATAAACCACAGGGATAAGCTTTATTTAGTTATGGATAGAGTATGTAGGGTTCAACCTCTATCAGGTTTTAAATGTTGTGTGACCCCATAGCAAATTTCCATTTACTTCCTGATCTGACACCTTGAAATTGGACAGGAAGTGACGATAAAGCTGAAATTTGTTTGGGATACAGAGAGCTAGAAATATAAAATGTCCATAAAACATATAAATATGACAAGTGTTTTACTGTTGCCAATTTTCCTGCTTACTGTTCTGTCTGAAGCCCATTAAATAGGAACTAAAGGGAAAGCTCCCAAAAGGAAGCACAAACAGCCACAGAAAATGTCACAAAGGCTCCACCCTTCTCCACTCTATCGCCCCCACCCCCCACCGAAAAAATATAAATACACTATGGGCCAGATTCAGGTAGAATTAGATTCCCGCAGAGTATCAGAGATACTCTACGCCGCCGTACTTTACCTGGCTCTAGGAGGAATTCAGAGAGATTTTTGCCCGTAAGGTACGGCAGCGTAGTGTATTTCTTCCAGGGGAATCAAACTACGCGATTAGGGGGCATGAGGCATTTAAATTCGGCGCGTTCCCGCGGCGATCGAACTGCGCATGCTCCTTTCAGAAATTTCCCGCCGTGCATTGCGCGAAATCACGTCGTTACGTCATTCTTTTTTTGAGTAGCGTCGTTTACGGACATTCCTATTCCCGGACAACTTACGCAAAAAAAATTGAAAGTCGACGCGGGAACGACGGCCATACTTAACATGGGCCGCGTAACGTTAGAGCAGCTAATAGCTGGTTTAACTTTACGTAGCGAAAAAATGACGTACGCGATTGCGAACGACGCTCGTAACTTTGTGGATCGCCGGAAAAAGCTCATTTGCATACCCCGACGCTGAAAACGACGCAAACTCCACCCAGCGGCCGCAAAAAGATTGCAGCGTAGATCCGAGGGCGTACGAAGACGTAAGCCTGTCAGATCGAAGCCCAACGCCGCCGTATCATGGTTTGAGGATTCAAACTAGTGATACGGCGCGCGTAATTTGAAAGTACTCCTGTCTAACACCAGTTAGACAGGCGTAATGGCTCTCTGAATCTGGCCCTATATTGTCAAAAGTATTGGGGCGCCTGCCTTTACACAGACATGGCATCCCAGTCTTAGTCTATAGGGTTCAATATTGAGTTGGCCCACCCTTTGCAGCTATAACAGCTTCAACTCTTCTGGGTAAGGCTGTCCACAAGGTTTAGGAGTGTGTCTATGGGAATGTTTGACCATTCTTTCAGAAGCACATTTGTAAGGTCAGCCACTGATGTGGAGGAGAAGGCCTGGCTCACAGTCTCCACTAAAATTCAACCCAAAGGTGTTCTATCGGGTTGTGCAGGCCAGTCAAGTTCCTCCACCCCAAACTTGCTCTTTATGGACCTTGCTTTGTGCACCGGTCTTAATCATTTGGTGGAGGGGGGATTATAGATGGTAGAGGGGGGATTATAGGGGGGATTTATAGGTTGGGCCAACTCAATATTGAACCCTACGGATGAACATTGGGATGCCATTAAAGTTCATGTGCGTGTAGAGGCAGGTGTCCCAATCCTTCTGGTAATCTAGTGTAAGTAGCATGCTTTCATTTTTTTATGGGTTTATGATTTTAACTTTTTTATTGGGATATGGACTGATGCCTGTATAAATATTAGGATGCTACATTATGACCATCTCATCTATTAAATGTCTTGCTTCATGTCCTTCTTCCATGGGCCTTCTTGTCCTCTTGGGCCCATAGGCAGTATATCTGCTCCTAATGCTGAGACTTGCACTTTCTGAAACAGAAGATCCTGCAGTTTTCACATTCCTGGCTTAAATTATTCTTTTTTTTTTTTTTCCTGTTAACATTCTCGATGAGCTGTTTTCTTTCTCAATTTTTTATAAAATGGAAATAAATATTTAATGAAAATATGCTTTCCTTTTGCAGTGTACCGGAGTAATGGCAAGTGGACACACAGTACAAATGGCTTTACCTTGTGAGTGTTTGTACAGCGGAGAAAGATGTTTTAAGGTAATCTTCCTCGATAATAATGCATGACCACCGGAAAAAAGCATATCCAGGAAAAATGTAATCTCATATTACAACACTAAAAGAAATATGTATTTTACAGTAGTGTTGGTTCAGCTAAATGAATGGCAAAGCAATGTTTCAGTCATTGTACGAAAAAAAACAGAGATAGCACTTTTCAGATCAGCTGCGGAAAAAATGCTGGTTGATGTTGTAAACCTGTGTTCATCATACTATATGGTTCCGAGTCAGAGTATGGTAAAACATGTTTGTGTTTTGTTTTTGCTTCTATAATCGGCTAAAAAGGTGAAAAATGGGTAGAGTATACTGGAGTTATATTTAAATGTTAGAGAAATAGTTTTAGTTCTTGCTCATTCTGCTTTTTATGTACTCGATAATCAGATTTCACCAAAGGGTGTAACTCAATTCTCCGACCCCCAGTATAAAATATGGATCCTACAACTTCTTATTTTCATAAAAGGGAAACTAGTGTATTATGAAAAATACATTTTGCGTTATTGTCTTTTTTTTGCGTTGATTTTTATTTTATTTTATTTTTTGACAAAACTTGTGATAACCCAACAACCAAGTGGAAAAATAAACAAATGGTTTGACTCTATGATTTCACTATATCCACAGGTGCAAGCCACCTTTTAACCTTCTAAATTTTTTAGGCATAAAGACTAGGCATTTAATGGTAGTCCTTTGGTGGTACCAGTAGGTTGATTTACTGTATTTATCGGCGTATAACACGCACTTTTTTCTCCTTAAAATCAGGGGAAAATCATGGGTGCGTGTAATACGCCAATCCCCGCTGTCTGTGAGGGGAAGAGGAGCGAGCTACGCCGATATACACATAGCCGAGTGTACTCAGCTAGGCTCCGCTTGGCTCTACTCGCAGTCACATCCAGTCCCGCCATTGGACCTGTGTTATGTCCATCATAGTAGCCTGGCCAAGGGGTGGGACTGCGAGAGGAGCCAAGAGGAGCCGAGTACACAGGACATCCGGCTCTGTCTATCTCCTCTGTGGTAATTTTAAACGATCATGCTGCAATGACACTGGGCAAGGCTGCAATGACACTGGGCAAGGCTGCAAATGACACTGGGCAAGGCTGCAAATAACACTGGGCAAAGCTGCAATGATACTGGGCAAGGCTGCAAATGACACTGGGCAAGGCTGCAAATGACACTGGGCAAAGCTGCAATGACACTGGACAAGGCTGCAAATGATACTGGGCAAGGCTGCATTGATAGGCATTTAAATGTAGTTTTTTTTCCTTAAACTTCCCTCCTAAACTTGGGGTCCGTGTTATACGCCGATAGATACGGTACAGTGCAGAAAATAAGTATTTGAACACCCTGCTATTTTGCAAGTTCTGCCACTTGGAAAACATGGAGGGGTCTGAAATTGTCATCGTAGGTGCATGTCCACTGTGAGAGACATAATCAAAAAAAAAAATCCAGAAATCACAATGTATGAATTTTTTAACTATTTATTTGTATGATACAGCTGCAAAGAAGTATTTGAACACCTGAGAAAATCAATGTTAATATTTGGTACAGTAGCCTTTGTTTGCAATTACAGAGGTCAAACGTTTCTTGTAGTTTTTCACCAGGTTTGCACACACTGGAGGAGGGATTTTGGCCCACTCCTCCACACAGATCTTCTCTAGATCAGTCAGGTTTCTGGGCTGTCGCTGAGAAACACGGAGTTTGAGCCCCCTCCAAAGATTCTCTATTGGGTTTAGGTCTGGAGACTGGCTAGGCCACGCCAGAACCTTGATATGCTTCTTACAGAGCCACTCCTTGGTTATCCTGGCTGTGTGCTTCGGGTCATTGTCATGTTGGAAGACCCAGCCTCGACCCATCTTCAAAGCTCTAACTGAGGGAAGGAGGTTGTTGCCCAAAATCTCGCAATACATGGCCCCGGTCATCCTCTCCTTAATACAGTGCAGTCGCCCTGTCCCATGTGCAGAAAAACACCCCCAAAGCATGATGCTACCACCCCATGCTTCACAGTAGGGATGGTGTTCTTGGGATGGTACTCATCATTCTTCTTCCTCCAAACACGGTTAGTGGAATTATGACCAAAAAGTTCTATTTTGGTCTCATCTGACCACATGACTTTCTCCCATGACTCCTCTGGATCATCCAAATGGTCATTGGCAAACTTAAGACGGGCCTTGACATGTGCTGGTTTAAGCAGGGGAACCTTCCGTGCCATGCATGATTTCAAACCATGACGTCTTAGTGTATTACCAACAGTAACCTTGGAAACGGTGGTCCCAGCTCTTTTCAGGTCATTGACCAGCTCTCCCGTGTATCCTGGGCTGATTTCTCACCTTTCTTAGGATCATTGAGACCCCACGAGGTGAAATTTTGCTTGGAGCCCCAGTCCGAGGGAGATTGACAGTCATGTTTAGCTTCTTCCATTTTCTAATGATTGCTCCAACAGTGGACCTTTTTTCACCAAGCTGCTTGGCAATTTCCCCGTAGCCCTTTCCAGCCTTGTGGAGGTGTACAATTTTGTCTCTAGTGTCTTTGGACAGCTCTTTGGTCTTGGCCATGTTAGTAGTTGGATTCTTACTGATTGTATGGGGTGGACAGTGTCTTAATGCAGCTAATGACCTCAAACAGGTGCATCTAATTTAGGATAATAAATGGAGTGGAGGTGGACATTTTAAAGGCAGACTAACAGGTCTTTGAGGGTCAGAATTCTAGCTGATAGACAGGTGTTCAAATACTTCTTTGCAGCTGTATCATACAAATAAATAGTTAAAAATTCATAAATTGTGATTTCTGGAATTTTTTTTTGGATTATGTCTCTCACAGTGGACATGCACCTACGATGACAATTTCAGACCCCTCCATGATTTCCAAGTGGGAGAACTTGCAAAATAGCAGGGTGTTCAAATACTTATTTTCTGCACTGTATATGGGGTTTTTGTTTTTATTATTATTATTATTATTTAATGGGTAAAAAAGATACTATTTCTATGTTTCCCCAAAAATAAGCCAGGTCTTATATTATTTTGGCAACAAGAGACAGAGTAGGGCTTATTTTGGGGTAGATCTTACCATGTAATGTGCTGTCTTCTCTCCCCCTCTCTCTTCTTGCCTGAGAGGAATCCCCAGTGTTAACGGAAATTGCTTGTAAAATCCTATAATTTACTCTATTACAGTATTATATAATATACAATGTGTGTGTTTCTGTAATATAATTGTGCCAAATACCTTCGTTATAGCGCCGCTCTGCACTTCTGTGACCCGCCGGAGCTCTCTTTCCCGCAATTATATATATTACATTATATACTACTGTAATAGAGTGGATTATAGGAATTTACAAGCATTTTAAACTAGGTCTTATTTTCGCTGTAGGGCTTATATTGCAGCCCTCCTCAAAAATAACGCTAGGTCTTATTTTTGGGGAACTGCGGTAGTAGAAATACTAAGAAAGCTGGTGCATATATTGGTGTGTACATCAAAAATAAGAAAATTTCAGACTCCTACAAATAACAGTATAGGTTTTTAAAGCTACACAGCATATTTATATCTTAAGGCCCATACACAGGATCAGATTTTCCGACGGGAATTGCGTGATGGCAGGCTGTTGTCGGAAAATCTGACCGTTTGTAAGCTCCATAGGACAATTGTTGTCGGATTTTCCACCAATAAATGTTGAATAGCATGCTTTAAAATTTTCCGACAGCAAATGTGTGTTGTCGGATTATCCGATCGTGTGTAGACAAGTCCTTCGGACAAAAATCCAAAGTACAAACACGCATGCTCAGAAGTAATGCTAACCATAACACTGTGCAGAAGTTGCCTAAAGGGTGGCGCTAAAGAGCTGAAAAACCACGTAGTTTTGTGTTTGTTGGCCGACAATTATTTGCAGTTTGTATGCAAGACAAGTTCCTGGCCAACGCCCTTCGGACAAAAGTCCTACTCTTTGTCCAATTAAAATTCCCATTGTGTGTACGAGGCTTTATTTTAACATTTGACAGGCTTTTAGAAAGCCTTTTGGCAGGACTTTAGGCTGTGTTGCTGCATCCCTCTCTCCAATCTACCTCTATGTGCGAGTATATGAGTAGTGGCCCCAATCAGAATAAGCGATGGGGGTATAAAAAGATTTCTTTCTGGATAATCAGGCGTGTGAATAATTAGTAGGGATTAGTGGGGTTGACTTACTAACGCCCAAAAAGAACTTGTCACTTTGCAAGGGAAATTGCACATTGCAAGGGAATTTTTCCCAGAGCTTATTAAATGAGTTGAAGCCCTGTGCAAAAGAAAAAATACAGCTTTTTTTTCTGTACACATGTTTGGGTATTCTTTGCAATGGGAGATTTCACCACATTTGCCAACCTCTGGAAAAAATTCCCTTGCAAAGTGACATGTTCCTTTATTTCTATTAGTCAACCCTAAAGTGCCTATAGTTAGGCTGCCTATAGAAACTTTATGGTGCAGAGTTGGGACTCAATGGCGTGAAGAATCATAGAGATTTAAACCAAAAAACGCTGCGTTTACCGGTACATGGTGGTTAATTTAATTGGAATGCACCACTGTGACGCATGGAAATTCAGTACACGATGCACTGTACTGTGTGTGTGATCACATGCCACAAAGGTCTGGATCCAGACTAAGTGCTCCAAAAAGCCAGTCCCCTGATGAGCAGATTATTCTACACATGAGGGTGCCCTAATGCACATAATCGGTGTCTGGATAAAAAAAAGAAAGCCCTGTAGAAGTTATAGAGAAAACACTGCTCCAGGTCCGCCAGTCACTGCCCAGCATAGCTGATGATGAAGGAAAAAGGAAGTCCGGACCGCAGAACTACTGTAGAAATCACCTTTATTTTGAAAATCACCAAACAGGTTAAAAGCATCAAGAAAATAGCAGAGGAAGAGCAGGGTGACCGACTGACATGTTACGCCCTACACTAGTACTTATCCATATGAGTATGCTTTAAGCGTAAGTTCAGAAAATCTATAAGGTGAACTTACACTGAACCCTCTTCCCAGCACCCCTGGACTTTTGTACCGGAGTCCCGTGATCCCCTGCTGTCAGGTACCAGGATGCCACTTCACTAGTCCGGGAATTTGAAATCCTCCTGGATTCCTCTCCTCTCCTTGCAGCGCTGATGGGGCTAGACGGATTATGACTGATTCTGATTGGTCAGCACCATCCATGCACTTTCAGATCAATAATTTTTTTATTAAATGTAACCATGTTGCTACACTTCAAGGTGCCTCTCTTCTCTTTTATACTCGAATCCCTTTGTGGCGGCTTTCATTTGTGGATGGACATTTTATGGTTATGCAACCCATCACATTGCTATAATCTTTTTATATGGATTTTAAACTGAAGGACTTATGAATAAATACTGTATTTGTTGGCTTATAAGACTACCTTTTACACTTTAAAAAACGGGCCAAAAAGCAGGGGTCGTCTTATACGCCGGGTCAGCTGCTCGGATGCCTGCTGGATGTAATACAGCAGGCATCCAAGCTACATACAGTATATACCGCTTAGCCAATCCCAGTGAGTGATGTATTCACATGAATACAAAACAAACTAGAAAAATCCTTAAAGAAAGCGCTACAACTAAATCATTGCAAAAGTCCCACAAACATGTAAATAGATTTATTAAAAATAAATGGTGTCTCAAAAGAGAATGTTTAAAACTGCAGCATATGCAAAATGCAATGTAAATGATCCAAGAGGTTCTACTCCATAACACAATTAACCTCAGCTCTATCACAAGAAGCAGCACTTCTGCCAGGCATATGTCTATCCCACAGGCACAGTATCTGACGTGGGGGAGTCAATCTGATGCTAGACGGCTTCAGACGCAGAGTGACTAGCAGGCTCTTACCCTCACCCTGGTGGATGGATGGTCGGTCAGGGGAGAAGGGATTCTGTCAGCCGTTGGAGACCAGAAACTGTCCTTCCCGGTGCGCTGTTGGGAGACCAAGCCGCACACTACACTCAAGCAGTGCAGGACGTCTCGCTGATGCTGAATGGAGGGGCGAGAGCCAGAATCAGGAAGTGCTGGTCCGGGATTGGATGGAAGGTAGAAGGCTGGGTTAGAGGCTGAGCCCGTGGAAACAAAGTAGGCGGGCTGCCAGAATAGTGTTCCTGGAGCGATGTCTCGAGAGATCTGTACAGCGTGCAGAGATGGCACAGGCTGAAAACAGGAACTGTAGCTGTTACAAGCTAGGACAACATGTGTCGGGTCAAAGCCCTTCGTCAGGTCCTGACGAAGACATCGTTCCAGGAACACTATTCTGGCAGCCTGCCTACTTTGTTTCCACTTTGAACATTCTCTTTAGAGACACCATTTATTTTTAATAAATCTATTTACATGTTTGTGGGACTTTTGCAATGATTTAGTTGTAGCGCTTTCTTTAAGGATTTTTCTAGTTTGTTTTGACCGTTCCATATCACTCCTGATGTGAATATCCTTTCCAGCTGCTTATCAACCAATCCAGTCCTCACCTTTGATATATTTATTTAATATCACCATCTGGTGTTAACGTGTGGACATTGTCTTACTTTGTACCTTTGGCGCTGTACTTGTTTTGTTTGTTTTATGTATTCACATGAATACAGAGCCTGCTCGGATTGGAGTAACAACCTCTGCCAATCCAAGCAGGCTACATACAGTAGCCTGCTCGGATTGACTTTGAGAGTCAGAGAGGCATTGGCTGATGATGGTTACAGCCTCTGCCAATCCAAGCAGGCTTTGTATTCATTAATAGGATAAATCGCTTGACGTGATTGGCTCCAGCTCCAGCAAGAAGGAAGAAGAATATGGCTCCAGCAAGAATGAAGAAGTTCAATGCTTCCAAGCATGGGTCGACTTGATTCTGACCATGAATGGATTTTTAACCGATGGACGTGCCTACAGACGATCGTTTCTTTTCTATAGGTTTTTTAATCCATCAGATAACTTTAAAACAAGTTCTTAATTTTTTTATCCGATGGATAAATAACTGATTTGGCCCACACACAATCGGTTTAGTCTGAGGAAAACGGTCCATCAGACCGTTTTAATCAGACAAACCGATCGTGTGTACGTGGCATTATACACCGGCAAATACGGTAGTTGTGGAACTCATTTGAGTTTCCATTATTTCTTATGGGGAAATTAGCTTTGATATACAAGTGCTTTGGATTATAAGCATGTTTCTGGAACTAATTATGCTCGCAATCCAAGGTTTTTCTGTATGTCTTTCAGTGTTTTGTTCTTTGCACCAATTGCTAAAGATTTCCAAACACAATAAACCATTACAGACTGTCACTCAATTGCAAACTTCTTAAAATAAAGATCTTTTGTTAAAAATGGTAACATTTTATTGAGTTGCTTTGCTGAATGTGGTGCCTGGATCAATATTCCACCGTTAGCAATAGGCAGGCCCCTAGGCTACAAGCACAATAGTAACATTTCCAGTTGGGCGCAGTGGAGACGTTGGAAGCCTGTGCAGACATAACCCAACAAACCAGGCAATTAATCTAGCATACAATTGAGCATTTTAGGACCTTGCTTTACAATATCAGATTTTTTCCACAAGTATGGAGTTACGCTTTAAATGTTCATGTTTCAACCAGCAACTCTTCTACATTCCCATTATTTGTTGCTGTTTTAATTCCTATAAGGAACATATTTTTGGAGAAGAAGGAATATCTGCAAAGAACTAAAAAAAAAAAAAAAAAAAAGTGCATGGCTGGAATTAATTAGGGGGAGAAATAAATGGCAGATGTCCCGTCTCATTCTTGGTAGCCTCATTGTTTTGTGGCGAGTGGTTGGGAAATCTGCATTGTAAAGTTAGCCATTGTTTATTTCTCTTGTAAGTATGTGAAAGGAATAGTTGTACTTACCATGTCTGTGTCTGCATTATGACTCAAGCTGACACCTTTGACAGTCACATAGTATTAGCCAGATGGCAGGGAGCTGTGCTGCTGAAATGAAACTCTGACAAGCAGCCAAATGATTGGGAAAATGTCTAGAAACAGTTAAGAGGAGAAATTCTGTGCCCACTCCTTCAGGAAATGTATGACCATGTTTTATTGTTATTTACTTTTCTTCTTTATATTTGATTGTTGCTTTATAATTTTAACAATTTTTATATTCCACCTTTTTTCATAATTTAATGAATGCAGTTTGTTGGTAAGCTTTGTTCTTTAGCAATTAACCACTTTAGCCCCGGACCATATTGCTGTCCAAAGACCAGAGCATTTTTTGTGATTCGGCACTGCGTCGCTTTAACTGACAATTGCGCGGTCGTGCGACGTGGCTCCCAAACAAAATTGGCGTCCTTTTTTTCCCACAAATAGAGCTTTCTTTTGGTGGTATTTGATCATCTCTGCGGTTTTTTTTTTTGCGCTATAAACAAAAATAGAGCGACTATTTTGAAAAAAATGCAATATTTTTTACATTTTGCTATAATAAATATCCCCAAAAAAGATATAAAAAAACATTTTTTTTCCTCAGTTTAGGCCGATTCGTATTCTTCTACATATTTTTCGTAAAAAAAAAAATCGCAATTAGCGTTTATTGATTGGTTAGCGCAAAATTTATAGCGTTTACAAACAAGGGGGTAGTTTTATGGCATTTTTATTAATATTTTTTTTACTAGTAATGCCGGCGATCAGCGTTTTTTTTCGTTACTGCAATATTATGGCGGACACATCGGACACTTTTGACACATTTTTGGGACCATTGGCATTTTTATAGCGATCAATGCAATAAAAATGCATTGGATTACTATAAAAATGCCATTGGCAGTGAAGGGGTTAACACTAGGGGCAGGAAAGGGTTTAAGTGTGTTCCTATTTGTGTTCTAACTGTATGGGGGGGGTGGCCTTACTAAGGGAAATCACTGATCTTCTGTTCATACATTGTATGAACAGAAAATCAGCGTTTCCCCCGCTGACAGGAACGAGAGGTACTCGGGGGCGTGCGCGCCGGTGGCGCGCGTGCGCCCCCTAGTGGCCAAAAAAGAGAGGACGTAGAGCTACGTGCTCCCGCAAGACAGAGCCACTGTCCCACAGTAATATGACGGTGGGCGGTCGGGAAGCAGTTAAAAAGCATTTTTTTTTTTTCGTTTCACTTTTACCTTTATTATTAACCTTGAACAGTTATATAATTGATGCCATGATGGATAGATGTAAGCTTTGATTTAATTATACTGTAACCGTATAAATAGCATAGGAAAGCAAATTGAAAATTTACTATAGAAACATTATAATATAATTGTAAAAGGTAGGACAGCTGATGAAATTTGCAGGACATAGATTTTATATATAGGTAGTGGTGTAGCTACCATTTCATTGTGGAGGTTAACACTGCCTGGTATCTAATAGATTTTGTGACTGTCATCCTGGATTTTTTTTTGTGTCTGTACCTGACCTAAAGTACACGTATGACACTCTAAACAAGCACCAAATCCATTTGGATGCATAAACCTTGTAAAGTAAACAAAATAACCAAAAAAAAAAACAGACACATTTTCCTTTATCCATGCGTTCAACTACATAAGAGTGGCAAATCTACTTTAAATTCAGGAGCCGTGCAGTATCGTTGCCACCTCACCACAGGAAGCTGCACTAGGACTTAGAAAGAGAACATGTTCTCTTTTTTTCCAACGGAAATTCCATTTGTCTGTATGGAACTCCAACGGAAAAAAAAAAACACACATGCTCAGAATCAAGTCGACGCATGCTCAGAAGCATTGAACTGAATTTTTCTCGTCTCGTTGTACGTATTGTACGTCACCACGTTTTTGACAGTCAGAATTTGGTGTGACCGTGTGTATGCAAGACAGCTTGAGTGGAAATTCCGTCGGAAAAACCCGCCAGTTTATTCCAACGGAAAAAACGATCGTGTGTACAGGGCATTAGTTTAAAGTCTCTCCATATGCCCACATAAAAAGGTGAAGCGATGATTAGATATACTGTGTAGGACCTTTAGATCATCTTCATGGCTAAATGAGAATTGGTGAATTGGGTCCTGCAGAAAAAGCTTACTTACTTTACTGTAAATGGAGAATCAGACTTCTTTCAGTATGGCACCCCATCATAGAGCCTTCTCTTGTTACATAGTTGGTGAGATTGAAAAAAGACACCAGCCCATCCAGTTCAACCTATAGTGTGTGTATGTGTTTATGTCAATAGTACATTGTTTATCCCTGTATGTTGTGGTCATTGAGGTGCCCATCTAATAGTTTTTTTAAACTATCGCTGCTCCCTGCTGATTCCACTGCTTGTGGAAGATAATTCCTCATCCTTACCACTCTTACAGTAAGACCCCTTTCACACTGGGGCAGTGTGGGTGGTAGCAGAAAAGCGCCGCTAGTATTAGCTGCACTTTTACGCTGTTATAGCAGCGCGTTTCGGCCGCTAGCAGGGAGATTTTAACCCCCGCTAGTGGCCGAATAACAGCACCCGTGTTGTAGCGCTGCCGAACGTCCTGTGCCCTAGCGCTCTGACGTCACCACTATTTCCTCCACCCGATGCAAGTTTCGTCTTAAAAACATAATCAACAGGGCATTTGCCTCAATACTTCTACAATTTGTATTTTAGGAAATGCATGGGCTGCCAATTGTGGCCTCCTTCTCAGAATTCTAACTGCCTGGCTGTCACTCCTTTTGAGTCACTGACCAAGAACCAAGTATACAGAACGTCCAGGTAAAGTTAAGACATCTAATTTGCATATTTGGTCCAGGCTCAGAAACCATTAACTTGACAGCCAGGCAACTAACATTTTTAGGAGATCAGTAAAGTAGAGTATGCTTTACTTTCATTACAAGTTTCCTTTAAAGAATTAGTAAGTAAACTCAAACTATGTGTAATAAAAGCAAGGCAGTTCTGAACACAGTCAATCATTGCTGATCTTGAGAAAAAAAACTTCTAATGATATACATTTAGAAAGAAATAACAGCAGATAAAACTACACAAATCACATTTTATTTGCTCTTTCTTTTTTTTTCTAATTTCAAGCTTCTTATGAAATGATGCAGAAAATATATTGTATAGATATTACTCAAGAAACCAGGAATTTTTAATTTGGCATGTTAAAAAAATGATGTTCTTGGATGGGTTCTGCAGATAATGGAGGTACAAGCCTTCATAAGAATTACAGCCAAACCCACGGCTGGATGAAGAGAGAAACCTAGTGCTTTTATTGACACACTATTTCAAAGTGTGCGAAGGCCAGATCTTTTCTGACATGTCTCCTAAAAGCTGACGGGGCACTTCAGAAGGCCCTGCTATGAAATCCCTGGAGTGTCCTCTATCAGCCTATTTAGCCAAGTGGAATAGATTGACCAAAATCTCAGACACATGCATGGAACTTGCAACACGACACCGGCTGGTGTACAGGGACAGGCTGGATTCATGTCAGTTTAGGTTATCTGATATCATAATAAATTGGATTTTTTTTCTATGTAGAGATCACTTTAACATACTTCAGTTTCTGAGATGGTAAAAAGGAACTGTTATGATGATCCTGCTAGGATAATGCTTGACTTACAGTATCTTACAAAAGTGAGTACACCCTTCACATTTTTGTAAATATTTTATTCTATCTTTTCATGTGACAACACTGAAGAAATGACACTTTGCTACAATGTTGTGTAGTGAGTGTACAGCTTGTATAACAGTGTAAATTTGCTGTCCCCTCAAAATAACTCAACACACAGCCATTAATGTCTAAACCACTAGCAACAAAAGTGAGTACACCCCTAAGGCCGTGTACACACGATCAAATCTATCTGCTGGAAACGGTCGGCCTGACCGTCCCAGCAGACAGATTCAATCGTGTGTACGGGCGATCCGACGGATTTGGCCAGCCGACAGATTTGAAAGCATGCTTTCAAATCTGTCGGCTGGGAACCCGTCCGCCCGACATGTCTGCTGGTTAGTACGCTAACCAGCAGACATGTCTTCTCACACACGCGTTGAATGGTTTTGACGCATGCGCGGAAGTGTTTTACTTCCTGGTGCGGTGACGTGGCGGCGTCAACGTCACCGCCACGTCAGCGCGCCATCTGCCGGCGGGGATTTTGGTTTGATCGTGTGTACACGATAAAACCAATATGTCCCCAGCAGACAGATTTGTTCAAATCGGTCTGTCCAACCGATTTGAACAAATGTGTCTGCTCGTGTGTATGGGGCCTTAGTGAAAATGCTGGGCCCAATTAGCCATTTTACCTCCCCGGTGTCATGTGACTGGTTAGTATTACAGTGTTAATGAGGTGTGTTTAACCTGGTGTTCTTGCTCTCACTCTCTCATGCTGGTCACTGGAAGTTCAACATGGCACCTCATGGCAAATAACTATCTGAGGGTCTGAATAAAAGGAATTGTTGCTCTACATAAAAATGGCATAGACTATATGAAGATTGCCAAGACCCTGAAACTGAGCTGCAGCATGATGGCCAAGACTGTACAATAGTTAAACAGGACAGGTTCCACTCAGAACAGGCCTCACCATGGTCGAACAAAAAAGTTCCCAGAGGTTGTCTTTGGGAAATAGACGTATGAGTGCTGTCAGCATTGCTGCAGAGTAGGGATGAGCCGAACACCCCTGGGTTCGGTTCGCACCAGAACCTGCAAACACACCAAAAGTTTGTGTGAACTTTAGAACCCTGTTAAAGTCTATGGGACTCGAACTTTTGAAATCTAAAGTGCTAATTTTAAAGGCTAATAGGCAAGTTATTGTCCTAAAAAGTGTTTTGGGACCCGGGTCCTGCCCCAGGGGACATGTATCAATGCAAAAAAAGTTTTAAAAACTGCTGTTTTTTCGGGAGCAGTGATTTTAATAATGCTAAAAGTGAAACAATAAAGTTGAAATATTCCTTGTTTCCCGTGCTTAGAACTGTCCCTGCACAAAATGTAATTTCTGAAGAAAAAAAGTCATTTAAAATCACTCGTGGCTATAATGAATTGTCGGCTCCCGTCAATACAGAGAAAAGTCATTCATAAAAAAAAAAATGTGTGGGGGTCCCCCCAAATTCAATTACCAGGCTCTTCAGGTCTGGTATGGATTTTAAGGGGAACTCCACCCCAAATTAAAAAAGAAATGCTGTGGAGTTCTCCCCCCAAAAATCCACACCAGACCCTAATTGAATTTGGGGGGAGCCCCATGCATTTATTTTTATTATTTTTTATTATTGGCTTTTCTCTGCATTGCCAGAGCCGACAATTCATTAAAGCCGCTAGTGATTTTAAATTACTTTTTTTCCTTCAGAAATTACACTTTGTGCAGGGACAGTTCTAAGCACGGGAAACAAGAACTACTTTACAGGCATACTATACATCCCCCCCCCCCCAGGTACAAAATTTAAAGGAATATTTCAATTTTATTGTTTCAATTTAAGCATTATTAAAATCACTGCTCCCGAAAAAACTGCAGTTTTTAAAACTTTTTTTGCATTGATACATGTACCCTGGGGCAAGACCTGGGTCCCCAAACACTTTTTAGGACAATAACTTCCATATTAGCCTTTAAAATCAGCACTTTAGATTTCAAACGTTCGAGTCCCATAGACTTTAACAGGGTTCTAAAGTTCACAAGAACATGCCGCAAACACCCCAAATTCTTTGCTGTTCGGCGAACAGGCAATGTTCGAGTCAAACATGAGTTTGACTCGAACTCGAAGCTCATCCCTACTGCAGATGTTGAAGGGGTGGGGGGTCAGCCTGTCAGTGCTCAGACCATACGCCACACACTGCATCAAATTGCTCTACATGGCCCAGAAGGAAGCCTCTTCTAAAGATGATGCACAAGAAAGCCTGCAAACAGTTTACTGAAGACAAGCAGATTAAGGACATGGGTTACTGGAACCATGTCCTGGGGTCTGATGAGACCAAGATAAACTTATTTGGTCCAGATGGTGTCAAGTGTGTGTGGCGGCAACCATGTGTGGAGTAAAAAGACAAGTTGTCTTGCCTACAGTCAAGCATGGTGGTGGGAGTGTCATGGTCTGAGGCTGCATGAGTGATGCCGGCACTGGGGAGCTACAGTTCATTGAGGGAACCATGAATGCCGACATGTACTGTGACATACTGAAGCAGAAGCAGAGCATGACTGCCTCTTTTCAGAGACTGGGCCGCAGGGCAGTATTCCAACATGATAATGACCCCAAACACACCCCTAAGATGACCACTGCCTTGCTAAAGAAGCTAAGGGTAAAGGTGATGGACTAGCCAAGCATGTCTCCAGACCTAATCTGTGGGCCATCCTCAAATGGAAGGTGGAGGAACCAAAGGTCTCTAACATCCAGCAGCTCTGTGATGTCCTCATGGAGGAGTGGAAGAGGACTCCAGTGGCAATCTGTGAAGCTCTGGTGACCTCCATGCACATGTTTTTAGATGAGAGAACTTTTAAAATACAGAGAGATGCCTACAGTGGTTAACGTGCAAATAGGAATGATACAAATACACAATTCATTTGTGAAATGTATTAAAATAAAGGCACTAAAAAGTCTTCCTATAAAGCCCTGTATAGTATAGTCTGTCTTCTTAAAGCGAACCTGTGCTTTGGTCATGCAGAGTAAATCAGCAAGATACTGACCGTCCTTTCACTTTCGCCCGACTCCGTTCATCTGCTAGGAATTGGGAAAATTCTGGTGTGAACCAGGAGTTCACAGAATTACACAGAGCTGTGAATTCCACATGTAATGTAACAGTGCCGATTGGCCCCATCACTATCACATGCTCCTCCATACCCATAACTATTGGACATTTAGCTTCAGGTAGTGAATGGAAAGTCAGGGGAGCAAAGAAATAACATATGCTGGGGAGTGTTGGGGGGGCTGCTTTGCGCTGAATGAGCATAAAACATACAAGACAATAATGGTGTTGTGGTAACACCAAAATTAAAAAAAAATATATTATGGAGATAACTAGAAAAAAAAAACAGCTGGTTCTCAAATTTTTGGAAATTCCAACAGCAAATGTCCGATGGAGCCTACACGCGGTTGAAACGTTCAACAACAAGCTCCAATTGAAATTTGTTGTCGGAAATTCCGATCATGTGTACGCGGCATTAATGTTTTCCAGAACCCACTGTGACTTCCCTTGTATGTTCTCCCCGTACTCCTCTTTACTGGTTTGGCAGTTGATATCAGGGGGGGGGGGGGGAATCTAACTACAATTTCAGGTTCCATTTTGGTAAATGAGGTGCAGTGCTCTCCTGAGAAAAATTCAGGTCTCGTGAGCTTGCATAATATTTTCCAAAAAAAGATCTAAACATAGCATTTCATGTCACAAAAAGTCTCCAAGAACCCCCTCACACATAATAAAAGCAAATAAAACAAAATGAATGATGTTGTCATATATAATTTCAGTCTCTGAATCTTTTCCCCATCACTTTTCCTTACAGTACGTACACTGTAAAGACCAGACTGTCTACCCATTGAATGGTGAGATTTCGAACATGCTCAAAAGTCTCTGCAAATGTTAACTAAAATCATACGTGTAAGTACTTCCATTGCTTATGCATGTCTATTGTCCTTATGATTTTGTATTGTTTGAAGAACATGGTATAATGCCTCGTACACACAGCCAGGTTTCCCAACACAAAAACTGTGAGGAGAGCTTTTGGCTGGGAATCCCTGCCGTGTGTATGCAGCCTGCAGCCTCATAGGACAGTCAGAGTAGACCTACAAGCTTTAACAAGACACTGATCAAAGTCACAAGACTGCTATACTTATACTGCTGATGAGAAAAGGTATTTATTTATTAAAATAATTACATTTTCCATGTTCTGTGTGCTGTGACAGACCAGATATAGTGAATGCAGGCTCCTGGGTTTAGAAACACTTTAAACCAGGGGTCTCCAAACTGCGGCCCGAGGGCCAGATGTGGCCCTTTGCTAGCTTCGATCCGGCCCTTGGGGCACTATTCCTTCCACTGATATGAGGCACTATTCTTCCAACTGACAGCAACAAATGGGGCACTCTTTCTTCCACTGATACCAATGATGGGATACTATTCCTCCTATTAGGGGCACTACCCCTCCTATTGACCACCAATCCAGAGGCCATATTTATTCTCAATGATGCAGAATTATTATTTTTTTTGCCCCTGCTGGCCACAAATCGGCCCTCCTAAAGTCTAAAGCACAATAAAATGGCCCTTTGTTTTAAAAGTTTGGAGACCCCTGCTTTAACCGCTTGCCGACCAGCCGCCGCAGTAATACGGCGGCAGGTCGGCACTCCTGCGCGAGAGCCCGTAGCTCTACGTCGCCACTTTCGACGGCCACTAGGGGGCGCGTGCGCTCCGCCGGCGGCCCGCGTGCGCACCCCCCGCTCGCCCCCGCCGGCGGCCCGCGTGCGCACCCCCCGCTCGCCCCCGAGTCCCGTGTGCCCGGCGGCGATCGTGCCCGCCGGGCACACGCGATCGCTCGTTACAGAGCGGGGAACGGGAGCTGTGTGTGTAAACACACAGCGCTCGTTCCTGTCAGCGGGGGAAACGCTGATTTTCTGTTCATACAATGTATGAACAGAACATCAGTGATTCCCCCTAGTAAGTCCACCCCCCCATACAGTTAGAACATAAATAGGAACACACTTAACCCCTTCCCCGCCCCCTAGTGTTAACCCCTTCACTGCCAATGGCATTTTTATAGTAATCCAATGCATTTTTATAGCATTGATCGCTAAAAAAATGCCAATGGTCCCAAAAATGTGTCAAAAGTGTCCGAAGTGTCCGCCATAAGGTCGCAGTACTGAAAAAAAACGCTGATCGCCGCCATTACTAGTAAAAAAAAAAATAATAATAAAAATGCCATAAAACTACCCCCTATTTTGTAAACGCTATAACTTTTGCGCAAACCAATCAATAAACGCTAATTGCGATTTTTTTTTACGAAAAATATGTAGAAGAATACGTATCGGCCTAAACTGAGGAAACAATTATTTTTTTTTATATATTTTTGGGGGATATTTATTACAGAAAAAAGTAAAAAATATTGAATTTTTTTCAAAATAGTCGCTCTGTTTTTGTTTATAGCGCAAAAAATAAAAACCGCAGAGATGATCAAATACCACCAAAAGAAAGCTCTATTTGTGGGAAAAAAAGGACGCCAATTTTGTTTGGGAGCCATGTCGCATGACCGCGCAATTGTCAGTTAAAGCGACGCAAGTGCCGAATCGCAAAAAGTGCTCTGGTCTTTGGACAGCAATATGGTCCGGGGCTAAAGTGGTTAAACAGTGAGTGCCATCTAGAAAATCAGTTTTAGCCTAGGTTCACATTGGAGCGATTTGTCCCGCGTTTTGAGAGATTAAATCACATGACAAGTAGCATCCTATTGGATGCACTGTTCCAATCGGTGCAATGCCGATTTTGCGGCACTGCACCGATTTGCAAAAGTAGTTCCTCCACTACTTTTGCCGATTTTAGGTGCGACTTCTGTGTATGAAGCCACACAGATGTCTATCAAGTAGCACCTGAAATTGCGCTGGCCTGGCTACTTTGAAAGTAGTATCAATGTAAACCAGGGCTAAAATATAAAGTATTTCCCCAAAATGTGGGTCTCTGTGTCATATTGTATGAGTCTGACTTCATTGAGGCTCAACCCAAAATAATTAGTTTCAAATGGTTGCATGATTGCACATATATATTAAGGGGTTTCAGTTTTTATTGGCTTAAAACAATGCAGTATGAAAGGTGGATGGGTGTAACCTCGGATATAATTGCAGTAGACTTGCGGAATGTAACACCATAGGGCTGAGCAAATGGAAGAAGATTGTACAATTAAGGCAACGCCTATCACTGTGTTTTAAATGGCACGATTCATTTTCTATTGCCATGAGCTTTTTATTAAATATGACATAATATCATGTAATATGTTGGCAGCAGATCTTGTACTGACATCACAATTAGGGGATTTTTTTTTAACATTCTTTGTAGTTAATGATTTTTATTTTGTGTTCCTATTTGACTGTGCAAGGCACGACTGGCTTCTTCAGGACAGACTCTAAGGCCTCGTACACACTATCGGACATATCCGATGAAAACGGTCCGCGGACCATTTCCATCGGATATGTCCGATCGGGAGTTTGATCCGATGGCGTGTACACACCATCGGATCAAATTCCCCGCCGCCGGACGGCGCGGTGACGTGGCGGTGACGCGGCGGTGACGTTGACGCCGCCACGTCACCGCCACTTCACCGCACCAGGAAGTAAAACACTTCCGCGCATGCACCGAATCCATTCGGCGGCGGCGCGGCGGCGGTGGGGGACGACATGTCTGCTGGTAAGTGTACTAACCAGCAGACATGTCGGGCGGACAGATTCCCACCGGATAGATTTCAAAGCATGCTTTGAAATCTGTCGGGTGGAGAAATCTGTCCGCTAGCCCATACACACGAGTGGAGATGTCTGCTGAAACGGTCCATCGGACCGTTTTCAGCGGACATATCCCCTCGTGTGTACGAGGCCTAAGGCCGCGTACACACGATCGAATCTGTCTGCTGGAAACGGTCGGCCCGACCGTCTCAGCAGACAGATTCGATCGTGTGTACGGGCGAGTCGACAGATTTGGCCAGCCGACAGATTTCAAAGCATGCTTTGAAATCTGTTGGCTGGGAACCCGTCCGCCCGACATGTCTGCTGGTTAGTACGCTAACCAGCAGACATATCTTCTCGCACACGCGCCGAATGATTTAGACGCATGCGCGGAAGTGTTTTACTTCCTGGTGCAGTGACGCAGCGGCGTCAACGTCACCGCCACGTCAGAGCGCCATCTGCCGGCGGGGATTTTGGTTTGATCGTGTGTACACGATCAAACCAATACGTCCCCAGCAGACAGATTTGTTCAAATCGGTCAGCCTGACCGATTTGAACAATTGTGTCTGCTCGTGTGTATGGGGCCTCAAAGGCATCCGTGTGCTGGCAAATGTTTTGCTGTCTCCAAGAGGATCAAAGTTGAGCAGTTATCTTGTTCAGAATTGTTTTGCTAAATGGGATGTTCAAAAACATTTTCTCGTGATAAAAAGCCTCTACTACTGATGGTCATTGTTTCCGCAGTCACAAACTGAAGATGTTTTTCAATTGCCTTGACCATGTTGAACTACAGCTTGCTTTAATAAGCTATAGTGCTTGGGGTTTAGAATACCAGCTTTCTGTGGTAGGCTACTATAACGGGGTTGAGAAAAATTGGCTTTCAGATACATATGGCTTAAAGGATCACTAAAGGATTTTTTTTTTTTAGCTAAATAGCTTCCTTTACCTTACTGCAGTGCGGGTTTCATGTCCTCATTGTTCGGTGTTTGTTTTTTTTTGCTTTGAAGTTGCTGTAATCCTGCTCTGATCTCCAGACTTCCTGCTTGTCTGTTTCCTTATAACCACAGTGCTGGGAGATTTCTCACGGTGGTCTAAGCTGTCATTACTGTGTGTCTAAAACTTCCCAGAACCAATCAGATTCATTTTAAAAACAAAACACTGCCCTGGATTTGTTTGTTTTTGTTCTGTGTGTCTATTTCTACTTCACAGAAACATGAAGCCAGTTCAAAAGTGAAACTAACCTGCAGGCACATTATATGATTGATTTTTATCTATTTTTAATAATTTTGAAAAGGAATCAGTTAACTTTTATGTCTCTATACCCTGTAAACAGTCATTTCAGCAAAAAAAAAATAAAAAATGTTTTCCTTTAGTGACCCTTTAATGATTGGTGTTCCCAGTACAATTAATAGATTTCAAGATCTTGTGTAACCTGGTACACTGCTGACAAAGCCTGGAGCAAAAAAATACTAAGTAGGTAGACACCTGTATGAATTTTAAAAATCACCTTGACTTGTCCTGGAATCCTAGACTCCGAATGTACAAGGGGCTTTGACTTCTGCCCAAGTTGAGCTTAGCCCTTATTTCTTCCTTTACTGAGTCCCTCTTGTCATTCAGCTGTCAAATGCCGTAGCCTTTTCTGCCCAACAAAGTTCTGGGTGTTGTTGGAAGAGGCAGGTCAACTTACATGTGATTAATGATTTAGAGGCTTGGCCCCAGAAAGCGAATATAGTAGGGGCATGCAGAGGTGCCCACAAAGGAGAAGATGCTCAAAGGTTTCTTGCATAAAAATGTGGGTCTTTATTTGTCTTAAAATAAAAACATGTAATAATGTAATAATGTCAACGTGTGTCATGGCTTACGCCGCCCATTTTGCAGTGCATAAAGACACTCAGGCTCCATACACACGACCAGAAAACTAGGTAAAACTAGGTAAAAGAGAGCATGTTCTCTATTTCCTCGATGGGCTATGGGAAAATTTGGCTCGACAAGTTTTTTGACAGCCGAACAAGGAACTCCACGGGGAAAACGATGTGTTTCGCTCGACGAGTTTCTCGGTCGTGTGTACACCGCCTAAGGCCTCGTACACACGATCGGATTTCCATCAGACAAATCCGTGCGAAGGGTGTTGGCTGTGAACTTGGTATGCATACAGACGGCAGAACTTTTTCAGCCAACATACACAAAACTACATGGTTTTTCATCACTTTAGCGCCACCCTTTGGGCAACTTCTGCTAATGTTGTCTTAGGCCGCGTACACACGATCAGACTGGTCCGATGAAACTGGTCCGACGGATGAAACTGGTCTGTCTGATGTGCGTACACACCATCGGACCGAAAATCCGATCAGACCAGAACGCGGTGACGTAGAACATGACGACGTGATGAAAAAACAAAGTTCAATGCTTCTGATCATGCATCCACTGGAATCTTGATGATACGCGGTTTTTTTGGTCCGATGGTTTTGTGTATTAACCATCAAATCTGTCCGACGGTCAGATTTCAAAGCAAGTTTTAAAACTTTGGTCCGACGGACAACGGTCCGTTAGGCCGTATACACCACCGAACTGGTCCGATGAAACTGGTCTGCAGACCAGTTTCATCGGACATATCTGATCGTGTGTACGCGGCCTTATGGTTAGCATTGGTTCTGAGCATGCGTGTTTGCACTTTTGGATTTTTTTCCGATGGACTTGTGTACACACGATTGGATAATCCGACAAGACACATTTGTTGTTGGAAAATTTGAAAGCATGCTATAAAACCTTTCCATCACACAATTGTTGTTGGAAAAGCTGATCGTGTGTACGAGGCTTTAGGCAAAATAAAAGGCCAACAAATATGCTGTATATAAACTAGAAGGAATACAGGTTGTTATTATAAAAACAAAAAAAAATTGTCTAGTGCATTTTTTGCAATAACTACTTCACTATAGTGTATTTATATCCCATGGCTTTTTATTTTATTTTAGTTTCTTCATGCACCTTTCTGATAGCGTGACCGGCATAAGCCACAAAACATGTTAACGTTGTTACATGTATTTTTATGAACATTAATGTGATACTAAAGGTTCACGTTTGAAACTCCACTGTGCAGTACATTTTGCACAGAGTGGCCCCGAGCGTCCTTTTCTGGGGTCCCACAGAGGCTCTCGCCGCTCTTCCCCGAAATAACTAAGCCCCTCTGGGAAGCTCTCTTCCGAGGGGGTTACCTTACAGGCATACTCCCATGTCATACA
This sequence comes from Rana kukunoris, assembly GCA_029574335.1. Classification (NCBI taxonomy): domain Eukaryota; kingdom Metazoa; phylum Chordata; class Amphibia; order Anura; family Ranidae; genus Rana; species Rana kukunoris. The sequence goes on from CM056056.1 coordinate 36,397,681, forward strand.
CTCGGCGTACATAGCCCCTGAGTGTATGACTTGGCCCCCGGCGGCCGCGTCATTGGATTTAATTGACAGCAGCTGGAGCCAATGGCTGCACTGCTATCAATCTGTCCAATGAAGAGCCGAGAAGCCGAAAGGAGAACAATGCAGTAATGCGCCCACGGCAGTCAGGGGCTTAGTCCGGGGCCGGACAGTGCAAGGTGTTTTTTCACCTTATTACATAGGATGTGAAAGGTGAAAAACACGAGGCTTTAGAACCCCTTTAAACACCCACATTTTTATACAAGAAACCTTCAAGCAGCCCATTCTTTATGCACACCTCTACATACCCCTACTACCCACTTTTTGGGGCCAAGTTTCTTTGTCATTGCTTCACTGGAACTTGCGCGCAGAAGCGAACGCATACGTGAGCAGTCCCTGCATATGAAAACGGTGTTCAAACCACACATGTGAGGTATTACCGCGATCGTTAAAGTGAAAGCAATAATTCTAGCCATAGACCTCTTCTGTAACTCAAAATATGCAAGTTATAGAATTTTTTAAACGTCGCCTACAGAGATTTTTAAAGGTAAAAGTTTGTCGCCATTCCACGACCGGACGCAATTTTGAAGTGTGACATGTTGGGTATCAATTTACTCGGCATAACATTATCTTTCACAATATAAAAAAATTGGGCTAACTTTTCTGCTGTCTTATTTTTTAATTCAAAAAAGTGTATTTTTGTCCCCAAAAAGTGTGTTTGTAAGCCCGCTGAGCAAATACGGCATGACATAAAGTATTTCAATGACCGCCATTTTATTATCTAGGTTGTTAGAAATAAAATGTATAATGTTTAAAGGTTTTAGGTTATTTTCTAGCAAAAAAAATGGTTTTTGCCTACCTCCACTGCGCAGTTAGTTTTGCACAGAGTGGCCCCGATCCACATCTTCTGGGTCCCTCGGCGTCTGTCTAGGTCCTCCCCCCAATTACTCACCACAATCATGCGAGAGCTGGCATAGTGGCCAGTAATTGCTGGTGCGCTCCTGTGATACTTGGCCCCGCCCCTCGGCACGCCGTGCCACTGGATGTGATTGACAGCAGCGCCAGCTAATGCTCTCAATCCATCTGCTCTAGCCAATCAGCGGCCAGGCTGAGCGGTGAAGAGGATATCGGGACCGCGCGGGACTTTCGAGGGGTCAGGTAAGTATAACGGGGGCTCTGTAGCATTCAATGTTTTTTCACCTTCATGTATAGATTGCATTAAGCTGAAAAAAATGTTTCTTTACAACTCCTTTAAGTGGTTAAACTCTGATTAGTTACAAAACCTGTGATTAGTCAAAGAGAGAAACAAGAGCACCTTTCAGTCATTCAGTAGTGAATCAAGGGTAGCAGAACCCTTACCCACTTCATTACTGCCTCCACCAATGGCTATTTATTTTGTATATCACCGAAAGCTTCTACAGACAGTACACTACACTGCCTCTCTTAAGTGGTTTGGTGATTAATTAGTTCTTAAATGCTTTATTTATATACCTTTCTCCTGAAAAATCAACTCAATTTATTTCTGCAATATTCGCCATATAATTAACACAGACTTTGCCAGTGATGAATGGTGTTCTGCAATAGTTACTGTAAACACGGCTGGCAAAAGAAGGAAGGAAAAAATCTTTCATGGGCAGAAAATATTGGAGCATTAATGTCTTGCAGGCGCCTTCGAGGCCGTACGTCAGCGGTCAGTAAAATTAAATCTATTGACTGCTGACATTGTGCTGTGTGTTTCATGCACCTTCTTTGATGGAGATAAAATCAGTAAAAAAATAATTTCGACAATAATAAAAATGGTATCTGTATATTAGCAAAATGTCAGTAAGTGAATAAAAATTATATATTGTATTATCTTGTCTTATTGTAAAAATCCTTCAGTTTTATTTGACAAGTGGAAATAGCTGGGCTCATAATCCAATGAACGGCAAGATCATGGCCTGCAACTAGTCTGGAGCACAGTGCAGGAGACTGTTATAATACAGAATGGTCAGGCAATCGTTCGCTCATCTGCTGTGATGGAACTACATGTCCAAGCCATTCCGGACCTTGTAGCTGTAACGCAACTTAACCACCTCAATACCAGGCACTTTCACCCCCTTCCTGCCCAGGCCATTTTTCAGCTTTCAGCGCTATCACAATTTGAATGACAATTGCACGGTCATGCTACACTCTACCCAAATAAACTTTTAATTATTTGTTCCCCACAAATAGAGCTTTCTATTGCTGGTATTTGATCACCTCTGCGGTTTTTATTTGTTGCGCTATAAACAAAAATAGAGCGACAATTTTGAAAAAAAGCAATATTTTGTTAATTTTGCTATAATAAATGTCCCCAAAAAATATATAAAAAACTAATTTCTTCCTCAGTTTAGGCCGAAATGTATTCTTCTACCTATTTTTGGTAAAAAAAAAAATCGCAATAAGCGTTTATTAATTGTTTTTTGCAAAAGTTATAGCGTCTACAAAATAGGGGATAGATTAATGGCATTTTTATTATTATTTATTTTTTACTTGTAATGGCAGCAATCTGCAATTTTTATAGTGACTGTGACATTATGGCGCCACATCGGACATTTTTGACGCTATTTGTGGACCATTGTCATTTATACACTATCAGTGCTATAAAAATGCACTGATTACTGTGTAAATGACACTGGCAGGGAAGGGGTTAATACTAGGGGCGATCAAGGGGTTAAGTGTGTCCTAGGGAGTGATTCTAACTGTGTGGGGGCTGGGCTTACTGTAACACGACATTGATCACTGGCAGGGGTGGACTGACAAATCATGGGGCCCCCGAGCAATAGGAGATTATGGGGCCCCTGGGCAATAGGAGATTATGGGCCCCCCGGGGATAGGAGATTATGGGACCCCGGGGATAGGAGATTATGGGACCCTGGGGATAGGAGATTATGGGGCCCCCGGGGGATATGAGATTATGGGGCTCCCGGGCAGATTATGGGGCCACACAGTATATACACATACAGTTTACATACACAGTATACATACAAACAGAATACACACACTGAAAAGGTACTGGTGTTTTAAAAACACAGATTTTTACATACTGTTCCTGGTTTTACTGAGGCTGGCAACCCTGATGGGGCTCCCTAGTGGCACGGGGCCCTCGGGCAGTGCTCGAGTCTCAGAATGGTCAGTCGACCCCTGATCACTGCTCCCGATGATAGGGAGCAGTAGATCTCTGTTCTGCCACAAGATAGAACAGGGAAATGCCTTGTTTGCATAGGCATCTCCCTGTTCTGCAGCTCTGTGACACGATCGAGGGACACCGGCGGACATCTAGTCCGCAGGTCCCGCTGGCACGGTCACAGAGCTCAAGGCAGGGACGCACGTGTCCGCACGACGGGAAGTTCAAAGGAACGTACAGGTACGTCCCTTTGTGCAGCCGTGCCATTCTGCTGACGTAAATGTCTGTGCGCCGGTCGGAAAGCAGTTAAATTCTAACAGTTGCCACTGGCTTATATAAAGAGAACAACGGGGGCTTGAGTACAAATTTCATTCTCGCTAGATGATTTTAAATGTATGCAGCATTGGCACCCTGAAGTTACCATTTCTCATTGTTTTGAAGCTTTGCGCCTTCTGACTATCATGTGGGATCTGAAATTGTCTGTATCGTGTGCCATTCTATCCATGAACATGATCCTTTGTTGAGCAACACCTTCTGAGATTCATTCCAAAAGTCATAAAAAAGAAACGTTTCATTGGACTGAGATCTAAACAGCCACAAAGCAGGAGAAGCGGAAAAAATAAAAGCAATTAAAATGCCTTTAAACGTATTTTTTTTTTTGTAATTGCTGAAGGCGCCTTATATAATCTGTTCCACCACCGCAAAACAGTCAACAAAGTATACTTGTTTAGCACCTGGAAGTTAATTGAGGAGACCCTTGCCCTTTCAACTGTCACATGACTATTGATTTTCAATGCGGCAAGGTTCTTTGTTACCCTAGGCGTGTAGCTCAGCACATTTCGAGCTGTTTTTCCCCTTATCAGTTTGGTCCCTAAGTACTTGTACATTAAGACAGCAAATATCCACAGTTAACGGGGTGTCACATGGTAGTCAAGTGGACGTGCCAAATTTCTAATGAAGTTGGGTTGTTGGCAAACACAGCAGTCATCATACAGTGAAAGAGGTCTTCTTTTGTGTATCTCCAGCACACTTGAGTGCATCTAAAGATACCCGTTACATAATTGTCTAAGGGCCAAGCTACTGGGAGAAGAGAAGTGTAACCAATGGCAGGTTTTTTTTTTTTTTCTCTTGAAATCAACTGAGTTCTGTGGAATTTTATCAAGAAACAGATTGCTTTTAAAATATTTGCTTGACTTTTTTTAATACAATTTATTTTTTGTTACTTATACTCTTAATTTAAATAGAACCTACATATAAAAAAATATCCTTTTTTTCAATAAATATTTCCCCCATAGGATTTCCCACCTAATGGTTCCACCTTTGTGAACAAACTGCTGCTTTTCATTTTAATTACATCTAAATATTCTTCAAGAAAAGATAAAGGCTTTGGCCCGGATTCACAAAGGAATTACGCCGGCGTATCTCCCGATTTCAAATGTGCGCCATTGTATCTTTGCGCTGATTCACAAAGCAAGTTACGCCGAAAAACATGGCTTCAGTCGTCCGGCGTAACTTGCCTACGCCGGCGTATCGTGGGCGCATAGTTACGCTGGACGCATTCGGCGTTACCATGTAAAATATGCAAATGAGCAAGATACGTCGATTCAGGAACGTAGATGCGCCCGGCCGCTTCATATACGCGCTTTGCGTAAGGCTTACGTCCGGCGTAAAGTTACCTCTGCTATAGCAGCCACAGCTAATGCAAAGGTATGTGCCAGGGAACGACGCAGTCGAATTTTACGTCGTTTACGTAGTACGTGAATAGGACTGGGCGTAGCTTACGTTCACACGTCGTAAACATTGTCCGCTGATGTCACTTAGGCATTCTATTTGACGTGATTCTGAACATGCGCACTGGGATACGTCCACAGGCGGTGCATGCGCAGTTCGTTCGGCACATAATTTGCATGGGGTCACGGTTGATTTTAATACAACACGCCCACCGCCTAGCTATTTTGAATAACGCAGACTTACACCGGCACATTTACGCTACGCCGCTGTAACTTAGGGAGCAAGTGCTTTGTGAATACAGCACTTGCCTCTCTAAGTTGCGGCGGCATAGCGTAAATAAGATACGCTACGCCCCCGCACAAAAATACGCCGCGGTACGTGAATCCCGGCCTTTATTTCCACTGAATCAGATTTGCAAGTGGTAACACGTAATCATCCTGTTTATATATATATTAGGGCTGTGGAAATTAAAGATTAAATTTTGATCGATCCAAATTATTTTGTTCGGTACTAGTGGTGCAACCGATCGTAAATGATCTGTGATCTGGACACCGTCACCATATGCAGATCGGCACACCACGTGATCCGCAGAGCTCCGCTGCTGCCTCGGTCATTGGAAAGGCCGCGGCTTCAGCCTAGCTCCCGGAACAGCGGCCATCTTTGTCCACCCAGCAGCAGCTGAGGTGAGCCTAGAGCGTCACGCTGATGTCATCACCCGGCATCAACTGCTTGTGTTCTTTGCCGACTTCTCTGGTAACTCTAGGCAAGCACCAATCTTCCTATATAGTGGGGTAGATGTGGACTATATTACAGTGGGAAGATGTCTGTGGATATTACAGTGGGGGAGATGTCTGTGGATATTACAGTGGGGGAGATGTCTGTGGATATTACAGTGGGGAGATGTCTGTGGATATTACAGTGGGGGAGATGTCGGTGGATATTACAGTGGGGAGATGCCTGTGGATTTTACAGTGGGGAGATGTCTGTGGATATTACAGTGGGGGATGTCTGTGGATATTACAGTGGGGGAGATGTCTGTGGATATTACAGTGGGGGAGATGTCTGTGGATTTTACAGTGGGGAGATGTCTGTGGATATTACAGTGGGGAGATGTCTGTGGATATTACAGTGGGGGATGTCTGTGGATATTACAGTGGGGGCAGATGTCTGTGGATATTACAGTGGGGAGATGCCTGTGGATTTTACAGTGGGGAGATGTCTGTGGATATTACAGTGGGGGATGTCTGTGGATATTACAGTGGGGGAGATGTCTGTGGATTTTACAGTGGGGAGATGTCTGTGGATATTACAGTGGGGAGATGTCTGTGGATATTACAGTGGGGGATGTCTGTGGATATTACAGTGGGGGCAGATGTCTGTGGATATTACAGTGGGGGAGATGTCTGTGGATTTTACAGTGGGGAGATGTCTGTGGATATTACAGTGGGGAGATGTCTGTGGATATTACCGTGGGGGATGTCTGTGGATATTACAGTGGGGGCAGATGTCTGTGGATATTACAGTGGGGGAGATGTCTGTGGATATTACAGTGGGGAGATGTCTGTGGATTACAGTGGGGAAATGTCTGTGGATATTACAGTGGGGGAGATGTCTGTGGATATTACAGTGGGAAGATGTATGTGGAAATTACAGTGGGGGAGATGTTGGTGGATATTACAGTGGGGAGATTTCTGTGGATATTACAGTGGGGGAGATGTCTGTGGATATTACAGTGGGAAGATGTATGTGGATATTACAGTGGGGGAGATGTCTGTGGATATTACAGTGGGGGAGATGTCTGTGGATTTACAGTGGGGAGATGTCTGTGGATATTACAGTGGGGGAATGTCTGTGGATATTACAGTGGGGGAGATGTCTGTGGATATTACAGTGGGGGAGATGTCTGTGGATATTACAGTGGGGAGATGTCTGTGGATATTACAGTGAGGAGGTGTCTGTGGGATCGCTTTTATCAGCAGCGGGAGAGGTTTCCGCCGCTTACCGGAGCCATCGGTAGCAGCGGAGACGATTCGGTCCATTTCCACTCTGAGGCTCTGTGTCAAGTGAGGAAAAGATGGCCCCCTGACTCTCCTGTAGTCCAAGGGAGGGGGCGAGCACTACACTCCACACCAGGGAGAAAGCCTTGCATTACTGTGTGGAGTTACAGACAGAAGAACAGGAAATGAGGATTTCTCAGAAGAAATAAGGACATTTAAAAGCAAATTCGAAGGGTGAGGTAAGTGAAGGAGGACTGCACTGAGGTAAAGGAAACTATTTAGGAAAACAAATTATACCTTTACAACCCCTTTAAGTGGTTAAAGCCTTGACATGCATTGATACGTGAGGACAGGTTAGATGAAAGATACAGGATCGCTTGTCTATTGTTTTATGTTGTCAGCCATTTATGGCTGTAAGGCCTCGTACACACGACCGAGAATCTCGTCGTAAAAGTAACATTGTATTCCTCGACGTGGTTCTTGTCAAGCTTTCTTTGCATACACACTGTCGAGACAAAATCTTGTCGTTCTCAAACACGGTGACGTACAACACGTACGACGGCACTATAAAGGGGAAGTTCGATTCCACTTGGCGCCACCCTTGGGGTTGCTTTTGCTAATCTCATGTTACTGCGTGTTAAGTAAAAGTTTGGTGAGAGACGATTCGCACTTTTCAGTCTGTTACAGCGTGACGAATGTGCTATCTCCATTAGACATGTGCAGACTGGAATATTTTGTTTTGTTTTTTCGTTTTCGTCTGGAAAATAAATTTATTTAGTTACTCCCGAAAATCGTATTTATAAAATCCAATAATACTTGGTTTCTGTCGAATGGTCAAAGAATATTCGACGGAACTTCGAAACTTTACGCCAAATCGTACATTTCTGGTCGAATATTCCGCCTACAAGAATTCTAATGTTGTATGACTAGTAATAATAATAAATAATTATATTATTATTACTAGTCATAGTCAACCAACATTAGAATGTTTCTATAGCCTATGAGCGGAGCATTAAAATGTACGAGTGCAGTATATCTTCTCCGTCGAATGTCGAATCTATTATTTCTATAGTGTCGAGTCTTTTCTCTATGATGTTGAATCTTTTCTCTATGATGTCGAATCTTTTCTCTATAATGTCGAAAAGTACTGTATGTGTGTGTATATCAGGTTCGATAGACAAATTGCTATTCATTCACTGTATTCAGTCAGCCTCATGTCGAATCTCTCTATATCGAATTTCAACGAAAACTAAAATAAAGCATTTTTTATGTTGGATCTTTCGGTTTTCGTTTCTTGCGCTTTTTTCGGACGAAAATGCATTCTAACGAAAACTAATGCACATGTCTAATCTCCATTACAAACGCTACTTTTACCGAAGGTGCACTCTCGTTTCATACTTTATTCTGAGCATGCGCGGGTTTCTAAGCATACACACAAACGTGTTTCTCATCGCTAAACCAGCCCGACGAGAAACACGACGAGACTCCTGATGAGAAAAAAAAAGAACTTGTTCTCTTTTTTTCTCGTCGAGATCCACAACAGTTTTCTCTGCAAAAAAGCTCTGCCAGCATTTTTCTTGATGTTTTTTGCCGAGGAAAACGGTCGTGTGTACGAGGCATTAGAGCAGGGGTCTCCAAACATTACAAACAAATGGCCACTTTATTGCCCTTCAGATTTGCTGGCCCCCGCATTGGGGCCAGCAAGGGAAGAAAAAGTCACGGGCCCGGCATCAGTGAGAACATATATGGCCTCAGGGTTGGTGGTCAATAAGAAGAGGAGTATTCCCCCTATTAGTAGGAGGAATAGTATCCCATGATTAGTATCAGTGGATAATATAGTGCTCCATTGTTGGTGTCAATGGGAGGAATAGTGCCTCATGTCAGTAGGAGGAATTGTGCCCCAAGGGCTGGATAAAGGCTAGCAAAGGGCCACATCTGGCCCTTGGGCCGCAGTTTGGAGACCTCTGCATTAGAGGCACAATGGGCTCTGTGTACAGTTCTTTCAATGTGGTTTTGGAGGAAGAAAACATATTTTTTTCTTAATATCAGCTTTGTCTTTGTGATTTTGGTCGTTTTTTTTTTTCCAATTTTATATCAGTCTGTCTATCTGCATGCTGGTGCATTCTCTATACATTATATGACATATTACAAATTAAACAGATCATTTCATGTAATCAAAACGCCTTCCTTGCTCAGTGAAGTAAGAGCCATTATTTAGACAGCAAACCTGCAACTTCTTCTCTAACAGACCAAATATTACGTTCTGCTATTGATTATCAGCACAGCGATATCTCCTGTAATAAAATGTCATTTCTTCACATACAAACCCCGCTGTCATCTCTAGAGTTATTTTCCACTTTGGCACAAGTGATAATATTTTTTTTGGAGGAAAGGATTGGAAAATATATTAAATAAGAAAGCAAAACAGAAGCAGAAAAATCAATGGCAACTGACCTGAGACAAGCAAGTTATACCCGGGTCAGGGAAGGAGTAGAAGGCTAGGATCCACTCTTATCTTTGGACCCTCGGAGTCGGCAAAAGGAGAATCCTATAATGAAATTCATCAAGGAATGTGGAAAAGCAGCCAAAGTGGTGCAGCAAAGTGGTTAATAGGATCATTAGCCTAGTTGCTGTATTTTTTTGGACATTGTATGCCCGCACCACAGCGCTGGAGAGCAGATTGTAGGAACAGGCTGACAGTTACTAGCTAACTCAGCAGTGCTGGGTGCAAACTGCCATCTTCCTGCGGATTTACAGCTGCCACTTCTGCTAGTTCAATTAGTTCTATAGCACACAGATGTTGCTTAAATGTTGCTGCTAATGATACTGCAATAAGCGTAAGATTCATGCCATATTTTGAGGCACGTAAATTTCTCAAGTGGCACAATTAAAGTGAAAATATTAGGTGGGGAGGACTTGGCAGTCTATGGAACTTGGAAAGCGCACCCGCTATGCAATAATGGGTCAAAAATTCATTCAAGTTTTACTGCTGTTCAGAGTTTTAAAAGACTTTTTTCACAGCTGAATGCAAAGTGGAAGAACAAAAAAAAAAAAAAAAGCATTAGGAAACAAGCGTGCGCCTCTGCTCTTATAACATGACTTTTTATTTTAAACCAACGCTCAACGTTGACAAGTGTGGCTGATAAAATAAAATTAAAAAATGAAGCTATAAAACGTGTAAGATGATCATTTGGTATTAATGACTTATTATTTGCAGTCTGCTGAAGTGATATGGGATGGAATTGTCTCCTCTGGGCTATAAACTGCAATTGTGAAAATGGAACTTTGTGAGATCTACAGCACACATTGCATGTCTTTCCAGTCTTGCATTCATCCATATTTTGAATGAGGTATTGCAAATTTCAGTAGCAGCGTGAGTAAAGCCTCGTACACAGCATCAGAGTTTCCGTAGGGAATTGTGTGATGACATGCTAGATAGAAATGGGGCTTAGGGTACTCAAAGACCCAAGGGACTCCAAAAGGAGGGAGAGCGGGCAAAGTGGACTATTCTGGTACAGAGTAAATGGATAATTTCAAAACGAAAATATATCAAAATTGGGTAAATTTATTGACACAGTATCAAAAATTATAAAAAACATTAAACATCACAAACAAATAAAACAATACACAACCATATAGCCGTGTACACACGATCAGACCAGTCCGATGAAACTTGCCTTAAGGCCAGTTTCATCGGACCAAATTGATCGTGTGTACGGCCCATCGGACCGTTGTCCATCGGACCAAAGTTTTAAAACTTGCTTTAAAATCTGTCTGATGGACACCTGACCATCGGACCAAAACGATGGTTAGTACACAAAAGCATCGGACCATGCTCAGAATCAAGTCGACGCATGCTTGGAAGCATTGAACTTTGTTTTTTCAGCACGTCGATGTGTTCTACGTCACCGCATTCTGACCTGATCGGATTTTGGACTGATGGTGTGTACGCACATCAGACCATCAGGCTACTTCAGCGGTGGCCCGATGAAAACGGTCCGTCGGACCATTCTCATCGGACCGGTCTGATCGTGTGTACAGGGCCTAACAGTCACCGAACATATGTTCCATGGGGAGATCCCGGTGAGAGTAGAGGTCACGATATACAAGATCTCTACTAGTTTCGCGACATACGTCGCTTTGTCAGAAGGGGTTCTAAAATGTAATAAAAACAAACAACCAATAAATTGGTTGAATCACAAGCGAAGGGTTCATGTAGGTCAACCTACCAACAGAACAATTTCATACAATAATAAACATAGGGGAATAGGGATCGTGTCGCCTACCTATGAGAAAATATTCCCATTGGCTCAAACGTTCAGACCACAGAGGAGGATGTCCCACGGCGGCCAAGAGGGTGGATACGAGGATGGACCTAGCAACTAGATGTTAAGGTAACCATAAATCAATAAATACTGTAATGCCGAAACTAGTTGAGATCTTGTATATCGCAACCTCTACTCTCACCGGGATCTCCTCATGGGACATATGTTCAATGACTGTTATGGATGTCACGATATGTGTATTGTTTTATTTGTTGATGTTTAATGTTTTTTATATTTTTTGATACTGTGTCAATAAATTTACCCAATTTTGATATATTTTCGTTTTGAAATTATCCATTTACTCTGTACCGGAATAGTCCACATTGCCCGCTCTCCCTCTGGGGTCCCTTGGGTCTTGGGGTACCCTAAGCCCCATTTCTATCTAATCTAGTTCTGGATGATGGTACTATTATTAAATCTATTTTGTATTTTTTATTTAAGAGGCTAAAAATTGATTCATGTGATGACAGGCTGTTGTCGGAAAATCCGACCGTTTGTACGCTCCATCAGACAATTGTTGTCGGATTTTCCTGCAGACAAATATTGGATAGCATGCTTTCAAATTTTCCGCCAACAACTGTGTGTTTTTCCGAGCGTGTATACAAGTTTGTTGGACAAAACTCCAAAGTAAAAACACAGTAACACATACAGAGGTAGAGTAAGTGCTTGTGCCAAACTCAGTATATGCCGCCAACCTGATTGCTTATGATGGGAAATGATGGTAATATGATAAAAATAATAAATAAAAGCAGTGAATTAAAACAAGTCCATAAAGTTTGTAGATAGCAACAAGGATTTTGCACAGAGCAGCCCTGATCCTCCTCTTGTGGGGTGCCCCGGTAGCACTCCTGGCTCCTCCACTTAATCGAATGCCCCCACGGAGAGATGCTTTTCCTGGGGTCACCCATCCAGGCTCGCTCCCGAGTCCTGCTGTTGCGTCCATTGACACAGACAGCGGGACTCAGCCTGCCCCCCAGCTCCTGTGTCACTGGATTTGATTGACAGCAGCCTGAGCTAATGGCTTCTGCGATCAATCTATCCAATGAGGACCCGAGACAATGGCTGGAGTTGCTGGGCTTGTGCATATCGCTGGAAAGGATGGGCTCAGGTAAGAAAAAGGGGGTGCTCTGGGGGCAGCTGAAGCTCAGAAGGTTTTTCACCTTAAAGGGGTTGTAAACCTATGTGTTTTTTCACCCTATGCATTAAGGTGGAGAAACACCTTGCAGTGTCTGGCCCCCCCACCCCCTGGTTTACTGAACCCAGAATTTCCCCACTGTCCTTCTCTCCTTGGAGTCCCAGCTTTGATTGGATAGATTGATAGCAGCGCAGCCATTGGTTCCCGCTGCTGTCAATTAAATCCAATGTGCGGGTGCCGGGGGACGGGGCTTAGTCATACACTCGGCGTCCATAGACACAGGACCACGCCCACAAGGTAACCCCCTCAGGAGAGAGCTTCCCAGAGGGGGTTATCTAATGCTGGGAGGAGCTGCGAAAGCCACTGTGGGATTTCAGAACAAGAGGATCGAGGCCACTCTGTGCAAAACAAACTGCACAGTCGAGGCAAGTATGACATTTTTGTTATTTAATGCATAGAAGGTGAAAAACCTGGAGACTTTACAATCCATTTAATGTCAAAATCATTACGTACATTCACAGTTAGGTGGTCGGTTCTACTTTAAAAGGAGTTTGTCAATAGGGAACTAAGGAGGCTGCAATAGCTGACCTTCGTTCCCTAGAAGACATACCAGTGATACAAAAAATATTTGCACCATAGACAGCCATGCAAGTTCCATTCTCAGAAGGAGGTCTGCGTTGACGGGCCCCTTGTTTTGACTTATGACAGATTTAAACAGAAACTATAAATTTAGACAAGATGTTCACTACAAGTCACAGCATGCTTTCCAACGGTCACAAATGCAGAGAGAGAAATCTTGCTGAATCAAACATTGCTTCAAAGATTGTCTCATTTTCTACAAATTTTTTCACCATAAAAAAAATACTGCAGTTAATGCTTAAAATCATTGGAGGTTGATGAGAGGTGTAATGTGATGAGAATAATTGGTTACTTTCGAATTCTGACTGCTAGAGCAATGAAAGCCCCATAAACAGTATGTGATTTTTTTTCCTCTGTAAGAGAGGAGTGACATTTCCCAGTTTGTTATATGGTGCAAACGTTAATTAGCAGAACTCTTCTTTCACTGCATTGACTATGGATAACTGAAATCTATGTGACATCTGGGCACATCATCAATTTCCTTGCATTGTCTTAATAAACATGACATGAAATGCAGTCTGATTCACTGAGCCAAGAAGAAAGAAGTAAATGCTCTACATAAACCTCGTCACACACATTACAATCTTTTACTGTACTGTACATAGAATGAAATGTTTTATACATCCCTTTTTTTTTTTCTGAGGAATCTAAACGATCTTGTACAAAGTCTGTTCAATCCAATTGAAATATGATTGGCCAGCTTTGTTTAATTGTTCCTTACACAGAAAGCTTTCTCTTTACCCCATCGAATCCTCAGCCTAATTGTATAAAGACTTAGCATCATGTAAACCCATAATATTTTAACTAGTATGAAAAGGTTTTTTTGGTGGTCATTAGTGAGTACCCTAATTAGAATGATAGTAATCATTAATTGCAGATCATTACACATTTGTGTAATTTGCACTTTGCCTTCGGCACCTAGCCAACTCACCAACTCATACTTGGCTTAGCTACTCGTTCTTAGACTCTGCATCCCTGATACTATACAAATGATGGCATGAAATGTACAAATGATGGCATAAAATGTAGACATGTGCACACTGAAATTTTTTCTTTCGGAATTTCCTTTTCGTCCGAAAAATACATTTATTTCGTTACTCCCGAAATTAGTTTTTATTTATCTTGTTTCATTAAAAATTTAATTTGTCCGAAAATCGGAATTAAGGCCAAATCTGTCATTGAAGGCTTATGGTGTCTGTCGAATGTTCTAAGAAGATTTGAAGGAGCAGCTAAACTGTACGAGGCCGTGATCGTACATTTCCGGTCGAATGTTCCGCCCACAAGCCATAGAACAATTCTAATGTTGTATGACACTAGTAATAATTATATTTATAAATTATTACTAGTCAACCAGCATTCAAATTATTCTATAGCCTATGGGCGGAGCATTTTACCGGAACTGTACGATTGCGGCGTCGTACAGTTTAGCTGCTTGTCGAATCTTCTCGGAACTTTCAACAGACAACATAAGCCTTCAATGACAGATTCAATGTTTGTATGTTTTTCGCTGCTTTGTCTAATCTTCGTCGTTCAATTCGAATGGTCTACCCCAACACTGTCTCTATAATGTCAAATCTTTTCTCTCTATGTAGAATAATCTTGGAATAATAGAGTTAGGTTAGGCACAGTCAACCACAGGTTAGACACAGATCGCTATTGTCAGCATCATTGAATCTCCTATCTATATCAAACTGTTGTAGCAACGAAAACAAAAATAAAGCATTTGTTTATGTCGGATCTTTCAGATTTTGGATTCTGCACGTTCGTTTTAGTTGGTTAAAACGATAACGAATATACTCGAAATTTGGACGAAAATGCATTCGGACGAAAACGAATGCACATGTCTAATAAAATGTTGATGCTTTTTCTAATTTAGCAAGTGTGTGTATATGTGTAATTTTTATCATAGGAGTTCATGTGTAATGCATGAGAGATGATAGTAGGTGGCGGCGCCTACTGGTGAAGGTGATGCTTTGACGTCACATGACGAAACCGGTCGAGCAAATGCACGCAGATCACAGCACTTCTACACAACCACACAAACACCTGTTTGATTTTATCTAAATGTGAGTACCTAGTGTTCTTTTATATCAATAAAATTTGAGTTGGAACAATATCACACTATTTGGGGCTCTTTTTCTTCCTGAGAGGATACTGGAAAAGAACAACAAGCGAGCAATAGGAATTGCCAGAGCGCTACACAGAGCATATACTGTGAGGGCCTGTCACCCCAGGAAGGGGTGTAAATCTGGTGAGTGCGGGACACACCAGAGCACGGAGAAAGGGAGCACTGAATGTAACACCTGAATAACGCATTAAGATTGGCACGAAGCACATAGCACCTTATTGCATGGACTGTTATTTATTCATCTATTGATTATTCATTATCTAGCAACTATTTATTCATTTATTGATATTTATTATTTATTATTATTTATTATATAGCAACTTCCAAGGCATATACATTTTTTATTTTGGCACTGGATTGGATGATTTGAGTTTGCATTTATTTTTGCACAGGAATTTTAACGGTTAGCACTGCACGTCAAAATTTTATTATTTAATCACTTGATTGATCACATTATTGCCAGATCATTGGATACTTATTAATTGCATTTAAATTCTTCTAATAATTATGCACTAATGCGCTGCACTTTTTTGGTTGGGAGCGTACAATTAGGAAAGCCATAACACAATATTGTACTGAGCCACATTTTTTAGATACATTTTATTTATTTATCTTTTTGACATACTTTAACCATCACCTTCACCAGTAGTCGCCACCACCTACCATCATTTCTCATTCATTTCATACTCCACCCAGGTGGAGTACTCTTGTAGGGGCAGCAACTCGAAAATAGTTCTTATTTTTAGCATCTTTCTTGCAGCATATATTTTTTAAACTCTACTCCGTAGCGCGGATTCACATCACCTTTCATGTGAAATGCAAACTTTTATTTATGGACAAAAAAAAACAAACAAAAAACAAATAGAAATTCTTATATCTCACCCCGGTCCCTGTATATTATGTGAACCTAATGTTTGTTGCACGTCATATTTGACATAATTTTTGAGACATTGGTGTATGCCTCTCCCTACGGGAGATCTGGCTATTATTCGGGCATTTTGTCTGTGGTGACGCAGGATTCCATCATCCCTTTCCCTGAGTCCATTCCAGGAAGCTTTTCCACTCAGCCCAAGAGGTAGGAGTCTTTATGGTACCAGATTTTCCTGTGGTATGCACAATTTGCCGTTAAGCATTTAAAAAAATCTAAAATATTAAGATTTTTCATGATATATTCATTTTTTGCTTCTTTTTGTACACATTTGAAGCTGGTCGATTGTAGATCTCCCATACCCAATAAACAAATACTTTGCGTTCTTTCCTGAACAAGCTATTGTGGTGAAACATGTAGAAAAATATGAACATGGTGAAAATATGTATGTGTTTACAGTTATTCATTGTCAACATTATATTACTTACCTAAAAAAAATGTTTGTATATTTTTTATATACATTTTGAGTTTGAGTGATTTGATTGAGTAAAGTCCCATATCCCCAACAATACTGGGCCAGATTCATAAAGCAATTACGCCTGTCTAACTGGTGTTAGACAGGAGTAATTTCAAATTTTGCACGCCGTATCACTAGTTTGAATCCTCAAACCATGATACGGCGGCTTCGGGCTGCGATATTTTTGCGGCCGCTGGGAGGATTTCGCGTCGTTTTCATGCGTCGGGATATGCAAATGTGTTTTTACGGCGAAAAGATACGAGCGGTCTTCGCAATCGCTTACGTTTTTTTTTTTACGTACTGTTAGACCAGCTTTTTGCTGGTCTAACGAGCGGTGCGTAGCCCATTAAGTATGGCCGTCGTTCCCGCGTCGAACGGTGCGTACATTTATGGCCGTCGTTCCCGCGTCGATTTTTTTTTGCGTAACTCGTTCGGGAATAGAAATGTCCGTAAACGACGCTACTCAAACAACGAATGACGTAACAACGTGATTTCGCGCAATGCACGGCGGGAAATTTGCGAACGCAGCATGCGCAGTTCGATCGCCGCGGGAACGCGCCTATTTTAAATCCTTCACGCCCCCTACTCGTCTAGATGGATTGCGACGGGAGAAATACACTACGCCGCCGTCGTTTACTGGACAAAATCTACCTGGATTCCACGTAGAGCCAGGTAAAAAACGGCGGCGTAGTGTATTTCTGATACGCTACGAGAATCCAATTCTCTCTGAATATGGGCCACTCTTCTTAACCACTTAAGGACCTTGGGTGTTTTTCAGATTTGGTGTTTACAAGACTAAAACAGTTTTTTTTTGCTAGAAAATTACTTAAAACCCCCAAACATTATATATATTTTTTCGAACACCCTAGAGAAAAAAATTGGGGGTCATTGCAATACTTTTTGTCACACCGTATTTGCGCAGCAATAAATTTTTTTTATATATTGTGAAAGATAATGTTACGCCGAGTAAAATGATACCCAAAATGCCACGCTTAAAAATTGTGCCTGCTCGTGGCATGGCGTCAAACTTTTACTCTTAAAAACCTCGATAGGCGATGTTTAAAAAATTCTATAGGCTGCATTTTTTGCTCTTGCTCTAACGATCGCGGTGATACCTCACTTGTGTGGTTTGAACATCGTTTTCATATGCGGGCGCTACTCGCGTATCCGTTCGCTTCTGCGCGCGAGCTCGTCGGGACGGGGCGCTTTAAAAAAATGTTTTTTTCGTTTTCTTATTTATTTTTATTCATTTTATAATTTTTTACACTGAAAAAAAAAATTGATCACTTTTATTCCTATTACAAGGAATGTAAACATCCCTTGTAATAGAAAAAAGCATGACAGGTCCTCTTAGATATGAGATCTGGGGTCAAAAAGACCTCAGATCTCACATTTAGACTTAAATGCAAAAATAAAAATGTTTCTTTAAGACGCATGGGCGGGACTAACATTTTGACGTCACTTCCGCCCTGCAATGCTATGGGGACGGGTGGGGGCCATCTTGCCCTCACTCGCATCCCCACACAGCAGGCAGCAGGACCCGATCGCCTCCGCCGCTACCGACGGCTCCGGTAAACAGCGCAGGGCGCGATGACGACGGCCATACTTAACATAGAATACTCCACCTAGGGGTCATGTTTTTCTTTGCGCCGCGTATCGCTTACGGAAACGTCGGAAAATCATTGCGTCGGGCCCGAATACGATCGTGAATTTCCGATTCTCACTGATTAACATATTCTCGGCGTTAATCAGCGGGAACGCCCTGAGCGCCATTTTTAAAATTGCAGTTCCGATACGACGGCGAAATACAATTACGTTGCTCGTATAGGAACTCCAACCAGGCGTTTCATGTTTTCTGAAAACAGAAACGCCGGCTCAAAGTGAGAGTTATGCTGGCATATCACTGATACTCCAGCCTAACTCTACCTGAATCTGGCCCTATATGTCTAAATGCCCATTCACACTACAGCGATATGAAAGTTGAGGCAACTTCGAGGTAACTTCAAGTCGCCTCCAGGACAGGCAACTTTGCTATTGGCCAATCAAATAATAATCGGCTCTGTGTGAGGGAGGGGTTTGCCTGAGAAATCAATTTTTTCTTCCTGTAAAGTTGCTTCAGTTAAGACTGTGATCCGACTTTGGAGGCAACTTCCATTGAAATCAATGAGTACAAGTCGCCTTGAAGTAGGAACCTATTCTGAAGTCGGAGCGACTTCAGTAGTGTGCATTAAGACAGCTCTCATTCACTTTAATGTTTTTAGCTGCTTTGTCCAATCATCATGTCTTTATAATGTGTAATCTTTTCTCTCTATGTCGAATAATCTTGGACCAATAGAGTTAGGTTAGGCACATTCAACCACAGGTTCGCTAGACACAGATCGCTATTCTCACCGTCACGTCGAATCTCCTATCTATATCGAACTGTTGTCGTAACAAAGCGAAAATAAGGCATTTTTTTAGGTCGGATCTTTCGGATTTCTGATTCTGCTCGTTTGTTATCATTTGTTAAAACGAACGTGAAAATCCCCGAAATTCGGAAGAAAATGCATTTGGAACCAAAACGAATGCACATGTCTACAGCATAGACAGTGCTGCTAGTGCCACAATTACTATAATCAGACCCTTCACACTTGAGAGGTGTCACGTTAAAGCATCCCCTTCTACTTTTTTCATTTTGTTTTAGTTTATAAAGAGTTACCTGAGTGTAGTTAAGTTTAACCATTTAAGGACCTGGTCACGTATATATACGTCATTATTTTAAAGATGGATATCTCGGAAACGGCAGCAGCCGCTGCCACAACCGAGATATCCATCTTTCCTGTGAGCAGCCCTTTAAACGATAACGGTGGTCTCTGCGGCGGATTCGCTGTGAGATCACCGTTATCGGCGGCGAGAGATGGGCACCCCTCCTGCCACTCCCCCGTGCCCTTCACCGCTTACCAGAGCCATCGGCAGCGATCGGGTCCTGTCTCCTGTTCGGCTGGGATACGAGTGAGGGCAAGATGGCCCCCACCCGTCTCCATAGCATAGCAGGGCGGAAGCAATGTCAAAACGTCACTTCCGCCCATGCTTCTTAAAGGCATATTTTCAAATGACAAATTATATTTTTTTTGCATCTTAGTGTAAATATGAAACTTGAGGTCCTTTTGATCCCAGATCTCATATTTAAGAGGACCTGTCATGCTTTTTTCTATTACAAGGGATGTTTTTATTTTTTTATTTTTTAGTGTAAAAATTTACAAAATAAATAAGAAAACAAAAATGTTTTTTTTTTTAAAGCACCCCGTCCCGACGAGCTTGCGCGCAGAAGGGAACGCAAGCTGGACAGGCAAGGTCCTTAAGTGGTTAAGTGGTTAATATATACATACAACTATTTTGCTGTAATTTAATTGGAAGACTTCCACCAAACATTTAATAAAAAAATGTTTCATGTTATCATTAGCTTGAAAATGTGCAACCCTATCTATGAGAAAATCTGATCTGTTGCTGTAGATGAAAACTATACAGTTGTAGAAATAGAGATCCCAGAATTCCACCTCCGTAGAGTATGCCAGAGTATGTATTTCCCTTGGTTGTAAAATTGATACTGCTAATAGATTTTTCTCCATGCCAGTACTGTGACAACACTGCTGTTCTTATTTATCAATGTCTTGTGATTGTTGTAGCAAATATGTTTATTTTCTTAGCAGCTGTTGGCACATGATTGGACGCTTGCTTTCCAAACTAGTTAGAGTCCGGAGATATTGACACAAGTATAGCAACAAAAAAAAAGAAGAAAACATAAATGGAAGTGTTCTGTGACATTACGCAATGTGCAGGGTAGATGTTAGTGGCTGACTCCCTGTCTTCCCCTTGATAAATGATCCTACATAAATCTCTGCCAAAAAGAGTTTCCAGTGTCATTCGGTACCTGGGGCACAGAGAGATGAGATTGGCACCACACCAAGATCTCCTGGTTCACAGCAAGGGAGAGATGGATTTATACTCAGCCTTCCAGCGCCGAGCACCATGGCCATTTTATGTCTTGTGGGAGGCCGAGCATTTTAGGGACATATATGATCTGCAATGTGCATCGCCTAAATTTCTCTTTTTTGTTATTTTTCTGTGGTACCATCATAACACGATTTCACTATTAATTTGCACACAGCGCACATATATTTACACATATATTTATATGGGAAAAGTGTTATGCCACATACACGCGATCATTTTTCGGGTTGTAAAAAACAAAGGGTCAGATTCAGATACACTTAATTTTGCGCAGCGTAATCGAAATACTCTACGCTGCCGTATTTTACCAGGCTCTACATCGAATTCTGGTAGATTTTTGCCCGTACGCTACGGCGGTGTAGTCTATTTCTCGCCGCGTAATCGAAATACGCGATTAGGGGGCGTGAAGCATTTAAATTAAGCGTGTTCCCGCGGCGATCGAACTGTGCATGCTCCGTTCAGAAATTTTCCGCCGTGCATTGCGCGAAATCACGTCGTTACGTCATTCCTTGTTTGAGTAGCGTCGTTTACGAACATTCCTATTCCCGGACGACTTACGTTTAAAATAATAAAAGACGTCGGAAAACGTAGAAATTTGGCGCAGGAACGACGGGCATACTTAACATGGGCTGTCTAATATTAGAGCAGCAAAAAGCTGGTATAGTGTTACGCAAAAAAAAGATGACTAAAGATGCCGTAAGAGATTGCGATTGAAGATCGTAATTTCTGGGATCGCCGGCAAAAGCTCATTAGCATACCCCGACGCGGAAAACGACGGGAAGTCCACCCAGTGGCCGCAATTTTATTGCAGCGTACGAACACGTAATCCAGTCGAATTGAAGCCCGCAGCCGTCTATTGAGGTTTGAGGTTTCTGACTAGCTAAAAAACGCGCGTAATTTGAAATTACTCCAGTCTAACACCAGTTAGACAGGAGTTACGGCTCTCTGAATCTGGCCCAAAGTTTTTTTTTAAAATGTCATTTAAAAGGATTGTGTGTGGACTTTTTCGGGTTCTGAAAAACGTAAAAAAAAACAATAATAACATGCTCTATTTTTTAACAACGTTTTAACCACTTAAGGACCACCTCCTGCACATATACGTCGGCAGAATGGCATGGCTGGGCACATGTACGTACAGGTACGTCCTGTACTAGTACCCAGCCCGCGGCACGCTCCTGCGACCCGGTCCGAAGCTCCGGGACCGTGGGACTCGCGGACCCAAGCGCCGCTGGAGTCTTCCCCGTTCTTCACTGTGGCGGCGTCATCGATCGTGTGATCCCTTTTATAGGCAGACACAATCGATGTAGTCACACCTACAGCCACAACCCCCTACAGTTGTAAACACACATTAGGGAACACATAACCCATTCAGCGTCCCCTTGTGGTTAACTCCCAAACTGCAATTGTCATTTTCACAATAAACAATGCAATTTAAATGCTGTGAAAATGACAATTGTCCCAAAAATGTGTCAAAATTGTCTGAAGTGTCCGCCATAATGTCGCAGTCACGAAAAAAATCGCTGATCGCTGCCATTAGTAGTAAAAAATGTTTTTTTATAAAAATGCAATAAAACTATCTCCTATTTTGTAAACGCTATAAATTTTGCGAAAACGAACCGATAAACGCTTATTGCGATTTTTTTTACCAAAAATAGGTAGAAGAATACATATCGGCCTAAACTGAGGAAATTTTTTTTTTTTTTATATTTTTTGGGGGGATATTTATTATAGCACAAAGTAAAAAATATTGAATTTTTTTCAAAATTGTCGATATATTTTTGTTTATAGCGCAAAAAATAAAAACCGCAAATGCCACCAAAAGAAAGCTCTATTTGTGGGAAAAAAAGGACGCCAATTTTGTTTGGGAGCCACGTTGCACGACTGCGCAATTGTCTGTTTAAGCGACGCAGTGCCGAATCGCAAAACCTGGCCGGGTCCTTTAGCTGACTAAAGGTCCGGGTCTTAAGTGGTTAAACGATGTTGTTTTTCGGGTTGTAAAAAATGGTTACATGTGGGCTTTAATGACGTGAAAAACCTGCGCATGCTCAGAAGCAAGTTATGAGACGGGAGCGCTCGTTCTGGTAAAACTACCTTTCGTAATGAAGATAGCACATTCATCACGCTGTAACATACAGAAAAGCGCGAATCGTCTTTTACTAACACAAAATCAGCTAAAGCAGCCCAAAGGGTGACGCCATCCGCATGGAACTTCCCCTTTATAGTGCCGTCGTACGTGTTGTGCGTCACCACGCTTCCCTAGAGCATTTTTTTTCACTATCGTGTGTAGGCAAGGCCGTTTTAATGATGAAGTTGAAAAAAAACTTTTTTTTTCTAGAGGCTGAAAAACTTATTTTTTACAAGCCGAAAAATGATCGTGTGTACGCGGCATAAGTGATTAAAGCATCATGGCATGCAAAGTCTAAATGATTACATTAAAACTTACACAAATGCATGACAAACTACTTGCAATACGTCTGTCAGGGTACCAGTAGCTCCAGCAGCCGATCCTCGCCACGACGCATGCCCGTGCCCGCGCCTCTGCGTTCCAGCATGGTTCTGTGTCACGGCACGTGCGTTGGTGCGCGCCTGCGCGGGTACGTCTGCGCGCGCATTCACGCGCACGTCCACCAATCAAGTCCCAGCCCGGCCTATTTAAACCAGCTCCAGACGCATGGCGGGTTGCTGGTTTGTTGTCAGCTATCCTGCTATAGTGCCTTGTTAACCTGAAAGCTTTTGACCTACGAGAAAGTTGCGAGAATGAAGTTGTCTAAAATGTCTTGGTATGCTGACCCCTTTAGGCCAGTGTTTTTCAACTCCAGTTCTCAAGGCACACCAACAGGTCATGTTTTCAGGCTTTCCATTATTTTGCACAGGTGATTTGATCAGTTTCACTGCCTTAGTAATCGCCACAGCCATTTCATCTGAGGGAAATCCTAAAAACTTGACCTGTTGGTGTGCCTTGAGGACTGGAGTTGAAAAACACTGCTTTAGGCCACGTACACACGATCGGTCCAACCCGATGAGAATAGTCCGAAGGACCGTTTTCATCAGGTCACCGCTGAAGTGGCCTGATAGTCTGATGTGCGTACACACCATCAGTTCAAAAACCGATCGTGTCAGAACGCGGTGACATAAAACACAACGACGTGCTGAAAAAATTAAGTTCAATGCTTCCAAGCATGCATCGACTTGATTCTGAGCATGCGCAGGTTTTTGAACCAATGCTTTTGCGTACTAATGATAAGTTTGGATCGATGGTCAGGCGTCCATCAGTCCGATTTTTAAGAAAGTTTTAAAACTTTGGTCCGAAGGACGACAGACCGATGGGCCGTACACACGGTCGGTTTTAACGACGAAACTGGACTTTAGTCCATCGGGTTGGACCGATCGTGTGTATGCGGTCTAAGGCCTCGTACACACGATGAGATATGTTCGCTCAAACTTGTCCGACGGACAGTTTAGAGCGGACATGTCTCATCGAATTTCGGTCCGATGGCGTGGCCTGGTGAACGTTGAACGTTCGTCACGCACCAGGAAGTAAACACTTCCGTGCGCATGCGTTGGATCCATTCACAGGATACGACGCATGTGCGGGAGGATATGTCCGCTGCTTTCCCGTACTAACCAGCGGACATATCCGACGGACAGGTTTGTAGCGGACAAATTTCAAAGCATGCTTTGAAATTTGTCCGATGGACAAACCTGTCCGCTAGCCCGTACACACGATCGGAGATGTCTGCTGAAATGGTCCATCGGACCATTTTCAGCGGACAAATTCGATCGTGTGTACGCGCCTTAGGCCTCGTACACACGAGGGGATATGTCCGCTGAAAACGGTCCGATGGACCGTTTCAGCAGACATCTCCGCTCGTGTGTATGGGCTAGCGGACAGATTTCTCCACCCGACAGATTTCAAAGCATGCTTTGAAATCTATCCGGTGGGAATCTGTCCGCCCGACATGTCTGCTGGTTAGTACACTTACCAGCAGACATGTCATCCCCCACCGCCGCCGCGCCGCCGCCGAATGGATTCGGCGCATGCGCGGAAGTGTTTAACTTCCTGGTGCGGTGACGTGGCGGTGACATGGCGGCGTCAACGTCTCACCGACGTCAGAATTTGATCAATGGTGTGTACACGCCATTCAAACTGATCGGAATATCCGATGAAATGGTACCGTTTTCATCGGATATGTCCGATCGTGTGTACGAGGCCTTAGAGTTCCCTTCACTGGAACTAAGGGGCCAAGCCCAATGTTTGGAGGGGTGGCCAACACTTTTGGATATAGCCTTCACAGAGTCCCGACCTCAACCTGATAGATCACCTTTGTGAATTAGAGTAGAGACTGTGAGCCAGGCCTTGTTGTCCACATTGATGCCAAACCTCACAAATGCACTTCTGGAATGGGTCAAACACTCCCATAGACACACTCCTAAAACCTTGTGGACGGCTTTCCCAGAAGAGTTGAAGCTGTTATAGCTGCAAAGGGTGGGCCACCTCAATATTGAACTCTACGGACTAAGACTGGGATGCCATTAAAGTTCATGTGCATGTAAAGGCAAGTGCCCTAATACTTTTGGTAAAATAGTGTATGTATATACAGTATATATATATATAAGAAGGCCAATATGGTGGGGGAGTTTATGGGAGGAGCCCGGAGGGTATTTAAGCAGCCCACTCACACATGCTCTTTGTCAGTTTAATGTGCGGTACTACAGGTCACTGGGCTGACTCTTCCCAGCTCACCTCATGTCTGTGTGTCTGCGCATTCAATCGCATTCGACACCCTCCCGCCCTTCCCTTTTTCAGGGCACTTCTCAGCATATCCTTCTTCTATTAACTACCCATTACTTACCTTGGGTATGCCCCCTTTATTTGGCATACTGACCAGACCACCAAGGCACACTTCATGTCTATTTATGGTGTAAGTCTTGTCGCGTGTTTATGTGATCCACATCTCTCTCAGTCAGAGGGTAACGACCATAAATATATATATATATATATATATATATATATATATATATATATATATATATATATATATATATATATATATATGTGTATATAGATATCTATCTCTATCTATCTATATCTTTTATACAGTAAAACCTTGGTTTGTGAGCATAATTCATACTAGAAACATGCTTGTAATCCAAAGCACTTGTATATCAAAGAATTTTTTAACAGGGTATAAAAGAGAGGAGAGGCACCTCTAAGTGTAGCAATAAGTTGCTAAATGTTATACCTTCAAAAAATAATATTGCTACACTTAGAGGCTCCTCTCTTCTTTTGTATACTTGTGACATGACGCTACTCTAATATCAAGACATCACTTGTATATCAAGGCAAAATTAGTTAAAAAATTTTGCTTGTCTTGCAAAAAGGTTTTACTGTATGTGTGTGTGTGTATATATACCGTATTTAAGGGTATTGTGCGCTCCCGCCTATAGCGTATTGTGAGCTTGCCCGCGTATAGTTTTCGGTGTCGCTCTGCGCGGTCGTCGAGCATCATCGGCCGTCGGATGTGTCCTCTTCGTCGGGTCTGGTCGTTCTCTTCGGAGCCTGCGGCTCCATAGGGTGTCCTCTTCGTCGGGTCCGGCGTCCGTCTGCGGCTTCGGGTGTCCTCTTCGTCTGGTCCAGCGTCCGTCTGCAGCTTCGGGTGTCCTCTTCGTCGGGTCCGGCGTCCGTCTGCGGCTTCGGGTGTCCTCTTCGTCTGGTCCGGCGTCCTTCTGCGGCGTCCTCCCCGCTCGATCCCCGCTTTTCCGTGCCGAGTTTGAATACTGCTCCGACGTATACAGAGCGCAGTACACTCGTGTATTGTCGGGCAGGCTCGGCTACTCTCGCGCTCATGTCTTGTACGTCCAGGACGTGAGCAGGAGAGGAAGCCGAGCCTGCCCAACTATACATGAGTGTACTGCGCTCTGTATATGTCTGCGCAGTATTCAAACTCGGCACAGGAAAGCGGGTATCAACGTATATCGCGCACCCACGATTTTGCCCTGATTTTCAGGGCAAAAAAGTGTGCGGTATACGCCGATACATACGGTATATATATATATATACACAGTATATACACACATGTCAACAATATTTGTATAGTTACCTCCTTTTGTGTCATTAGAATACAATCTTTAAAGCTTTTGAATAGAACCAGAGAAATAATAGAAATAGAAATAATAATGAATAGAACTTCTGAAATGAATAAAAAGAGACTTGATAGAATTGATAATTTGATCATTTAAATAAGAATATTATCTCCTCTGCTATGCACACCCCAAGTAACCATAGTTGCCCTGCCAGAAAGTGAGACCATACTACAGAAAACTTTTGTAAGGTATCACTTATATTGCTTAACGTGGCTAAATTAGTTAGTCCCAAAAAAAGAAAAATATCCATAAATATAAATATGTCCATAAAATGTGTTTTTTTTTTTTTTTTTTACATTATTGCTTTATTAATGCTAATTTATACAATTGGTAAATAAAAAAGATTCAGATAATAATGACAGCCTCCCTATAGTGAACAAAAATCGTAGTTTTCATTGTAAAGACCTGACCGCCATCCTGGCCCAACATGGTGTCGAGGCAATATCATTTCATGTATTTTCTCCCCAAGCCCCCCGCAAATATAACATTTTCTCGTCTTCTTTATTACTCTGTACATGCCCCGCTTTGTATTATTTAACAGCAAATCTTACAGATGTCAGTTTTGTCTTGTTCCGAAGCAGCGGGGACAATAAGTTCCAGCTGACCCCGGTACAATGAATCTTGCAGGAGCACAATATGTATTTTGCGCTGGCAGGGAAGGGAGCACATGTAATTGAGAGAGAGAGAGAAATGTCACTGTAGCATTTCTGTTGACACTGCACTATCTGTTCATGAAAGGGAACCACAGCCTGGCAAATACAGCCATAAGCAGCAGGATGTAGGAGCCAATAACTTAAAAATGCTTTTTAGATGAAAAAGGTCAATTTGGAAAGCAAGATTCTAATAGGAGTTTCCTGGCACGCTCCCGGAGTGCAAAGACACCAAGAAATAAAAAAAGACAGTTTGTGAAATAGTATTTAACATACAGCTAAATAAATTGCATTGCAAACCGAATTTGTCATTTTGTTCATGTTTTACTGAAGCTGTCGAATTATATAATTTATGTGTTGGTCCTTACAAAGTAGAACCACATTTTACAATAGATTCTCATGGCTGCTATGAGGTTTATCCTCCTGCTAATGCCAGTTTTCAAAGGTCAGTCAACCCACCCCAGTCCAAATTATCCATTTTATGATGTGAACACCTCCCTTAGGGACAATGGCCTAGTAGTACTATGTGAGTTCCCAGCTCCACCCATCTACTGTTCCTGTATTATGTATTGCATTTCTGTACTTCGTATGATCTTACTACACTGTGCACTGGGATATAATGTTTTAGTACAGTCTACCAGGGGTCTCAAACTTTTGGTCCTCCAGCTGTTTTGCGAAACTACAGGTCCCATCATGCCTCTGCCTGGGGGAATCATGCTTGTAACTGTCAGCCTTGCAATGCCTCATGGGACTTGTAGTTTCGCAACAGCTGAAGGGCCACTAGTTTGAGACCCCTGGTCTATACAGACATAGGAAAGCATACCTTAACATGACTTAACCTCTATATATGATCATGGTACAGTAAAACCTTGGTTTGAGAGTAACTTGGTTTGAGAGCGTTTTGCAAGACAAGCAACATTTATTTATTTTTTGTAAAATTATTTTTATTAAATTTTCACAACATAAAAACAGTAAAAGGCCACAACACGTGACCAACAATCACCGGCCAAAACACAGATGGCGGTTTACAAAAAAGAGAAGAAAAGAAGAAGAATAAAAAAAGTAGGGACAATAGCAAAGTATATCAACTATTCACAGTCTGAACTAAAATTAAATGAAATTAAGACAATTCAGATCCAATCAAATCGCATTCCCCCCAACAGAATTAAGACCTTTCCCCCCATCCTAGTTGCAACACCGACCATCTGAAATGAGGGCAGACGCCAGCTGGGACAACCCTCGAGCCATGACATTAGACAGAGTATAATATACAAAGCATGACCCTCCTCCCTCCGAAGAAACCCCCAAAAAACATCTCCCTCTCAGAATGTACACTTACCCTATAACAGGACTATATATATGATCTACCTCTTACCAAGTATATCTTTTATACAATCAATGACATCACTGAACCAAGCTCAATCTGACACTGTATCCACCGAGGCCATCCAGCCCCCCACACTTTGTCAAATTTGGTCAGCGCCCCCCTGCTCAGGTAGGTAGCCTTGTAAAATTGAATGGCTTTATTGACTAATGCTTTCCAAGATGCCACCGTTGGGTCCGAGGAGCTCTTCCAGGAAAGGATGATCCGTTTTTTGACTTAAAAAACAAAAGAATGAGGAGAGTTCTGATTGCCCTGGTCGTAGCCAGAGGATCCACCAGATGCAGTAAACACACCTCAACAGTCATGGGGATCGAAATAGAGGTAACCGATCGAATGCAGTCCACTACCTCCTGCCAACATGGTTTAACCCGGGGGCATTCCCAAAAGACATGCATAAAGTTTGCAGAGGGCATGGAACACCTCCAGCACACAGAGTTCCGATCCCCAAACATTCTGGCTAATCTAGCAGGAGTCAAGTAAATCCTATGTAATGGATAAGTCTATCCCTGGTAGAAACCAGGGCCTGAAAAGCTGCCCCCCAGACATCATCCCAGTCATCCCTGTCCAGTCCCGAGGTCACAGCCTCCCAGGCCCGTCTACATGGCGCCAGTAACGTAGTCCTTTTCCTGAAAAAGGTCCCGATAGAGAGGAGAAACTGCTTTAGGCAATGATTCACTACGGGCCACCATTTCCAGATCACTGGGCTCAAGGACAAGAGGACCCCCCCGAACTGGGCCCGAAACGCGTGTCTTAGTTGTAGATATCGGAAGAAATGTGTGTTGGGTAGGTCATAACCTGCTTTTAGTTTGTCAAACGACCTAAGATTGCCATTAGCAACTATGTGACGGAGGATCTTGATTCCAAAAACAGTCCACACCGCTGGGTCAGGGTAGTCAAGAAAGTGTGACAGATTGGGATTGCTCCAGAGGGGAGTATTAGGGGAAAAGGTGACACAACCCGATGGTCTCAACTCCTGGGCTACAGACCATGCTCTAAGCACCGAACACATGGAGGACGTCAAGGGGTAGGGAGCCATTGGGCCTCTATAAACCAAATGAGAGAGTGCCTCATAGGAGCCCACACAAGCAGCCTCCAACGAGACTGCAGCGTCATCCAAAGCAGTGGTCAACCAACAATGCGCTACCGCCAGATGACCGGCCAAAAAGTAAAGCAACATTTTTAAATACATTTTGACTTGATATACAAGTAGCAACATGTATAAATAAAGTATAAAAGTGAAGAGAGGCGCCTCTATGTAAAGCAATATGGTTACATTTAAAGGGGTTGTAAAGGTAAAAAAAAAAATCCCTAAATAGCTTCCTTTACCTTAGTGCAGTCCTCCTTCACTTACCTCATCCTTTCACTTTGTTTTTAAATGTCCTTCTTTCTTCTGAGAAATCCTCACTTCCTGTTCTTCCGTCTGTAACTCCACACAGTAATTTGAGGCTTTCTCCCTGGTGTGGAGTGTCATGCTCGCCCCCTCCCTTGGACTACAGGAGAGTCTAGAGAAAGGAGCTGTGTGTTAGTGGGCGTCCTGACTCTCCTGTAGTCCAAGGGAGGGGGCGAGCATGACACTCCACATGAGGGAGAAAGCCTTGCATCACTGTGTGGAGTTACAGACAGAAGAACAGGAAGTGAGGATTTCTCAGAAGAAATAAGGACATTTAAAAGCAAAATGGAAGGATGAGGTAAGTGAAGGAGGACTGCACTAAGGTAAAGGAAGCTATTTAGGGAAAACATTTTTTTTCTTTACAACCCCTTTAATTGAACAAGCTGAAGTTAGAAGCTGATTGGCTACCATGCATAGCTACACCAGATTCTGCACTCTCCAGTAAATCAACCACAATGTATTCATTTGATGAAGAGTTTTCTTTTGTTTGTTCACTATGCCACATTTGAAACGAAAAAAAAAAAAAATCTAAAGTTTTCGATTTGGCCGATTCAAAATTAATCGATTCAAATTTCTTAAATTGAAAAACTTGGTAAATACGAAGAACAAAAGACATAAAACGAATCTCAAATGCAAATCCCATATATGAATTTAACGAATCAACCAAATTTAAGAGAACAAAGGGCTGGATTCAGGTAGAGCCGCGTATCTTTAGAGCGGCGTAGCGCATCGTCTTTACGCTACGCCGCTGCAAGTTAGAGAGGCAAGTGCTGTATTCACAAAGCACTTGCTCCCTAAGTTACGGCGGCGTAGCGTAAATTGGCCGGCGTAAGCCAGCATAATTCAAAGTAGCCAGGCAGTGGGCGTGTTGTAGTATAATGAATCATGACCCCATGTAAATGAGATGCCACGCATGCGCTGTATCCCAGTGCGCATGCTCTGAATCACGTCGAATAGAATGCCTTAGAGACGTCAAACGTAACTTACGCCCAGCCCCATTCACGTATGACTTACGTAAACAACGTAAAAACGATGGCTGTTCCGATGTCCATACCTTTGCTTGGGATGTGCCATCTTTTTGGTGGTTTATCTTTACTCCGGACGTAACCCTTGCGCAAACCGCGTAACTGGCGCATCTATGTTCGTGAATCGGCGTATCTTACTCATTTGCATATTTTTACTAGGTACGCCAAATGTGTCCAGTGTAACTACTGTATGCGCCCACAATATGCCAGCGTAGGCAAGTTACATCAGACGACTGAAGCCATGTTTTTCGGCGTATCTTGCTTTGAGAATATATTTGTACTTACGTCGGCGTATCTCGAGATACACCGGCGTAAGCCTTTCCTTATCCAGCCCAAAATATCTAGATTAAGGAATCTAAACAAAATTGCAACTGACTTTGCTTATTGCCTTCAGTTGCTCCTTAATTCTATATCTTCTGGGGTTCTTGATCACGCAATCTACAGCTTGCTGAAAACCATTAGATGCTTTCATATTTACTATAACAACCCTTCTCATCAGCCTTGTGCTAATATCTGCAATATTTCTTCCTTGTTTTACTAACGTCTTCTGCTTCGCAAGCACAAAGTCTTGCAGGAAACTTGAGAATGTTGGAGTCTGAATTATGTTGTCTTTATAACAGTAGTAGCTATCAGATATAGGGGATTCATTGCGGGATATGCAGCGAGATTCATCAATGTGAAACAAGTACCGCTGAGCTAGATGCAAAATACAGATGACAGCCATGTTGATCTCTGTGGACCCATAAGGCAGTTTTGAGGTGTCACTTGAAAATGGTCAGATCAAGTAAGATTTACTTGTTTAATTACATTTAGTCTAAAGACGCCTTTCTCCCCAAATAAAAAAAAAAAGTCAAACGTGTGAAATTAAAGCTCTCGCCCTCTCTCTAACCCCGCAGAGTTCCTTTTTCTTTCCCTCTTTTTACTTTTTTTATTTTAACGCTATTTCAATTTCCCAATCACTTACATTTTACTCTTTCCCACACATAGGAAACTGCCAAGACAAACACAGAAAAGTTAGAAATTGGGAGGAAAAGAAAGCAAATGTGGGTCTATTTTATGAAATCCGTATTGTTTTCTAGCAGTGTGAGAAAGTTCTGTTCCAAGGTAGCCTTTTAGCGCAGAGCACACTCTCTGTCACTGAAAGGATACAAAGTCTGTTTACACAGAACTCACAAGATGACGTTAATTTCGGATCGGTGATGTCCAAGTGTTTTCAGAATCGGCCACATGTCAGTATTCATTTTCAAGGATGTAATTCAACAAAAAATGCAATTTTTCTTTCTGACCATACAGAAAGCTTGGTGAGCTCCAGTCTTTAACCACTTAAGACCCAGACCAATATGCTGATTAAGAACCTTGCCCCTTTTTGCGATTCGGCACTGCGTCGCTTTAACCACTTTAGCCCTAGACCATATTGCTGCCCAAAGACCAGAGCACTTTTTGTGATTTGGCACTGCGTCGCTTTAACTGACAATTGCGCGGTCGTGCGACGTGGCTCCCAAACAAAATTGAAGTCCTTTTTTTCCCACAAATAGAGATTTCTTTTGGTGGTATTTGGTCACCTCTGCGGTTTTAATTTTTTGCGCTGTAAACAAAAATAAAGCGACAATTTTTAAAACAAATGCAATATTTTTTACTTTTGCTATAATAAATATCCCCAAGAAAGATATAAAAAAAACATTTTTTTTAACTCAGTTTAGGCCGATACGTATTCTTCTACCTATTTATGGTAAAAAAAAAAAAAAAAACCGCAATAAGCGTTTATCGATTGGTTTGCGCAAAATTTATAGCGTTTACAAAATAGGGGATAGTTTTATGGCATTTTTATTAATTTTCTTTTTTTACTACTAATGGCGGCGATCAGCGATTTTTTTCGTGGCTGCGACATTATGGCGGACACATCAGACAATTTTGACAGATTTTTGGGACCATTGTCATTTTCATAGCGAAAAAGTGCTATAAAAATGCACTGATTACTGTGAAAATGTCAATTGCAGTTTAGTGGTTAACCATTAGGGGGCGCTGAAGGGATTAAGTGTGACCTCATGTGTGTTTCTAACTGTAGGGGGGGCTGGATGTGTGATGTCAGGGATTGTCTTTCCCTATATCAGGGAACAGACGATTACTGACATTGCCACAATGAAGAACAGGAAAGGTGTGTTTACACTCACCTCTCCCTATTCTTCAGCTCCTGTGACCGATCATGGGACACCGGCAGCGATCGGTCCCACGGGCATGGTCATGGAGCTTCGGACCGGGTCACGCGCTGCCCCACGGCTGGGCTCTAAAGAGTTTGTACAGGTACGTTTTTACGCCCAGCCGTGCCCTTCTGTCGATGTATATCGGTGTGAAGGGGTCATTAAGTGGTTAACAAAGCAGCCATAAGTATCCTGTACTGAGGGGCTGCCATTCCTCCAAAAAAAAAGAAAAAAAAACTTTTGAAAGTACATAAAGAGTTTATTACCCCAACACTTCATATTCCTAATATGTGCCTGCTGTTACATAGTTACATAGGTTTAACCACTTTAGCCCCGGACCATATTGCTGCCCAATGACCAGAGCACTTTTTGTGATTCGGCACTGCGTCGCTTTAACTGACAATTGCGCGGTCGTGCGATGTGGCTCCCAAACAAAATTGGTGTCCTTTTTTTCCCACAAATAGAGCTTTCTTTTGGTGGTATTTGATCACCTCTGTGGTTTTTATTTTTATGCGATATAAACAAAAATAGAGCGACTATTTTGAAAAAAATGCAATATTTTTTACATTTTGCTATAATAAATATCCCCAAAAAATATATAAAAAAAAACGTTTTTTTCCTCAGTTTAGGCCGATACGTATTCTTCTACCTATTTTTCATTAAAAAAAACGCAATTAGCGTTTATTGATTGGTTTGCGCAAAATTTATAGCGTTTACAAAAAAGGGGGTAGTTTTATGCCATTTTTATTAATATTTTTTTTTACTAGTAATGGCGGCGATCAGCATTTTTTTTTTTAGTAACGAGACATTATAGCGGACACATCGGACACTTTTGACACATTTTTGGGACCATTGGCATTTTTATAGCGATCAATGCTATAAAAATGCATTGGATTACTATAAAAATGCAATTGGCAGTGAAGGGGTTAACACTAGGGGGCAGGGAAGGGGTTAAGTGTGTTCCTGGGTGTGTTCTAACTGTATGGGGGGGGTGGACTCACTAGGGGAAATCACTGATCTTCTGTTCATACATTGTATGAAAAGAAGATCAGCGTTTCCCCGCTGACAAGACCAGAGAGCTTTGTGTTTACACACAAAGCTCCCGATCCCCGCTCTCTAACGAATGAGCGCGCGTGCCCGGCGGCGATCGCGCCCGCCGGGCACACGCGTGGGACGAGCGGGGGCATGGGGCAGCCGGCGGCGCGCGCCCCCTAGCGGCCGCAAAAATGCTGACGTATAGCTACGGGCTCTCGCCCAGCAGAGCCACCGTCCCGCCGTATAATGACGGTAGGCGGTCGGCATGTGGTTAAAAAAGACACAAGTCTATCTAGTTCAGCCAAAAAAAATCATACTTTCACATTGTGACAGGAGTCACTTTCGGTGGGGTTTCCGAGAACTCCATTCTGATCTGTACTAGTCAGATTTTCTTTACAGCCACACTGGAACCTTGTAAAATTTACATATTGTGTGTTGTCTCATGCTGTTAGACTCTTTTGCTGAAATCGTTTGGGGTGTGGTTGTATTCCATTGTTTTATTGTTTCTGTCTGCCCTGGCTGAGGGGGGGGGATTCCTCCAACAGCTCCAACTGCTCTCCTTGCTGATTGGACAGTTTACCCCGCCCTGAATTCTAAAGGGGTGGGTGATGGTCCCGAGTTGGATATCTGTTGTGTCCATGTGTGATAATGAATCAGACTGATGTTGTTGTTCACCCTGCACTTTGTTACGGCTTGTGATTGGGTGGGCTAAAAGATCTTGGATCATATGGTACCGGACAGAGAAAGCATTTACAGCGGACATAGTCCTGTTGAGGACAAGAGTTCGTCACACCCATATACACAATCCTTCACCCACAGTGTATCCAGAGGAAGACGAAAATCTCCAGCAAAGCATGCTTTAATTTGCTACAGCAGAGGAAACATTCCTTCCTGATCCCCGAGAGGCAATCAGATTTTCCCTGGATCAACTTTACCTATAAATATCAGTACCCAGTTATATAATTCAGGCCTTTTTTTAAAGAAATTTTCTGAGCTGGCCAGAACCACCTCTGGAGGGAGTCTATTCCACATTTTCACAGCTCTTAGGCCTTGTACACACGACCGAGGAACTCGTCGTAAAAAACACATCGTTTTCCTCAACGAGTTCCTTGTTAGGCTTATCGAGAAACTTGACAAGCTTTCTTTGCGTACACACTGTCAAAACAAAATCTCGTCGTTCTCAAACGCGGTGACGTACAACAACACGTACGACGGCAGGGGAAGTTCAATTCCACTGGCACAACCCTTGGGGCTGCTTTTGCTAATCTCATGTTACTGCGTGTTAAGTAAAAGACGAGTGCTATCTCCATTACAAACGCTACTTTTACTGAAGGTGCGCTTCCTGCTCGGGTTTCTAAGCATACACACCAACGTGTTTCTCGTCGAAAACCAGCCAGACGAGGAACTCGACAAGGAAATTGAGACTCCCAACGAGGAAAAAGAGAACTTGTTCTCTTTTATCCTCGTCGACTTCCACGTCAGTTTTCTCGATGAAAAACATACACACGACCGTTTTCCTCGGCAAAAAGGCTCTGCCACCAAGTTTCTTGATGGATTCTGTCGAGGAAAACGGTCTTGTGTACGAGGCCTTACTGTGAAGAAACCTTTCTGTATTTGGAGATTAAATCTTTTTTACTCTAGATGTAAAGAGTGCCCCTGTGTCCTCTGTGAGGACACAGAATCCTGACCTCAACCAGATAGAACACCTTTGGGATGAATTAGAGTGGAGACTGCGAGCCAGGCCTTCTCATCCACATCAGCGCTTGACCTCAGAAATGCGTGTAAAGGTAGGCGTCCCAATACTTTTTAACAGAAAAAAAGGAGAGCAAAAACGCCTAGTACTTTACCTTAGACACCACTGTTCATTTTGGCAGCAAATTTCGATTTAGTTTTAGTCTTAGGACTAAAATTACATTTTAGTTTTAGTCCCATTTTAGTCTTCTGCAATTATTTAAATTTTAGTCGTATTTAGTCCATTAAATCTCCCGTTTATTTTAGTCGACTAGAATCGAATGGGTGTAATTAAATTGCAATGCAATAGGTTAACATTTCTCTATAATTTCTCATTACTGTATATACTGCTGGAGTGAAAAATCTAATATGCTATTGTTTATGGCAGTGGTCATCAATCCTGTCCTCAGGGCCTTCTAACAGGCCAGGTATTATGTATTACAGACTAGAATACTGCAATCACTGTGGAGCAAATGATTCACCTGTCATGTTAGGGTCCTTTCACATGGAGCGGCCCGTTTTTGATCCGCTCGGTATGTGTCCGTCGGCTCAGCAGGGATCGTCCGTAAATCCCCGCTAAGCTGTCGGCGGACACGGTGGTCCCCGCACACTGTGCAGAGACCGCCCTGTCTTTCCTCCGCTCTCCCCTATGGGGAATCGGATGAATACGGACCGTCTGTCCGTATTCATCCGATCCGATCCGCCAGACAGAAGAAAATAGGGTTTTCTTCTGTCTGGAAAACCGGAGCTTTGCAGACGCGGATCTTTGCGGACGTTAGTGGATGCATCATCCGCTAACGTACGCGATCCCATAGGGATGCATTACAAGTCCGTAAACGGACTTGTAAAAAACGGACAAACTGTCCGTGCGTGTGAAAGGGCCCTTAGTTATCTTGCAAACTTGGCCTGTTAGTGGGTCCTAAAGGACAGGGTTGATGACCACTGATTTATGGTATTGAGGTATGAACAAGCACTACAGACCAGTGTTAATTTTGACGTCAAGTATAAATTTAGTTTTAGTCTTCTGCCGCGTACACACGATCGGTTCATCTGATGAAAACGGACCGATGGATTTTTTCATCCGATATCTGATGAAGCTGACTTTCATCAGTCTTGCCTACACACCATCAGTAAAAAAAAGGGTGGTGTCAAACACGGTGACGTAAAACACAACGACGTGCTGAGAAAAATTAAGTTCAATGCTTCCGAGCATGCTTCGACTTGATTCTGAGCATGCACGGATTTTTGACCGATGGATTTCCCCACAGACGATCGTTTTTTTCTATCGTTTTTTTAACCATCAGAAAATGTTAAAACAGGTTCTATTATTTTTCACCGATGGGAAAAAAAGCGATGGGGCCCACACACGATCGGTTCGTCCGATTAAAACGGTTTTCACCAGACGAACCGATTGTGTACAGGGCATTAGTCTTTTGACTAAAATGCCATTTTAGTTTTAGTCGTATTTAAAGCGGATCTCCACCCTAAAGTGAAGATCCGCTGATCGGAACCCTCCCCCCCTCCGGCATCACATTTGACACCTTTCAGGGGGGAGGGGGGTGCAGATACCTGTCTAAAGACAGGTATCTGCACCCACTTCCGGCACGCAGTCTCGGGCAAAAGACAGGCTTTTCCCGTTGTGTGCTGGGAACTCTCGGCTCCCAGCACACAGCGGGAGACAATCGCCGGGCGCATCGCGACTCGCGCATGCGCCGTAGGGAACCGGGCAGTGAAGCCGCAGCGCTTCACTTTCTGGTTCCCTCACCGTGGATGGAGGGGGGAGCAGCAGAGAGACGAGCGATCGCTCGTCCTCTGCTACGGACGCCGCTGGACTCCAGGACAGGTAATTGTCCTAATATTAAAAGTCAGCAGCTGCAGTATTTGTTGCTGCTGGCTTTTAATATTTTTTTGAGGTGAACCATCCGCTTTAAGTCATCTCAATTGTTTTCGTTTTAGTCGTATTTTAGTCGACTAAAATGTTTTAGTCAATGAAATTAACACTGTTAGACACCTTAAAATATTTTATTAAAAAATGCCAAAAGCATACCCACAAATATGAAAAGATAAAACGCATTTCATGTGCAGTATCGCGAGTCGGATGTGCTTCCGGCAGCCAGATCCTGAAGTCTGCTTCGAGTCTGTACTGCTGACGTGTGTTCCAAATACAGGATGCACAGCTTTGGAACATAGAAAGTGCAGATAGTGTGTGTTCCAATCACTGGACGCACGCTTTGGAAATACAGCGAGAGGCGAGGATGATTTTGAACTAAACAGGCACAGGAGGACTCGAACGGCTAAAGGTAAACAACATTTGTAATATTGTCACTTTGGCAAGAAATCAATATTAATAACATGTTAGCTTTATAGGATCCCTGTAGCAAGGCTTATAGCAACATGACTTATTGTTGGTGGACACATGTCTCTCTATGACCTCATTGGTGTTTGGTCCCATCCAGTGCAGACTGTGGAGGGGAGGGGTCTATGCCTACTAACAGTATATAAAAATGGTGCCCTCAGCATGTTGGATTATCTCTGAGGAAGGGAGCTTGCCTCCCGAAATGCATCAGTTTTCAAAAAAGCAGAGCTGTGTCATCCTTGATACTGGACTATATATAGTGTACGTTGATTATGGCCAGCAGAAAGATGATTGTCCATGTCCATGGAATGTAAAGATACCTTGTAATAAAGGTAAGTATACTTCTAAGGCAGGGAGGGTGAGGTACTCTAGATCAGGTGAACAATAGACATGTGCACACTGAAATATTTTCTTTTTCGGAATTTTGTTTTCGTCCGAAAAATACATTTATTTAGTTACTCCCGAAATTCGTTTTTATTCATTTTGTTTTTCGTTAGAAAAATTGCATTCGTGCGAAAATCGGAATAAATTAAGGTTGAATCTGTCATTGAAGGTTTATGGTGTCTGTCGAATGTTCAAAGAATATTCAGCAGAGCAGCGAAACTGTACGACGCCGCAATTGTACATTTCTGGCCGATTGTTCCGCCTACAAGCTATAGTAGAAATCTAATGTTGTATGACTAGTAATAATTGTATTTATTAATTATTATTACTAGTCAACCAACATTAGAATTTTTCTATAGCCTATTGACCGAGCAATTGACCGAAAATGTTTAGCTGCTCCGTCGAATCTCCTTAGAACTTTCGACAGACACCATAAGCCTTCAATGACAGATTTGTTTTGTATGTTTTTCGATGCTTTGTCGAATCTTCGTCGTTCATGTTGAATTGTCAAGTTAGTTGTAGCTATTTTACTGCTCCTCCTCTTTGGTTACAATCAGCCAATAACATTCATCATCAGTATTTTTATTTTACTTTCCCTACCCAATTCCAGCAGCGATATTTATCTCTATGTCGAATCTTTTCTCTCTAAAATGTTGAATCTTTTCTCTCTATGTCGAATCTTTTCTCTCTGTAGCGCTACCCCATTTAGGAGCTGCTGGTTGTTTTTGGGAATCGGCATATTAAGTTACCCTCTGTGGCTTCTCTAGGGGTGATGGTAGTGAGTACATGTAGTGAGCAAATGTCCAGTCAGCAATGGAGTTTTCAAATGCTTTATTTCCAAGGCCCAACACGGCCAACATCAACACAAAGTGGGATAGGAAAGGATGATGAAGCAGAAGAAGAACATTTGCAGTATCAGGCCCAGGATAGATAGGGAAAGCAAGCCTGCTTTCATCAATAGCACAGTTTGTCGCCACTCTAGCCAGAGTGGGTGAAGCGCCTCTGGATAGACTCCTGTCACGAGCCTGGCAGCCGAAGTGTCACTTAGGTTGCTAGGAGGAACAGACCTCTGCCACAGGCCTGGCTCGGGCCTCTACCACAGGCCTAGTACTTGGATGAGCTGAATAGATTCTTAAGCGAATCCTCCCAGTAAGTTCAATCAGGGTCACCGGTTGACAGTTTGAAGTGTACCTGTCAATCTCTCATGCATCAGACCCCTGATCCCTGATGGTTCATTCAAGCCCTCTTGGATCACCTGCCTCCGAGTTCTCCTCAAGCCGATCCCCCACCGAACGACATACAGCCTGGGATCCCTTTTTAGTGTAGCTGGGATATACCCTCCCCCAGCATGCCCCGAGAGGAAAAACTCCTCTAATTGGCTGCTGGGCAAAAGTGGCTCAGTCAGAACCCCTCTTGCGCCACCTGCCGCCCAGTGGTGTGAACACAGGACAGTTCTGAATGACAGCAGCCCAAATTTACATATTTATGAATGGGAGCAATATAACTCTCCCATTCCCCATTAACTTTACTGTAGCGCCTATACTGAAAGTTATTTTGAATCTTTTCTCTCTATAATGTCAAATCTTTTCTCTCTATAATGTCAAATCTTTCTTCTCTATGGGCCAGATTCAGGTAGATGAGAGTATCTTTCCTCTGGAGTAACGCTTCTCATTTACGTTACTCTGAAGACCCTTTCAGCGCAAGTCCTGTAATTCACATAGCAGTTGCGCGTAAACTTGCGCCAGAGTAACGATAATGCGCTGGCGTAACCCGACGCAAGTGGAACTGGGTGTGATCATATGTAAATGATGGGCGGAGCCCAGCGCAGAGGCTTACGTTCAGCGCATCATCCACGGAGCATGCGCAGTGAGTGCGGCTCCACTCGCCCCCCTTGTGCGCATGCTCACAACTTCCGTCGGCACCACTTCCTGGGAAACGTCAGCGCAATGCGTTCCGCTGGGCGCTTAAAAGCGCTGGCGGAAACGCCATTCCGGCGCAAAAGTAGTTCCATTTCCCACCACCCCAGGGAAGATACTTTTGCCCTGTAATGGCTGCTCCCGCTACCCCCAAAGAGAGGAGGAACCTAAACTATAATGCCCAGGAGGTCACTGTGATAATCTCGGCTATGGAGGCATTTAATGATTTTCTCCATGGGAAAAAAAGCAGGAAGACCAGCCGGGAAAGGAAGCAGGGTATCCTGGCCACCATTGCTGCCAGGGTCAATGTGCTGGGGTACTCCACCCGGAGTGCTTCAGACATTCAAAAAAAAATCAATGACCTGCGGCGCAAGGTGAGGGGCAAGGTGTCCACCATTAGGAGCCATGAGAGGGGCACAGGTGGTGGTCCCCCATGTCCTGTCACCCTGACCGCGGAGGAGGAGGTGGTCGCCCGCTGCCTGGACAGGGAGCAGTTGGAGGGGGTCCCTGGCTATGACTCCGTAGAGGAAGGCTCCAGGACAGGTAAGTGATTTTTACCCCCTTTTTGGTGTGTTGCATGTGGGGGGGGGGGTGGGTACATGTGCCAAGTGTGTGGGACCACCAACATGTGTCTGCTTTGTGTCATCCACAGATGACGGTGCTGGGCCATCATCTCGTGCCGGCCAGTCCACCCCAACCCCCCAACGGGATGCTGCTGACGAGGCCCTGGGTGCTGGAGACACCGAGGTGGAGGAGGAGAGTGCCCACACCACTTCAGCAGAGGTGGTTGTGGAGGAGCCTGTCCCTGAACAGGAGTTTATTTTAATGTTGGAGGAGTCCTCCTCCTCTGCAGGGCCCTCTGTGATCCCCTCCCCCATCCTAGGTAGCCCCTCAAGGGCAACTCCATCCCCACGGGGACAACCTTCCTCTGCCCCCAGGAAGGCCACCCGGAAGACCAGGGGGGTGTGTGATTTGGTCGAGGACCAGGTGCTGTTGGACCACGCCAAACAGACCCAGCAGATGGGGGAGATTGCTGGCCACCTGGACCGGGTCGCTGACAGCCTGGGCTCCATGCCCAGTGGTGTTCAGAACATTGTTACCAGCCTGGGGGAGGTGCAGGCTGATGTACGGCACCTGACAGCAGCTGTACATGCCAACACTGCTGCCATTCGGGAAGAGGGGAGGCAACGGCAGTGTGACCAGCGGCACAATATCACCCGCCAGTTGAGGATGCAGGCCCAGACGAACCTTTATCTGAGCAGGATTGCAGTGGCCTTGGAGGGCAGGCAGCCAACAGCTGGCCGGAGTGGCCCATCCGGGGAACAGCCTCCTCAAGATGCCCCCACACCCCCACCACCACCCACTCCCTCCAGGCAGATGAGGAGCCCGAGAGTGCCCCCAAGGAGGAGCCCCCGTCATCCTAGATGAGGGTTATTTTTGATTTGGTTTATATTTGTGCTTTTTTTTATACTCAGGTTATGAGTTTATATTTTATTTTCATGCTCAGGTGATGAGATTTTTTATTTATTTTGAACTGCACACGGTCAGGAGTGCAGGGGACAGTGTGAATGGTGTGTGAATGTGAGAGGGTGGCACTCCTGACAGTAAGGGGTGTCACCCTCGGCCGTGGTGGTGAAGTTAACCCCACGGCTGAATGAATGACGTGTGAAAGGTGTGTGAATGGACAGTGACATCATTGGGGCCTTGACGCTGGCGTTACTGCTCCCAACTCCTACATGCTGGACTTGGGCTAATCCAATGCGATGTGCATGTGGTGTGTGTGATCTAGGGACATCAGTGGTGTACACGCGTGCATTGTCTGTGTTATTAATGTTTTGGTTTAGTGTCCAAAGATGCCTACGGCGAGGACCCTCCTGACTGCTCTTCCATCAGCAGACTGGGTGTCCTCTGGCAGGTGGGGACTGTGTGGGTCGGGGGTCAGGTCATCACGTATGTCAATATGCAGGCCTTTTCTCATGGCAAAGTTGTGCAGAATACAACATGCAGCGATGATCTGACACACAAAGGTAGGGGAATACAATAGGGTCCCCCCGGACTTATCCAGGCAGCGGAAACGGGACTTCAGGAGCCCAAATGTTTGCTCCACCACTGCACGGGTTTTGATGTGTGCTTCATTGTATTTTCTCTCTCCTCTGGTTTGGGGGTTCCGGAAAGGAGTCATTAGATGGGGTCCCAGTGCATATGCAGAGTCACCTGTAAGGTAAAAGACAGGAGAATGTTAGTCATGCATGTGCGACTTCTGTTGTGCATCACGGGAGGGGATAGTCATGCCTGCCACCCATGTCACTCACCAACCAGCCAGCTGTCCCCATACATGTTCTGTTCGAATTCTGTAGGGATGGGGCTCTGACGGTATATGAAGCTGTCATGGCTGGACCCGGGGTGTTTGGCACGGACGTGCCATATGAGGCGCTGGGCATCAGCTATCACCTGTACGTTGATGGAATGCCAATGCTTCCGATTGCGGTATATGTGCTCTGTGGCACTGGGGGGCTGGAGTGCCACATGTGTGCAATCAATGCCCCGATGGTGCGTGGGAATCTGGCAATGTTGTAGAAATCTGTCATTGCCTTCAGCCGCAGCTCCTCAGTGGTGGGTCTGATGAACTGGTTGGACATGCGTCTGAGGATTGCAGGGACAACATGGTGCACACATCTGCTTATGGAGGACTGTGACATCCCAGCCACCACTCCACTTGTACGCTGGAATGATCCACTGGCAAGGAAATGAAGTGTTGCCAGGACCTTCACCAGTGGCTGCACTGCTTGTGAGCGGTGTGTTGGGCTGGTGATGTCATCCTGCAGGGTTGTGGTTAGTTCAAGTATTACATCAGGGCTGAATCTGAAGAGGCGATACACCTCCTCATCCCCCATGCCAAAGAGGTTCATACGAGTGCGGTATATCCTCTCACGTGCCCGCCTCCTCCGTAGCGAGGGACCCAGTACTAGTCTTAGGACCACGAGTGCCCCTGGCATGTTGGCACACAGAGGTGTTGTCCTTGCAAGTGTTGTTGTTCAGCTTGCTAGTTTCGTCGGTAACGCTGCTGTAGCTGCTCTCCTGCTGACCTGTGACCGTCTGGAGTAAAGATAAAGCAGCCTTTTGTAGAAATAACTTTGCGCCGGACGGACCAGATACGCGCGGCGCATGTAGCCAGCGTATGGTGCTAATCCGATCGTGAATTGGGAAAAATACCTCATTTGCATATTTGCATGGGAAATCAATGGGCGCGACTGATGCGCCCAGCGAAAATAAGCGCTGACGATACTCTGGCGTCGGAACGTTCCGCCGGTCGCAAATGACCCGTTATTGGGCGCATCTAGTTTGGTGGGTACGGGCACATAGAAACGACGGCGCATCATCACAGTTACGCGGCGCATATCGAAATACTCCAGCGCAAGTGTTCCTGAATCTGGCCCTATGTAGAATAATCTTGGACTAATAGAGTTTAGGTTAGGCACATTCAGCCACAGGTTTGATAGACACAGATTGTTATTGTCAGCGTCACGTCGAATCTCTGATCTATATAGAACTGTTGTTGCAACGAAAATGAAAATATAGCATTATTTCATGTCAGATCTTTTGGTTTTCGTATTCTGCGCATTCGTTTTCGTTTGTTAAAACGATAATGAAAATAACTGAAATTCGGACGAAAATGCATTCCGACGAAAACGTATGCACATGTCTAGTGAACAATACATTATCCTATAAGGGCCAGAATTATGAGCAGAAATGTGCATATATTTATTGCTCATTTGTACACTGTTTGCAAGGTCAGTTGTTGGATTCTCATCTCATCCTAGCCCTGATATCAAGAACATTGCATTGTAACACAAACATGGTGGTTGCTGTGATAAAACACTGCAGTCTATAGAGAAAATGATGTTGTGCATTAGGCAGCTCTGGGATCAGATTATATTAAGGATAAATTTCACCCCCCTCCTGGATAATTCTGCTTTTAACCTCCTTTTGCCTTATCTTCTCGGTTGAGATCAATTATTATACATATCCGCTCAGTGAATTCAGTGTTGTCCTGC
Organism: Rana kukunoris; assembly: GCA_029574335.1. Taxonomy (NCBI): domain Eukaryota; kingdom Metazoa; phylum Chordata; class Amphibia; order Anura; family Ranidae; genus Rana; species Rana kukunoris. Next base: position 36,442,442 of record CM056056.1, read on the forward strand.
TGTGATCCCCAACTGCATGCTGGGTTCCTGCGCTGCCATCGTTCTACCTCTACCATCTTTTCCTGGTTCTTGCAGCGAACCCCCCTCCCCGGGTAATGCACTGGTTAGTCCTCTTCCAGTTGCTCTTCTGTAAGGTGATGCTTTCTGGAATATCTGACTTGGATATCTCAGGAGGTTGCTGGAGCAGGGTACAAGTCATTTTAACCCAGGCTAGAAAAGAGGGCTAGACCAAGAAAAAAATAATTATTAGACATGTGCAATTTGTTTCATCCTGAATTTGTTTAACAAATTTTGACAAATTAATTAATTTCGGAAATATCCTAATTAACAAAAACCTGTTTCACACATTTTCTGAATATTCATAAATTTAAATATTCGTAAATCCATGAATTAGTAAATTAGAAAATACGAAACCCCGAAAATTTCTAAATCTGAAATAATAACTAACTAATAAAAACCTAACTACTACTAACTATTAAATTATAGGTATTGGAATTTCCTTTAAAATTGGCTGTTAGTAAATGTAACGAATACTAATTTATCCGAAATAACGAATGCCGTATCTAAACTAATGGAACGTAACGAATTAATAACAATAATAAATAACAATAATAATAATAATAATAATAAAAACATGAATGAAACGAAAACAAACGCATTTTTCGTCAGTGCTCATGTATAATTTTTACTATTGTGGGGAGGGGGAGTGTCATTCTGTGTTTAGATCTCAATCAGAGAATGTCAGGAAGCGGCAATCTACAGCACAGTCAGTTAAAAAATGTCTAATTAGTCATAACGTTTTTTTCAACTAGTTTTCGGTTCCTGAGAGCCCCCATTTAACATTGCTTAAAAGTAGGGATGAGCCAAACACCCTCCCATTCGGTTTGCACCAGAACCTTTGAACGGAAACATTTAGAACCCCATTGACGTCTATCGGACTCGATTGTTCGAATTCAAAAGTGCTCATTTTAAAGCCTAATATGCAAGTTATTGTCGTAAAACATCTTTGAGAACCCTGGTCTTGCCCCAGGAAACATGTATCAATAGGAAAAAAGTTTTAAAAACTCTCGTTTTTTTCAGGACTTCTGAAAAAACTACTGTTTTTAAAACTTTTTTCCCATTGATACATGTTCCCTCGGGCAAGACCCGGGTTCTCAAAGACGTTTTCACAGGCATACTATAGACACCCAGCAGGTACAATATTTAAAGTAAATTTTCCTTTTTTTTATTTAAGCATCATTAAAATCAGCAGTGGTTTTAATGATGCTTAAAAAAAAGAATAAAAAAGGAAATATTCCTTTAAATGTTGTACCTGCTGGGTGTCTATACCTGTGAAAACGCCTTTAAATAGCACAATCACCTGCCTGCCAGTAAATTAGGAAGAACTGATCTAGCTAAATTATACAGTGTATAAATATATGTACAACACCTGGGATGTATATATATCCTCTACGCACTGACTAGCTAACTGACTAGCCTTCCTGACTGCTCTATCTACCTGCATAAATTGACACTCTCTCTGTCTCTTTCTGTTCTCTCTAACCACTGCCGCAACACACTACACAAGGCCGACCTGCAGGCAGCCTTTTATAATGTGGGCCGTGTACTAAACCCCTGAGCCATTATTGGCCAAAGCCACCCTGGCTTTGACCAATTATGACTCTCCGTTTTTTGCAAGCTGTGTTTGGCCAAGCATGTGGGTCATAGTGCATGCTTAGCCAATCATCAGCCAACGATGCTGCAGTGAATTATGGTCTGTGAAACGTAACTCGAACTTGGTGCGAACGACCCGTTTTGTACGTATTCCGATTCGAGTCGAACATGAGTTCGACTTGAATACGAAGCTCATCCCTACTTAAAAGTATGAGGAGGATCTGGATGGGGGATTGGTATCCCGGGGTTAACATTTTATAAGAAGTATCAGTCGCTAGTTTCTCAGCTGTTTTTCCTGTTTCAGACCTTCTAGGCTTGACAACACTGAAAGTGAAAGTGATACGGTCACACAGAGATGAACCTTTTGACACATTTTTGGGACCATTGTCATTTTTACAGCGATCGGTGCTATAAAAATGCACTGATTACTGTGAAAATGACACTACCAGTGAAGGGGTTAACCACTAGGTGGCGCTGTAGGGGTTAAGTGTGCCCTAGTGAGTGTTTCTTACTGTAGGAGGGATGGGCTGTGTGTGACATGACACTGATCTCCGCTCCGATTAAACGGTATCAATAAATGGCATATTACATGCTGTTTATACTCACTTAGTCACTATGAGATTCTTCCTCTGTATTCTGCAAAAGAAACTGGTTGATCCTATCTATTTCCCCCTTCTGTTCATGTCCCCAATTTAACTAGGGATTTTGCAGATGTGGTGGCAACTCTACACATGCTCAGTTTTCAGTGAGTTTCTATTCTGAGCATTTCCTTCCTATCACATCTGAGCAGCCCATGTGACTATAGAGTCACACGTGAGCATATACACAGTGGTAAATAACAGCCCACTCCCTCCCTTCTCCTCCATGCCCACCAGCAAGCTAAACACAATGGGGTTGGGATAATACATGCAAATTATTGGTTGCTTCACGTCCCTCTTAGGGGGGGGGGGGCATGACACAGCCTGTGACTGGCAGAAATCCACCCACACTATGTTATTACCAAAAAAGTTATAAAGATTTGATCAAAAATATATATTTGTATGACAATTTAAAACCATTTATTGATATTATTATTTTTTTTACTCTATATTCCAATTTTTTTTTGTATACATTTTTTGAACAAGTGACCAGCAGCAGAGGACTAGAAGCTCCTCCTGCTTGTGTTTCCCTGCAGACAGGCTGGGAAAGAGCTGGGTCATGCAGGGCCATCTTAATGCCATCATGGGCCTCTGGGCAAAGTAATGCACTGGTGCCCCTACCAGCTTGAACCAATTTATGCATCTGCTCTCTATCAAATGTTGATGGAATCAAACATATAATTCATTAGTAATTTCAATAAAATCGAATAAATAAAAGACTAATAAACACAACGAGGGTGAAGGCGGAATGGCACAGTACGGGGGGATCAGGAAGGCACTATACAGGTTTCGGGATGCGGCCCAGGACCTGGACATTCTGGGACAGATTAGTAAAAAGCATGATTATCCTGGCCAATCCGAGACAGTTGGCAAGTATGATGTAATGATAGATTATCATGGGCCCCCCCATGCCCAGGGTTGCACATGCATTAGGGAAGCCCTGGGGTCATGTGACAGTTGTATATCGATTAGGAAAAAATAACTCTTGATTTGATTTTTTTATTAGATTTCGATTTTTTTTATCAAAATAATTACAGTGCCATCCTCCACATACAGAAATAGATGCAAAAATGTAAATTAAACAGTGTGTGTTTTATACCACTTTAAAAGTTATGATTTTTATGGTTGGACTGGATAGACTTTTTTTAACCTGACTAACTACAGGTATGTAACTAACTATGAATCCAAGCATGTGCAGGCAACAGAAGCATGGAAATATCTTTTCTATTTTAACAGAAAGGCTCATAAATTTCCAAAATGCTAATCTGTCCGTTTGTCATTTTAAAAAACACATAACATGCTGAAGTGCACATCGACCAATCAGGAATCATCTTTTATTTACATACCTGTTCTAAATTGGAAAAAAAGGACTCTTCTTGCACAATATTGCTCCTTGCATGACTTTTTTCCCCCCCAAATCCGATGGTATACAAATCATGGCAGTATTGTGTGCCCTACATGATATTACATGATATAACGACGAGGACATGACATTATCTCTGCATCCAACATGTCGACTCTGATTTATTGAGCCTGTGTCATTTGTTTTATAAATGCCATCTTCATATTTTGTCACTGCTCTTTTTATTACACGTTGAGAATCATTCTCGGAAAGAGTAAACACCCAACACGTGTACAGTCCTTGGCTGTGATTCATAATATGGTTATGCTGACCCACTTGTAAGATCATAGACATCTGACATATCATATAAAATGTGTGCTGAATATCTCTGTATGCACAGCTAGTAACATCCAACAAATACTGGGGAATATTCTTAACCTCTTTAAATCATGTGCTCTTTATAGAGAATTTCTAGACTTTGTTCATTTATATATATATATATATATATATATATATGTAATTTTGTTCATTTTTCACCACAAAGTGGAAAAGCGCACGTCAAAGTGATAAATATTAACCACTTAAGACCCGGACCAATACGCTGGTAAATGACCCAAGGTGTTTTTGCGATTCGGCACTGCGTCGCTTTAACAGACAATTGCGCGGTCGTGCGACGTGGCTCCCAAACAAAATTTGCGTCCTTTTCTTCCCACAAATAGAGCTTTCTTTTGGTGGTATTTGATCACCTCTGCGATTTTTATTTTTTGCGCTATATACAAAAATAGAGCGACATTTTTGAAAAAAAAACACTAAAAAATCAAATAAACTAAATTTTAGTCAAACATTTAGGCCAAAATTTATTTAGCCACATGTCTTTAGTAAAAAAAAAAAATTGCGATAAAAAAAAATAGCTACCTAGCGGGAACAGCGACGCTAATACAGCGATCAGAAAAATGATCGCTTAGTGACGCTGGCAATAGGGAGTGAAAGGGTTAACTAGGGCGGGGATCAGGGGGTTAAAACTTTATTAGGGGGGCTATCCTGCCTAACACTAACTGATTTTACACTGCCTGTCACACTGACACTAAATGCAGTGATTAGATCACTGCATTCAGGACACTGTGACAGGGGGGGTGGGGGGGCAGATCGCAAGGGGTTAAGTATGCCTATGTGAGCGTGTGTCAGTGTAATGTTGGTGCACACTTACTGTGAGGTGTTTCTCCCATCGCAGCAGTTGGAAATACCGCTGCGATGGGAGATTACATCACTTCCCCCTTCCTGTGTTTACACAGGAGGAGGAAGTGACACAAAGGGGGAGCGCGCGCATTGGCTTGGAGTGATCGCGGGGGGGGCGGGTAAACACTGACATCCGCCCGCTCGTCCCGGATCGCTCCCGGAGCCAGGGGGACCCCCGCACGCCGCGGAGGGGGTCCCGATGGTACCCCCGAACCGCACGAAGGCGGGGACGTAAATTTACGCCCTTGTGCCTGTACGAGCCATTCTGTGGCCGTATATGTGCGTGCGGGGGTCCTTAAGTGGTTAAGAAAGGCTTTGTCAGGTGATCAGCGTCTACCAATAGTTATGACTGTTTTAGAACCAATCATCCTCTTCAATGTGACTGCAGCTGTCATCAATAGCACTGATTTAGCAAAAAGTGGTGCATGCATTCCATGTAACTGACTGCATATGCAGAAGCCTGTTTTGCAATCTTAAACCAGCTTTTTTTTTAAGCCTTTAAAGAAAACTTTAGTTCCAGTATAGGCATATTAAGTATATACGTATGGCTGTGTCGCCAACCGTCTGTATTTTTATGGACAGTTCGTAAAAACGGGCACTTTTTTTCCTCGTTCGTAAATGTCCGTGGTTGCGGGACTGTGCCAGTAAAAATAGCCAAGATCGGTTCGACTTGGAACTGCGCATGGAGATTGGAGGCAGGGGTTGATTTGAGGCAGGGGGTTATGGTGGCAGGGGGTGATTGGAGGCAGGGGGAGATTGGAGGCAGGGGGTGTTGGTGGCACCGCAGAGGGGGGTGGTGGCACCACAGAGGGTGGGGGATTGAGACAGGGCTTGTTGGTGGCACCGCAGAGGGGGATGGAGGCAGGGGATGATGGAGACAGGGGGTAATTGGAGGCAGGGGGCCTGGGGGAGATTGAAGGCAGGGGGGAATTGGAGGCAGAGGGAGATTGGAGGCAGGGGGAGATTGGAGGCAGAGGGAGATTGGAGGCAGGGGGAGATTGTGGCACTGCAGAGGGGGGTGAAGGCAGGGGGTTGGTGGCAGAGGGGGATGGAGGCAGGGGGTGATTGGAGGCAGGGGGCCTGGGGGAGATTGGAGGCAGGGGGAGATTGGAGGCATAGATAGATTGGAGGCAGGGGGAGATTGGAGGCAGAGGGAGATTGGAGGCAGAGGGAGATTGGAGGCAGAAAGAGATTGGAGGCAGAGGGAGATTGGAGGCAGGGGGAGATTGTGGCACCGCAGAGGGGGGTGAAGGCAGGGGGTTGTGGCAGAGGGGGGTGGAGGCAGGGGGTTGTTGCAGAGGGGGGTGGAGGCAGGGGGTGAATGGAGGCAGGGGGAGATTGGAGGCAGGGGGAGATTAGAGGCAGAAGGAGATTGGAGGCAGAAGGAGATTGGAGGCAGAAGGAGATTGGAGGCAGGGGGAGATTGTGGCACCGCAGAGGGGGGTGAAGGCAGGGGGTTGTGGCAGAGGGGGTGGAGGCAGGGGGTTGTGGCAGAGGGGGGTGGAGGCAGGGGGTGATTGGAGGCAGGGGGAAATTGGAGGCAGGGGAGATTGGAGGCAGGGGGAGATTAGAGGCAGAGGGAGATTGGAGGCAGGGGGAGATTGTGGCACCGCAGAGGGGGGTGAAGGCAGGGGGTTGGTGGCAGAGGGGGATGGAGGCAGGGGCTAATGACTAAATAATTTGCCCTTATTATATCGAAAATAACAAAAATATGTTTTTTTTAACCTTAATATCTACCTTAAATCACATTGCTATTGCTATTTGCCTAGCGTACTTGTTTGTAGCCTAAATACTGAAATTTGCAAGTAAAAATTAAATTTAGTAACTCTTGTGAAATGCAAGTAACAACGTGACTGCGCCAGGAAATTTCGGGTGTCGTGCCAGTAAATTTCAATCTGGTAGGTTGGCAACACTGACGTATGGTACATTAATGGAAGTTCTGGCTGTCTCTTTGAACAAGCAGCTACCAGGCTTTCAACAAGCTTTACGTTGTGCTGAAGCCTACTGAAGCCTGCAAGAAGCTTGTTTAAAGTGACAGTCAACACTCCAATTAAGATCTGTGTTAACATCTCCAAACAAGATGAAAGATGCATTAAGTGATTCAACACGGTTGCTTGAAGCTGTTCAAAATTGTTCTCACGCCACCTGAAGTTAGTGTGTCTAAGGCCATTTTAATGTTGGAAGTAAGCACTGCCAATGATGACATGAAAGGCCTGTTTACTACTACATATGCACAAACATTGAAACCTAAAGGGTAACTCCATTTTCGTGGGGGAAACAAATTGCAAATAAATAAAAAATAATATAGCATATGTAATTGCGACACTAATCATATTGTAATTGAATGTTATTAAAAATTGCCTTTCCTTTTCAATCTGCAGCCGCTGTAATTTTCTGAGAATACATTGCATTACGGCTACCTGGAGTTGTTCTGTACACAGAATGTGTTACTGACCACTCTCCAGAAACATCATTTCCTGCTTGTGTGATTGGCTCTGGACATTTGTTTTCGTCCGAATGCATTTTCGTCCAAATTTCAGGGATTTTCACGTTTGTTTTAACCACTTGCTTACTGGGCACATATACCCCCTTCCTGCCCAGGCGAAATTTCAGCTTTCAGCACTGCGACGCTTTAAATTAAAATTGCGCGGTTGTGCGACGTGCCTTACAAACAAAATTTACGTCCTTTTTTTCCCCACAAATAGAGCTTTCTTTTGGTGGTATTTGATTGCCTCTGTGGGGTTTTTTTTTTTTTTTGTGCTATAAACAAAAAAGAGCGACAATTTTGAAAAAAAAACACAGAATATTTTTTACTTTTTGCTATAATAAAAATCATTTTTTTTAAAAAAAAAAATATTTTTTTTCTCAGTTTAGGCCGATATGTATTCTACATATTTTTGGTAAAAAAAACAATCGCAATAAGCGTATGGTAATTGGTTTGCGCAAAGATTATAGTGGCTAGGAAATAAGGGATAGAATTCTGACAATTTTTTTTATTTTTTTTTACTAGTAATACGGCGATCTGCGAATTTTGTCAGGACTGCGATATTGCGACGGACACATCGGACACTTTTGACACATTTTTGGGACCATTCACATTTATACAGCGATCAGTGCTATAAAAACGCACTAATTACTGTATAAATGTGACTGGCAGTGAAGGGGTTAACACTAGGGGGTGAGGAAGGGGTTAAATGTGAGTCCTGGGTGTGTTCTTACTGTGTGGGGGGAGGGGGGTGACTGGGGGAGGTGGCCGATGCTGTCTCCCTATGTACAAGAGAAACAGCATCTGTCTCCTCTCACTGACAGGACGTGAAGCTCTGTGTTTACACACAGAGCTTCACGTCCCTGCTCTAAAACTGCCGATTAGCGGGTACCTGGCGGACATCGCGACCGCCAGGCACGCGCATCGGCACCTCGGGGACGCGCCGGGTGCGCGCGCGCGTCGCCCAGTGGCCGGAAAAAACGATGCCGTCAATTGACGGCAGCTTGGAAATTCAGATTCCCAAAGCTGCCGTCAATTGAGCATATGCGGGGCCTCAAGTGGTTAACAAATAATAACAAATGCTCAGAATCTGAAATCCGAAAGATCCGACATAAAAAACGCTTTATTTTAGTTTCGCTGCGACAACAGTTCGATAAAGATAGAAGATTCGACATGGCGGTGACAATAGCGATCTGTATCTATCAAACCTGAGGTTGAATGTGCCTAACCTAACTCTATTAGTCCGAGATTATTCTACATAGAGAGGAAAGATTCGACATTATAGAGACTTGAAGATTCGACGAAGCAGCTAAAAACATATAATCGCCACGAGCGGACATTTATGGTCAAATGCTCGGCCCATAGGCTATAGAAGAATTCTAATGTTGGTTGAGTAGTAATAATAATTTATAAATATAATTATTACTAGTGTCATACAACATTAGAATTCTACTATAGCTTGTGGGTGGAGCATTCGACCGGAAAAGTTTAACTGCTTTGTTGAATCTTCTTAGAACATTCGACAGACACCATAAGCCTTCAAATGACAGATTCGACCTTAATTAATTCGGTTTTTCGGACGAATGCATTTTTTTACGCATAAAAAAAAAAAAACGAATTTCGGGAGTAACTAAATAAACGAAAACTAAATTCCAAAACAAAATATTTCAGTGTGCACATGTCTATGGCTCACCAATTTTCCTAGAAGTCTGCCTAAGATACATGTCAGATTTCAGGCATCCCCTGCAACAAAATTTGCATTTTTTGAGAGATACCTTCAATAGGAACATGTCTAAAGGGATGCAGGCCCAGCAGATTTCCTCATTAGTTCCCAGTAGCTTCACACCTGACAGTTAATTATGGAACCACTCCCATTAGACCCACTCAGAACAGAGGTACAGACAAACACACATGGATTTCTTCAGAATAACAAAAGGTAGGAATCTGCAACAAAGGTTGTTATAATTCTTGCAATGTACATACATCACCCAGAGGGGAATGTATTTTTTGTCAACAAAAGTGGATTTAAGTTTTAAGAAATCCTGCACGTATGTGTGTATGCATTTTCTGATATGCCAAGGGAAGGAGATGGAGACTAGATGTTCCAAAACGTAAATTGAAACACCAACCAGTGGTGTTCAAAACATGCTGAGACCAAACTACGAAAGCTAAAGTCAAGTTTTGAGTGGCTACCTAGAGTAAGTTGTCAGATTTACTAAAAAGTGCCTCACTTTATCCAACACTTATATCTCTTTAGAATTTCAGCAACAAGAGTTCTTAGCGTCTCTTCATACCTTCATTAAATCTGTTTAAATCATTAACCCCCGTGGCGGTTTTCCCGAGTCTGGCTTGGGGTGGTATTTCATTACCTATACTTCTTTTTTATTATAGAACAGAATAATACAACACATATTTAAAAAAAAAACAATAATACAAAACGACAGCCACGATCTCACGATTTCATTACCAAAAGTGGTAACCCCAAGCCTGACTCGGGATCGCCTCGCAGCAGCCACAGGCTTGGTTTACTTACCTTGTCCCTGGATCCTGCGATGCCGCCGCACTGTGTGATCGAGTGGTGTCTCCTCGCTCGATTCACACAGTGCCTGTGTGCCGCCGAGCTCTGTTCCCTGCGACGTTACGACGCACAGGGGCGGAGATCTGTGCCAAATTCAAAAAAGTAAATAAACACAATACATACAGTATACTGTAATCTTATAGATACAGTACTGTATGTAAAAAATACACACCCCCTTTGTCCCTAGTGGTCTGTCCAGTGTCCTATGTGTTCTTTTAATATAATAAAAACTGTTCTTTCTGCCTGCAAACTGGAGATTGTCCATAGCAACCAAAAAGTGTCCGTTTATGTCAAAAGTGGTTTTAGAGCAGCCAGAAAACAGTGATAATAAATTAGAATCACTTGCAGAATTGAGCGATAGCGATTTGTGGGGAAATGTGTCATCATAAAAATATAAAAGTAATGACAGCGACAATTCTGCAACTGAGCAAATTTCAGTGATTGTGAGTTGATTACATTATTGAATAATTTTTATTATAATTATATTATTATTTATTATAATTATTTATTATATTATAATTTTGTTTTTCAAACGTTTTCATTCCCGAGATGTCTACTAGACTCTGGTTCGGACAGATTTAAGTGAGTTATTCCTAAGAATTGCAGGCCTACAGTATAAAACGCCAAATTTCCTTGCAAAATAATGGGACCACTTTCAGCACCTAAAATCTGAAATAATCATACCGCCAGGGAGGTTAAATCTGTAAGGTGGGGGGGGGGCCTCTTACTGCATGTCTTGTACTTGTAATCTGAACAAGTACCAACCACCAAATAGCGCCAACAGTGAGACCTCATACTCTCCATTATATGAGTGCAAAGACCTCACTTTTTTGAAGTATCAGAGAGTAGTAAGAAGCCTGTGACTGATAAAGGGCTCATTTACACCTGCTTTGGCTTCAACAATGCTTCACCAAGGCTTCGGACAGGCTTTGTTAAAGCTCTATGAACGCTAGTCAAAGCTCCTGTCACTAAATGAAATGGTTAGCTTACAGTTCTGTTTACACCTTGCTTTTGCTTTGCTTTGCTTCAGCTTCGCTTCAAAAATTATACCCCATGTAGCTTCAGTGGTGCTTCAAAGCATCTTCAAAGCCTCCATAGAAGTCTATTACAATGCTCACTTGCAGCCCCACAGAATCCTCATCAAAGACCCACAAAGCAGGGCTGTCTTTTCCATTGGGCACACTGGGAAGTTGTCTGGGGGCCCCTCTTGCCTGGGGGGCCCCCATCGGCTGCCCAGCGACCCCAGTAAAAAATGGTGGAGAATGGCGGGTCAGAACTGTAGAACTGTATCGTGTCTACAGTCTCTGAGGAAGAGTCTGGAGAGGAGTTAAGAGTGGGAGCGCCGCTGGGATGGGGGTCACAGGAGAAGTCAGACATGAAGAGACTATAGGATAAAACCAGAGCAGCCAAGCTGGAGCCATCTGACTGAGCCTTGCATGGTGCACCTGAGAGGAGGTGAGTGATAGCACCACCAGGCCAGTCTAAGGGCGGGCGGTTGCTAAAGAAAGGGGGGAGTGAATACAAAAATATTAGTGCCCCCCCTTACCTTAGTGTATTTACTCTTTACATCAGAGTCTGCAGGATTCCCCCTTACAGTGCTAGGGGGAACTCAGTCTGAGGACCGTGATGTAAGTGGGAACTCTGATGTAAAGAGAAAGCAGTGGATTCTGATATAAGGTGGTCTCTGGTCACCAGAGCCCCCCTCCACATCAGAGTTCCCCCTTACATCATGATCTGCAGTGTTCCCCTTTACATAAGAGTTCCCTTTCACTGTAAGGGGGAATCCTGCAGACTCTGATGCAAGAGGAAACTCTGATCAGGCTGGGTTACAGTAACCTAACCTTCATGCCAATGAAGAAATTTGTAAAACTGTAATTTTAGGTACTTTTTTGCAGTGCCAATAAAAAATTGTGGTTCTACCAGTAAATTTCATGATTTTTGGCAGTAAATTCTTGTGCGTGGTTGTGTAGTGCACTGTATTGCCCGGGGGCCTATAATGCTCTTAAGATGGCACTGCCACAAAGATTCACCAAAGTCTCACCGAAGCCCCCACCGAAGCCCCATCGAAGCTCCACTAAAGCCCCACTGAAGCCTCATCGAAGCACCAAGCAAAAGCAGGTGTAAACAGGACTGTAAGCTAACCATTTTATTTAGTGACAGGAACTTTAACTAGCATTCAGAGAGATTTAACAAAGCGTGTCTGAAGCCATGTTTTGAAGCAAATGTAAACTAGCCTTTGTGTATCCACCCAAAACAAATTGTACATTTTGTGTAGACCTAAAGCAAAGTAGTGATGAAGCCTCCTGAATATGGAGATTTCAACTGCTGACCTTTTCTGAATATACTAGTTATCATGCTGGACCCTTAAATACTAACAAATGCCAAATGTGGAGAAAAGCAGATAAGGACTTCTAACTTGTATTTGATTTTCGATATGCATACTTGTTCCAGAAACTGTGAAAGTATGGAAGCCAGAGGGTCAATCTATCAATTTTTAATTTCAGAAGGATGTCTTTAGTGGCCAGCCACAATATTCCTCTCATGACAGAACTACTTTAACCTTTAAAATACCACACTGAGATAATGTTCTTTCTCTGTTGTTTTTTTTTTGTGCAATGCTTTCTATAACCCAACTTGCCTGACATAATATAAAGTGATGTAGAATTTGGAGGGATTAGCAACATTGCAAAGAGCTCTAGGAAGAACTGTAAGAGCCTGTAGGCGAATGGTCAGCGGTTGCTTTTCCAGTAAATATGAAAACATTAAATCACAGACCTCCGGGATGGGAAGAAGTATTGGACAGGGTGTTAATAGAGGAAGTCGGTAAGATGGCAATGAAGAATGAGGTAATTGTTATAGGATATTTCAATCTGCCAGATGTGTACTTGTATCTGTTGTAGGTCCTGCAGAAGCCAGGGTGGTTTGGATGCTTGTCAAGATGACAAACGGTGGGGGGAGTAATTGATGAGGAAGTCCGCTCATAATCAAGCAATATAAGACTGCAGCAATTAAAAATGGAGGAGGAAGTATCAGATGGAGGTTTGGTTGATGGGTCAGGTTCCAGGTATTCTCAGTCAACGGGATTTTGTCAGAATGTTAATATTTTAGTAGCCCCGGTTATTCAGCCTTGCAAAAATGTGGTAGATTAATAAAATGTCTGTCTTTCAGGGCTACTTAATATGACATGGAGCAAAAGGCTGTAACTCATAGCAACCAACTTGCATTAATTCGGCCAAGCTAAAATTGGATAGCTTTCAATTAAGACCCCTTTCACACTTGGTCGCTTTGCAGGCGCTATAACACTAAAAATAGCGCCTGCAAAGCGACCTGAAACAGCTGCTGCTATCTCTCCAGTGTGAAAGCCCTGTGGTGGAGCGGTGTGCTAGCAGGACGGTAAAAAAAGTCCTGCTATCAGCATCTTTGGAGCAGTGAAGGAGCGGTGTGTATACAGCCCCTCCACCCCTCATGTCCATTGAAATAAATGGGGCACCGCGAATATCCCGCTGGGAAATCGCCTCTGCAGAGGCGCTTTGCGGTGGTTTTAATACTTTCTTGTCCACTAGCGGGGGTAAAATCGCCCCACTAGCGGCCGAATAGCGCCGCAAAATTGACGGTGAAGCTGTGCTAAAAATAGCGGCGCTTTACTTCCAACGCCACACCCGCCCCAGTGTGAAAGGGGTCCTACTGAACATAAAGAATGCATAGCCAAATACTATAGTCATTACATTTTTGTTTTCTTGCCTTTTGTGAGGATTTATTGTGGTTGTGAGTTGTAGTTGAACATATTCCCTTTTCAGTTGGACCAAAGGGAATCATTCATGAAAGAAATATGGAGGTTGCCATTACTGACTTTTCATTCTGCAAATGCTGGGTACCTGGTTGCAATCTTGACCCTCTGGCCTCAATACTGTGCCATTGACCCGTTACACGCATCGGATAAGGAGTTTTGACTTTACTGTTACTTTGCTGATGCAAAATTGTTCCAGGTGATTGAACAAAAGTACTGGACCAAGATAACAGACAAGCACTTAGCATTTTCAGATGAAGGCGAGCAATGTCATCCACCATTAAGAGCCAAAGGTGTGGGCATTTGCCCTGTTCTGATATGGCAGATTTAGAATACACATCAGCTCAGAAAGGGGTGTGAACTTGTGATGTTTAGATGATTTAAGGTGGTAATTCAGTGCGCCGCCCGAGCCCCAGGATGATGTCAGGTGTGACTAAATGCGTAGGGGGCAGCAACGTGCTGACATCACCGCATACACGCAGGTCCTGGAGTGACGGGATGCAATTGAGTGCTTGGTATTTTCTATTGCCGATTTTATTCTGCATAATTGTAAGTGCAATTTTTTTTTAACCTTTAATAAAAATATAAGGATTTTACACTGCAAAAGCCTTTATTTTCTCATGAGGACCGATTGGATGCACATACCTATGAGGACCTCCACTGGTGAAGACGCTGAGATTACTGGTGTGCTGCATAGAGGCCCAGGCTGGGTAATAAGTGACAAGCACGTGTGACGTCCCGTAATAGGAGATCACTTACAGCTGGTAAGCGGCAGTGTGTGCAGAGGTGGAGGCTGCATCTTAAAACTTCTCACATCTTCTGGGTTGTTTCATGTGCCACCATGGGCCATTTTCATATTGGATAAGGCTGCATTCACACCTATGCGTGAGCGATTTTGGGCATATTGGGCGACAAAGTTTAGGCGTTTTGTACCCGCGTTTTTAACACAATATTTTTTACAGGTTTTTGTCTGCTATGCCGAACGCCGAAGCCGCCTGAATACGTGCGACAAAAAAAGGGGACTTTTTTTAGCTTCACGCGATCGGCGTTTCGGCATTCGGCGTGGAGATGTGAACCATCTCCATAGAGATAAGTGTAATTTCTCCCCTCCAGCGTATCTGAGCGTCACGCTTTAGGCGTTTTGTCGCTCAGGTGTGAATGGAGCCAAAGTACTTACGATGAATGAACTATTCATTGTCAACCATTAAACGATAACTACTTTTAGATTTGTGATTGCATCATATGTATTTGAAAGGAGATTTTTTTATAACAATTTATCTATTTTACTTACCTCAGGTATCACACTTTAGCAAGTTTAGCACAACTTTTTTTTTATAATTTACAGTTGTTGTGTGTTCCTCACAGGAAGTTGCAGGCTTACTAGATTTATTTTCACTTTATTTAAACACTTGTTCACCAATCAATTGTTTCACAGACAGCGCAGTAATTTTATTTTTGTTTACATCCACCATTTTACCCTTAGGAAAGTGTATACTTTTTTTGTCTCATGCACCATTAACATCTAGGTTTATGCAGTTAAGAGGACATATTTAGGACCAAAAAAGCCAATTTCCCTAACAGCATAGAAGGTAAGCTCTCTTCCCCTGCGGTGCCCACACTGTGTAATTGACTCCTTAGGTTAGCTGTCTTATGCCGCGTACACACGGTCGTTTTTTGCGATGAAAAAAAACGACGTTTTCTGTGAAGTAAAAAACGACGTTTTTGAAACGTCACTTTTCAAAGACAATTTTGCATACACACCATAGTTTTTTCACAAAAAGCGAGGTTACGTTCACCACTCTTTTCCATTGAAGCTCGCTTCATAACTAGCTTCTGGGCATGCGCGGGTTGAAAAACGTCGTTTTGAACGACGTTTTTGCTACACACGGTGACTTTTTGTGAAACAAAAAACGACGTTTTGAAAAACGACACAAAAAATTCAAGCATGTTGGAATTTTTTTTTGGTCGTTTTTTTTAAGATAAAAAACGACGTTTTGCCCACACACGATCAATTTAAATGACGTTTTAAAAAACGTCGTTTTTTTTCATCGCAAAAAACGACCGTGTGTACGCGGCATTAGACATAAGCTATCAAGAATGGCATTACTGACATAAAAAAAACTTATAGCGTGTGTGTGTTTTAACTCTTCTCCTTATCACTGCAAACAAAACGTGAGAGGTTGGCCTTTATTAGGGCACAAAATTATATTATAGTGTAAAAAATTATTAAAAAACTAGAGACTGCTCTTGGAAAGCTGGAATACAGTAGTTGGTAAGCTAAAGCCTCGTACACACGATCAGATTAGCAGGGGATTGTCTGTTGACAGACTGTTTCCTACAATCTTACCGTTAGTATGCTCCTTTTGATAATTGTTGTCCAACTTTCTGCCAACAAATGTTGAATGGCATGCTAGTAAAATTTGAGTACACAAATCTGTCACAGAAAAGTCGAAAGTATAAACACGCATTTTCAAAATCAATGCTCATCAAACATGAAATTTTGGAAAGGGGTGGCGCTCAAGAGCTGCAATTCCATGTAGTATGTCACTACGTTTGTGTTTGTGGCACCACTATTGTGTACTGTTAGGGCCAGATTCTCAGCGGCGCTACGACGGAGTATCTCACATACCCTGTCGTATCGCCGTTTTTTTTGCCTCGTATCTATGCGAGTGATGCTTAGCATCACTTTGGCATAGATACGCTTCAACATCCGACAAGTGTAATACCATTACACTTGTGTAATGACAACTCCGGCCACTAGGTGGCCTTTACGTTGTTTTCTCATTTGCCTATGCAAATGAGGCTACTACGCCGATTCCCGATCGCTTTTATGCCGCCCCGTCGTCGCGTACGTCGTTTTCGTCCACGTAAGGTTACCCCTGCTTCTATGAGGAGTAACCTTACGAAGTTCCGTCGGATGCCGTCGGGTGCCGTCGGATGCCATGTTAAGTATGGTGTCGGGTCAGCGTCGGCTTTTTCCGTCGCTTACGTCGTTTTACTAACTCGTTCGCGAATAGGGCATTGCGTAAGTGACGATCACGTCGTTTTGACGTCGGTTTCAACGACGCTTTCCGACGTGACCTGGAGCATGCGCACTGGGCTTTTTCCCCGGCCGGCGCATGCGCAGTTCGTTCGACGCGGGGGCGCGCTTAATTTAAATACAAGCCGCCCCATTTGAATTACGCGTGCTTACGCTGGGCTATTTTCGCTACGCCAACGCAAACTACGGAGCAAATGGTTAGAGAATACGGCACTTTCTCTAGTACGATGCGGCGGCGTAGTGTAAATGGCATACGATACGCAAGCAAAATTCTATGAGAATCTGGCCCTTAGTATGCAAGACAAGATCCTGGCACACGCCCTTTTGACAAAAATCAGACGCTCGGTTGGCCAACAATCGTACCATGTGTAGGAGGCTTGGTTATGTTTTTGAGCACCTTGAACTACTCTTGTCACAAAATGGGTGTTCCTGCACCTTTTATTGAATAATTTAGGAGAGAGATATACAGTAGATACTAACATTGTTTATCTTCCGAAAACAATAGTTGACTAGCACTGTATGACTTTAATACTCCAGAGTCACAGCCCCCAAAACAAGCTTGCAGCAAGTACAAGTCAAAGCGTAGTCAGAATTCCTAATCTCTATACTTGACCCACCAGTGTATAAGAACATATCAGCATTTTCACCAATATAACAGAAAACTATTCATGTGCAATTTGTTTCGGTCCTAAAAAAAAATTTGGTTAATCAGAAATGCTGATGTATTTGAATCTCCAATTTTTTGTGACAATTTAAATGATTGACCAATTCAAATTCTGTGTGAAGAATAGCTGGTTTCCATGTTCTTAACAACCGATTACTCATCAGCTGTCATCAGGCCTCCCCACTGAGATCTGAAATGTAAACAAAAGAATGCCGGCATGAATTTAAGGGGAACCTCATACCGAAAAAAAATCAGCACAGGGTCCCCTTAAAATCCATACCAGACTTTTATCCGAGAATGTAGCTCGGCTGGCCAGGAAAGGAGAAAGAGTGAGCGTCCCCCCCTCGTGAACCACAACAGGTCACATGCCCGCAACATGGGGGGAGCTTTGGGGCAGAGGGGCTCCGCCCCCATCCCAAAGCAACTTGTCCCCATCCTGTCTCTATGGAACATCGTTTCGCTGTGTCATTCACCGATGTGAATGAACAATGTATATGTAAAGCGCTGCATAAATTGAAAGCGCTATATAAGTACCTAAATAATAATAATAATTCAATATCTCCAAATGTGCACGACAGGTGCTAGTATAAGAAGGTAGATCTAGGCAACCAGGTCTGCTTCTTATATACAGGTATATATATGTCCTTTTGTCCATATGAATGGAGATTCAGTCTATCCATATTACTCCAAGATATGGAAGTAAAACCTTATCTGGACTCCCGAGCTTTCTAGATAATAGATTCCATGCCTGTATGGGAATTTGTGAGTGAAGTGACGTAGGGGAACGCAGTACAATGAAATGTATACACCAATGTTTTGTAAAGCACTAAAATCTATACAGCAAGAGTAATCCTGCTTTGTTTCAAGTCATATATTTCCAATGTGCCCCCCCCTCCCCCTGCCCATATTCCTGGTAATATCCAGTTTCCTCCATGTGATGATCACTCCTCGTTTCATACTCTCTGGCTTGTTACAGGGTCATGGGTCTGCCCAAAACCTTGTGTCTGCAGAGTTCCCAGGCTAATTAGATAAAGATGGGGGTCTGGTTTTGTTCCACGTTAGCTGTAATGTAAAGTACTTAGTGAAGGACTCACCCTATGGGAGGCTGGCTTGACAGAGCAAGGTTACCCAGGAATGTTTTGTCTCAAGTCTGCTGACCAAATCATTTACTTCTTTCTCACAATTTTTTGCACGTATATATAGGGTGTGAGTCCAGTATGGACCTACAATGTACCCACAGGGCCTGCATATTTGTATCTGGTGGGTTTTAAGATCTGGGGGTTCCAAGCATAACTGATGCCCTTAAATTTAGGAATCCTGTGTTCTATATTATTCTTTAGGAAATAAAATAACATTGCTCTTTCTTTCTCATTCTTTTTTCAACGTTTGCCATTGTTTGAGTCTTCAGCTAGCTTTTCAAAAAAATTAAAAATATTAAATGATACCTTTTTTTTTTTTCCTTATTTCAATGTCAGTATAAGATGATGGCAATTGAGTTTTTGCATTTAGATACCTTTTCTGGTACCTTTATTATTCAAAGTGTTGGAAAATATGGATGTTATGGATCGATCAACTTGGCACTTTCAGCCTACCCATACACAATATGAATTTCAGCCGCTTCCTACTGAAGCGGGAGGAAGGAAGTGTTAAAGTGGAACTTGCCTTGTAGGGTTAAAGAGGAAGTAAACCCTGATGGGTTTTACTTCCTCTTTATTTCCCTGCAAATGTAAAGCATAATGGGCTACTATGCATTGTATAGTAGCCCATTATGTGTCACTTACCTGAAACCTAAGCCTGCGATGTCACTGCTGTCCGCACTAGCAGCGAGCGTCCATCTTCACCCCTCTTCCTTCCAGGGGGGCCGAAAACTCTGCCTCCTTTAGAAATGGCACGATCGCTGTTTCTAAAGTGCGCCTGCGCAATTGTCATCGTACACATCGGCGCTTGTCTCTTTTGTAAATATTTCCTAAACCGTGGAGAATGAAGCCCTGCAGCAGGGCCTGCATACCGCTGACATCTTCCCTGGTGTTTTTTCCGGGTTTGCGAGCTCTGTGAGTGTCCGGAGCCGCAATTACATCACTCCCGCGCATGCGCATGGGAGCCGCCGGTCACAGCACAGTGCTCTGATAAAACGTCATGTTCCTTCAGAGAGCATGTGCTAATGACGTAATCAGCGGCATATATAGTAAATATCTCAAAAACAGAGCAAATTTACAGTACCTACAAGTAGCCTTATTATAGGCTTTCATGTAGGTACAATTAAAAAGGAAGACTTCACTTCTTCTTTAACAACTTACCGCAAATCGCCGTACCAGTACTTCGGTACTTTGATTTTAAATACCATTGTTATGGCAGCAGTTAGCTATTTTCAGAAACGGCGAGCAGTCCTCTCCACTGATTAGATGGCAGAAGCAACGTCAAACGCCCAATAGTCTTAAAGGGAATTTTTTATTTTTATTTTTTGCAAAAAAAGTATAATAAATAAGAAAAAAAAAATTAAAGCACCGCGTCCCGCTGAGCTTGCGTGCAGAAGCAAACGCATACGTAAGTCGCGCCCGCATATGAAAACTGTGTTCAAATCACACAACTGAGGTATCGCTGCGATCATTAGATCGAGAGCAATAATTCAAGCACTAGACCTTCTCTGTAACTCAAAACTGATAACCTGTAGACAGTTTTAAACATTGCATATGGAGATTTTTAAGGGTCAAAGTTTGTCGCCATCCAACGAGTGGGCGCAGTTTTGAAGCATGACATGTTGGGTATCAATTTACCCAGTGTACAATTATCTTTCACAATATAAAAAAATTGGGCTAACTTTACTGTTATATTTTAACCACTTAAGGATTGCCTCCTGCACATATACGTCGGCAGAATGGCACGGCTGGGCACAAGCACATACAGGTACGTCCTCTTTAAATGCCCAGCCGTGGGTCCGGACCCACGGAACCGATCGCGGCTGGAGTCCCGCGATCGGTCCCCGGAGCTGAAGAACGGGGAGAGGTGTGTGTAAACATAGCTTCCCCGTTCTTCACTGTGACGCCGTCATTGACCGTGTGTTCCCTTATACACACCTACAGCCACACCCCCCTATAGTTAGAAACACAGATGAGGTCACATTTAACCCCTTCAGCGCCCACTTGTGGTTAACTCCCAAACTACAATTGTCATTTTCACAGTAAAAAAAAATGCATTTTTTGCTGTGAAAATGACAATGGTCCCAAAAATGTGTCAAAATTGTCCGAAGTGTCCGCCAAAATTTGTTGCAGTCACGAAAAAGATCGCTGCTATTAGTAGTAATTTTTTTTTTAATAAAAATGCAATAATTCTCCTATTTTGTAAACGCTATAAATTTTGCGCAAACCAATCGATAAAGGCTTATTGCGATTTTTTTTACCAAAAATAGGTAGAAGAATACGTATCGGCCTAAACTGAGGAAAAATAATGGGCCAGATGAAGATACAATTAGATTATAGTAGCGTTTCCCAAATACACTACGCCGCCGTATTTTACCTGGCTCTACGTGGAATCCAGGTAGATTTTGTCCAGTAAACGACGGCGGCGTAGTGTATTTCTCCCGTCGCAATCCATCTACGCGAGTAGGGGGCGTGAATCATTTAAAATAGGCGCGTTCCCGCGGCGATCGAACTGCGCATGCGCCGTTCGCAAATTTCCCGCCGTGCATTGCGCGAAAACACGTTGTTACGTCATTCGTTGTTTGAGTAGCGTCGTTTACGCACAATCCTCGTCCCGAACGAGTTACGTAAAAATAAAGAAAAAAAAAAAAAATCGACGCGTGAACGATGGCCATACTTAACATGGGCTACGTACCGTTAGACCAGCAAAAAGCTGGTCTAACAGTACGTAAAAAAAAATAGACGAAAGCGATTGCGAAGACCACTCGTATCTTCGTGGATCGCCGTAAAAACACATTTGCATATCCCGACGCATGAAAACGACGCGGACTCCTCCCAGCGGCCGCAAATATATCGCAGCGTAGATCCGAAGGCTTACGAAGACGTAAGCCTCTCGGATCGAAGCCCGAAGCCGCCGTATCATGGTTTGAGGATTCAAACTAGTGATACGGCGCGCAAAATTTGAAATTACTCCTGTCTAACACCAGTTAGACAGGCGTAATTGCTTTCTGAATCTGGGCCAATGTTTTTTATATATTTTTGGGGATATTTATTATAGCAAAAAGATAAAAATATAGAATTTTTTTTCAAAATTGTCGCTCTATTTTTGTTTATAGCGCAAAAAATAAAAACCACAGAGGTGATCAAATACCACCAAAAGAAAGCTTTATTTGTGGGAAGAAAGGACGCCAATTTTGTTCTGGAGCCACGTCGTACAACCGCGCAATTGTCAGTTAAATCAATGCAGTGCCGAATCACAAAAACTGGCCAGGTCCTTTACCTGCCTAAAGGTCCGGGTCTGAAGTGGTTGAGTAAAAAAAGTATATTTATTTAAAAAAAATTGCGCTTGTAAGACTTCTGCGCAGATACGGTGTGACATAAAGTATTGCAATCACCAGCCCCCCGTTTTACTCACCTGAGCCAGTTTACCTGTTTACCGGGTCCCCGGGGTCCTCTTCTCCACAGAGTCCTGTCGTTGAATGGATAGATTGATAGCACTGCAGCCATTGGCTGCCGCTGCTGTCAATCACATTTCAGTGATGCAGGCGCCGGGGGCTGAGTCTATGGAAGCCGAGTGTATAACTCGGGAGCGCGGCGGCATGGTAACCCCCTCGGGAAAGTTCTTCTCCAAGGGGGTTATCTAATGCAGGGAGAAGCCATGATGGCCACAGAGGGACCCCAGAAGAGGATGTTCAAGGGCCACTCTGTGCAAAATGAGCTGCACAGTGGAGGTAAGTATAACATGTTTGTTATCTTAAAAAAGTAAAAATTGAATTCGGTATAAGGCGACTGTGTGTATAAGCAAAAATGTTGGTTTTGGGATATATTTGCCATATAAGACAACCCCCTTCCTACTAGTCTGTCTGAAAGCTGAGGGGTAGCCCGAACAACCACTGTCAGGAACAACCGCTGACAGGAATCTCACTGTGCCATTACATGCCTCACTGTGCCATTGCATACCTCACTGTGCCATTGCATGCCTTACTGTGCCATTGCATGCCTCACTGTGCCATTGCATACCTCACTGTGCCATTGCATACCTCACTGTGTCATTGCATACCTCACTGTGCCATTGCTACCTTGACGATCCCATACCTTATCCCTGTATGCAGAGTCAATCAAACTGCAGACGTCCATTATTCAAAAGCCACACCTCCTCTTCGTGCTGTTCCTTGATAGGCGGAACACTCAGTTTCCCAGCAGAGCCTGTGTTCGGTGTTCCGCCTATCACGGATGTCCTCTTGTCCGAGGCCAAGAATGAGAAGACATCCGTGATAGGCGGAACACTGAACAGAGGCTCTGCTGGGAAACTGATTGTTCCACTTATCACGGAACAACACGAGGAGGAGGTGCGGCTTTTCAATAATGGACGCCCGCAGTCTGACTGAGACAGATACCATCGTATAAGACGACTCCCGAGTCTTGAGGCAGGTTTTTAAGTACAAAAGGTCGTTTTATACGCCGGAAAATACTTCCTAGGGGTAGATTTCCTCTCACTTCCTGTTGTCTCCCTCCATTTGTAAGTAGGAGTCAGGCCTCGTACACACGACCGAGGAACTCGTCTGAAAAGACACATAATTTTCCACGACAAGTTCCTTGTTAGGCTTGTCGAGAATCTTGACAAGCTGTCTTTGTGTACACACAGTAAAGGCCAAATCTCCTCGTTCTCAAACGCGGTGACTTCAACACATACAAAGGCAGTGGAAGTTCGATTCCACTGGCACAACCCTTGGGGCTGCTTTTGCTAATCTCATGTTACTGAGTGCTAGGTAAAAGTTTGGTAAGGACATTTGCACTTTTCAGTCTGTTACAGCTTGACGAATGTGGTATTTCCACTACAAACGCTACTTTTACAGAAGGTGTCCGGGTTTCTAAGCATACACACCATCGTGTTTCTTGTCGAAAACTAGCCCAACAGGGAACACAACGAGGAAATTGAGACTCCCGTCTCTTTTTTCCTCGTCGAGTTCCTTGACAGTTTTCTCGATGAAAAGCATACACACAACGGTTTTCCTTGGCAAAAAAGCTCTGCCACCAAGTTTCTTGATGGATTCTGCAGAGGAAAACGGTCGTGTGTACAAGGCCTCATTTGTAAATCAGATGTTTGTAACCCAGGGATCGCCTGTATTGCTGTTTGTTTTTGGCGTGAATAATTAAGTGCATTGGTATCTTGACTGAAGAAAATAATGATTCCTCATTGACTAATCCTTGCAGGCTTGCATATGAAATAAATCTAATAAGGTCATCACACTAGGCCTGAGTTTATGTGGCCGTCTTACCTCAGAATTCAGGCCTGTTGGCGTATTCTCTCCTGTAGCCTCTTTTATGTGCCGGAATATTCCCTTACACTGTACATATTTTTTCATGTGTGTGTATAACCGATGACTTCTGAACAACCGCTCTGCTTTCCACCCAATATTTTTGCCAAAGGGCAGCCATTGTGGAACCTGCAACGTTCAACTCAAATATGTAACAAACATGAATATATAATAAGTCATTATACACCTCCTAATTCTGAACAACTTTGTGAAGCGGGAATCTATTACCATGTAGTGGGCACTGTAGAATTCCATATATTTATGGCTTTATTATGTATTTATAATATGCCCCAGGCCCAGCGCTATGTACATAGAAACTGCTGCCTACTTGATCACTCTAGATTGGAAATCTTAAAATATTGAGAGGCTGCCGGACATAATGTCCCAGGCTCAGTTTCCCCTTTATACATTTCTGATGATTGTTGCGGAAAGGAATACTGCTATAGGGTCAGGGAACAGATGGTCCCATTCCTTTTGTTTACTTTTTCTAACCCAGCTTCATTATACAATCTCATTCAGCATTCAATCTCAAATAGTAAATCTCTTGGCCTGTATTACATGAGCGTATGAGAGAGTGAGCTTGTCACACAAAAACCCTGTGATTGACAAACTTACTCAGGAGAGCATAATTCTCCTATATGAGCTTTATCCTGGTTATATGTGCCTCCAACATTAATTGTTCAGGGTAGTGCAATATATTATTGGGCTTCTTTGATGCTTTTCTGTTCCCTTTTTCTATTTAACCATCTTTTTCTCTCTCCATATATGTATACACAGTATGTGTGTGTATATACTGTGTGTATGGATAGATAGATAGATAGATAGATAGATAGATAGATAGATAGATAGATAGATAGATAGATAGATAGATAGATAGATAGATAGATAGATAGATAGATAGATAGATAGATAGATAGATAGAAGATAGATACAAGATAGATAGATAGATAGATGCCGGTAGATAGATAGATACAGATATATAGATACCGATAGATAGATAGATACCGATAGATAGATATCCATCTAGGTGTGTGTATATATATATATATATATATATATATAGATAGATAGATAGATAGATAGATAGATAGATAGATAGATAGATAGATAGATAGATAGAGATAGCAAACTGTTGTACTATATACATCTTTTTTCTAATAATTATTATATATTCAGTATATAAATATATATCTATATACAGTATATATATATATATATATATATATATATATATATAATGATGTACTGTATATATAATTATTATAAAGGTTGTTTATAGTATATTGCCAAAAGTTTGTGTAGTGCCTGGCTACTTTCATAGCCGGTGCTGTTGTAAATTTAGAGGGTGGTCAGATAGTTAGTTGCCTCTGACTGTGTTTATTTTGCTAAATTCTGGGCTTTTGTTCCAGCTTTGGCTGTACTGTGTGCACACTGTCATTGTCTGGGGAGTTGGTCCCACCCCAGACCGACAGTTGGCAGCAGTAGACTCAGGGTAGTGTGGATGTTTTTCCTCGGTAGCCAATCAGGAGGGTTGATGGCCTCGCTGTGCATGCTGTTCGGGGTCGTCTTCGCCGCCATCCGCCTGGACAGTCGTCCCACCACCCTGTGTGTGGCCCTCCTGGCCGGGGTGTGTGTCTCGGTGTTCCTGGCTCTAGGACAAAGTTGGTCCGGAGCAAAGTATCTACCTTGTAGGCTCAGTGTGTAGACTGAGTCTGCGGCTGAAGAGTTGTCCTGTGCTGTCCTTCCTGAGGGAGGAATCGACCGATGGAGAACCTGTCTGGGAAATACAGAGCACGAGGCTGGTATCTCAAGAGAGGGCCTACTGCTTCATCAAAGGACACTTTGGGCCAGATTCAGGTAGAGTTAGGCTGGAGTATCAGTGATACTCCAGCCTAACTCTCACTATGAGCCAGTGTTTCTGTTTTCAGTAAGCAGAAAACATGAAACGCCGGGTTGGAGTTACTATACGAGCGGTGTAATTGTATTTCGCCGTCGTATCGTAACTTCAATTTTAAAAATGGTTCGCGGGGGGTTCCCGCTGATTAACGCCGAGAATATGTTATCCAGCGGGAATCGGAAATTCATGATCGTATTCGGGCGCGACGCAGTGACTTTCCGACGTTTCCGTAAGAGATATGCGGCGCAAAGATAAAGCAGCCCCCTAGTGGAGTATCCTATGTTAAGTATGGCCGTCGTCATCGCGTCGAAAAAAAAAAATCACGTCGTTTGCGTAAAACGTCCGTGAATGGGGATTGACGTCATTGACGTTCCCTGAAAGAATTTGGAGCATGCGCACTGACAGTCGACGCATGCGCAGTACGTTCGCCGTGGGATCGCGCATAGTTAACATAATACACGCCCCCTACCCGCCCAATTTGAATTCCGCCGGCTCATTTTCGCTACGCCGCCGCAACTTTAGGAGCAAGTGCTTTGTGAATAACAGTACTTGCTCCTAAAGTTTCGGCGGAGTAACGTAAATGAGAAACGTTACTCCAAAGTAAAGAAGCGCCCATCTACCTGAATCTGGCTCTTAGTTTCTGAGAGGATGGACAATGGTCGTCTATCAGTACCGAGATTACTAAACACTGTTCAAGGGTGATCCGGGTGCTTAATCCAGTGTGGAGAAGAATTTTGGACCGAGAATATCTCCATCTTTGGGAAGGTCTGTGGCAGAGACTTTGCTAAATTTCCGAGTGACACTCTGGCTGCTAGTCCGGTGAGAGCGGCCTATCCAGATGCACTATACCCACTCTGGCTAGAGTGGCGATGCAAGTTGTTGTTGGAAGCAGGACTGCTTCCGAAACCCAGTTATACGCCTGAATCCACTGAAACCCCCAAAAATACTTAGCTCTTTATGAATTATTAATATTTATTTATTAGATACCTACAGTGTGGACATTGACTCACTCGTCACTCATAGCCCAGCCCCCACACAGTTAGAATCACTCCCTAGGACACAATTAACCCCTTGATTGCCCCCTAGTGGTTAGCCCCTTCCCTGCCAGTGTCATTTAAACAGTAATCAGTGCATTTATACAGCGATGATCGCTGTATAAATGACAATGGTCCCAAAATATCAAAAGTTTCGCCATAATGTCTCAGTCACGATAAAAATCGATGATCGCCATCTTTACTAGTAAAAAAAAATATTAATAAAAATGCCATAAAACTATCCCCTATTTTATAGACGCTATGGGCCAGATTCACAGAGCCCTTACTCCTGTCTAACTGGTGTTAGACTGGAGTAATTTCAAATTACGCGCGTTTTTTAGCTAGTCGAAAACCTCAAACCATGAATAGACGGCTGCGGGCTTCAATTCGACTGGATTACGTGTTCGTATGCCTTCGGATCTACGCTGCAATAAAATTGCGGCCACTGGGTGGACTTCCCGTCGTTTTCCGCGTCGGGGTATGCAAATGAGCTTTTGCCGGCGATCCCCAAAATTACGATCTTCATTCGCAATCTCTTACGGCACCCTTAGTCATCTTTTTTTTGCGTAACACTATACCAGCTTTTTGCTGGTCTAATATTAGACAGCCCATGTTAAGTATGGCCGTCGTTCCCGCGTCGAATTTCTACGTTTTCCGACGTCTTTTATTATTTTTCACGTAAGTCGTCCAGGAATAGGAATGTTCGTAAACGACGCTACTCAAACAACGAATGACGTAACGACGTGATTTCGCGCAATGCACGGCGGGAAATTTCTGAACGGAGCATGCGCAGTTCGATTGCCGCGGGGACGCGCTTAATTTAAATGCTTCACGCCCCCTAATCGCGTATTTCGATTACGTGGCGAGAAATAGACTACGCCGCCGTAGCGTACGGGCAAAAATCTACCAGAATTTGGTGTAGAGCCTGGTAAAATACGGCAGCGTAGAGTATTTCGATTACACAGCGCAATATTAAGTGTATGTGAATCTGGCCCTATAACTTTTGCACAGAGCAATCAACACTTATTGCAATTTTTTTTTTTTTTTACCACAAATATGTAGAAGAATACGTATCGGCCTAAACTGAGGAATGCATTTTTTTTTATTTTTATATATATATTTTGGGGATATTTATTACAGCAAAAAGTTAAAAAATATTGCTTTTTTTCAAAATTGTCGCTCTATTTGTGGGGAAAAAGGACGCCAATTATGTTTGGGAGCCACGCCGCACGACCGCGCAATTGTCAGTTAAAGTGACGTAGTGCCGAATCTTAAAAGTGCTCTGGTCATTTGGCAGCCAAATCCTCCGGGGGTGAAATGGTTAATAAATGTCTAACGGGAATTGTATTTTTTTTTTATCCGCTTTGGAGTCCAGCTTTAAAAAGGAGCACTAAGCCAACACACGCATTGTACTTTTTACACTTTACGCATTTGTTTCTGTTAGAAATCAGCAATGTCTACCCTTCTGGAGATGCATTCTGCGCAGACCGAATAAATTACGCCCAGCTGCCACAGACGTGTTTGAACCAAGATATGATTTTAGTTGGCAAATAAGATGCCATATTGTCAATACTGCAAGTAAGCGATGGTATTAAGTGACACTTAGAGAAAATTCCACAATATTACCACTTTATTAAATGGTTTGAAGAGATATAGAAAGCGATTGATGGTTTCCATGACAATAGAATGCTGCAGAAGTGTTGATCTACCACCTACATGTAGTATAATGGAACCGTTTGGTTTTACGGAATGGTAAGTTTGGTAAAATGGCTAATGAAGATAAATGATACCCAGAGTGCTGAATTCATTAATGAATAATGTTTTGATGTTTCACCATTAAAAGGAAGACAAGTATAGATGACTTACAATTCCGCTGGTTGTGTTAAAATTTGCTTTGCCAACCACCTTTAAATAAATAACATGCTCCTCTGAGATTCAATCTTTTTGATGAGTAACAAGCTTGATTTACTACAGCAAATACCCTTAAAGGGGGTTAAGTGTTGTTCTATCAGATAATGTTCATTTTCATAGAGCTGACATTACGTGAACAATGGTGGCTTGATTCTAATTGTTATTCACTGTCTTCTTCACTTAAAAGATATCCAAACCCAATAACTAAATTGTAATACATCTCAACCTACCAGTCCTTAGATGTGGTGGCTGCATCAGTTTTCATATTTTTTTGTCCTAAGAAAATCTTCAGCAAGTGCAGAAAACACCAATTGATCCCGCCAGAAATGCAGGATTCTTGTGGTTTCCTATGAATGGAGCTCAAATCGTAAACACATATGGCGACGCTCTCACACCAGTACCGCTCAGGTTGAACCTTCAATGGGATGCAAATCTTTTGGGTAAGACCATTCACTCTCTTTTATATATTTTTTCCATAACATGTTCTTCCATCTAGACCAGGGGTCTCCAAACTGCAGCCCATGGGGCCAGATTCGGCCCTTTGCTTGCCTTTATCCGGCCCTTGGGGCACTTTTCCTTCCATTGATACAAGATACTATTTCTCCCACTGATGCCAACGGTAAGGGGCACTATTTCTCCCACTGACGCCAAGGATAAGGCACTATATCCCCCACTGACGCCAAGGGTAAGGCACTATATCTCCCACTGACACCAAGGATGAGGCACTATTTCTCCCACTGACGCCAACGGTAGGGCACTATTTCTCCCACTGACGCCAACAGTGGGGCATTATTTCCCCTACTGAAGCCAACGGTGGGGCACTATTTCTCCTTCTGACGTCAACGGTGGGGCACTATTTCTCCTTCTGACGTCAACGGTGGGACACCTCTGCCAACAATGGGGCACTATTTCTCCCACTGATGCCAACAGGGGGGGCACTATTTCTCCCACTGACGCTAAGGGTAAGGGGCACTATTTCTCCCACTGACACCAACGGGGGGGGGGCACTATTTCTCCCATTGACGCTAAGGGTAAGGCACTATTTCTCCCACTGACACCAAGGGTGAGGCACTGTTTCTCCCACTGATGCCAACGGTGGGGCACTATTTCTCCCACTGACGCCAATGTTGGGGCACTATTTCTCCCACTGATGCCAACGGGGGGGCACTATTTCTCCCATAGACGCTAAGGGTAAGGGGCACTATTTCTCCCACTGACACCAACAGGGGGGATGCTATTTCTCCCACTGACGCCAAGGGTAAGGCACTATTTCTCCCACTGACGCCAAGGATGAGGCACTGTTTCTCCCACTGATGCCAACAGTGGGGCACTATTTATCCCACTGACGCCAATGGTGGGGCACTATTTCTCCCACTGACGCCAACGGTGGGGCACTATTTCTCCTACTGACGCCAATGATTGGGCACTATTTCTCCCACTGATGCCAACAGTGGAGCACTAGTTCTTCCACTGTTGCCAACAGTGGTGAACTATTTTTCCCACTGAGGCCAACGATGCACAGTCCGGCCACCTTAAATTCTGGAGGACAGTAAACTGGCCCTCTGTTTAGAAAGTTTGGAGACCTCTGATCTAGACCATTATAGATTCCTTTTCTACTCGTATTCTTTAAAAAAAAAAATATGGATCATGCAGCATCCACTTCTGAGAAATCAGATTTATTGACAAATCACATCAAGCTTTGCAGAATGCGGCCTCCATTCCACACATGGGACTACCATATTTAATCTCCATCTACTATGGTTTCCCTACCATACTTATCTACATTGTATATGTGTTTTACTGACATGGTATATTCTACTGTATTATGGTCCTATTTTATGTGTATATTTGTTTTATTTGCTAATTTGCTGTGTTTTGCATGGTCGGATGTTATCCTCTATGCACCTACCTCTTGTTATGGGTCTTCATTGCCCATGTCAATAAATGTGTCATTTATTGTTTATATCTGTTATTATGTATTTTATATGTATATTACTATATATAAATGTTATTACGTGCCTCATTTAAAGTCCTAAAACTTTTATTATTTTCTATCCAGATTAGGGATGGAGGTGCATCTCCCCTTGTTTACCTCATTTAAGGTCCCAGTATATTGGTTATATACATTCCCCCCTTTCTCTGTATCCACAAATTATAAACAATGGCATCTTCTTTCCAAGCTATATTCTGTAAACTACAAATTTCCTCACTTCCAATGTAATGGAGATGAGAGAGCGTTCACTACCAGGAGGATTACCAGGTGAAAGTAAAGGGGGAAAAAATCCTTGATAGGAGATAAATTCAACCTTCACATCAGGGGCAGCTGGTGCTCACTACTTTAGGGGGGCGGCACAACCAATATTTCCCAACCCCCCCCCCCCCCGGCTTGAGACACAGACGGCGGCGATCATGTAAACCGAGAGGTTGCCTTACCTTAAGGAGACAGGGAGAAGGAAGAGTCGGGCTTCTCCAGCAAACACACAGGAGACCTTCTCCTTCTGGCCAAATAGATACAGGAAGTGTGTCCTGAGACACGTTTGAGCAGCAAGTCCAAAGACTTCTGGGCCAATAGGGGCTTCCTGACTGGGAGGCATATGAGGAAGAATAGCGAATATTCATTCGCTAGTATCACACACCTGGGCAGCTCGTAGCGCAATGCTCTGCTCCCGAGGCCTGTCCAATAAACAGGTTGGGGTGGTGACCAACCTGTATTAGGGCCCTTTCAGACGTGCGGACCGCATGTCCGTATTTCATCCATCCGTTTTCGGAGGAAATACGGACATACATGTATCCCTATGGGATAGCGGGTGTCAGCGAATTCACGAACGTACTTGCGCCCGTCGCAGTAAGCTACGCCACTTACGTAAGGTGTACGTCCGGCGTAAAGATATTCCACACAATAGCAGGTCTAAGTCATGTTAGGGTATGGACGTCGGAACTGCCGTCGGATTTTACGTTGTTTAGGTAAGTCGGACGTGAATGGGGCTGGGCGTAGGTTACGTTCACGTCGTAGACATTGAGCCGGCGTATCTTAGGGAGTAAATTTGACGTGATTTTGAGCATGCGCGTGCATGCGCCGTTCGTCCGGTGCTTCATTTACATGGGGGTCACGATTCATTTTAATAAAACACGCCCACTACCTGCCTACTTTGAATTAGGTGGGCTTACGGCGGCCCATTACGCTACGCCGCCGTAACTTATGGAGCAAGTGCTTTGTGTATACTGGCCTTGCCTCTCTATGTTACGTCGGCGTAGCGCAAATGAGATGCGCTACGCCGGCCAAAAGATGTGCCCTCTACGTGAATCTGGGCCTATGCCTTTATTTTACCGGCAAAAAAAAAAAGCCAATGGTTTACAACTGCTTTAAAAAGAATTACACATTTCTTGGCATGTAAATCTGTCTTTTTTTTAAGGGTGTTTTTGGGTGTTTGCCTAGAGATTAGCCTTAAGAGTTTTGGAGGACAGATCTTCAAAATAACCCCCCTTTCTTATAAAGATATAACAGATTTGATAAATGTTACTTCTTTATGCAAACTGTAAAATAAGATAAGATGCAAAAATGCATAATCCTCCACCAAAAAAATCTCAGAAAATCTCTATAATCTATCATAAACGGGCGCAAAGCAGAATGGGGCAAATCAAATATAAAACAATTTACGACAGCAAAACTAATTAGGTTTATTATTATTATTATTATTCCCGGCTAAGAACGCACATTGAGCCCTGGAACCCTAATTGTTTACACATTATAATGTTCTAGCTAATAACGACGCTGGTAGTGGGGTGGGAGCCTCTCCTGCTGCATTATTGTGTTGTGATTGATTCGACATCCTAACCTCTGACCAGGCTAACCTCACTCTTTGAGGTCTCTCATTGGCTGGGATATGATATGTCACAGGGTTCGAATGCATTAATATTTAATACTCATATTTCTTCAATGGCACACAAAAGGCAATAACGTCTAACAATAGCTGGGCCGTGCTATTATTATTAACCATGATTGAGTATGACCACAGAACATTGTGTTTTTCAAAGGTAACAATAGTCCATTTTGTTAATAAAAACTGAAAACATCTGGTGATTGTGGTTTCATTAGTTGAACTGATAGTAAATCCATAAGGAACATCCAAAGAATGCAAGTTAAGCAGCTTGCAAGCATAGATTTATTTTTTATTCACACTTACAGTCTTATTCGGTAGTACAATAAACAAATGAATGCGAAGAGCATTACCCATAGCAAACAATTGCAATGTATCGTACACTGTTCTAATGTAAGTGAATTCTGATTGGTTGCCATGGGTCATCTTGTTCTTAGCCCTTCAGCCGCCAATTTTAAGTGCTTTAAGCAAAAAAATTAAACTTAACAAATAATGTCTAAATACAAGACTCATGTGTATTCTTATTGAATCATGGTGTCCTTTGTGTATTTCTTCCAGAACTGTGCTGTAATCTGTTGTGAAGCTTTGCCTTTGTGGAGAAGCTTCCTGTGATAAAGACCAGTCACTGCTACTCTCTCCTTGGTGACCGGTCTTGTATCCGCCCCCTCCAGGCAGCCTGTAGTGGGTGGTATTACTGGGTCCCCCCACCCAGAGGCGTATCTAGTGAAAATAGCGCCTGTGGAAAACTGAAACTGCGCCCCTGTCGAAACATTTGAAACCCATCTTTCAGATAACCTGATAAAACATATAATAATAAATACATTAATATAATATAAAATTAATATAATAATTAATATAATATAAAATATAATATAAAAACAGTGAACAAAACTAGTGATATTTATCATCCTTTGTTACATAGTTACATAGTTAGTCAGGTTGAAAAAAGACACAAGTCCATCCAGTTCAACCATAAAAAAATAAAAAAATAAAACAAAGTAAAACACAGTACATCCTCCCATACACCCAACTCCATACCCACAGTTGATCCAGAGGAAGGCAAAAAAAAACAGCAGAGCGATGATCCAATTTGCTACCGGAGGGGAAAAAATTCCTTCCTGATCCCCCGAAAGGCAATCGGATTTACCCCAGATCAACTTTACCTACAAAACTTAGTACTCAGTTATATTATGTGCATTTAGGAAAGAATCCAGGCCTCTCTTAAAGCAATCTACTGGGCTGGCCAGAACCACCTCTGGAGGGAGTCTGTTCCACATTTTCACAGCTCTTACTGTGAAGAAACCTTTCCGTATTTGGAGGTGAAATCTCTTTTCCTCCAGACGTAAAGAGTGCCCCCTTGTCCTCAGTGTTGACCTTAAAGTGAATAACTCAACACCAAGTTCACTATATGGACCTCTTATGTATTTGTACATGTTGATCATATCCCCCCTTATTCTCCTCTTTGTGATACCTTGGGTAGTGACATATCCTCTTTATAGAGAAATCTGGGATTTATTAGACCCCTGATCCCTCCTCTGCCCACCAAGGCCAGGTAAATGCAGAACCAATACTGGAAGTGATGAAATCTTTATCACTTAAGGCCTCAGTTTTCACAGAGGAGAGGGAGAAACTGATGTTCCTAATTTTTCTTTGTGCGCTGCTAATCCGACCAGATGGAATGGGAGAGCCTGGGAGAACAGGGGAGGGCTGTGGCTGAACGCAGCAGGGATAGCGCTGCCATTGTCCATTAGCAAAGGTGCTGAAAAGGAGATCCTGCCTATACTTGGGAGGAGGGAAGAGAAGACCCTCAGACTCTGGAAAGTGCCTTGCTGCCCAGCCACTCAACAGCGCCCCCTTCAAATGGTGCCCACTTTCCATGGCTGCCATACCCTAGATACGCCACCGCCCCCACCCCACTGATCTGCTCTCTGTAAACCCTATGTGCAAACACCCCCCCACCCCCAATGCTCTGGGGAGCACTAATCACCCCTAGACAAGTGATACTTCCCCCAAGATTTGAACAGGTCAGGGGCAGCCCCTTAGATATTTGTTATTTCACTTTAATGCCAGGTTTTGGTTAGAAGTCGTTATGATCTTACATTGGCACTTTACTTTTTTAGTATTACTTAACCACTTAAGGACCCCTTCACACCGATATACATCGGCAGAAGGGCACGGCTGGGCACAAGCACGTACGCGCACGACCCCGCCCGAAGCTCCCTGACCGCGCCCAGGGGCCCCGTGGACCCAATCGACGCCGATGCCCCGCGATCAGTCACAGGAGCTGAAGAACGGGGAGAGGTGAGTGTAAACACACCTTCCCCGTTATTCTGTGTGGCAGTGACACTGATCATTTGTTCCCTGATATAGGTAACGACGATCAGTGATGTCATGCCTACAGCCACACCCCCTACAGTAAGAATCACTCCCTTAGGGCACACTTAACCCCTTAGCGCCCCCTAGTGGTTAACCCCGTCACTGCCATTGTCATTTTCACAGTAAACAATGCATTTTTATAGCACTTTTCGCTGTGAAAATGACAATGGTCCCAAAAATTTGCCAAAAGTGTCCGATGTGTCCGCCATAATGTCGCAGTCATGAAAAAAAAACGCTGATCGCTGCCATTACTAGTAAAAAAAAAGAATATTAATAAAAATGCCATAAAACTATCTCTTATTTTGTAACCGCTATACATTTTGCGCAAATCAATCGATAAACGCTTATTGCAATTTTTTTTACCAAAAATAGGTAGAAAAATACGTATTGACCTTAACTGAGAAAAAATATATATATTCTTTTTGGGGATATTTATTATAGCAAAAAGTAAAAAATATTGTTTTTTTTTCCAAAATTATCCCTCTTTTTTTGTTTACATCGCAAAAAATAAAAACCGCAGAGGTGATCAAATACCACCAAAAGAAATCTCTATTTGTGGGAAAAAAGGATGTCTATTTTGTTTGGGAGGCACGTCAGTTAAAGCGATGCAAGTGCCAAATCGCAAAAAGGGGCAAGGTCCTTAACCTGCATATTGGTCCGGGTCTTAAGTGGTTAAAGGAGAAGTCCAGCCTGAGCTCTTTTGGCTGGGCTTCTCCTATGGGTCACAGGAGAGCAATTTGTTTTGTAAATGAGCAGAAGCTCTGCTGACTTCCATCATCCAATCATGTGCAAGCAAAAATGCTATTTTTTTTTCCTTGCATGTGATTGGGTAGTCTTTGCAAAGTGAAGCTTTACCTCCTAAGCCCTGGAGCAACTGCACTTTGCATAGAGTCTATTTGCCTTTAGTAAATCAACCCCTTTGTCTGCACTGTTCTCATAGAGCTCTCTTAAAAGGAACCATATACGAATATCTTCATATTACTGGAATCAAAATGTTGCTGTTGAGATGGAAATGCTACATAATTTTTTTTTTTTCTTTTTTTTTTATACGGCTTTTAAATTTACAATAGTACAGCGATATCTGCGCCGTGTATCAGCCAATGTTGGTGTTTACACAGGAAGGAGGAAATGATGTGCAGCGCTGTTAATTGCCAAGTAAGTGTTGACATTTATTAACTTGTGATTGTCACAGTCTGAATGCAGTGATTTAATCACTGCATTTAGTGTCAGTGTGACAGGCACTGTAAAAACATTGGCCCAGATTCACAGAGCCAGATTATCGCCTGTCTATTTTTTTTTTTTACTGGTGTTAGACAGGAGTAATTTCAAATTCGCTCTGCGCGCCGTATCGCACTAGTTTCTGAATCCTCAAACCATGATACGGGCCGTGGATCTGTCATTGGTTTCAAAGCATTGGCGATTCACAGAGCGATTACGCCTGTCTTAGACAGGAGTAATTTCAAATTCGCGCCGTATCACTAGTTTGAATCCTCAAACCATGATACGGCGGCTTCGGGCTTCGATCCGAGAGGCTTACGTCTTCGTAAGCCTTCGGATCTACGCTGCGATATTTTTGCGGCCGCTGGGAGGAGTCCGCGTCGTTTTCAGCGTCAGGATATGCAAATGACTTTTTACGGCGATCCACGAAGATACGAGTGGTCTTCGCAATCGCTTACGTCATTTTTTTGCTACGTACTGTTAGACCAGCTATTTGCTGGTCTAACGGTGCGTAGCCCATGTTAAGTATGGCCGTCGTTCCCGCGTCTAATTTAATTTTATTTTTATTTTTTTACGTAACTCGTTCGGGAATAGGAATGTCCGTAAACGACGCTACTCAAACAACGAATGACGTAACGCAATGCACGGCGGGAAATTTCTGAACGGAGCATGCGCAGTTCGATCTCCGTGGGAACGCACCTATTTTAAATGCTTCACGCCCCCTACTCGCGTAGATGGCTTGCGCCGGGAGAAATACACTACGCCTCCGTAGTTTACTGGACAAAATCTACCGGGATTCCACGTAGAGCCAGGTGAAATACGGCGGCGTAGTGTATTTCTGATACTCTACGCGAATCTAATTGTATGTGAATCTGGGCCATTATTTATAGTGAAGTGTTATAAAACATAATACAAAGCTCCCAGCTGCCCCTTTTTTGGAGCCAAATCCATCTGTTGCTCTTTCCTCCTTAGTTGTCCCTCTTTTTTGGCTTGATGTATAGATCTCTATAACTTGTATTATTTAACTATAAAAAGTGTTTTACTGCACTAAACCTTTTATCCAACCTTCAAATTATTTCATTTGTTGTTTTTAAATAAATAAAGGAATTATGTGCTAAAAAAAATTGGGAGTTAAACCACTTATTTTGTGTAATAATATAGTTATATCAAGTTATATATAGTTAATATAATTACATACAAGATATACAAGATACAAGATATTGAAAAGTATGAATTGGATCCCTTAGACCAGGGATCTTTAAACTGGCTTAGACGCACAAGGGATCCACTTCATACTTTTCAATATCTTGTATGGTTTTTATTTTTATTTTTGAATATTGTGTTTACTTGTCTGTATTTTTTGTAATATATTTTTTTGCTATTTCTTTTTTTTTTTTACTGTTTAAACTTTATTTTATTCCAAGAATGTTTTCAGATACATTACTGAATGCATAAACATTTTAAAATCTTAAAAACATCTTATATTTATTTACTACCCCCACAATCTGATATTTTCCCCTTTTTAGCTTTCGGGCGCCATTTCTTCCAGATTAACCAATATCTTTCCTCTTTTCCCTGTCCCTGCTGCAGAGGTACTCCATATCGCATGTATGATCTACTCTCTGTATCCATTCTTTTATAGATGGTTTCTCCACTTGTAACCAATTTTTTGGGGATCAGAGCTTTTGCAGCATTGAGCAGGGGAGGAAGCAAGGTTTCTTTATATTGTTTTTCTGTTTTGTTGCTCCCATGGAAAACACGTTTCAAGGGTTTTGAGGGATCCTTTCCCCGGTTATCTCCTCGATGTATTCTAGGATATTATACCAATATTATTTTATTTTTGGGCACTCCCACCAGATATGCATTGTTGTTCCCCTTTTTTACACTCTCTCCAGCACTGGGGGGACCTACTTGGCTGAAATGTATTAATTATTTCCAGGGTCAGGTGCCATCTTTGTTGCGTAGTTGTCATTTTTTGCTATTTCTATTGTTGTCCTGCCTTTAAAGTCCGACCATTGGTTACCCCTTTTGAGTAATCTTCTATGTTTTCCTTTCATTAATAAGGATGTGGCATTGTGAGTGCTTCCCCTTTTTCCCTTTATTATTCATTTACCAGAAGCTGGTCATTAGCTTCTGTCGAGTGGTCATGCTGGAAAAGCAGCATTCGATCAGCTGCTGCAACCAATGGCTGCTGCACTGATCAATGTATTCTGATGTTGGGTGAGTCCCCATTGTCAGACTACAACAGCTTAGGCCCCTTTCACGGTGTCATGCGGAGTCCCTCAGGGATACCCTTTGTCGCCGGTTCTGTTCAATATCTATCTCCGCCCTCTCTTTGAAATCATCAGTAACCAGAAGTTACTTTACCACTCTTATGCATATGACACACAACTATATTTTCGCATCTGTAATTAAAAGGATCATTATCTCGATCTAGAGAAATGCCTTACTTTGATAGAAAATTGGATGACCAAGAGTTACCTTAAACTCAACGGTTCGAAAACAGAACTTCTCCTGTTTCACGCCAAGCGAAAGAATCAACCCGCAACAACATGGACACCCCCGCCCATTCTGGGTAAAATGATCACCCCTAGCGCCAAAGTTAAAAGTCTAGGGCCGCGTACACACGGAGGGACATAACCGATGGAAACGGTCCTTGTATATAGGAACAGCGATCAGTCACCCCCCCCCAGTCAGTCTCCTCCCCCCACAGTTCACTCCCTAGGTAACAAATTTAACCCCTTGATCATCCCCTAGTTTTTAACCCCTTGCCTGCCAGTGACATCGATACAGTAATCAGTGCATATTTATAGCACTGTTCGCTGTATAATTGTCAATGGTCCCAAAATAGTGTCAAAAGTGTCCGATGTGTCTGCCAAAATATCGCAGTCCTGGCAAAAAATCGCAGATCACCGCCATTACTAGTCAAAAAAAAAATCCATAAATCTATCCCCTATATTGTAGACACTAACCTACGCCGACGTATCTGTTTTCTGTATTCAGAAAACAAGATACGTCAGGATTGAGTTAAGATACGAGCGACGTAATTGTATTACGCCGTCGTATCTTAACTGCAATTTTAAAATGGCCGGTAGGGGCGTTCCCGCTGATTTACACCGAGAATATGTAAATCAGCGAGATACGCCAATTCA
This sequence comes from Rana kukunoris, assembly GCA_029574335.1. Classification (NCBI taxonomy): domain Eukaryota; kingdom Metazoa; phylum Chordata; class Amphibia; order Anura; family Ranidae; genus Rana; species Rana kukunoris. The sequence continues at coordinate 36,481,785 of CM056056.1, forward strand.
CGAACGTACGCCCGCCCGACGCAGTGACTTTACGCCGTTTCCGTAAGGGGTTTCCCAGCGTAAAGATAAAGCACCAAAAAGATGCCACATCCTATGTTAAGTATGGACGTCGTGACCGCGTAGAATTTGAAATTTTTTACGTCATTTGCGTAACTCGTCCGTGAATGGGGATTTACGTCAATTACGTTCACGTCGAAAACACCGTCATAATTTGGAGCATGCGCACTGGGATACCTCAATGGACGACGCATGCGCAGTACGTTCGGCGTGGGATCACTCTTAATTTAAATAGCAGACGCCCCCTACCCGCCAAATTTGAATTACGACGGGCCATTTACGCCGACGCAACTTTACAGGCAAGTGCTTTGTGAATAAAGCACTTGCCTGTTAAGTTGCAGTGGCGAAACGTAAATCACATACTTTACGCCGCCACAAAGATCCGCTCTCCATCCTGAATCTGGCCCTATAACTTTTGCGCAAACCAATGAATATACACTTATTGCGTTTTTTTTTACCAAAAATAAGTAGAAGAATACATATCGGCCTAAACTGAGGAAGAAATTTGTATTTTTTTTTTAAATTGGTATATCTATTATAGCAAAAAGTAAAAAATATTTGCCCAGATTCACAAAGCACTTACGCCGACGTAAGTGCAAATGTGCGCGGGTAAATGCAAATTTGCGCCGGCGTATCTGTGCGCCAGAACCACAAACCAACATACGCCTAAAAACTGGCCACCCTATGCCGACGTAGCTTACATACCCTGCCATAGTGTGGGTGCACTTTTCGTCTGGACGCATGTTGCTACTCCCATTGATTAGGCATTCAAACATGCAAATGAGGGAAATACAGTGATTCACGAACGTACGTGCACCCGACGCATGCTGCGCGTAAATTGTACGTCCGGCGCAACCCGGCAACAGACATGCAAAGGTCTGCACCAGAGAACACAGGCCGGGCGTATTGGGCATACGTTACGTTCATGGCGTACGTGGTGATCCGGCGTAGCTTAGGCAGTTGTGCCGGCGTGGTTGCGAGCATGCACATAAGGGTGCAGTTTCATGCATCCACGTCATGGCAACATCATGGCACATGCACAGATCATGATACGCCGGGCGTAAAACACTGCACCATGCTCGGACTATCATTTGCATGGGGTCACACCCACTTCCACCTATGCCGGCCTGCGCCTTCGAAAAATACGCCACCCGACGCAGCTTTGGGAGAAATAGCTTGCTGAATACAGTGCTTGCCTCTCCGCGCTGCGTCGACGTGGCATACGGCGTTTGCGCTACGGCGGTGTAATGTGCGCCCAACTCTCTGTGAATCTGGGCCATTGTGTTTTTTTCTAAATTTTCGTTCTTTTTTTGTTTATAGCGCAAAAAATAAAAACCGCAGAGGTGATCAAATACCACCAAAAGAAAGCTCTATTTGTGAGAAGAAAACTATAACAATTTTGTTTGGGTGCAGTGTTGCATGACCGCGCAATTGTCATTCAAATTGCGACAGCACTGAAAGCTGAAAATTGTCCTGGGCAGGAAGGGGTAAAAATGTCCGGAATTGAAGTGGTTTGTAAGAGCATAATTCTTACCAAAACAGGATATTATAGTCAACAGATGCTATGTTGACTATGCTAATGCCTAAAATTAGCAGCAATATTGGTGTTTTTTTCTTTTTTTATCGTGTTCATCTTAGAATATTTTACAGGATTCATTAATGACCCACAGATAGAGATTCTAGGCGTTGTCTGTTCCCTAATAGCCAGCCTTTATGTGTGTTCCTTCTTCTGTCGCTCCTTTCATGCAGCTATTTCCAAGCTGACCCTTTTGCGTAGGTTTCTCTAGCCTTCTCAATAATAAAATGTTTCTTCTCTGAAGCAGTAAAAGGGTGTGCTTAATTCCTACAGGACTCCAGACATAACTCTTGCATTTTAAATTTTACATGCCCTGGAAGATAAGGTAATGCTAATGAGGATTAACTGTCTTTGAAAAGGACCTTCCTCACCTCTTTTGTAGCTGTAAAAAAATGCTTTGAGAAACAAACAGGTCATTGAGAGAAGCATGTCTTAGATATCAAGGAAGAAAGAAACACTTGCTGTGCAAAAAGAAACACTAATATTATATATTTCTGATGGAATTATACACATCTACTGCTGTGACAGTGGACATTAGTAAATTGATTTAGAGATGTGAGAAATGGAAATTCAAAGCACAGCATTGTAGCTCTCCAATAGTCTAAATAGACAGGTTACCTTAAAGTAGTTTTATACCATCACTTAAAAGGTTGGAACTCTGGCACCCACTGTTGCATTGATTAAGACACACTGTGAAGGCCTGTTGCAATTGTCAACTGTCAGCTCCTTTGGCTACGTTCAATCAAGGGATCTGAGTATTCAGAAATGTAAAATAGCCTTGAAATGATCCTCTCTTTACCCAACAAGTGCGTCCCTTGTTAATTATGACACACAAGATGGCGCCCAGATGAAAACGAGGTCTGGTTGCCGTCATGTGGTAGAAAAGTGATGGTTTAGCACGTCGCCTGTGCCCCAGGAAGATGTCACGTATGACGAAACATGTAGGGCGGTGCTACAACGTGCTGACGCCATTACGCCCCATGAGGGGGAGGAATATTGCCCCATTGTTGGTATTAGGAGAAGAAATAGTGCCCCTTCAATGTTGGCATTGGGAGGATATGTGTCCCATTGTTGTTATAAGGGGAAAAAATAATGCCACATTTTTGGTGTCAGTGGGAGATATAGTGCCACATTGTTGGTATCAGGATAAGGAATAGTGGCCTATCATTAGTGTCAGTGGAGAAGTTTTGAGTATAGCCTCACATAAAATAATGTAATGAACCATAATATAGTACCATCATCCAAATTAATATAGGGAAGCGAAAGCGCAATGGGGATGTGAGGGCAGTTGCCGAGGCTGACCAAACACCCACCCCACAGAATTGTAATGGACTATCTTGGTACTGATATACAACAATGTTTTTTCAATATAAAAATTTGTTTAATACACATAAAAAATAATCACATACAGAAACATACACATTTCAATAAAATATCAACCACTGTTGAAGTGCAGTATAGACAGGCCTTTGCTTAAAGTGGTTGTAAACCCACTTTATTGACTTTTACCTACAAGTAAGCCTATAATAAGGCTTACCTGTAGGTATAGAGAATATCTCCTAAACCTGTACGGTTTAGGAGATATTCCCCTCGCAATGCGCCGCTGATTGCAGCGGTGCATGCGCAGGGGGGAATCCATGGCCAAAAGACCGGCCACCGCCGTCCTGGCCGGATTTAAATCTCCCGCGCGCATGCGCGGGAGTGACGTCATCGCCGCTCCAGCCAATCACAGCGCTGGAGCGGCGATACCCGGAAGACACGCCGAGTCAAGATGAGATCTCGCTCGGCGTGGACCAGGTAAGTGTCCTACACCTCGTTCCGAGGTAAGTATTTCATAATGAGACAATATGCGGTGCATACTAGCTCATTATGACTTTTGCCTTGCAGGTGTGGGGGAAATTTTTTTTTTTTTTTTTTGCGGTTTACAACCGCTTTAACAAATTTTGCAGAATGGAACCGCTTCTTCAGGAGGAGTTGTCTATGAGACAGATAATACAGTAAGATACAGTATAATACAATCAGCGCAAGCATAATAACACAGCCAATAATGTAATATAGAGATCCGCTCACCCAAACGGTCAAGACCAACTATGCGAACAGGCCACTTGAAAAGGTTCCTCTTTGTCTGTTTGATAGACAACTCCTCCTGAAGAAGCGGTTCCATTTCACGAAATTAGTTGAGGAAAGACCTGTCTATAATCCACTTCAAAAGTGGTTGATATTTTATTGAAATTTGTATGTTTCTGTATGTGAGTATTTTTTATGTGTATTAAACAAATTTTATATTGAAAAAAACATTGTTGTTTATCAGTACTGAGATAGTCCATTACATTTCTGTGGGGTGGGTGTTTGGTCTACCTCAGCAACTGCCCTCACATACCAATCCCGCTTTCACTCTAGTATCAGTGGGAATAGTAGTGTCCTGCAGTGGGAGGAATAGTTTTCTATTATTGGTGTCAGGGGGAAGAATAGTGCCCCGTTGTTGGTATCAGTAACAGGAATTTTGCCCCATTGTTGGTGTAGAAGGAATCGTGCCTTGTATCAGTGGGAGGAATAGTGTCTCAAGGGCCAGATGAAGGTAAACAGGGCCACAGTTTGGAGACCACTTGTCTACGGGATCCCATTTGTTGTTTGTTAAAGCACCCTACCAAGCAAGGCTGAACCTGATGTGCTGTGGAGACGTATTAAGTGACCTCTTCAAAAGAGACACAGACAGTGATAAAACCTGGCTGATGTATTTATTATGTCACACTTTACCAAGAATACAGTCTATTATTAATTTACGTGTCTTTTGTTTTTAAACGTTTTTTTATTATTCTTTATAACACAAAGGGTACTTTAGGAACATAATACATATTCCAACCCCCCCCCCCCCATGTCAAGACAAAAATTCAATTATATTCTACAGATTTTCATAACAGGTTAATCTTTAACCAGTTCCCGGACGAACAGGAATAATTAACAGTTCTAAACTACACAGTCTTAACCAACTAAGCACTTGCACATGTAATGATGTACAATATAAACTTAGAAATATAATTCTTACTCCCCAGTAGTGTTGCTCACGAATATTCGCATTGCGAATATTCGCTACAAATATTGCATATTCGAGTATTCGCGAATAACTCGAATATCGCGGCGAATATTCGCTATTTCGAATATTCGTATTTTTCAAATTTCGCAATCAATTTCGCATTCGCACTAGCGAAATTTCGCAATAATTTTTTTTGTTATAAAATATAGCGAATATTCGTTAATATCGCTAATGCGAAATTTCGCAATTTTTTTTTTTTTTTTATAAAATATCACGAATATTCGATATTAACGAATATTCACGAATATTCTTCGAAATATTTGCGAAATATCGCGAAATCGAATATGGCGTATTCCGCTCATCACTACTCCCCAGGTACCGCAGGCAAGTAGGAGTTTTAGTCCACATTATAGCCTAGTAGACACATCACCTGGTTTCACATCATGAGTCCACCCCACTATTCAGGGAGTTCACATGTATCTGAGAGTTCAGTCCACTTTCCCCATATTTTCATGATTTTACTAGCACATCCCCTAGCTTCGTAGGTGAGTTTGTAAGTTGGCAATAACTGATGAATCAAGGTTTTCCAGTGATAAAGGGAGATTGGTGTGGAATATAACTATTGCAACATTATTGTTTTCCTGGCGTAAAATAATAAGAAGCGTACAAATTGTTTTTGATATGAGCTTAACTCCACATCCTTGAAAACCGCTAATATACACGTATATATGTGTCTCTTTTAGTGAAATAACCTTTAGATCCTTATTTCTCTGCAACAGGAAATGTGGTAATTCTTTCAAATATGAACATAGCCAGCAGTAAAAACTAAACCAAACGAAAATCCCAACTGTAAGGGCACCCCAAATACGAAAGGGGTTAAAGCCATTTAGGATATTCCCTTTCCGAACACAATGCAGCTACCGACACTCCACAGTCAGGCGAACAAGACCCATAATAATAATTCTCCCCCAGATATGAGACGACGCTCTGTATAAGGTTCAAGCAGGTCTGGCAATCTTTATTGAGAAAGCAGGCTTTTATATACAATTTAGGATACTGCAGTAATCACAGGAGATATAAACCGGATCCATCCACAACATCACACAATGGTTACATAACAAGCCCCCAATACACATTATTCTGAGTGTCAATACATCCCTTAGCAGACAAAATGACTCAGAGACCTGACCTTTCAGTTCCCTAGACTGGCCACTAACTTACAATACACATTATCATAAATACACCTGCACACAATTGCAGGGTCAATTAGCCCAATCCACAAAGAGAAGATCTTTAGAAGTTAGTCTGGATTCATTAACATTACAACAGGCAGACAGGTGGTTGAAGTTAAACACATCAGCCTATTCAACCCGTTGAGTTCAGAATCCACAAACAGTAAATAGGTCTTTTCAGATATAAAAAATATATTGTGGATAATCATTACTGTCCCATCTCAGGTAGTCCAAGATACAATTTCTCAGTCATCCTATGCCCCTAGTGGACATAGGATGATTTTAGACCTAAGAGGGTCCGGGAAGCTTAAACAAGGGTGTCTCATACTTTTCAAGAGCTTCTGGGTTCCACAGGCCCTCCCGTTACACCAACCCTTACCAACCCTGAGAACTTGGAAAAAAAGTTTTTAAAAAGTATTTAAAAAAATGTCTACTTCCTCAACATAGGCCAATACTACACTGGCAGAAGGCCTCTATTCCCGTTCTGGTGGCAACTCAAAACTTTGGAGTTTTCCGTCACTTCCACTCTTGGTGATAATAGTAAACAGCTCAAATCGAGAGGGTGAATATCCCTAGCCATAAGGACCTTACAGATGTTATAATCCCTCTCCATTCTATGAAAAACAAAATGGTTATACTTTAACAGTACATGGGATAATATCATTTTTTACTTATTGATGTTAGGTCAGGTTGTGAGGCGGTTAAGGGGGACAACTGAGGACACTGCCTGCTGAGTAAAATAACTACAGTATTGACCTATATGGCTGCTTCACTCGTCGTTGTCATCCCGGTCCCCTCCATGGCTTGGTTAAATGTCTGCTCGCAAACAATTAGCATGGCTATAAGCAATGAGCAGAGAGGCTGCAGTTTGTAGGGAAAGACCGATTGCACTTAACCTTTGAAAATGTCATTACAGAAGCCACTTTGTACTAATGACTCATTTTTTTTTTTCTGGGAAAACTTTACCGAAGGGGAGGTGTGGACGGAGACGAAGCCTCGGCCACCTACTCTTTGAGCGTAGCTGCGAAACAGCTTCGTGTTTGAGCGCTTTGGTTCACCTCACTTTAATTGGTCTCGAGTAATAATAACTGTTTATTTTCCCTGCCTGAAGAAAGCCATCAGTAAGATCACAAGCCTGGAGCCTTCATTTCAGAAGCTGTTACATTTTGGGACTCATAGTGTTCGGGGAGCAATCAGTGTAAAGCCTTTCACTGTACTCCTTGCATAAAACAACGTTTAAATGTAACGGATCAGTCACAGCAATAAAACATGTGGCAAAAGAGGGCCACTCGGACGTTAGAGGGACCCCTTCCAATTATGTGCAGTTCAAAGTGGTTATTAGTTATACGGCCCAACAATGAAATCGAAAAAAATAAATAACGCGTTGCACAGCTCTCCAGCAGCACGGCAGTTATGTAAATTATTAGCATAAAACGACATAGGCATGAAAGTGTTTTGCTTGTCTTTATGTGGAAAATTAAAGTTAAAATATCATTAGCATCATTGTATCGCCATTTATTTAATTTGCCCACCCACACTTTCCCCATGAAAATGATTGTGTCGGAGTCCTAATTAGCATAAGCATGAACTGCTTGTAATTACAAGAATAGTGACCCAACGGCAGAAGTCATTTGATAATAATTAAGTCTTTACTATCATTGCTAAGCCATCATTCTGCTTGAAGGTACTGTTGGAGGAATGTGAAACACAATGTACGCCATGTTTTCTAATCAAGATGGTCTTTTTTTTCCGTGGTAGCAATATGTTCCATGTAGGGTCCCTGTCTGTTTCATAGGTGTTCAGAACATGCATTCTTTCATGAGAAACTATCAGAAGAGAAGCAAATGTTCTGTTATTCCAGATCCCATTTTTGAGTAGTAGCAGTCTGGCTGTCATGCTGATCCTTGAGCTTTAGCAGTTACTGATTTTCTGACTGGAACAAGTACCTGGCCACAAGCCATTTGGCCACCTGCAATGGGATCACATTTATGCAAGATATACAGATTTGCGTAGGTTACCTGTGTGTATCAACCAGTGCAAATTACATCATTTCTGAAAAATGTAAGCAGAAGAATCCATTGTTAGAGATTTATTGATGGACTTGCACTGATATATATGGAGCAATATAGTATCACTGTCCATTGCCATTGGGTGAGCAAGCTGAACCATAGACATAGGTAGTGAGATAAATGTACTTCTCAATTACAGAATAGAAAAAAATCACACAAAAATAGAAGTCAAGATCAAGTGAAAGTGCCCATATGTATTAAATAACAGTCTCTTGGCTGATCGGCCAATGATCAAATGATCAAATGTCAATGTGGCATCAGCAGCTGAAGCTTTCTAAGGTCAGGGCTTTATTCCTCAGAAAATAGGTGCAGGAACTCAACCATGACCCCTCAGAACACCCTTGACCCCCACACACACCTTTCAAACACTGGGTGTGGTCATATTTCACTAACAGTGGGAGGGTCTTAAAGGGACATTAAGTACCAGGCGTGCATTACGTACAGAGTGCAGATTTTAGGGGTGCGCTACGTGCAGAGTTTGGGGGTGCGCTGCATATAGACTGCAGTGTTCAGGTGTGCACTACACACAGAGTGGAGAGTTAAGCCTTCTTCCACAGTTGTTTACCTCTGCATCCCCCCTTTACATCTCACCTTAATGCTTTTCCCAGCTGACTCTGGTACCTCCCCACAAATGTAAACGACTTCCCCTCTCTTACTTGCAAGGAGATTATCCAGTGAAGTCCTCCTTCATTTACCTCATACTTCCATTTTGCTTTTATATGTCCTTATTTCTACTGAGAAATCCTCACTTCCTGTTCTTCTATCTGTAACTCCACACAGTAATGCAAGGCCTTCTCCCTGGTGTGGAATGTTGTGCTCGCCGCTTCCCTTGGACTACTGGAGAGTCAGGACGCTCTCTCGTTATAGATAGAAAAAGGAGCTGTGTGTTAGTGGGCGTCCTGATTCTCCTGAAGCCCAAGGGAGGGGGCGAGCACGACACTCCACACCAGGGAGAAAGCCTTGCATTACCGTGTGGAGTTACAGACAGAACAAGAAGTGAGGTAAAGGAAGCTATTTAGGGAAAAAAATGGTATCTTTACAAACCCTTTAATGCCAACTATCCTAAATGTTTCTATATTTCCAGATGACAAGGTTTCACAATTAAGATTTGTTAGACACCAAATATTTTATATATATATATATATATATATATATATATATATATATATATATATATATATAATGAAAATCTCTTTCGAAAGGTACAACTTTGTAGAATGTGTTCCATCCATCTTCTTGAGCTTGTAATCTACTGTACATATAAGGGCAACCACTTTTTATGAAGGTAACTCCATTACAGTAGGACTTATAGAATTTGAATTGAGTTTGACTTTGGTAGTTTTGTAGACAAACTATTCTGTATATTGTCTTACAACTTGACCATTTATGCCAGGCCTCGTTAAAGGTCTTGAAGACCCTGCATAATGGAGGTTTACAACATCTCTGCTTTGCTTCTAGCTTTAAATCTGACTGTTTCTTTTTCCAGCACTTTTGTGGGGAAATTGAGGGTGGCGCCGTATTCAGTGCATCTACGCTATTTTCTCCACAGAGTTTAGGGTTCATCAAACCTCACATTTATCACAACAACTCAAGTTTTCAAGGCATGCATTTCCCCTTTACTTAAAGTGGGTCTATGTTTAAGGGGGCTGTTATATTCTAATATATCAAACCCAACAGTTAGAACTTTTGGTGTTGTTATATTGTCCCAGGGGTACAAAATCACTACTAATACCAAATATGACTTGTATAAGGTATTGGATCCTAAAAAAAAAATAACATGTTGTCAACCTTCTCCTAAAAGGGTCAATATCAGGTTTAAAGGGTATTAAGCCTGGTCATGGGACAAAAGGGCAATCCCTTGTCTAAAAGATGGGATTCATCAGTAGATAAAGTCTGTAATGATAAAATAATTTTAAAATAAGTTCTTGGAACCCCTTTCTCTGAATGAGTACCCTTGTGGTGAATTGTTTTCCTTAGTATCCCTCCAAGGTTGTTTGTATCCCCTGTCACATTAAATAAATACCTACATGTCCCAGAAAACAGATGTAAAGTAGAACACTAATTAATGAGTAGAATGCACTGAGATTGTTGCAAATATTACATAAAAAAATCTGAATTTGAGTGGCTTAAGGCCGTGTACACACGACCGAGAAACTCGACGGGCGAAACACATCGTTTTCCCCGTCGAGTTCCTTGTTCGGCTGTCAGAAAACTCGTCGAGCCAAATTTTCCCATAGCCCGTCGAGGAAATAGAGAACATGCTCTCTTTTTGGCTCGACGAGTTCCTCAACAGTTTTCTCGGCGAAAAGTGTACACACGACCGGTTTTCTCGGCAGAGTACGTCTCCCATCGAGTTTCTTGCTGAATTCTGCCGAGAAAAACGGTCGTGTGTACGCGGCCTTACACATTGGCCTAGTAAAAGTCGTTAAATTTGACTAATTGTCAAATAATATTTGTAATGATCTCAATGCATTTTACATATTGATGATGTTTTTTTTTTTTTTTTGGTATTTTTTGGGGGGGGATTAATATTTGTTGGTGATATTTTTTTGTTTTACTTTCTGTATGGGTGTTGTTCAATTTGGCTCTGGGTTTTGATTGTTCAGTTTGGTTGACTGCCTGAGGAAGTGGTCCTCGGTGGCCATGAAACATCGCACTTTGGCAAATACAGTAAATGTCTTTTGTACTTTGCACATATACAACAAAGAAAAACAGAGATGACTGACTGTGCAGGCAGTCACTCTGGCTTTGGCTGCAATGAGATTAATCTCCCACACACAATGGAGTGCAGTGATTAGCTGAGATTTGGATTCACATTTAATAACTCTAATATTGCATGCGTGGGAAAGTGATTCCAGTAAGCTGTCAAATAAAATCTTATACATAATCTTAAAGTATGTCTTTGAAAAGTAGACAATATTTTTATGAACACATTTGTCACATTTGTCAAAAATACTGGTCAACATACGTTGAAAAAGAGAGCTGCCTGGGTCTGTTCAAAGTGCAGTTTTGTGCAGTAAAATTCTCCTTTTAGTTGCCTTTTTTTGTTTTTTTCTTTCTCTGCTACATGATCGGTTATGGACACTTCCCTTGTGGAATTCTGTTGGTTATACTGTATGTCAAAACCTGCTATACATTACTTGGTCGGGACGAGTGGGGGGTAGGGGATTTTTAGTTCTGTTCACATTGTTCTGTTTTCACCAGATTCAGAAATATTTACCTAGTTATATATCTGCCATGGATGCCACCCCTATGTTGTACTTAATGCCTCCGAAAATCATAGCTCTCCTATCCTACACTTATGTTTCCATGTTGTGTTATGATGCTTAATGTGATCTACTGGGATGTTAAAGGTCGCTCTTAATACTAAAATTAAACGATCTCTGGTCTTTGGCCAACTTAAAAGGGCTAATGCCACGTACACACGACTGTTTTTTCGGGGGTTCTAAATATGACGTTTTTAAGGGTCTAGAAAACACTACGTTTTTTTTCAACCCCGATCATTAAAACGGCCTTGCCTACACACGATTGTGAAAAAAAAAAAACGCTCTAGCAAAGCGCGTGACGTACAACATGTACGATGGCACTATAAAGGGAAAGTTCCATTCGGATGGCGCCACCCTTTGGGCTGCTTTAGCTGATTTTGTGTTAGTAAAAGACGATTTGCGCTTTTCTGTCTGTTCCAGTGTGATGAATGTGCTTACTTCATTACGAACGCTAGTTTTACCAGAACTAGCACTCCCGTCTCATAACTTGCTTCTGAGCATGCGCGGATTTCTCACGTCGTTAAAGCCCACACACGACCATTTTTTACAACCCTAAAAACGACAACGTTAAAAACGTTGTGAAAAAATAGAGCATGTTCGGAAAAAAATGTGCCCATTTTTTAAAACCTGAAAAATGCTCTGAAACCCACACACGATCGTTTTTAATGACATTTTTTAGAACCCGAAAAACGGAGGTGTGTACGCGGCATAAGGATCGGGTTATCTTCTTACAGGAAATGCATATTTTGGGTTCCAGTCCAGAGTGATGGCCATTAATCGTCCACATATAGCCCACACGCTTCATGTTACCTACTTCTCCTACTCTAGGGTAGTATCCATTCTAATCACCAAAGTACAAATTGATGCGGTAGTATCAGACCCAGATGGCTGATACATTATTGTTGTGATTTGGTATCTGGATGCCTTTTATACCTTAGTCAATGTCTATTTACCCCCTCCATTTGATATCTTTAGACTCCTTGCCTGTACAGGTAGAATCCTTCAGATTTCTAAGGGGACTATACTGGGGACTTTAATGCCACGCTGTCTCCCACACTTGACAGGCTGGAAGGAACAAGGCATGTACACACTGCTTTATGTGATTGGATGGAGAGCTATGATTGGTTGAAAAAATGGAAACACCCTAATTAAAAATAATCCTCTTGTCATTCTGCCTCTCATAATACGTTATCAAGATTGGACATGGCCTTTCTGCAACCAGAGACCCTAAATAAAGTTGTATCTATACAATACATGCTGAAAGCTATCTCTGACCATGCTCCTCTAGTCTTGAAATTACGGGTTGCTCGTCTGGCGTATTAGCCCTTTCTGGCTAGATGATCCCATGGTCTTGTATAAATGTAAGGGTGACATGAGACAGTTCATGATTAATAATGATCAGGAGGTTACTGAAGGATTATATTGGGATGCTTTTAAAGCAGTTATGAAAGGCTCCAGGAGGATTCCATGAGCTTAAATAGGCTAATGATTCTAGGCTTAGTTAGCTAGGACAGTTACTGATATAAAATCTGCATATGTAAATGATCCCACAGCAGCTAAGTATCAATAGGGGACAAGAATAGCAAGTTGTTGACATTCCTGGCCAAATCCACCTTTGAACCCCTTACTATCCCCAGAATACTAGATAACACGGGATGTATGCAAGAGTCTACTGAGCATGTGATGGAGGCCTTTCTTCATTTTTATACAGAGCTTTAAACTTCCAAAGCTTGATATACTACTGATGAGCTCTCCGGCTATCTTCAACAGGTACAACTTCCCTCTCTTTCCTTGGAGGACCGGGAATTTATGGGTAGCCCTATTCAGATAGTGGAATTGCAACAAGTGTTGGGTCAATGTGCCAAACATAAAACTCCTGGCTTAGACGGTATACCCATTGAGTTTTACCTAGCTCAAAAAGATGGGGTGCTTCCTCACTTAATGTTACTTTATAGCTACTGTACATTCTAAAAGAGAAAACGCTTCCAAATTCTATTTTTTTAAAGTCTTACTGTCCTATTTCTCTGATTAATACCGACCTTAAAGTTCTCTCTAAATTACTTGCTAGCCGTTTAAATACTGTAATCACCAAACGAATCCACGCAGATCAAACCGGTTTTATTTCAGGCCACTCCACATATATTAACCTTAGGCTGCATACACACGATCAGACCGGTCCGATGAAACTGGCCTTAAGGCCAGTTTTAATCGGACCAAATTGATCGTGTGTACGGTCCATCGGACCAAAGTTTTAAAACTTGCTTTAAAATCTGTCCGATGGACACCTGACCGTCGGACCAAAACGATGGTTAGTACACAAAAGCATCGGACCAAAAACCTGCCATGCTCAGAATCAAGTCGATGCATGCTTGGAGGCATTGAACTTGGTTTTTTCAGCACGTTGGTTGTGTTCTACGTCACCGCGTTCTGACCCGATCGGATTTTGGACTGATGGTATGTCTCATCCTGTGAAACTTTAGTTAACCATATCATCCACTGTTTGAATATCCTTAATATAGCCACTCACATAGCTTCTCCCAACCAGCCATTATACTTTAACCCTCATCTACCACAGTTTCACGTCCTAGCAGACACTTTGCATTAGGCAGAACAAGCGTTAAAGTATCTCCATCAGTTATATGACCAGGGGGTGTTTAAAACATTCGCTCAATTGCAGCATGAGTTTCGATTGCCACATGGCATTTCAGATATCTGCAATTACGCCATGCGGCGGAGACTCGGCTAGGATTGCTTAATGTGCAATTAAATAATTCCAAGTGAGAGCGTGCACTGCTTACGCCTGATAGTACTACTAATAATAATAATAATACGATACTAATGACTCCTGGGTTCATTTGCTAAATAATAACCCATGAGGCGTTGACAGTGTTTGGGTGACATTACTCAGGAAGTATGGGTTTCCCAGTAGGGAAACAAAGCAATAGACATGTACTGATCTACTCTGGTTAGTTCACTGTTGTTCTTTTTGATTGTCAGTCTAACTATTGCTAGATGCATGTTTATGTACCCTTTGTCAGTTCTCTTTCAGGTACGCTGTTGTTGAATTTGCTTTGATTGTCTGAATCTACTTTTATAACTGTCAGTTGTACACAATGGGGGTTATTTGCGAAGGGCAAATCCACTTTGCACTACAAGTGCAAAGTGCACTTGAAATTGCACTGAAAGTTCACTTAGAAGTGCAGTCGCTGTAAATCTGAGGGGTAGATCTGAAATGAGGGGAAGCTCTGCTGATTTTATTATCCAATCATGTGCAAGCTAACATGCTGTTTTTTATTCTCCTTGCATGTCCCCCTCAGATCTACAGCGACTGCACTTCCAAGTGCACTTTCAGTGCAATTTCAAGTGCACTTTGCACTAGTAGTGCAGAGTGGATTTGCCTTTAGTAAATAACCCCCAATGTATACATCTTACACCAATCTTAATAAACAAGTTTAAAAAAAATGGTGGGGCAAGGGCTAAGCAGTTAGAAGAAAGCCCTCTATAGTTATTTGGAGAACTATAAATACGCAGAATAGTAGGATAAATTAAAATCACTACATCTCCTGTAAAGTTGATGTATAGCCTTTTCTTTTATTATAAATGAATGAGACCAGCAGTAAAAACTGTTCTTAATTTGCTTATAGCAGTTGTTCCTGAAGGAGTGGAATCTTAAGCGGTGTACACGCGATCGGTTCGTCCGATGAAAACAGACCGATGGACGGTTTTCATCGGATACACCGTTCGTGTGTGGGCCCCATCTGTGTTTTTTCCATCGGTGTTAAAAATTAGAACATGTTTTAAATTTTTCCTATGGATAAAAAAACGATAGAAAAATCTGAATGGTCCGCGTGGAACTCCATCGGAGAAACATCCACTCAGAATTAAGTTGACGCATGCTCGAAAGCATTGAACTTCTTTCTTTTCAGCTCGTTGCAGTGTTTTACATCATTGCGTTTTGGCACGGTCGGAATTTAATCTGATGTTGTGTATGCAAGACTGATGAAAGTCAGCTTCATCGGATATCCGACGAAAGAAATCCAGCAGATTAGATTCCGCCCAGGTTCACACTGGGCTGCGGGAGTGAAGCCGCACAATCACACGATTTCACTCCCGCTGGCAGTCCCCATTTCGGCCGCAATTTAAAAGACATCTGTGCAGGTTTCTGCACAGATGTCAATGTAAATCGCGGCCCGAAATCGCAAAAGGTAGTACAGGAACTACTTTTTGAAATCAGTGCAGCGCCGCAGATGCGGCGTCGCACCGATTAGGACGGTGTCATTGCCGACAAATGCCGCCGATTTGAGATGTGAAATCGCATCTCAGGCCTTGTACACACGATCAGACCGGTCTGATGAGACTGGTCTGACGGACCGTTTTCATCAGACAACTCTGAACTTGTCTGATGGTCTGATGTGCGTACACACCATCGGACCAAAATCTGATTAGACCAGAACGCGGTGACGTAGAACACAACGACGTGATGAAAAAACGAAGTTCAATGCTTCCAAGCATGGGTCGACTTGATTCTGAGCATGCACAGGTTTTTGGTCCGATGCTTTTGTGTACTAACCATCAAATCTGTCCGACGGACAGGTGTCCATCAGACAGGTTTTAAAGCATGTTTTAAAACTTTGGTCCGACGGACAACGGTCTGATGGGCCGTACACACCATCAAACTGGTCTGATGAAACTGGTCTGCAGACCAGTTTCATCAGACTGGTCTGATCATGTGTACAGGGCCTCAAATGGAGCCAAATCGTACCCAGTGTGAACCTGGGCTAAATCAGATATCCGATCGTGTATACAGGGCTTAACTGTGTGACATGAAGGTAAGCAACTAAAGGCACCAGCTACAGATTTGTGTATTTGCTGCAATCAACAAGCATTATGCCACAGATAGCAAAAAAAAAAAAAAAGATTGCAAAAGGTACTTTTTCTCAAAAATGTCAATAATAAAGTGAGCATGCAATAGCTCTAGTTTAAATATGTTGATATTCAGGAAACATTTACTTAACATCTTTGATCTGTGTGTTTCTTCACTTAGCATGGCAAAGCGATCTGATTGTGTATGATGTACAAAATGAAGATTAAACAGACTACATTGAAATTGCTCTGAGCTCATTCTGCATCATTAAGGCGGCAGTTCATATAATGTAACACAATAATGAGGGTAACTATGCACTCAAACGCATCTTCGGGTTCTTTATTGTGTCAAGCAGACGTTTGCAGCCATTATTTGCTCTCCCCAATAATTAAATCTGCAGACCTCAATCCCTCACTCAACAACAACAGCAGCAAGAACTTATCTGCGGGGATTTAGCTGCCGAGCTATGCTTTGCTAATTTACTTTTATTAAGAAAGAATTATCGAGGGGCAAAAACACATAAAAATTAAATAATATTATTTTTTAGGAGTCAGCATTTCTAAAATAACAGTTGTCGACAACAAAGGCAAATTCTGTAAGATTGATATGGTGTAACTGTGGTTATGATGGCTTAGACACTTTGCAGAAGAGGATT
Organism: Rana kukunoris; assembly: GCA_029574335.1. Taxonomy (NCBI): domain Eukaryota; kingdom Metazoa; phylum Chordata; class Amphibia; order Anura; family Ranidae; genus Rana; species Rana kukunoris. The sequence continues at coordinate 36,498,538 of CM056056.1, forward strand.
CTTGTATTGTTTATAAAATGGCGACTCAGAAAGGTAATATGCTAGAAAGTTCATAAAAACACGTGGGTGTTTAATATGCATTATATAGAACACGGACATCAATGCTGCAATATACTGTAAATTAAAAATAACAAAATTAAGTTTTTATTGGGACACGTGAGATGCACCTGCTTCTCAGTTTAAAAATGCAAACTGAAGGGGGTCTTTATTGTTTCTGTAAGTCATTTGAGATTTCCTAAAGTAGACCTAAATCCAAAATGAATGACATTTAGTTTGCCAAAGCACATATATTATAAACAATTGCACCTTTTTTTTTTTTTTATTAAAATAATTTTTTGTTTTTTTAAATAAAATAGTATTGTTATTTTTAGCTTCTTTTTCATTTCAAAAATGAGATCTCCCTGCCATAATTTACAACTCTGTTTCTGTCCTAGAAAGAAATCAGGATCTGGGGGCTGTTAACTAGAAGTATTTTAGCCAGGCTTTCGAAGAGACACAAGTGGCTTACAGGTAAAACCATAAAATGAATTATAATTTTTCAAAGCTGTGCAGCTTTGTAATATTTCGTGGAGCTCCTTGACTGCATAGTCTATTTTATGGAAAAGGATAAACTTAGCCTTTAAGGATTTTTGAATTTGAAGTTCTCATTGACCATTACCATTGGATTTCTCAATTTGGGTGAACATCCTTTGCCGGGGGCTCCTCATCTTTGTGGTGAGCTGCCATTCACAGGCCAGTGGGCTCAAATAATAATTTTGTGAGTGAGTGAGTGAGTGAGTAACTTGTATAGCGCTTCAAATGCGAACTGAATCGCCTCAAGGCTCTTTGCATCCAGTGTCGTCCTTATCCTTCAGAAGAGGTGGGTCTTTAGTTTTTTCCTAAAAGCCTGATGGTTTTCTTCCATGTGGATGGTTGTGGGTAGTGCATTCCAAAGCCGAGGTCCTTGGACTGCAAATCTATGTTCTCCCTTAGATTTGTAGTGGGATTTGGGGATTTGGAGAAGGTTTTGGTTAGTTGACCGAAGCACGCAATTGGTGATGTAGGGTTTTATTTTCTCGCTTAAGTATTGTCTACATGTTGATAACCTTTGAAAATCTGTGTTTAGCACCCTTCCACTACTACCTGCCAGGTGCTGGAAGTATGCTTATTTCTACAATTGCAGAGAGAGACCAGTTAGTTTAAAATGTCGAACCTGGGCAGCCCAATAAAGAAGCTAGTAGACATTATTTAAGAAAAAGAGGAATGTCTATTTCTATTCAACATTAGAAAAACAAGATAGTGCTACCTGCATATTTTCCTATCATAGGCATTTCCTATGTTACTTATTATCATCTAGTGGCCAAACACAGTATTTTTCATTTTAATCTCTTCACGCCGGCGCCTCCCGGCCCTTTAGGAGGTTCATGATGCCGGGAGGTGAGGTGGGGCTTAAGAGAACATGAGCGCTGTGATTGGCTGTCACGACTGTCACGTGATTCGAAAACTCACGATCGCAAGCAGAGATCAGTTAGGAGACGGTAACTGTTCGGAGAGCTGCTTTACTCATAAAGGCAAAAGGGCCAGCTGCTCTTTGCCTCCTTGCCTAGAAATTTGGTTCTAGATCCAGGTCAAGAAGAGCATTTATTTCCTCCATCGGCCTATACATTATATACCTAGCTATTAAATATACTCTATGGCATGGGTATTATTTGTATATTCTATTGAATACCAAATGTTGAAAACTTGAGAAGCTCAATGTATGTACCTTTAACAAACAGATTCTAGGATTTATCATATTGGTATAACCTGTGATGATAATTGAAACCATCTTATGTGAGTCATAATGTGTATATAAATATCACATTTCGCTATGTAAACATATACTGTCCTTGGTACTGAACATTTCAACTACCTCTTCTACACTCCTAGGGCTCCACCCTCTACCCATCTCCCTCCCCCCCCCCCACTTTTTTCTCATACCCCCATTTCTATTATTAAGTGTAAGGGGTTAGCTCGGTAGCGTGTGTGTGTGAACCCCTGGGTGGGTTCACTACACACTGAACTATACAGAGAGGCAGCCAAGGATGGTTGAAAACAAAGGTTATTGTTTATTCTTCCATATTGCTGGGAACAAGTGCAAGCATCCATAACAGCATAAACAAAACAAAACATAAAATAAACCCTGGCCACTTGGGGCGTCTACATTCACAACACAGGAACTTACCTATGGAGTCTGGCACAGCCTACTGCTGGTCATACAGCAGAAAAACAATAGTCTTTTTGATTTTTATCACACGGAAAAATTAACACCACCTCACCTCTTCAGAAGTCTTTCTCAGCTCACTGCTCTCCCTAACTCTAAAAGCCTCAGGATTCAGCCATTAGTAGTAATCCTCTGGATAACTTATAGAGGCCTTAATTGCATCATTCTGAACAGCTGAAGCTATCCAACGTCCTTAAACTTTTCTGGCTACCTCTGCAGCCGACACCTGATAGTAATTGGTGAATTGTCTAAACAAGGCAGAAATGTATCTCCCATCTGTGACAACACCCACAGATTTACCTGACTTCCTGTCACATAAGGTATACTGTTTTTCATCCAGATAAATACATGTAAGCCTTCATAATATGACCTTCCTCATTTAATGGATTGACATTGTTGTTTACTCCAAATCTCTGTTATTGTACATCTGTTGTCAATTGTTTGATACAATTTTCTCTTAATAAACTTTTGATTGTGAAAAAAAAAACATCTAAAAATGAGTTGAATGCACCATGACTTGATCTCCAGGGCACCTCTTCTGGTCGCAGGGATTGGTAGCATAAACCTGTTCTCTGTTTTCTTCACCAGCTTGGTCAATCAGTCTCCTCTCACATGAAATCACTTCTGAATGCCGGGATTGGCCCAATGGACAGTGCCCACTTCACCAAAAAGCAATGTTGGCATGGTAGACTGAACCTTCCTTCATTATGGAACAGAAAAAAGAAGACCTTGGAAAGTGGTCTGTCACGCGGCCAGGGTTTTAGGTAATTAAATGGGACTTTCAGATTATTTAAATATCTATAAGTAGATTTTTTTTTAATAACAAACACATCATACTCACCTCCACTGTGCAGTTGGTTTTGCACAGAGTGGCCCTGATCCTCCTCTTCTGGGGTCTCCCAGTGGCGCTGGTGGCTCCTCCTATTCTCAAGTGCTCTTTCTGAGAAGCGCTCTTCTTTGGGACACCTGTGTGGACTGGACACGCTCCCGTGTCCTGCTTCTGTGTCTATTGACACAGAAAGCCGGGCTCAGGTAAGTAAAACGGGAGTTCTGGGGGGCTGCAGCATTAGAGAAGGTTTTTCACTCTAATGCGTAGAATGCATTAAGGTAAAAACCCACAAGGTTTTACAACCCCTTTAAATATATGTAAGAAGCCCCTCAAATCTTATTTAGGAAATATTAGTTTTACAGCATAAGTTACTTAACAATTACATTAGAATCAACCAAATAAAACAAAACATTAACTTATTATCTCATAGTCCTTTGTACTCGTTTAAGACCCGGGGGTATGTTCCCTCAAATCTTATTAAACCAGTCTAGTGCCTTCACTCAAAGTGACATTACCTCAACACTCTGACAGGAGTTGTAGGAGCTTATGCGCAGAAGTGCTGCTGCTTTACCTGGACATCCCTTTATTAGTATTATTATTTACGATTTATATAGTGCCAACAGTTTACGCAGCACTTTACAATGTATAGGGGGGACAACACAATTACAGTACAGTTCAATACAGAAGGTACAGGAGGACTCTGCTCATAGAGTTTACATTCTAAAGGGAGGGGGTGGTGTTACAAAAGGTAATAGCTGCAGAGAATGATTTGATGGGGGTGGCTCAGGGACAGTTGTTAGGTGGGTGTTTGGATAGGCTTCCCTGAATAAATTAGTTTTCAGGGATTTCCTAAAGGTGGAGACGGTAGGGGTTGATCGGACATACTGGGGCAGGGAGTTCCAGAGGATGGGAGTGTCTCTGGAGAAGTCCTGAAGGCGAGCAAGGGAGGAGGAAATAAGGGAGCTAGAGAGCAGGAGGTCCTGGGAGAAGTGGAGGGGAGGATTTGGGCGATATCTGCAGATGAAGTTGGTGATGTAGATGTGGGTGATGCTGTGAATGGCCTTGTATGTAATGGTTAGCATTTTGAATTTTACACAGTGGGGTAGGGGAAGCCGGTAAAGGGATTGGCAGAGAGGAGCAGAAATCATGGATTGGTTAGTGAGGTGTATTAGTCTAGCAGCAGAATTCATAATAGACTGAAGGTGAAATAGCCTGCTTAAGGGTAGGCCATTAAGGAGATAGTTTCAGTAGTCAAAGCGGGAAATAATCAAGGAGTGAATAAGTTGCTTTGTGGTGTCATTAGTCAGGAAGGGTCGAATTCTGGAGATGTTGTTAAGGTGGCAGGATTTAGCAAGTGATTGGATATAGGGGCTGAAGGAGAGATCAGAGTGAAGGATTACACCCAGCACCCTGGCTTGTGTGGAGGGACCAATGATTGTGTTGTTAATATTAATGGTAAAGTCATTGGGGGGGGGGGGCCGTGAAGGAGGAAAAATAACAAGCTCATTTATAGAAAGATTGAGTTTGAGGAAGTGGTGTGACATCCATACCGACATGTCATTCAGTAAGTTTGAGATCCGTGAGGAGATCGAGGGGGTGAGTTGAGGAGTAGAGAGATAGATCTGGGTGTCGTCGGCATAGACGTGGTATTGGAAGCCATGGGAGGTTATCAACTGGCCCAGGGAAGAGGTATAGAGTGAGAATAGGAGAGGCCCAAGGACGCTGAGGTTGCTGAGATCAGGTTGCTGAGATCTGAGGTCTGGTAAGGTGGGCGATTGTTACCCACACATAAAATAAACACTGGATCACCAATGTGTTAAATGAATTGATGCTTTCCCTATCCTCCCACCATCTATGTAGAACGGTATGTCCCAAGACACATGCTGCGACTTCACAAAGCCAATTACTATTTCTCTATCTTTGCTTGCCATTAGTATCCTTTTTTTAGGGCAATGCATTCAGATGTTTGGCTGGAGTTTCACCTCAAGATAATTCCGATTCAATTTTCATTTTTCATTTTCACAGAAAATATACCTTGCTGCAGATTGAAATGTGAAATTTTATTTAAAGGGGTTGTAAAGGAATTTTTTTCCCCTAAATAGCTTCAGTTACCTTAGTGCAGTCCTCCTTCACTCACCTCATCCTTCCATTTTGCATTTAAATGTCCTTTTTTCGTCTGAGAAATCCTCACTTCCTGTTCTTCTGTCTGTAACTCACCACCGTAATGCGAGGCTTTCTTCCTGGTGTGGAGAAAGCCTCTTGAGGGGGGAGGGAGCGAGCAGGATTGTCAGGATACCCACTAACACACAGCTCCTTTCTCTATCTGCAAAGTAGAGAGTTTCCTGACTTGCCTGCTCAAGAGGTTTTCTCCACACCAGGGAGAAAGCCTTGCATTATGATGGTGAGTTACAGACAGAAGAACAGGAAGTGAGGATTTCTCAGAAGAAATAAGGAAATTTAAAAGCAAAATGGAAGGATGAGGTAAGTGAAGGAGGACTGCACTAAGGTAAAGGAAGCTATTTAGGATTTATTTTTTACTTGTACAACCCCTTTAAAGACACAGAGTGATAATAAATCACATAGTGTAACACAACACACATGACCATCTAGTTCAAACAATTGGAAATAAAATAAAATAAAAGGTAAAGGAAGCTATTTAGGGGAAAAAAAATCCTTTACAACCCCTTTAACAATTTCACAAATAATTGCTCATGTAGCAGAAACACATTATACTTTTTAAATAAAAATAAAATTGCCCTTTAAATGTAGTAAATGAGTTAAAAACTATTCAACGTGACTGTCACAAAATTTTATTAAATTATATTGAATTTTGTCTGCCATTTACTGATAAAAAGCATCAATTAAAAGTGGATAAAAGTTTATTAATTCCAATTCAGTAAAAGTGTCACAACATTTATAATTGAGTGAACAGCAATCAACTACTTAAAAGTTATATGTCACCATCTTGGCAGCATAGTGAAAAAATCTCTGTCTGTCTATCTGTCCGTCTAGTTTATGTGATTTGTTGCTTTTAATGGAATTTGTAGCGAATGCCCTATTATGTATTAAATGGATACATTGTAACCTTCAAGCACTATGGTCACAGCGCTAAGAGATTTTACAAGGTCCACAGTTCGTGTTTTTGTGACCAATGAAATAATTGAGGGTAAAACAAAACAAGAAATGCCAGCAAGCCTAATCCGAGCCAATATTACTTGTGTTCTCAATTTATTAAAAAACAACATCTGGCGTCCAGCTCCGGCGGCCCTAAATGAAACACACACTTTATTTCCCCTATCCGACTTATTTTTACGGCACGCTGTAAACTTTTTTCTTTTTTTTTTCCTCCCCCCGTGTCTTTGCAACAGGTGGGCCTAAAACAATGTGGCGCGTCTGTTCCTCCGCTAACCGCAAGTCGTGTTCAGCAGCTTCCAGATACACGAATGCCATTTCCTATTGCCGATCTCCATATGCTGAGCCTTATTTTCCTGGGTAATGTGTACTGTCATCGCTGCAAGAAAATCATGTTTCTAATCACAGCAACATATGAACAATTTATTACCATGATTACCATGCTTAAGTCATCTCTACATCTGTGATATATATATATATATATATATATATATATATATATATATACAGTGTATGTATGTATGTATATATATATATATATATATATATTTATTTATTATTTTTAGTTTAACCACTTAAGAACCGGACCTTTAGGCAGCTAAAGGACCCGGCCAGGTTTAGCGATTTGGCCCATGCGTCGCTTTAACAGACAATTGCGCGCTCCCAAACAAAATTGGCGTCCTTTTTTTCCCACAAATATAACTTTCTTTTGGTGATATTTGATCACCTCTGCAGTTTTTATTTTTTGCGCTATAAATATAAACGCTATATTTTTTACTTTTTGCTATAATAAATATCCGCAAAAAATATATAAAAATATATATTTTTTCCTCAGTTTAGGCCTATACGTATTCTTCTACCTATTTTTGGTAAAAAAAAACACGCAATAAGCGTTTATCGGTTGGTGTGCTTAAAATTTATAGCGTTTACAAAATAGGGGATAGTTTTATTGCATTTTTATAAAAAACATTTTTTTACTACTAATGGTGGTGATCAGCGTTTTTTTTTGGGACTGCGACATTATGGTGGATACTTCGGACAATTATGACACATTTTTGGGACCATTGTCATTTTCCGTTTGGGACAATTGCAGTTTGGGAGTTAACCACAAGGGGGTGCTGAAAGGGTTATGTGTGACCTAATATGTGTTTACAACTGTAGGGGGGTGTGACTATAGGTGTGACATCATTGATTGTGATTCTCTGTATAAGGGATCACGCGATCAATGACGCCGCCACAGTGAAGAACGGGGAAGCCGTGTTTACATATGGCTCTCCCCGTTCTTCAGCTCCGGGGACCGATCGCGGGACTCCAGTGGCGATCGATTCCCACGGTCCCGGAGTTTCGGCTGAACACTAGCACAGGACGTACCTGTACGAGCATGTGCCCAGCCGTGCCATTCTCCCGACGTATATGTGCAGGAGGTGCAGGAGGTGGTCCTTAAGTGGTTACAAGGGGCAACTCCATAAAACTCCATAAAACAAAAATCAATTAGTGGAAAGCTAATTCTATTTATTAAACATAAAAAACTTTATTGCACCTTTAGTAGCTTTCAAATATGCTTGATGACTTTTCTCTTGGAATTCCTTCCTCTGCACTACCCCACCACACCTACCAATAGAAACACCAGTTATGCTCTGTACACACGATCGGACCTTTGTCCGACCGAATTCACATAAGAATTCCGACGGAGGAAAATAGAACATGTTCTCTATGTAAACTCTGATGGAATTCATCGGAATTTCCGATGGAATTACTCCGATGTCTGTCTGACTTTTTCCATCGGAAATTCGGATCGTGTGTAAGGGGCATAAGAGTGCGCTCTATGGTTCGTGGCAAGTGGCAGGGTCATAAATAGTTTGTTTGGCCCAAGCTGATAATACAGCACGTCCAGCAAGCACACTTGTGCGCTAGCTTAGCTTAGCCCAAACAGACTGTTTAAAGGGACATTCAATGGGAAGTTAGGATTTAGGGCTTCTCCTTGGGGCTCTCTGGATTTGAAAGAAAGGTTATTTGCCTATACTTTGCTTTAAAGTGAGTTTGCATGTTTTTTTTTCAGTTGCACATATTCCATAGAGGTCCCAGTCCATCAATCTTATACTCACCTGTCTGTGATCCAGCAAGATATTGGCTGTGCATGCCCACACATGTGTTCCACACGCTCTAGTTGGTCACGCAGGGAGTTGTACGCTGCTGAAGCATGGTGTATAGACTCCCCATTGGATTCAAAGGAGAGTGTACAATGCTCGTATTGGTGTATTTTGGTTTTGTGCTGCCCTAGGAAAGACTAAAATCGGACGCCTCCCCTATCTAAATTTGTCCCACCCCAGCCTCGGTATACCATTCTTGTCTCAGGGTCTGATGGAGAAGCTGCAGCTGTTTATAGTGAATGTGTGGGACGATCGCTGTTTGCATGCGTGTAGGACCGACAAGTGCCCCTATGCGTGAGAGCACGGAAGGACTGGGACACTTTACATTTTTTGTTTAACTAGTTGCCGCTCACCCATGGTCAAATGACAGCAGGGCAGTGAGGCTCTCATTGTGGGATGCCGTCATATGATGGAGTGCCAGAACAGCCACTCTTGCGTGCCCGTGTTGCTAAGACACGGCGCGACCCTGATCTCTGGAAAGAACTGCATCCACAGCTCTTTAACCATGTGATCGGCTGTGTCCGATCACAGCCAGTCACATGTAAACACGGCGATGCCGGTGATCAGCTCTCCTCGCCTCACACTGACATCTAGGAATGCAGCATCTCCTCACAGGGAGACATCTAGGAATGCAATCAAAGCACTGATCATCAGTGACCTGAATACTGTATAGAAATTTAGTGTCACCAATCAGTGCCCACCATTTCCCACCAGTGGCAGCAATCAGTGCTCACACTGCCCACAAGTGCCACCAATCAGTGCCCATTAGTAATGCCAGTCAGTGCTGGCTGTCAGTGCCGCCTATCAGTGCTGCCCATCAATGCCCATCACTGCTGTCTCACATTTGCCATTAGTGTCACCCATCAGTGACACCCATCAGTGCCCATCAGTATCGCCTATCCATGCCGCCTATTAGTGATCACCAGTGCCACCTATCAGTGCCCAATAGTGCCGACTATTAGTGCCCATCAGTGCCACCTAACAGTGCCTATCAGTGTTCATCAGTGCCACATATCAATGAAACCTATCAAAAAGTTGGGAGCGTGGCCTGGACGGAGCCCAAGTTGAGGCTGCTCTTACACGGGTCTGCTCAGTGATGTGCATCTCATGGACACATTTTCTGCCTTGCTGGAAGTCCCCATCAGCGTACAGTACATGTACGTGGGCTGGCAGCAAGAAGCTAAGAAGTGGGTGGTGTTGTGCCCAACAGGTACACCTTGTTATGTAGGATGTATTCCCTGTATGCATTTTAAACCATCATTTTGGCTGAACCGTATTTTATTACTGCTTGGTAAATGTTTTATAAATTTGCACTGCTTAGAAATGTTAAGTACTGTATAGTCACTAGAATTAGTGACTAAGCCAAGTATGAGTAGGTGTAATTGCTAGACACTAATGAGGCTGAATACCATGAGCTATGCATGCAGAAAACAAATAAAATTTCCGTAATCATAACAATTACAAATTTTGCTTTTAAAGAACAGGCTGATCACTTTAGTTACTGATGGCAAAAAAAATTTTCTTCAAGTTTGTAATTTCAAATAATTGTATGGGTTGCAAAAAAGGATGGCAATGGCATAGTATATTGTTAAAAAAATTGGGGATGTGTTTAGCAGGAAAATAAAAATAGGAATGATACATGTTATCGGTCAGATATGTTGCCTCCCTTTGGATTTACTATGGGTTTAGAAATCTGTGTGAGCAAGCTTTTAACTTTACAGTGGAACCTCGGATTGCGAGTAATGCGGTTAACGAGCGTTTCGCAATATGAGCACTGTATTTCTAAAATCCTAGTTTGTTTTGCAAGCGTTGTCATGCAAAATTAGCAGGATTCAGGCCAAAGTGGGGTGCATTACCACGTTTGGCCTGAGGTTGGGGGTGCCGTTTAGAAATGCACGGAAAGGCCCGAGGACAGTTCGGCTGACCTTGGCAAACCTTGGAAAGTCTTGAGGACGAAGTCTTTCTGAGGTTTGCCTAGGTCAGCCGATCTGTCCTCGGCCCTTTTCAAACGTTTCCGAGGCTCTCCAGCACCCCCCGCCTCTGCCCGCATGCGGTATTGCATGCCATTGAAGTCAATGCAAAACAAATTATTTTTGTTTCAATTGACTTCAATGGGGAAACTCGCTTTGATATGCGAGTACTTTGGATTATGAGCATTCTCCTGGAACGGATTATGCTCGTAATCCGAAGTTCCACTGTATTTCCAATAGGTTAAACTAGATGGTCACGTGTCCCCTTTTCCACCTGACAAATTACGTAACTATATACTTTATAAATATCCTGTATGCTATCATCATTATGAGACTTATGATATACAGGTGCATCACAAAAAAGCAGACTATCATCAAAAAGTTAGTTTATTTCAGTAATTCAATAAAAAAAATTAATGAAACTCATATATTATATAGATTCATTAGACACAGATTGATATTTTTCATGCATTTCTTTCTTTTAATCGTGATGATTAGGGATTACATAGCTAGTGAAAACACAGGATTCAGGATCTCAGAAAATTAGAATATTACATAAGACCAATAAAAAAAGGATTTTTAATACAGAAATGTTGGCTTACTGAAAAGTATGTCCATGTACAGTACTGAGGGCCGATCCTAGGCAGGGAGCACAGGGTGCTTTGCACCCAGGCGCCTGCAGAGGTGGGGGCGCTGATGTGTATACACACACTAAAGTGCCTCAAAAAAGCTACTTGCCGGAAATTTTTGGACGTTCTGTGTGGAATTCCGACGGGAAAAAAACATGCATGCTCGAAAACAATTCGACGCATGCTTGGAATCATTGAACTTCTTTTTATTGCCTCGTCATAGTGTTGTACATCACCGCATTCTTAACGCTCGAAAGTTCAGAGAACTTTTGTGTGGCCGTGTGTATGCAAGCCAAGCTTGAGCGGAATTCCGTCAGAAAAACCATCCAACTTTTTTTAGACGGAAATTCTGCTCATGTGTACAAAGCATTAGAGGGGTTAAAGTCCTATTGAGATTGAGGCAAAGAACAGAGTACCCATCTTAACCAGCAGCTCCTATGGGGGTAGTACTACCCAGATAGCAAGGATAGCTTGCCATAAATGTGTGGCAGTGTTGAATTGTAAGTCTGTTAACTTGCTGTGCATTTTCACTGACAAGTTGTACACTTGCAGAGCACTTAAAGCACAAGTTCTAGTTGACACTTTTCCAATTTGTAGCAAATTTGCATGGCAAGTCGGTAGCAAGAGCAAAGTTGCAGCGGTGAGTCTACAGCAAGAGTTCTGCAAGTCTACAACATGAAAATTCAGCCACAGTGACCCCCTGTGGTGGGATGACTATTGCACAACAGAACTGAACCAGAACTTGCAGCAGACTTGCAGAATGTTTGCAAAGTAAGTTGATCTGGAGTCATGCAATGTGGACTTACTAACAAACTTGTGAAGCCTGGCAAGTCTAGAAATAGCTTAGCAAGTCATTTCCAAACTTGCAGCTCAATTTCTTGCTATCTGGTTACACATATACTAATTATATTATATTTTTTTGTCTGTTAATTCAATGATTAGTTTTACTTGTAAACATTATCTGCATTATCAAAAGATATGGTACTCTAGTTAACAAGTACTCAAAAGGATGATTTGGTTCTTAAAAAACATAATCATGTCTCAGTCAAACTTAGAAATACGTGTGCAATTAGGTGGATTACACAGAGCATATGTTTTGGGGTGGACGTTCCTGGAACTACTTCTAGCATTGGGCTGCTCAGTAATGTAATGTATAGTTCTGCCAACTGTCCTCTCCCCTATAAAGCACTGCATGTTGACTGTGCGCTTGAATCTATTTTCAGATAAAGTATTAAAAGAGTAACTCCTGAAATTAGATTTAATGTGCATCAGGTCTCTGGGGGAGGTTTGTGTTGTACGTCAAGCTTCACATATTTAGGTTTTTGATACAGGAAAAACAAAGTGATGAGGGAAGGCCAGATGTATCTGGCAGATACCCAGTCACTCCATCTACTAACAGCCACAAAAATGGGTTTAGCAAATGTTTTCTACGTATAGGAAAGCACATAGCCAACAAACTAAAACGTGTGAATGCCTCACCCTTGGTTTGACATTAGAAAACTGGAGCTTCCAAGTTTTCGTTGGACAGAGTACAAATATTAGTTAGTCCCTGCCGGATAGTCACAGAGAAGGCCTTAGCCCAGAAGTTTGAAAGAGATCCAGTAAGGGATTCTTTCATTGGCAAACTTACATTATAAAAATGTTGACACTTTTTTTTAAATACTTTTTTGTTACCTGTGCTGTGTATTTTTCTCATTTACCACCGCCTTTCCCTTTCTCCCTATTCATGCTGTTCATTTGTCATATTCTTTTTTTTGCCCTGTCCTGTGTTTGTGGACCGATGCACATTGGATTCTCCTTACACCTAAAGCACTAGTACTCTAGTCAAATAGTAGCTGCTAGTCTTCCTCATTGCAGGTTACAGCATATTGTGAAGGCTGCACTTGTGTAGTGGTAAGCCTTAGGCCTTGTACACACGAGGAGACATGTCCAATGAAAACGGTCTGCAGACCGTTTTCATCGGACATGCCTCCTGGGATATTTTGGTCTGATGTGTATACACACCATCAGACCAAAATCCCCACGGATAGAGAACGCAGAGACATGACGGTCACGAGGCAATTCGACGCATGCGGGGGATTTCAGTCCGATGGTTAGGCGTACTAACCAGCGGACATGTCCGACGGACAGGTTTCCAGCGGACAAGTTTCTAAGCATGCTTAGAAACTTTTGTCCGCTGGAAACCTGTCTGCTAGGCCGTACACACGATCGAACATGTCCGCGGAAACTGGTCTGCGGACCAGTTTCGGCGGACATGTCTCCTGGTGTGTACGCGGCCTAAGATGTATAGAATCAGAAAAAAATTGAAACAGGATAATTTAAGTAAAGACTTTAACCACTTGCCACCCACCATATAGCAGAATGACGGCGGCAAAATGGTTTTGATATCCTGACCAGACGTCATATGACATGATCAGGATAACACAACCGGCACAGCGCAGCGATCAGAGGTGCTGTGTGTCAGTCTGACACACAGCAACTCTGATCATGGTATGGAGCCTCTGACTTCTTACCTTCTTAGGCTTCTTACCTTGTGATCAGCTGTGGCCAATCACAGCTGATCATCGTGTGAACCAGAAAGTGCCGGTAAGCTGGCTTTCCTTAGTTCACGCTGTCAGGGAAAGCCGATTGGCGGCTCTTTCTGTCAAAGGGCGGGTCTGTGCTGATAATCGGCACATTGATTATCAGTACAGCCCCTATTAAAAGGTGCCAATCAGTGCCCAACACCTGCCAGTCTGTCCCCTAATAAATGCCTGTCAATGCCCACAACAGTGCCAATCAGTGCCCAAAAAAGTGACAATCAGTGCCCTATCAGTAATGCCTGTCAGTGCAAAGAAGAAATATTTCCGCGCCAAAAACTAATAAATGGTGATCTTCACCTATGTGAAGATGGAATAAAATTAAAAGGTGTGCTGCTCCTCTGTTGTATAGTGTGTGGCTATAATATGTGAAGATAGAGAACGATAGAGGGCGCTACTGTGACTACATGGAAACCTCATTCACAATATATACTGAATACCCATATACCATCTGTGAATGGAACGACAATTACTGGATATAAATACAGTGAATAGCAACAAAAAATTGTATATATATACTTCAGTGACGTGAAAAAAAGAAATAAACTGTGTGTAAATAAATAATCAAACACTACAAAGTCCACCTGAAGTCCCACAGGTAAGTGCCGAAAAATATAAATAAATAAATGACTAAATATAGAGATGATCTTCCTGTTGTCAAATGCAATCTTGATTGGACAGAATCTGTGAACAATCTGTGACAGGATTGTGGTGTGCTGATTTTGAAGTGTGATAGGAACCTTCACCAAAATGGATTATTCGTGTTCCACCCAAAGTGCTGGGGAAGTACTATGTTCTTACCAGATATTGAGACCTCTCTGTTACAAGTAGGTCAGATGAGCAGGGCAGGATCAGTGCCTGTACACTTGGGGCATGCTGGATCACGCTGAACCACAGTGATACTGAGTATGCTCATGGGTAAATGGAAACATAGATGGAACAGATCATGGTGCAATACCGTTTATTAAAAACAATTAAAATAGCACATAAACAGCCAAATGGCCTCCTACCCCAGCTAGTGCCTGCCTGGCACTGGGAAAAAGGCGTGTCACAGCTCCTTTTCTATTCCAATGTCTCTCCGATAGTTCGGGATGGCAGATAGGTCAGTGTTGGTAGGCTCAATAGAGGCTTTTTTGTAGTGCGGGGAGCCAGATAGAGCCGCCTAATGCCTGTCAGTGCCCCATCAAAGTGCCAATGAGTGGCACTCATGCGACGTACACACGGTCGACAAGAAAAGTCAGATGTGACCTTTTGGTCAGAAACACCGACTGTGTGTATGCTCCATCTTTAAAAACACTTTATATGTAATGCCAAACTTAATTGTTTTGAGGATAGATTAGTACAGGCAACATTGAAGTATTAACAATATTTATTTATTTGTTGTTTTAAGGTTTTTATTGAATTTTTCAGGTTAAACATTTTTTTTAACACCAACATCTTCTGTTTCCCTGTAGAAGTTAAGATTTACAAGGGCCTAGTAGGAGTCACATTAAACATAATCCAAAATGCAGGAAACACTTGGAACGAGAACCCTGCCCAAATATTAAAAACAAAAAAAGTGATGTACGATTATATATGTTTCCAAAGGCGCTGTTGTAAACAATGCTTATACGACATGATGGCTTGTTTAACATCACATAAAAATCGAAACTTGCCTCTAAAAATGAAAATTAGACCTGACACTGAAATCTACTTTCTTAACAAACACCCAAAGAAATCATACAATAAAAATGTAATATTTCCCAGAAAAGCATTCCAAATACAAAAAAAGCTAGTATCTAATAACAGAACAATTGGCATGGTTGGAGCTAAAGTGAGTACATTTATAGATATGATGGAATGTAGATTCTGTAGAGTGATTCATGGGTCTCCTACATCTTCGCTGTTCCACTTTGGTTTGTTTTGCACATCTGCCATGTTTTTAAAATAATGATTCCAGCCTAAATATTTTAATAGCCCCCTAATAAGGATTGAGGACCAGGGTATTTTAAAATGTAATTTGACTTCTTTAGCTGATCTGTAGACTTTAACAAAACTTTTCCCTAATACCTGCAGCAGGAGTTTATAATGTAATGTGCCCTACATGTCGTTGTTCTACCTTTAAACAGCTCATATCTCCCAACCTTTAAATCTATGCTGTGGGGTGAGGAAGCTTACTTTGAATTGTAGTGTGTAAAGACATCACAAATGCCCTCCTGGAAGAATGGTCAAACATTCCCATAGACACACTCCTAAACCTTGTGGACAGCCTTCCCAGAAGAGTTTTTTTTTTTTTGTATATTTATATTTTAATTGTCTGTTTGGAAAATTTGTATTTTGATTTTATTAAATGCAAATTATATTTTTAAAAGTATTCATGCATATAATTATATGATAATGTTTCTAAACATTTTTAACCGCTTAATCACCAAGGACATCCATGGACGTCCTCGGCTTTGTGCGGGGATATCTGAATGATGCCTGCAGCTACATCGGCCAGTGCTCGCTGAAGAACCATAGAGATGACTGGTGACCAGACGGTCACAGTCATCTCTATGACCGTCAGAGGACCGGGCGTGACGTTATGACGTCACTCCCGGTACCCGGAAGTAAATAAAGCCGCAATCGCGGCTGTCGGCATGTGATCAGTGATTTTTTTTCCACCGATTTCATGCTTGTAAGCCTGGAGGAGAGATGTGGGGTTTTATTGACCCCACATCTCTCCATAAAGAGGACCTGTCATAGTGATTCCTATTACAAGTGATCAAAAAAATATGTAAAAAAAAGTAAAAAAAAAGTAAAAAAAAAAACACATGTGAGGTATCATCACATGCCTTTGAGTGTGTACAGCAATTCTAGCACTAGACCTCCTCTGTAACTCAAAAATAGTAACCTGTAAAAAAAATTAAAGTGTCGGCTATGGAGATTTTTAAGTACCGAAGTTTGGCGCCATTCCATGAGTGTGCGCAATTTTAAAGCGTGACATGTTAGGTATCTATTTACTTGGTGTAACATCGTCTTTCACATTATACAAAAAAATTGGGCTAACTTTACTGTTTTGTTATTTTTTAATTCATGAAACAGTTTTTTTCCCTAAAAAAACGCGGAGAGCAAACAACATTATAAACATACATCATACCTTATTTTTCCCCTTTTTCTTGACCCCCCCCCTCTACCCATCCCCCCTCACCCAATGCCCCTCCGATCTGTCTCCCTCTCTTCACTAGTGTTGAGCGGAATACGCCATATTCGATTTCGCGATATTGCGCGAATATATAGAAGAATATTCGCGAATATTCGCTAATATCGAATATTCGTGATATTTAATCCAAAAAATGATTGCGAAATTCTCATAAACGGAGATCATTTCCTGTATTACTAAACTAATATGCACTAAACACTAACTCTACACTAACTCTACTTAAAAGAAAGGAGAAAAAGTGGGCAAAAGAAGGGCGGAGAAGATAATCGCGCAATTTTCCTATTGCGCGATTCGCAATGCGAATTTTCGGCAACATAAAAGTGGCAATCGCATCAGCTACTCGGCCCAGGGTCTCTCTCTAATCATACCAGCAATGCTTTTAGACATCGATGGAGATCACTAGGATGTAATCTGTTTTAAAAATAAATTTGAAAAAATACGAATATTCGCCATAGCGAATATTCGCTGCAATATTCGAGTTATTCGCGAATACTCGAATATGCAATATTCGTAGCGAATATTCGCAATGCGAATATTCGTGAGCAACACTACTCTTCACGCTTCACATTTTTCATCTGTCTATTTCGGTCATCCCCTGTATACATTTTTCTGATGTTTTGAAGGCTCTCCATTTATCCCATACTATGTTTTTCATCCCTCCCTTGCTCACCGCAGCCAAGGTACTCCATTTCTGCAATGTGAGCTACTCGATATATCCACTCTTTTATTGGTGATCTTGTTGGCTGTAGCCACTTTTTGTAGATTAATCCCTTTGCCGCGTTAAGCAGGACCGGGACCAAAGTTTTTCATATTGTTTTTTTATTTGTGCCATATAATAGGCATGTCAGGGGGTTTTGTGGGATCTTTTCCCCCCGTTATTTCTTCTACTTCTTCTTCTCCCAGAAGAGTTGAAGCTGCAAAGGGTGGGCCAACTCAATATTGAACCCTATGGTCTAAGGCCTCGTACACACGATCGGACATATCCGATGAAAACGGTCCGCGGACCTTTTTCATCGGATATGTCCGATCGGGAGTTTGATCCGATGGCGTGTACACACCATCGGATCAAATTCCCCGCCGCCAGCGGGCGCGGTGACGCGGCGGTGACGTTGACGCCGCCGCGTCACCGCCACGTCACCGCACCAGGAAGTAAAACACTTCCGCGCATGCGCCGAATCCATTCGGCGGCGGCGCGGCGGCGGTGGGGGACGACATGTCTGCTGGTAAGTGTACTAACCAGCAGACATGTCGGGCGGACAGATTCCCACCGGATGGATTTCAAAGCATGCTTTGAAATCTGTCAAGTGGAGAAATCTGTCCGCTAGCCCATACACACGAGCGGAGATGTCTGCTGAAACGGTCCATCGGACCGTTTTCAGCGGACATATCCCCTCGTGTGTACGCGGCCTAAGACTGGGATGCCATTAAAGTTCATGTGCACTGGGGGGAGGTCACTGGGACTATTTCCTCCATTTTTCAAGTTGAGGTCCCTTTGGACCCCTTGATATGTGTTTTGGGAGCGGTAGATGAAGAGAAGTATACTCCCCCGGTACACATAGCTGTGATTAGACTATTATACTTGGCTCGTAAGCTGGTGGCTAGGTTCTGGCTATCTCCGCATGTCCCAACTGGTAAGCAGTGGGTGGAGCAGGTCAATCAGGTTCTTGTCAGGGAGCATTATACATATCAGCATAGAAATGCACTCAGAAAGTTCTACTCCATTTGGCAGGCGTGGCTGGAAACCCCGGGGCTAGCACCCTCTAGTTTAATTCTACATCGACTGCTACAAATGTGCTAATTATGATTGTATTCTCATCCAAGCTGACAGTGTTTTTTATATGTCTGGATAAGGCATTTTTTGCATTTATATGCTGTTGACGGAGAGAAGGGAAGAGAAGAAAAAGCTCTGTATATGCAGGTGAATCGTGGGCTTTGTTTACTCAATGTTGGCCTGTTGGCCTTTTGTTCCACTGTGTGGGGTTGGTGGGTTCATTCCTGCTCACCCGACATGGCTTTTCTTTCTCCCTTCCTCTCCCCCTTGTTTTGTTTTGTTTTCCCCTTATTTCTATTTTTATTTCCCTTTTGTGTGTCACATTATGTTATGGTGGGTTCTTTGGCACGATAGTTCTCTCCTTAATACAATGTATGCTCTCCGGCTATGACAACTGCTTATGATACGGATATGTGCTGTATGTTTTATTCTTTTGACACAATAAAATACTTTTTTTTTTCAGAAAAAAGTTCATGTGCATGTAAAGACAGCCATTTCTATACTTTTGACAATATAGTGTATTTACCTATTCAGAACATAGGCCGGGTTCACACTTGTCCGACAAACGCTCCGACATTGGGAGATCATGTCGAATGACGTGTGAAAATCAATGTTTCCCTATGAGAGCCGTCTTAAATGGTCCGACACATGTCGGTCCGACTTTGAAAATGCTCCCTGTACTACTTTGATCCGACTTTGATCCTATTTCAGCCCATTGAATATCATTGAAGTTGGATCAAAGTAGGATCCTTGTCCTAACCATCCAACTTTTGACATCTGACATTGTGATTACAGCAGCAGTAAAAGGAACTGATCTCACTCTGGGATTGTTTTGATTGGTCAAAGAACAATTCATACTATCAAAAAGTCAGTTCAAAGTAGTATCCTGTTCATGAAAGTCGGATGGATGTAGGACCAATGTAGGACTGATGTCGCAGAGAAAAGTAGGATGAAAGTCGTACTACTGTCGTATAGTGTGAACCCAGCCTTATGCCCACTCTAAGGCTGGGTTCACACTCGTGTCGTACCAGTTAAGACGGCTCTCATAGGGAAACATTGATTTTCACACGTCATGCGACATGAGCTTTCAATGTCGGAGCGTTTGTCGGACAAGTGTGAACCAGGCCAGAGCCACAACAAGTGATGACTTAATTGGTTCACCTGAGCCATATATCACAGCAGAGAGGGCTTATCCAAGGAGTGTGGATCTTCAGCCACAGTTCTGCTAGTCAGCAGGTAAACCAATCCACTCTTAAACAAAAAAAAAGTTCAGATGGTCATTATTTAAACGTAACTCACTCACAATCTATGTAGGATATAATAAGAAAGCACAGTTCTTTCATTTAGGTTTTGTAACATCACAGGGGAAGTCAATCACGTTCTTTAATCCTTCTCCTTAATTTGCAATATTTGATCAATAGAAAGTAGTCAGCCTGTTCTTAGCATGAAATGGCTTTCTCTCTTTTCCTCCATGTTGTGTATTTTATGCAGCCAAGTTTTAGCCCCCATTCATTTACCTATGAACACTGTTTGGTACATGCAGGATTCTGTAGGTTTCAGGAGATAGGAATACCCTGCATTCTTTCACTAAGAGCTCCTTCCTTTCACTTTGTGCCTTGTTTTCAGTTCCCATTTATGGCAGTAAATTGCGTAATGACAAGTGACCAAAAAAAATCAATTTGTAATCTGATTTGCCGTTTTTGATTTCCGAGGACAAGTTTAAATTTCATTAAAAGCCACCTTATTCAAACATAAAAGAAATCCTTCAAGGGTAGAACAGGGGATTGTCTCTGAGAGTAAAGAGAGACAAACTCCATTGTGCTGTTTAGTCACTGTATTAATTGTGAGTTTTTTTCTTTTTTTTAGGCCTATGGTGTTGGTTGGCTGATGTATTGTTATCAAGACCTGGAATCAGCGAGAGGAGGTAAGAGAGCACAAAGGCTCACATTCAAAAATGGCTCTTTGGCATATTGACATGCTGGTTATCAGCAAGCCTTATTATCTGCTTACCAAGGGCCTCTCATCTTGCTGGTGACATAATAAGCAACAAATCACCAACGCAGCCATTCTGCATCCTGTTAATTGTATGTATTCTCAAGTCTGAAAAAAAAAATGATCATCAAGGTTCCTTGTCTTGATGAGAAATTGACATTTTCTTGCTGATTATTTGGCAGGTCTATGGGAGGTAGATAAGAGTCAAAGTTGTTTTAAAACGGAGCCGGTTCTCTTTCACAGGCCTCTTTATTGCACTAGTTGACCCACTTGATGAGTATGGATTTCATGAGGTCTTTTTCAGCATTTGAACTATAAAAGGTTCACAATGACAACACCCCTTATAGACAAAAGATAACCTTGCCCTTTGAATATATTGATTCTTTATTAACTAGGCTGTTTAATGCAATGAAATGAGGCATTAGATTGAAGCCCATTTCAAGTGCTTTGAATAATCTTTAAAAGATTGCCAGAGTTTAAAACGCTGCTGTACAATAATTGGCGTGCTTTTTAGAGCCCTCAATAAGCTGATCAGGGAAGGCGGAA
This sequence comes from Rana kukunoris, assembly GCA_029574335.1. Lineage (NCBI taxonomy): Eukaryota > Metazoa > Chordata > Amphibia > Anura > Ranidae > Rana > Rana kukunoris. The sequence continues at coordinate 36,519,559 of CM056056.1, forward strand.
AAAAAAAACTCCTAAAGCGCCTTAAAGCAGATAATACTTTATCAGGCCAGTTGTTAAAGGATGACATGTAAATATGACTAAAGTGAATGTTGAAAGAAAAGTGTAAAAGACGTAGCGGTTAACGAGCAAAATAAAGACCCATTTAGTCTTTGTTTTGTGACAAAGAAAAAAAAAGTATTCAAATGGATTGTCCATTAACAAATATTGGCTATGCCTGTAATAGCTACTGTGACAGACTTGGACCCTCTTATGTCTAAAATCATCCTATGTACACTAGGGGCATAGGATGACTGAGAAATGATATCTTGGACTACCTAAGAGGGGATTATTATGTAATTATTATCCACAATATATTCCAGGATATCTGTAGAGAACTATTTGCTGGTTGTTGATTCCTGAACTCAAAGGGTTGGTTGTAAGAGGGACTCATTCATAGATGCTAATGTCCTCACCTCCAGCCATCTCTGTTCTCTGTGCTAATTGACCCTGCTATTGTGTTAAGATGTCCTGTATTTACACGTATGATAATGTGTATTGTATAGCAGGTGAGAGGATACAGGATGTCTACCTTGAAAGGTCATATCTCGGAGTCAACTCGTCTGGGTAAATGATTAGTTAATTAGCTCATGTTATTTTATGTTCTGGTTACCTCTTTAAACTGTATATAAGGCTCTTGGTTCTATTAAACACTCCATGTTCAGCACACAAACAAGTCTCGTCTCGTTGTCTGTTGAGGGCAGCTGGAATATCTGATATCTATATCCAGACTGATAGGAAGCGGTATATGACGAAAGCACTCAATCGGAGTGTGGGACTTCCTTTACAGCTACCATGCCTTGAAAAAAATACAATTTTGTAAAAAATGTAATTGTATTTTATTGGGATTTTATGTGATAGACCAGTTCTGGGCACCAATACTCAGGAAGGATGTACTGGAAATGAAGCGAGTGCAAAGAAGGGCAACAAAGCTAATAAAAGGTCTGGAGGATATTAGTTATGAGGAAAGGTTGCAAGCTGAACTTATTCCCTCTGGAGAAGAGACCCTTGAGAGGGGATATGATTTAAATTTACAAATACCGTACTGGTGACCCCACAATAGGGATAGAACTGTTTTGCGGAAGGGAGTTTAACAAGACACGTGGCCACTCATAAAAAAAAAAAGAGGTTTAACCTTAAAATACATAGAGTGTTCTTTACTGTAAGAGCGGCAAGGATGTGGAATTCCCTTCCACAGGCGGTGGTCTCAGCGGGGGGCATCAATGGTTTCATGAAACTATTAGATAAGTACCTGAACGACCACAACATACAGGGATATACAATGTAAGACTGACATATAATCACACACATAGGTTGAACTTGATGGACTGGTGTCTTTTTTCAACCTCACCTACTATGTAACACAAAGTGGAAGGAAAATGATAAATGGTTTTCAAAATGTTTTACAAAAAAATATCTAAAAAAGTGTGGTGTGCATTTGTATTCAGCCCCCTTTACTCTGATACCCCTAATTAAAATCTAGTGCAGCCAATTGTTCAATCCATCATCCGAAAATGTAAAGAGTATGACACAACTGCAAACCTCGGACGAGAAGACGTCTGTGATAGGCGAAACACTGAACACAGGCTCTGCTGGGAAACGGAGTGTTCCGCCTATCACGGAACAGGACGTGGAGGCTTTTAAAAAATGGACACCCCCAGTCTGACTCACTCTGGCAGGCAAAAACAGAATGAAGATCGGGAATTGAGGTGAGTCTAAAGGCACAGTTAGGCAATGGCATAGTGAGGCAATGGCATAGTGAGGCAATGGCATAGTGAGGCAATGGCACAGTTAGGCAATGGCACAGTGAGGCAATTGCTCAGTGAGGCAATGGCACAGTGAGGTGAGGCAATGGCACAGTGAGGGGTCGTCTTGTACGGTGAGTATATCCCAAAACCAACATTTTAGCTAGAGAATTAGGGGGTCGTCTTATTCGCCCAGTTGTCTTATACGCCGGCAAATATGTAAATAAGTATTGTCCATTTTTAATTACAGTTTAATACATTAAAGCCCTGAAGAAAGAGGTGATTTTTCTTCTAAACCCATTGGCCACCTCTCAATGTCTAAGGTCAAGTTCAAAGACCAGTATCTGCAGCAGTAGAGATATCCACAGGTCGGCTGGAAATATACAAGAAAATCCCCTGAGCGGGGGAGGTGTGGGGTCTAAGCACTAACTAATATTAACCAAAGCTTCTGATGGTAGAGTTGGGTTTTGCCTCAAGTTAATACCAGATTGCAGTCCTCAGGATTGCCCCACCAGAAGGTGGACAAATCAGGGTCTTGTAGCAGATATAGCAGGTAATGATTAAGCAGAAGTGTAGTCAGTAAACAAGTCAAAGGACAGTAACATTTAGTAGCTGGATGGGATCAGACCAAAGAATAAAAAGACACTCTGAAATGAATGGGAGGCGGTTTTCTTTACGGGACATTAGGAAAAGTCCTGCAAGCAGCATCTTTGGGGTGGTTTTAGAGCAATGTATACAGTGCTCCCAAAATGCCCTGCCCATTAAAATGAATGAAATTAATTGAAAAGCGCTTCAGAAGCGCCGTAACATGGGTATTTTTAACCCCTTCTTTGGGGTTATAAGCACCCCACTAGTGGCTGAAAAGCGGCTGAAAATCGCTGCTTAACCACTTGCCTACTGTGCACCTACACCCCCTTCCTGCCCAGACAAAATTTAAGCTTCCGGCACTGCGTCGCTTTAACTGACAATTGCGCGGTCGTGCGACGTGGCTCCCAAACAAAATTGGCGTCCTTTTTTTCCCACAAATAGAGCTTTCTTTTGGTGGTATTTGATCACCTCTGCGGTTTTTATTTTTTACACTATAAACAAAAATAGAGCGTCAATTTTGAAAAAAATTCAATATTTTTTACTTTTTGCTATAATAAATATCCTCAACTTCTTTTTTTTTTAAAAAAAGCTAATTTTTTTCTCTGTTTAGGCCGATATGTATTCTTCTACATATTTTGGGTAAAAAAAAATGCAATAAGCGTTTATCGATTGGTTTGCGCAAAATTTATAGTGTTTACAAAATAGAGGATAGTTTATGGCATTTTTTTTTTTTTTTTTTTTTTACTATTAATGGCGGCGATCTGCGATTTTTTTTTATTGGGACTGCGATGTTATGGCGGACACTTCGGACACTTTTCTGACATTTTTGGGACCATTTACATTTATACAGTGAACAATGCTATAAATATGCATTGATTACTGTATAAATGTGACTGGCAGTGAAGGGGTTAACCACTAGGGGGCGGGGAAGGGGTTAAATGTGTGTCCTATGAGTGTTCTAACTGTAGGGGGAGGGGGGGTGACTGGGGGAGGTGCCCGATTGTGTCCCTATGTACAAGGGACACAGCAACGGTCTCCTCTCTCCCTGACAGGACGTGGAGCTCTGTGTTTACATACAGAGCTCCACTTCCTCGCTCAATTACTGGGCAATCGCGTGTGCCCGGCGGCGATTGTTGCCGCCGGGCACTCGCACCGGGATCCCAGCAGAGCGGCGGGTGCGCGCTTTAAAAGGACATCACGTCATATGACGTGATGTCAGGACAATGGAGTCCTCCGCCCGCTGTCATTTGACGGTGGGCGGACGACAAGTGGTTAAAGCACTAAAACGAGCGGCGCTAACGTGGCCGCGGCTCAGTGTAAAAGGGGTCTTTGAACCCCAAAGCCTTTTGCTTCCATGCCATAAAACTTGCCATTTTTTCCCCTCCGTGGCTGAATTTCAGCATTAATTTTACAGTTAATTAGTATACGTACCGTTTATACCCTATAAGCCTATTAGCACATTTTTTGGTGATGAAAATGCCCCCCTCGGCTTATACTCGCGCCTGATCTCCCAAACTTTGGGGACCCGGTACTGGTACCAAACTTGGCACACATACTGTATAGCCTATTCCTCTATAATTGTGCAAAGTTTGTTGGCCGGGGAGCACTGATTTTCAAAGTCAGGCACCCCTTCCATAGACTGCCATGTTAAACGGTAATTTCTCCAGTCATTTTGGGGACCCTTACTGGCCGGCCGTAGGTCCCCTGGACCTGAAACTTGGCACACATGTAGCCTCAATTCTCGTCTACAAGTGTGCAAAGGTTGCTGTCTAGGGGAACCTACGGCCAGGGCGCACCGATTTTTCAAACCCGGGCACCCCTTCTATATACTCCCATGTTAAACGTAAGTCTAGTCATGGGCACAGTGAGGCATGAACACAGTAAGGCTGTGTACACACGACCGAGAAACTCGACGGGCGAAACACATCGTTTTCCCCGTTGTTTTATTTGTTCGGCTGTCAAAAAACTTGTCGAGCCAAATTTTCCCATTGCCCGTCGAGGAAATAGAGAACATGCTCTCTTTTTGGCTCGACGAGTTCCTTGACAGTTTTCTCGCCGAAAAGTGTACACACGACCGCTTTCCTCGGCAGAATACGTCTCCCATTGAGTTTCTTGCTGAATTCTGCCGAGGAAACCGGTCGTGTGTACGGGGCACAGTGAGGCATGGGCACAGTGAGGCATGGGCACAGTGAGGCATGGACACAGTGAGGCATGGGCACAGTGAGGCATGGACACAGTGAGGCATGGATACAGTGAGGCACAGTGAGGCATTGACAAAGTGAGGCATTGACAAAGTGAGGCATGGACACAGTGAGGCATGGGCACAGTGAGGCATGGGCACAGTGAGGCACAGTGAGGCATTGACAAAGTGAGGCATGGACACAGTGAGGCATGGGCACAGTGAGGCATGGGCACAGTGAGGCATGGGCACAGTGAGGCATGGACACAGTGAGGCACAGTGAGGCATTGACAAAGTGAGGCATGGACACAGAGAGGCATGGGCACAGTGAGGCATGGACACAGTGAGGTATGGACACAGTGAGGCAAAGTGAGGCATGTAGATGGACACCATAGGCTTATACTCGAGTCAATAAGTTTTCCCATTTTTTTGTGGTAAAATTAGGTGGGTTGGCTTATACTCGAGTATATACAGTAATTCTTTAGTTTAAAAATGAGAAAGTAGTTCAGGCTGCGAAGTTGCTGCTGTTAGATAGGACCTTTTATTGAGGTTTATCAATACTTTTCTCCCACACTCATTATATTTACAATTAATGGCAGCCGTGGTATCGAAACTCGTACCTATGACTTCATAAATGTTTAAGATGACATCATTTTATGAGGAACCAGCCTGTATTTAGTGTATATACAGAATATATTGTATACATCCAGTGTATTTGCAACCAGTAGATCTGGGTTATTATACACAGATGCCATAATATATTATGACGTGTGATGTGATATGTTATGTCATACAAAGCAAAAACACACAAGTAACAGCTGTACGGAGCTCTCAGCACATTACTTTTCTACTAACTCTCATTTGTTATTGACAGCTATATTTCCATTCCCTCGTAGCTATTAGAGATTTGTATACATTGTTCTAACCTTAGATCAGCACTGTAACCTTGTATGCCGGGATGGGATGTGGAAGGTTGTATCTTGGCCTGCTCTGACACCATCTGTGTACGTCTGAGGAGCGGGATGGCTGAGAACAATATAAAGTATGGATAGGAAGTTTGAAAGCAGGATGAATGATTATTTCTTGTAAGTGATTTACTTTTTGGGTAAAATGGGAAGCAGCTGACATGAAAAGTGAGATTTGCAAACTACTGAAATCCATAAAACGAATCCATTCTGGTGATGATGGCTCATAAAGGCAAACTCCAGACAAAGCGTTATCTACTAGTCGGCTAAACAAAGACCAAATATATATTATTCATTATCTCGAACTTTATCTCTTTATCTCTTGATTTTATGATCTTTCTTATAATATGAATATGTACAATATATACAGTAGTTTCTAATGTGAATATTTGTCGGGACAAACTGGTACATAAAAATGTAGGATTAAAAATCACAAAACAGGCGAGCTCCGGGATGGCGGCTTAAGCACGGAGCTCCGCAGCACCCCAGCCCCACGATCTCTTTAGTGGGCACAGCTCCCTTCGCCTGGACCCAGCTCCTCCGCACACACATCGGGGCCCGATAGAGCATCCCTTCGGATGTCTGCACCGGCAGCCAGACGTGACTTGGAGCCGGAGTTTAACAGACTCAGCGGGGAAGCGAGACCCAAGATGGCCGCGGCTGCAGCGTCTGCACAGCCACTCGTCTCCACAGGGGAAAGGATCTCGGATGCCAGGCAAGTGCTCACCCCAGCCACCCTCACATATGCCCAGGCAGCCCAAAGCTCCAGCCACATGTCTGCAGCACCCTCCCCAGCTTCCACGGAATCCCTGCTAGGCACAGTGGAAGGATACTCCATGTCCCCATTAGGCCCTACGTTCCCCTCCACGCCTGCAACACCTGCACTGGGTCATCACGGCCTTGAACAGTGCTCCACTCAGGATGACATGTTCATCAAATTCACAGCTTTGCTTGAAAGGGGATTAGCCAATACTGCAACTCAGATAGCCAGAGAAATGAAAGCAGACTTTGCCAACTTGGGCTCTAGGATGGAAGCTATAGAGAGCAAGCTTGATTTAACAGTATCTCACACCAACCAAAATGCTGCTCATGTTCAGACCCTCCAAGACCAGCTAGACACGGCCTTATCTAAGATAGATGAACTCGAGAATAGGTCTAGGAGGTCCAATTTTAGGGTCAGGGGCCTCCCCGAGTCCATCTCTGACATCCCTGAAGCGATCCAGGATCTTATTAAAGGCCTTATTCCAAATATTCCATCGCATCGCCTTGAATTGGACCGAGCCCATAGAGCTCTGGGCCCACCCAGAAAGGATGGCTCACCAAGAGACATTGTAGTCAAGACACATTTCTATGCTACCAAGGAAGCAGTCATGAAACAATCCCGGTCCCTGCAGCAGATCTCTTGCCGCGGTCATCAGGTTCAAATATTCGCGGACTTATCTCCGTTCACCATCCAGAGAAGGAGATCCCTTAAACCGTTACTCACCGTGCTCTCCAAACAGGATATCAAATACCATTGGGCCTTCCCCTTCGCAGTTAAATTCTTTGTCCAGGGCAGAGCCTATGCCTTTTCCAGCTTACAAGAAGGGGAGAGACTTTTGCTACATCTAAAATTGATTCACCAGGAAGCTCCCATGGATGTCTCCGGGGGCTCTGTGCCCTCCTCCAAGCGCCCTCCTCCCATGAGTCCAATTTCTCCGTCATGGAATACCGGGAAACCTAAGAAGTCCAAAGACGGGGGTTCCTCTAATAATGGATGAACAGTTCATTATGCTACTTGCTTGCTCTTCTTTCGGGGCAGTCTGCCCTGGGACTTCAGGTCTTGAAGGGTCTCTCCGCCCTGAATATCCAGGGGGGGCCCCTTTGCCTGATCACACCTGGATTTTGGGATGTGTGTCAATAGGAATTTGCATTTTGTTGTTGTTTTTTTTTCCCTTCAGGTTTTGGTTGCTGTGCTACTGTACTTGTTTTTTTTTTGTCTTTTTTTTTTTTACTATGTTTCAACAAGGGGCTGGGGTGTTACCCTTGCGTCTCCACCCCTCCCACTCAGGCGGTTTTCCGTTTTTGAGGGACGGGTAGTCGACCCTAGTAGGTAGGGTATTGACTCTGTTGTCTCAGGAACCTGGCTAGTATTTCTGGCCAAGGTTTCTGAATATTCTTGATTGAATGTTTTTGCTTTTGTGTTTGTTTCCCCAACTCTTCTTTTTCTCACTCTGTCTTTTCTTTCGAGCCAGTTTACGGACGTCACGAGACCAGGGAGGATGCTCTTGGTATGCCTTTTCTCAGCCATCGCTGCTCTTAATTGCCAGTAGAAGACGTCTAAGGGTAAGTGATATATGTATTTACAGCGGTCCACCCCTCTGTTCCAATGCCTGACCCAGACCTTCCTAGTGAAGAGCTTAAGATTGCCTCGCACAACGCTCAAGGTCTAAACTCTCCCAGGAAAAGGAGACTAGCACTTACCCACTATCACTCTATGAGGTTTGATGTCGTCCTACTCCAGGAGACTCATTTCCCAACTCGGTACAGTCCCAAATTCCTCCACTCTCACTTCCCTACCTTTTATATGGCTAACGCCGAAAACAAGACCAGAGGGGTAGCGGTTTTATTCTCTAAAAACTCCAAATTTCATCATATGGCCACACACAGAGACCCGGAGGGTAGGTTTATCCTTGTTAAGGGCCTGATCGGGGGTGTCCTATACTCTTTTATATCCTATTATGCTCCTAACAAGGGCCAGGCGTCCTTTTTTCAAGCCCTTCTCAGAACCCTTCTTCCGATTGTGGAGGGCAAGCTGATTTTGGGTGGCGACTCGAACACTGCTTTCGATCAGGGTCTGGACAGGTCTAGACCTCCTGGGTCTCAGCTTACACGCCCCACTAAGGCCAGCCTAAAGATAGCCAGATCACTTTATTCTCACGGTTTGGTTGACATCTGGAGGGAACTAAACCCTACTACGAGGGATTACACTCATTATTCTGCCCCACACAATCTTTATGCTAGAATTGACCATATTTTAGTCCCCCCCAGCCTCATCCCTTCTGCCTCCAAGGCCTCTATTGCCGACTGCTCTTGGTCTGACCACTCCATAGTATACCTTCACTTACAAAATTCCCTTTTTAACTCAGCCAGGGCCCATTGGCGACTCAATGAATCTATTTTAAGTGACCCTTCTGTTGTAGCGGATATAGGGAAATCCTTGCGGGAATACTTTCTCTTCAACAAAGTTGAAAATGTCTCCCCGGAAGTCCTGTGGGCGGCCCATAAGGCCGCGATCAGGGGTAAAATAATCGAAATTGCCACTCGTGTCAAGAAGGAGAGGCTAATAGACATCAAAAACCTGGAGAGTAGATTTTTAACTCTGAAGACCCAACATAAAAAATCTCCCTCCAAGGACCTCTTGGATCAAATAGATGCCACCAGGTTGGAACTTAACCTGGCTCTCACGATGAAAGCAGAAAAGGATCTCCGATGGAGCGGAGCGAAATTTTACTGTCGCCGAGACAAAATTGGCTCCATGTTGGCCTCCAAGTTGTCTCCGCGCTTTCACTCTCACTCTTTTCCCAAAGTTAGAATCGCTGATCAGACATTATCAGCTAATCCCAAAAAAATTATGTTAGCATTTCAAGAATTTTACTCTAAACTATATAGTTCCGGTCGGGTCGTCGGCAACCTGGGTGCTTCTCCTTTTCTCCGGGAACTCTCTATTCCGGCTCTCACACCTTCACATAGGGAGGTTTTGGAGGCGGAATTTTCGGTTGAGGAAATAGTGGAGGTCATAAAAAACCTAAAGACGGGCTCCTCTCCAGGGCCAGATGGTCTGTCAGCTCCCTATTATAAAGCATTCTCTGATATTTTAGCTCCCTATATGGCTAGTTTTTTTAATGCAAAATCCAAAGGAGCCCCACTAGATCCTCATCTCAATACAGCATTTATTACGGTAATTCCTAAACCTAACAAGAACCCGGAGGAGGTGGAGAACTACAGACCCATCTCACTCATTAATAACGACCTGAAGATCCTAACTAAGATCTTAGCAAACAGGTTGGCTTCCTTTATAGGCAGATACATACATAAGGACCAGGTGGGTTTCATACCAGGTCGTCAGGGTCCAGACCAGATTAGGAGGGCCATTGACATTATCTCCCTCTTGCAGTCGAATTGGGCAGGCGGCCCCACTCAGAAGGGAATGCTCTTGTCCCTTGATTTGCACAAGGCCTTTGACTCCATAGAATGGTCCTACTTGTTTCCCCTTTTAGAATGTTGGGGGTTTGGCAGCAGATTCTTAGGGGTCCTCCACGCTCTATACTCTACTCCTAGAGCAATGGTACGTTTCCAGGGACATTACTCCCCCCCTTTTGGCATCTTTAGAGGGACTAGGCAGGGGTGTCCCCTTTCCCCCCTAATTTTTGCGATCGCAATCGAAACGCTCGCAATTGCGATTAGGTCCAATCCGAACATTTTGGGCGTTTTGTGTGGTTCCCAAACCCATAAATGTGGCCTTTTTGCCGACGATATGTTATTGTTCCTGACTTCCCCTATTACCTCCCTTCCCAATCTCTTTAAAGTCTTAAATAACTTTGCTGCGGTCTCAGGTCTCAAGGTTAATTTCACAAAGTCCTGCGCTCTCAATGTCTCTCTAACTTCTGACACAGTGGCAACAATTAGAAGCTCCTTCCCTTTTCAATGGAGGGATGACCGCTTAGAATATTTGGGAATTAATCTCACCCCCAAAATAGAACTGTTATACTCTGCAAATTTTCCTCCCGTCTATAAAAAACTGGAAGCAGACTTAAAGGCCTGGGCAAAGGGCAGTCTTTCGTGGCTCGGCAGAATTCACTCAGTCAAAATGACCCTCCTTCCCCGAATGCTATATCTGTTTAGAGCACTCCCAATTAAGGTTAGGAAAGACCATCTCCTCTCTCTACAGAGGAAGGTAAATAAGTTTGTGTGGGGTAGGTCAGGTCATAGATTACCTTCTTCTACACTCCTCAGACCTAAAAGGAGGGGGGGACTAGGCCTTCCGCGACTTTTTGGTTATTATCAGGCAGCTCGTCTTTCCCAGCTTTCGGTGGTCTATTCCAAATCTGAGAAACCGGACTGGATACAGATCGAGAGACAAGCAGCCCCTTCCTATACTCTAGACTTTTTACTCTGGATCCCCTCCAGGAATCGCCCTCCTATCCTTTCGCCGATTCTTTCTCAGTCTCTTTCTCTTTGGGACACATTGCGGTCCAATACAGGTTTGGTCTCAGACATTCATCCCCTGGCGCACATCTTTAATAATCATGAATTTATCCCGGGACTAGATATCACGGCCTTCAGGTGGTGGCTGGACAAGGGACTGTACCGAATTGGGCACTTCTTTCTAGCATCGGGTCCCATTACCTTAAAATTTTGTCAACAAAAGCTTGAGCTTCCGACGTCGGAAATTTTCAGGTTTAGACAGATACATCACTTCCTCCACAAGACTTGGAAGGGGAAACCCATCCCACCCCGAATTACAGCCTATGAGCATTGGTGTGGGGGGGCTGTTGATCAGAGGGGTGGAATATCTGTCATATATCACTCCCTTGCACTTCAGGATAGTAAGACGTCTTATATGGCAGCCTGGGAAACTGATTTCCAATTCCAATGGAGCTTGGATTCATGGTCGACTGCATATGCGAAAGCATACAAAGGTATCCAAAATGTTTCCCTGATAGAGGCCAATTTAAAGGTTGTCACAAGATGGTACTACACCCCTGTAAAATTGTCTCGTATGTTTCCCTCTGCCAACCCCTTATGTTTTAGGGGTTGCGACATCATGGGTTCTATGGCACACATCTGGTGGGAATGCCCAAAAATTAGACCTTTCTGGAAAAGAGTGTTCAATTTAATTTTCAAAGTGACCAATCTTCAGCTCCCTAGAACTCCTGATGTTGCTCTCCTCAACGCCTATATCCCCAATACCAATAAATTCACACGATCCTTGATCCACTTTATTCTCTTAGGTGCCAAGGCTACGTTGGCCAAGGCTTGGAAACAGCCCTCGGTCTCTTTCTCAGCTGTAATACGTAAGACTTCCTGGATTATGTCCCAAGAAAAAGTGGCCAGTATTTGGCTTGACACCAAAGATCAATTTGATTCCATTTGGGAACCGTGGGCCTTATTCATGGGCATCTCATTGATACCAGGGGTTCCTGCCCAGAGATCGAACCAATTAGGTACTTCTCAGGTCGGGGCACCGTAGACTGGCTCTTCGTCCTCTTCTCTTCTCTCCCTTTTTTTTCTCCCCACTTTATTCCCCTAGGTCCTCTCTCTTGAGGTATTCTAGTTCCATTATATAAGATATATTTCAAAATGGTTACTTATTCTCCTCTTCTTTTTAAGTTTTTTTTTTTTTTGTACATTGAACTCAGAGCGTCCACGACTCTTACGTGACTTTGGGATGGGTAGGATTGTGTCGAAGCCTTAATTTTTCCTGTAGATGCTTGGCGTCTCACCCCAGCATAGTATTGCTCCCACTTGGGATGCTGGGGGGATTCTTCTGAGCTCCGGGGGTTGGTTTTTGTATGATTGTTTCAGTTTTAGCACCCGGCTTCATGTCTTAGTAGATGGTTTGACCTTACCATTTTATACCACTTTAGTCCTAAGTGATTCGCTCTACATACCTCTATCTGGTCAATGCTTTTGGAGTCTGTCATGTTCACAGAAGCCATGGAGTTCATTGTATTATGTCCATATCATTTGTAACCTTTGTGCTATGATATGTTCTTGTTATTTTGGATCTAAACTCAATAAAACTTTTGAGACCAAAAAAAAAAAAAAAAAAAATCACAAAACAATAAAGCCGCGTACACACGATCGGTTCAAACCGATGAAAACGGAAAAGGTTTGTTTTCATCGGTCCAAACCAAATCGTGTGTAGGCCCCTTCGGTCCGTTATCCTTCGGTCCAAAAACAGAGGGCTTGCTTTAAAATTGAACCGATGGACTAATAGGTCAAATTTGATCATTAGTACGCACGAGCATCGGTTAAAAATCAGAATCAAGTCGACGCATGCTTGGAAGCATTCAACTTGTGTTTTACGTCACCGCGTTCTGACACGAATGGTTCAGGTTCTGATGGTGTGTGTAGGCACATCAGTCCATCAGGCAGCTTCATCGGTGAACCGGCGGACCGCTCTCATCGGATGGACCGATCGTGTGTACAGGGCTTAAGTAAAAGACCTCTCTGAGTGCACATGACCTGAAATTACTTTAACCGCGGTCACACTTTGAATGACAATTGCGCGGTCATGAAACATTGTACCCCAATGACATTTTTATAATTTTTTCACACAAACAGAGCTTTCTTTTGGTTTTATTTAATCACAGCTGGTTTTTAAAAATGTTGCTAAAAAAAAAAATGAAAAATACAGAAAATGTTGAAAAAAGAATGTTTTTCTTAGTTTGTCAGTACATTTTGTAAATAGGTTTTTTTTCTCCTTCGCTGATGAGGCTGTACTGATGGGCACTGATAGGCTACACTTATGGGCACTGATGAGGAGGCAATGAAGGGCACTGATTAGGTGGCACTGATGAGGATGCACAGATATGCCGCACTGATAGGTGGCACTAAAATGCGACACTTGACGAGCGCTGATATGCAGCACTGATGGGCACTGATAGGTGGCACTGATGGGCACTGATAGATGGCACTTATGGGCAATGATAGGTGGCACAGATGGAAAGAAAAAGCACAGTCCTTGAGGGCCGTACACCGTTGAGGCATCTTTATTATATCTGTAGTAGAAGAAATAAAATCCAATACAGTCATTTCATATTTGGCAGAGGCATGGGAAAACCACTAACGCGTTTCACACCATGTGTAGTTGCTTATTCAACAGGACCTGCACCTGTAAGTTTGCTATAGGGTGTGTGCTTTAGATGTTTTCAGGCTTAGAGTGGCAATTTTTCTCTATACTCTCAGGTGGCACGGATAGGCGGCTCTGATGAGCACTGATGAATGAATGAAAAACTTATATAGTGCAGCACATGCGAACTAAATCGCCTCTGGGCACTGATGAGCAGGCACTGATGGGCACTGAAAGGCAGCACTGATTGGTGTCACTGGTGGGCACTGCTGGGGCTGCACTGATAATCATGGGCTAAATACCTTTTCTCACCGGCAGTATGAGAAAAGTAAGTCTTGTGACTTCTATCAGTTCCTATTTAAAGCTTGTAGGAGGAATTTTCATACTGCACTGAGCCGATCAAGGACCGCTGACCCTCTGTCTAGACCATGCTGATTGGCCCTGTGCTGTGTTAGGACATTTTAGTCTTGATTTTGTAAACACTTTACAAATTTTTTCCTTTTTGCCAAAAGGAGATCATCCTTTTTTGTTTTGTTTTAAATGTGTACTCATTTTTAATAAAAAAATTTACACTATGAGGAGACGATTTTCTCCTTTTTTTATCTCCCATTTCCGGTTCGGATCAACCTTGTATGAGGATTCAACGGTATTGAAAACTTTGGCTGTTTCCTTGCGAGGATTCATTTTGAGGATTCATCTTTATTGAACACCCTGGCGACTCCTGGATCATCCACAGGAAGATCTGCACTGGGATAGTGACCAGGTATCCAGCCCATCCAAGCTCAAGGGACCCCCCACCGTATGGTGAGTTGTGGGTCTACAGGAGTCGGTAAGCGTAGCCATTCCAATTTTACCTTACACCTACTACACAGGAATGTGGAGTCTTACAGGAATGTGGAGTTTTAGAAGAAGTGTATGATACTGACCAGTACTAAGAGTCCCCTTCTGGTTCCAATTGGAATAAGATACATACAATCCTCAGATGCTGTAAAGTTATCCAACAGAGGACATTATTATTATTTCAGATATATATATATTTTTTATATATATCCATTTTTGTATTTGGACTGTTTAGAAGATTATGGTTATTCACAATCTAACACTGGATTAGTTTATTTTCACTATTAGGTTTGCACATTGTTTGTAATATTGACAATATTGTTATTTTGGTATATATTACCTATTGTGAATAGTTTTTTTCCGGTGGGGACTGACACTCCCACATAACCGTTTTTTTTTACTTATTTAGAAACATCACTTATTTGTGTTGGGCATTCCTACCGTGGGATACCTCGGTTTAATTGGCGCTGCACTTTTTTTCACATTTTCACTTACAATATTTTCCATTGTTGTGTTGGCCGCCTCACCCTCTCTTTGTTACTATTTTTTACGTATTTTACTAGCACTATTGTATGTCATTTACTTATTTTTACTTTGGATTAGCGCAATATATTTTTCATTTAATATTTTCTCACCGGGATTAGTCTATATTGCAGCCATTCCACAATGGATGTGTTTGATTATCGCACCAGTCGGACTTTCAGCACAGAAGGGATATTTTCTGTCCCTAACACAAACTCTGAAATTGGGGGCCTTTTCCTTAGGCTCAAAAATGTGATGACCACAGAGTTACATCTGCAATGGGATATTGCTTTTTTAGAACAGTATGTAAAGGAACTTATGGTCCCTAGAAGACTAAGGTGGGATGTACATCCCCAACAGGGGGACCCCGATTTAGAATCTTGGTACCAGTTTTTTAATTCCCAGGGAATATCCCTTTTAAGCTTTTTGATAGAAAGAAAAATGTCCAAAATGTCGGTTTTGGACAAAGAAATCAAGGAAATTAAAGAAAAACTACTACCATCAAATACTACCACAGAATACACCACACTATCCTCCAATCTGAGAAATCATCTTGAAAAGGAGGAAAGGGAACAAAAAACAAAAAAACAAAAAAAATATGCCAGGGATGTTGGTGATTATAAGGCCGGCTCGGTCTTTAGCTGGCAGAATAAAGAAAATATTGGAAATAGGACACTTCCCTCTAATTCAGATATGGAGGTTTCACAGCCCTCCACAAGTGAGGCGAAAGTGTTATCATTTTCCCAACCCATACCAATCCCAATACCTAATCATAGAGATATGGGACAAACAAATAACACAAGACCCTGTACCCCCAATTATCAACAAGGGCATCCACCGCCCCAAAATAGGGGGAGGGGTAAAGGTCACAGAGGAAGAGCACATAACCATAGAGATCCTTCAAGAGATAGATACACCTATGAACAGTCCCCCTACAGGAGGGAGGGATACAGTGATCATGCACCCAGGTCATATGGCACACCAGGGAGAGGGGGAGGTTCATATACACCAAGAAACGATTACCCCCCCAGATCATATGGACCTCCTTATGGATATATGGAAAGGGAAGATGATCAGTTTGAGAGACCCCCTTACACTTACAACCAGAGCCAACCTGGACCTATCCAGGGGGGGGGATTTTCACAGGGGACAGGGAAATTATCCCAGGGGGGAGAACCAAACGGGGCTCGAGAGGGGGGAGACGGGCCAGGAAGAAAAAGGAGAAGAGTATAAAGGCCGGGGGAATCTTTAACCTCAGTACTGCCGAATTTTCTGAGGCAGAGAAGACGGTCCTTGACAAAGGATTGAAATATGTTCCATCAAAAGGACTGAACAAGTTTAACACATTTGTAGATGTTCAAAAATTCGTCAGAAAAATGAACATCCAGAGATACTTCATCTCGAACCCCTGCAGACCCAACCTCCCAGAAGTAACCACTCAGGTGATACATACAGGTCTTTCAAATCCCTCCCTCTTCAATCCCTCGTGCCCTATGGCATCCAATATAAAGGTTTTTAGAGATCTGGTCCTCAGAGACCTAGAGGAGCTCCCTTTGAAAAGATCTCACTCAGATCCCAATATCAAGATTGGTCTAAAATCTTTATGTGAAAGGAAGGACCTTGTGATCCGCCCAGCGGACAAAGGGGGAGGTATCGTGGTTTTGGACAAGAGAGCTTACAGCAAAGAAATGTCCAGAATTCTGGGAGATAGGGCCACGTATGTTAAGTTACCTTCTAATCCAACTTTAAAATTCAAGGCTTCCCTTAAAAAGTTGGTGGAGACAGGAGTGAAAAGAGGAATACTGGATAATAAAGAAAGAAGTTTTCTGATTCCCACAGTACCACGTATTCCCGTGATGTACTACTTGCCGAAAATCCACAAGAATGGCCTTTGTCCTCCTGGACGCCCCATTATTAGTGGAATTAATTCGGTTACTTCAAGATTGGGCAAATATATCGACTTTCACCTCCAGCCAATAGTTAGAAGCATTCCTTCTTATTTGAAGGACACGAGGCACACCATTGCCAGGTTACAAGAAGTAGAATATACTGAAGACACCCTACTGGTAACAGCGGACGTTACGTCCCTCTATACTAGTATAGCGCACCATTTGGGTTTTCAGGCTGTAGAATGTTTTTTGGATAGAGTAATAGAACTTCCCATGACACAGAAAATGTTCATTATGGATCTACTGAGATTTGCGACATCACATAATTATTTTTGGCATGAAGGTGAATTCTATCTCCAGCAAAAAGGAGTGGCCATGGGGGCTAAATTTGCCCCCAGTTTGGCCAATATTTTCATGGCCAAATGGGAGGAGGATGTCGTCCGTGTCCCAGAACGCCCAGAGATAGTTCTCTGGGCTCGGTACATAGATGACATCCTCCTCCTATGGAAGGGAGGTAGACAGTCATTGGACTCATTCATGGCTGACCTCAACCAGAATGAGGTGGGTATAGAACTCACATACAAAGCCAGTTTCTCCAACATTCATTTCCTAGACCTGGAAATTTTTGTACACAACAAACAATTGAAAACCAAGACTTTTTTCAAGAACACCGATCGGAACAGTTTTATTCCGATCGATAGCTGCCACCATCCCTCGTGGTTGAGGTCCGTTCCTCGGAGCCAACTATTGAGGATCAGACGCAATTGTTCCAATTTGGAAGATTTCCAGATCCAGGCTAAAACCCTAAAAACCCGATTTGTGGATAAGGGTTACTGTGGTGAGACCATTGATGAGGAGATTGGGAAAATCTCAACTTTGGATAGATCCACTTTAACCGTAGAGAAACCCAAGATAGCCCAAGACTCTGGATTTAAGAACTCCTTTTTCACGACCTTCTCCACCCAGCATAAACAAATCAAAAATATCATTCGAAAACATTGGAAAATCTTGAAAAATGATCCCATACTAGGCCCAGTCCTCCCAATACAAGCAGGTGTCATTTACAGGGGAGCGATGTCTTTGAAGAACCAAATCGCACCGAATGTCCCTGACTCCCCTGTTAAGCCATCTTTTTTCCCATTGTCCAAAGGGTATTACCCCTGTAGAAGGTGCAAGGTATGCTTGCACAATATCCATCGGAAGAGATTGATGAATTTTAGATCCTCTGTTACAGGAGTGGAATTTCATATTAAACATTTTTCCACTTGTGCAACTAAGTATGTGGTCTACCTCATCACCTGCCCTTGTGGGAAACAGTATGTGGGTCGTACCAAGCGTAGCTTTTCCACAAGGGTAGGGGAGCACATTGCCAAAATCAAGAAGGGTTGCATTAAACATACAGTATCCAGACACTTCCTGGAAAAACATAATAAAAAGATAGAAGGAACAGCTTTCCAGATTATAGACCACTTTGTCCCCCATTGGAGAGAGGAACCAGGGATTAGGGGTGTCTCCAGATTAGAAGTTTTCTGGATCTATCATTTAAAAAGCTATGTGCCCTTGGGTCTCAATGTTGATTGGGATTTGAACGCCTTTATCAACCAATCCTGATTTAATTGATTTCGGTTACATTGAGGTCTATTTTGATGATTTAATGGGTTATTACCTATTTTTACTTTATTCATCTTTTATATATGTTCAAATCCCACTACTTCCATGAGACCGTTTTTATCTAAATCTAAGTCCTCCCTTTTTTCCTTTCTTTTGTGTCCATAGGTAACCTGCGAATATATATAGAGGGGCTTGCTTTTATGTTATCCCATCTCTATTCTGTGACGTTTTCTTCTATTTGCCCAAACTTCACATTTTTTTTACCTTGGTCTTTGACCCTGTTGGAGTGCACTGGTGGAGCGCAGACATTGGGAGACGCCCCGCTGCGCCGTGACACACGGAGATGACTGTGCATGCTGTGCGCGCGCAGTGACATCTGTCATGTTGCTGGGATGGAGATGGGCAGAGTGCTTGTGGAGGTGCTTCCCCATTCTTCCGCCCTATCGACAACGTGATTGGTGGAGCGCAGCGTAACGTCACTTGTCTCCTCCCCCTAGATGCTGCTCAGAACTTTCACTGATGTCAATCTCAGACTTTCCCCTCCCCCTCCTTGGGGATAGCGGGACTTCTGATTGGTAGAGATATGGGGAACCATACCACCTCATCATGAGTGGTCATTTCCGTGCGCCTCGATGCACCTGTAGGTGTCACTTCCTGGCGCCTGGAACGCATACAATCTAGGAAATGGAGGCTTTTTGGAACACACGCCGTCCTCTCACCAGGTGGTAATGTTGGTCTCATGGGATTAATTTGGGATGACTACTTATAGCGCAAAGGGACTCGTGTTATCCAGTCCTATACCCCAGTTGATGTCTTATTAGACGAAACCGGTCGGGTTATCACTGGAATTTACCCGAATTTATTTGCACTTCCTGGACTTTTTATTTCTTTTATCCATTTGTTGTTCCTAGAAGTGGAATATTGCTGTGGTGTGTTAGGACATTTTAGTCTTGATTTTGTAAACACTTTACAAATTTTTTTCCTTTTTGCCAAAAGGAGATCATCCTTTTTTGTTTTGTTTTAAATGTGTACTCATTTTTAATAAAAAATTTTACACTATGAGGAGACGATTTTCTCCTTTTTTTATCTCCCATTTCCTGTTCGGATCAACCTTGTATGAGGATTCAACGGTATTGAAAACTTTGGCTGTTTCCTTGCGAGGATTCATTTTGAGGATTCATCTTTATTGAACACCCTGGCGACTCCTGGATCATCCACAGGAAGATCTGCACTGGGATAGTGACCGGGTATCCAGCCCATCCAAGCTCAAGGGACCCCCCACCGTATGGTGAGTTGTGGGTCTACAGCAGTCGGTAAGCGTAGCCATTCCAATTTTACCTTACACCTACTACACAGGAATGTAGAGTCTTACAGGAATGTGGAGTTTTAGAAGAAGTGTATGATACTGACCAGTACTAAGAGTCCCCTTCTGGTTCCAATTGGAATAAGATACATACAATCCTCAGATGCTGTAAAGTTATCCAACAGAGGACATTATTATTATTTCAGATATATATATATTTTTTATATATATCCATTTTTGTATTTGGACTGTTTAGAAGATTATGGTTATTCACAATCTAACACTGGATTAGTTTATTTTCACGATTAGGTTTGCACATTGTTTGTAATATTGACAATATTGTTATTTTGGTATATATTACCTATTGTGAATAGTTTTTTTCCGGTGGGGACTGACACTCCCACATAACCGTTTTTTTTTTACTTATTTAGAAACATCACTTATTTGTGTTGGGCATTCCTACCGTGGGATACCTCGGTTTAATTGGCGCTGCACTTTTTTTCACATGATCACATACGCTCTCCCAAGAAAAACAAAACTCTCTAGCTAGGGTTGTCCCAATACCACTTTTTTTACCGAGTACAAGTAACGATAATTTTTTTCAAGTACTCGCCAATACCGAATACAGATCCTTTTTTTTTATGCCATGTGACAGTGGCGGTATTTATTTATTTGTATTTTTTATTTTATTTTTACACAATTTAAATTTTTTACAATTTATTTTTTACAGTGATTTTTTTTATTTTTTTTAGAGGTAGTGGGTTGTCGGTGTGTTTTTTTATTTTTTTTATTATTATTTACATTTTTTTTAATCAGCCCTGTTGGGTGGCTTTGGTGAGATATCAGGGGTCTCAACAGACCTCTGACATCTCCCCTTTAAGACAGAGAAAGGGACTAGGGACACAGATTCCCCAGTCCCTTTCTCTGCAGCGTCAGCTAAAATGAATAGAGAGAAGCTCCTCTCCATTCATAAACTGAAGCATCGTAAACACAGGTTTCGATGCTCAGTTATATAAATGGACAGAGTCAGTGATCACTGAAACTGTCCATTCGGGAAAGGTAGGAGCCGGGTTTAGCGTCTCCTACCTCTGCTCTCCATACTGACAAATTGAGGGGGAGAATGGCACGGAGGGGGACAAGACAGCATGGGGGAGAGTGGCACGGAGGCGGAGAAGACAGCACGGAGAAGACTTGTAACTCCATCGGAGCATTTCCACCAAGTACAAGTACTTGGGAAATGCTTGGTATCGGTACAGAAACCGATATTTGTATCGGTATCGGGACATCCCTATCTCTAGCAATACACACCAAACTGAGCATGTGCAGCCTGACTCCAAAGGCTCTGCCTTATCCGCACATGTTCTGGAGTCAGTGGAAGAATGGGAGGATCTGTGTGCACAGGATCAAACAGCCTTTTTACACATGCAGAGGATTGACCCCTTAGGTCCCACAGTGAATATAACAAGCATGCTTTACTGCATATACAGGCTGAGTTTTCTGTTGTGGGTTTAGTAACACTTTAAAGAGAGAGAGCCAGCAGCTTCTGGTCATTTTCTGGTGTGAGTGGAAGTTACTGGAGCAGAGCAATCCATAACCATAAATGTTCTCCACGTTAATCTTCCTAATCTTCTATTTGATATGTAAACACCAAGCAAGCCCATCCTGTGGTGATGCTAGACCTACTACAGATATCCTATTCTCTATGGTCCAGTTTTAAGATCTTAACCACTTCCCGCCTGGTCAATCGCAGAGCCGTTGATGGCTCTTCCTCACTCGTGTATGACAGACGCGAGTACAGGAGAGCCGATCGGCGGCTGGACATCTATTGACGTCCTGCAGGATTTCATGCTGCGCACGCCCGTGGATGATGTTGGGTGTCAGTCTGACACCCTGCATCTCTGACCTCGGTAAAGTGTCTCCACGTAAACAGGAGGAGCCGTTGATGGCTCTTCCTCACTCGTGTCTGACAGGCGCGAGTACAGGAGTGCCGATCGGTGGCTCTCCTGACAGGGGGGGTTTGCGCTGATTGTTTATCACACATGGGCACTGACTGGCAACATGGATCCATAAGTGCCACCTCTCAGTGTCCATCAGTGCCACCCCACAGTGTTTATCAGTGCCACCCTCAGTGCCAATCCATGCCCAGTGCCCACCTATCAGGGCCCATCTGTGCCACCCATGAGTACCCATCAGTGCCACCCAACAGTGCCACCCATGAGTGCCCATCTGTGCCGCCTATGAGTGCCCATCAGTGCCGCATACCAGCGCCGCACATCAGTGCCACTTCATCGGTGCCCATCAGTACTACCTCATCGGTGTCCATCAGTGCCACCTCATCGGTGCCGCCATATCAGTGCCTGTAATTGAAAGAGAAAACGTACTTATTTACCAAAAAATGAACAGAAAAAAAAAAAAAAAATGTTTTCAAAATTTTCAGTCTTATATTAGTTGTTGCGCAAAAAAAAAAAAACGTAGGTGATCAAATACCACCAAAAAAAAGCTCTATTTGTGGGGGAAAAAAGGATGCCCATTTCATTTGGGTACAGTGTAGCACGACCGTGCAATTGTCATTCAAATAAGCTGAAAATTGGCTTGGGTGGGAAGGTGCATAAGTGCCTGGTATGGAAGTGGTTAAATAGTAAAAAAATTAAAAAAAAATAGTAAAAAGTTGCTCTTCTTTGGCGGCCCTTGCTTTATCATTGGTGGAGATCTAAATGTGACCCTTTCTCCTTCCATGGACACTTCCTCGGGTAAGTCTTCCCTATCTCACGCTACACTTACACACATAAAATCACTTCTACATTCCGCACAATTGGTAGATATCTGAAGAGTACAACACCCTTCTGAGAGGGATTACAGCTGTTATTCTGTGGCTCATAACTCTTATAGTCGCATTGACTATTTTTTAATCTCCCAATCATTACTTGACAGTCCACTTAAGACCTCTATGGGCAACATACTTTGGTCAGACCATGCCCCTATTCACCTCAGCTTAGCCAAACCACTGACTCTGGATAGAAGATTTTCTTGGCGTATGAACGACAACCTCTTGACTGACCCCTTATGCATCTCAGACATTGAGCTAGTAATAAGGAATTTTGTCCAAGATCACCGCTCAAATAACACTGACCCTCTTACTAAATGGGAAGCTCTTAAATGCGTAATTCGAGGATCCCTAATACAACATGGCTCCCGTCTTAAGAAAGCGAGAAAAGCTGAAATTTCAAGACTATTATCTACTATACATACACTTGAGACGGCTCACAAGCACGACATGAATCCTGCCACATATGTTGACCTTTCCAACGCTCGTAGGGAGCTTCTCCGTCTCCTTGACGCTACTTCTCTTTTAGCCAGGGACCGTGGACGTACCAGATATTATCTCCTTGCCAATAAATGTGGTCAACATTTGGCGAAAGTCCTTCACCCCCACCCTATACGTCACCCCATACAATATATATGTACTAAAGACCAACAAAAAATGTATAACTCAAAGGGCATTCTAGACACTTTTCAGCGTTATTATTCCGAACTATATAACCTACCCTCACGGATCCCACTAACCCAATCGGATGAATCTGGTCTTTCTGATATGAAGAGATATATCTTAGAAACAGCCCTGCCTCGGATAACTGCCGATCAGGCTGCGGCTTTGGATAACCCCCTAACAGTCGAAGAATTCCTTACCACAATTAAAAGCCTAAAATCTGGCAAATGCCCAGGCCCAGACGGGTTTTCGCCTAGGTTTTATAAATCACTGAACCAATCTCTGGCCCCTTTAATGTCCACTGCATTTAACTTTATTGACGATGATCATCTACCCTCAAGCAATCTTCTAGCTGCTAATATTTCACTCATACCCAAACCTGACAAAGATCCATCTCAGTGCAATAATTACAGACCCATTTCTCTTCTTAATATAGACGTTAAGATTTACGCCAAAGTTCTAGCCAACCGCCTCTCCCCCTGTTGCCCTCAATTATCCATAGGGACCAAGTGGGCTTTGTCCCTGGTCATGAGGCCAGAGACAACACAACTAAAACCATTCACCTGATTTCCTACATTCAGCTTCGCGATTTAAAGGCCTGTCTGTTGTCCTTCGATGCAGAGAAGGCCTTTGACCGGGTCAATTGGCAATTTTTACGTCTTTCTTTACAACAGATAGGCTTAGGCCCTACTTTCATATCTAAGACTATGGGTTTATACTCCCGCCCCTCCGCTTCTGTCCTGGTCAATGGCTCTTCTTCCGTACCCTTCCGGATAACAAATGGAACACGTCAAGGCTGCCCCCTGTCACCCCTACTTTTTGTCCTGGTAATTGAACATTTGGCTCAGGCCATTAGACAAAATTTGTGCATAACAGGGATCAAGACACCCTCTTCCGAACATAAAATTTCTCTGTACGCGGACGACCTACTGGTTTATATTCAACAACCTCATACATCTCTTCCCTTATTATTGCATGAATTTCATAGGTTTGGGGATTTTAGTCATTTTAAATTGAATATATCCAAGACTGAAGCCCTGAACATATCCCTTCCAAATTCAACTCTCACTAAATTACAAGCAAATTTTTCATTCCGGTGGAATGCTAAGGGCATCTCCTACTTGGGTATAACAATCCCCTCAAATCTAATGCAACTTTATAACCTCAATTATCTTCCTCTTTTGACCAAACTTCGGAGAGAATTTGAAACCTGGAACCCTTCATTTATACCCTGGTTTGGTCGTATTAATACATTAAAAATGGACACACTTCCTAAATTACTCTATTTATTCCAAACCATACCCATTTCTGTGCCCAAACGTTTTTTTTCCTCCCTACGCTCCATGTCCATAAGTTTTATTTGGCACAATAACAAATCTCGCATCCGTCACTCTTTACTCACATATCCCAAATCTCGAGGGGAGTGGGTTTACCCGATTTTGAACTATACCATAAATCTACTTTGTTATCCAGAATGTTAGAATGGTTCCCTCGTCCTTTTCTCAAAGCATCTACCATGATAGAACAGGACTTATCCATTTTTTGATCTACGAGCTTTACTTTGGGGTTATGAACATCACCTACAATTAATTTAACATGCCTCTCCATTGACGATTGCTGCCCTACAACTGTGGTACAAAAAAGGACTACTTTCTTTACTGTCCTCCGATCCATCGCCGCTTACATCCCTCTTCGATCACCCTGGATTACCTCTGGGACTAGGTTCTTACACGGCGGGTCCATACTCCCGCCCTACCTGCCCACAGCAAGCTCATTTATAAATCCCGTTTCGGGCTCCCCTGTACTACCTAAAGACCAACGTAATTGGCTCACGACTCTACGCTTATCCTCCTTTTGTTCTGACCTATTCTCCTCCTTTCAAACTCATAGACCCCTTACAACTTTTGAGAAACTGTGCTCTCTCTCAGAAACACCGAAACATTTACTCTCCTCCATGTATAGTCTGCTACACACATTAATGCATGATCAACCTCCCTCCTACACGAAGAAATGGTCCACGGATCTAAAGAGGGATTTCCATACTACCGACTGGCAGAAGTCCTATTACTTCACACACAAGTCCTCTATCTCATGTTATTCTCAAGAGAAAAACTTTAAACTCCTCTCTCGATGGTACAGAGACCCTCACTCTTTAAATAAAATATTTCCATCCATACCCCCTGCGTGTTGGAGATGCGGCGCAATAGATGGTAGCTACCTTCATATTTGGTGGACATGTCCGGCCGTTCAATCCCTTTGGTCTCAGGTCTTTGCCATATATAGTAAGCTCTATAATCAACCCCTGACGCCCTCACCTGAAATAGCCTTACTGTCCATGTTGCCTGGTTCTATAACATCACAGAAGGGCACTGTAACGGTCACCACCGCTTACAACCTTCCATCCATCCACGACAAGCTTATCTGACACTCCACAATCCTGCATACACGATCCATATCCATTCCCATAAACAAGACGAGACTCAAGCTCTGCACTTGCTTCAAAGATATGACAATTTATTAGTATTTTCTCAGCTTCTTATATCCAGTACAGCATAATACAGTTAATCACAGGACAATGCAATCTCCACCCCCCTTCACACCATGGGGGGCTTCAATCACACTCTAAAAGGCATTTAGGTAAGCTAACCATGTAGACCGGTCGGCACCGTATCTTCAATAGGGTTCAATTAACCTTGAATAATAACACAGACATCTAGTTGAATAAGTTATCTATACAGCTTTATCACACAATGGCAGTGAGAGTGGGTGCAATCCACACCTTCAGATTTCAATAGCCTATTATACAAAAGGTATTACTCACTGACTGGCTGACCTGGTCATGTCATCATGAACTCCTTGTGATATCTCAGTCCTGAAATATGAAGTATTATTAATGTCCCATCTCATGTAATATATGAATTATGATTCACTATTAGCCACCCTACACCCAAAAGGGCACAGGGTGGATTTTGACCCAAGAGTTATTGTTGCTGCTGGCACAAGAGTATCTCTCATCCTTCCAACGTCTCTGGGTGTCACGGGCCATTCTGTTACATCTCTCCCCTTTCGGTGGGAGACGGACACAGGAGGGAACCCCGAACGGGTTGACTCCGAAGTCCGTCAGTAGTTCCAGTCCTCCAATGCTGGTATCCATACTGTACCCCAAATAAATGGCTCCAAACTGATCATTACTCACCCCGCCAACCTCTGCCTCTCTCAGAGAACACGCCTGCCGCTGGGGAGAAGGCAGGGTAGCTGGGCTCAGTCCATCATGCTGTTGGGGGTCTGGGCCAACTGCCCCCCCTTCCTGGGGTATACCAGTGGAGACTGAAGTCCCATCCACTGGTGCTTGGTGAAAACCCCCCGGTGCTTGCAAAGCAAAGCAGACATCCTCCTGTCCCAGTCCTGTACCATTTTCTGGGGTTGTGCCAGTGGAGACTGAAGTCCCATCCACTACCCCAGGAACCCCCTCTTCTGTTAGTGAGGAACAGAGGCCTATGACACTCTGCTCTGTTGCCAGCTCTTCCGCTGGGTTGCTGTGAGTGGAGACCACAGTCCCATCCACTACCACAGTGTCCCCCTCTTCTGCTAGTTGGGAGCAGAGGCTTGGGGTACCCTGCTCTGTTGCCAGTGATTCAGCTGGGGGTAAAAGCTTTACCACCTCAGCTTGTTGCTGGAGAGGGGGGCCAACCGCCCCGGCTCCCTGGAACTCCACACCATCCGCTTCGGCTTTAGGAATAAAATTCTCCATATTTTCCACTGCCGATTCATCAGCCAGGAGTTCACAGTTGTCATCTGAACTTTCCTAATAGTCCCAGGCAATGGGAGCCCCATCCTGCTGCTGAGCCGAGTCTAGCAGCTGTCTGTAGGCGACCTCCAGCTCCCATTCCCGAATGGCCAGAAATTCTAAATCTTCCTGTGACCAGTGGCCTCCTGAGATATTTAATTTTTCCTCTCTGTGCTCCATTATGTCCTCCAAGCGCCACTCCCGATCATCCCCGAAGTCTGGATCACTGGACATCCTCCAATACAATAATCCCAGGCCATCATAGTCATAGCCTTCTGTGGGGCCGTCATCCGCTGACCATGGGCACTCTTGGGCTACATACCACCGAAGGGCTCTGTAGCTCTCATCCAGCTGCATATCTGCCCGGATCAGCCTGCTTAACTCTGCTATCCACTCCTGCTTCGGTTGTTCCCACAACAACAGCATTCGTACGTCATACTGCGGCCAGTACCTTGCATAGATGGAGGGCAGGACCTTTCCTTGGTGTTGCTGCTCCAGAGCTAACGCTTCCTTCCAGAGTTGGCACCGAATCACATCCGACCATCCCAACAGGACCTCCTCTGATACTGGTCCTCTATGCTGTATCCGCATCTCTTGTAACCTTCTTTGGAATTCCTCTTCCATGGAGACTGGTATCTGCACCTCTCCTCTCTCTTTAGTTGGTGCTGCTGTGACTTCAGCTGCTGCAGCACTTCTTCGATGTAGCAAGGTGGCATTCAGAGCCGCTATAACTCGGTCCCTGATCTCCGGTGGAGGGTTAGGACCATAATGTGTCAGTCTTATTTTAACCGCCCAATCAAAACTTGCTTCTTCGGGTGTCCTGTCTGTTACGGCGGGCCTTTTAGCTCTATCCATTTCGACCAGTTCTGCGATAATGTCCCTTTTCTTACGGTTGCTGGCCGGTCTGCCCCGGCTCTCCAGTAAGTCCATGAGGGAAGAGAGCTTCATCCGTTCATACACCGTCTCCATTGTCATGTGTCCTTGTAGCCGTCCTTCTGAAGATGGAATCATCCCACTGCTGTGACACCAATGTAACGGTCACCACCGCTTACAACCTTCCATCCATCCACGACAAGCTTATCTGACACTCCACAATCCTGCATACACGATCCATATCCATTCCCATAAACAAGACGAGACTCAAGCTCTGCACTTGCTTCAAAGATATGACAATTTATTAGTATTTTCTCAGCTTCTTATATCCAGTACAGCATAATACAGTTAATCACAGGACAATGCAATCTCCACCCCCCTTCACACCATGGGGGGCTTCAATCACACTCTAAAAGGCATTTAGGTAAGCTAACCATGTAGACCGGTCGGCACTGTATCTTCAATAGGGTTCAATTAACCTTGAATAATAACACAGACATCTAGTTGAATAAGTTATCTATACAGCTTTATCACACAATGGCAGTGAGAGTGGGTGCAATCCACACCTTCAGATTTCAATAGCCTATTATACAAAAGGTATGACTCACTGACTGGCTGACCTGGTCATGTCATCATGAACTCCTTGTGATATCTCAGTCCTGAAATATGAAGTATTATTAATGTCCCATCTCATGTAATATATGAATTATGATTCACTATTAGCCACCCTACACCCAAAAGGGCACAGGGTGGATTTCGACCCAAGAGTTATTGTTGCTGCTGGCACAAGAGTATCTCTCATCCTTCCAACGTCTCTGGGTGTCACGGGCCATTCTGTTACAGGCACCTTACTACGTTTCTTTCTATCAGCTGCACGACAACTTATCCCATTGTTTTGGAAATCTTCTACTACCCCTCCATTATCCCTATGGGTCTCTTTGGTTAATGAAATCATGCGAATGGAGGAGATGTTAGCCCTAGATTCTGATACATATGATAAATTTAAGTTTCTTTGGCCCCTAATGGATTGATTACTCTTCATCTGATTCATTAAAATCTTTATTATCGCCCCAGGTCCAACCCTGATGCTCTATCCACATTACCCTTTGCACAACTGGAATATAATTAGCCCGCTCGGTCCTCGATTCTTCCTTTCCCCCCTTCCCCGCCCGTCTTCTTTTTCCTTTTTTTTTCTTCTTCTCTACTTCTTATACACCTATATTTTCTAATGGTCATCTGTAGTTCTATTACTTTACGTTCTTTCAGTTTTCTTTGAAATTACATGTTAAGCACAGTTGACTACCTAACATTGATAAGCTTGATAATCTAATGTTAAATTTACGTAATATTATATTACTGACATTGTATGTCAACATGTTACACCCTATATTGTAAATGCCTGATAATTATATGTTATATATCTTTATTAAATAAAATATATATTTACCTCTAAATAGTAAAAAAAAAAATTACATTTGGCTCACACATTTATGTTTTTGACTTTGTCTTCAGTTAATGCCTACAGAAAAGCTAAGGATCCCCATGATAATCTGTAGCATGTATCTGGATGGAAAGCTTTACCTTTTATATCACATAGAACTGTGCAAACTTTGGCCACACATGACACATAATTCTTCATGCGGAGAGACAAATATGTGTCAGTTCCATGCAGAATAACATGCCCACCCTCATACAGATAAATATCATTGTTGATGAATGTTGACCATCACGGGCCATTGATACAGCATTGTTTACATTAAATATAATCAATGGGGTTTACTAATTAGAAACCAATACTTACTTGTGGCCATTCTATATGCCAATATTCAAACAGCCTACAACTTATTTAAAGATCTTTTAGTACATTCTCAGAATATACAAATATATAGGTTCAAAGGAGCGTAGATGACGTAAGAGGTGGTAGAGTATATTAGGAAACCTGTGCTAAGGGAAATACAGAGGCCATCAATCCTGGTCTACTTCTGAAAATGATACTTTCTCTTCCTAGCATATTCATTATATAACTTAAGTACTCATATATCCCCAAGGAAACATGCAACCTTTGCAACCTGAATTTGTTATCTCCATATTTGTTTGAGAATTTGGGCCAATGCATTAACAGGATAACCTGACAAGTTCCCCTTAAGGACCTGCCTTTCTTATTTAGGGAAATAACTACTGACAGTTTTGTCCTAATGCCACATACACACGATCGGAAAGTCCAACAACAAAATCGTGGATTTTTATCCAACAGAATGTTGCCTAAGGCCGCGTACACACGATCAGACCGGTCCGATGAAACTGGTCTTAAGGCCAGTTTCATCGGACCAAATTGATGGTGTGTACGGCCTATCGGACCGTTGTCCGTCGGTCCAAAGTTTTAAAACTTGCTTTAAAATCTGTCTGACGGACAACTATCCGTCGGACAAAAACGATGGTTAGTACACAAAAGCATCGGACCAAAAACCTGTGCATGCTCAAAATCAAGTCGAAGCATGCTTGGAAGCATTGAACTTAGTTTTTTCAGCACGTCGTTGTGTTCTACGCCACTGCGTTCTGGCCTGATCGGATTTTTGGTCTGATGGTGTGTACGCACATCAGACCACTTCAGCGTGGTCCGATGAAAACGGTCCGTCGGACCAGTTTCATCGGACCCGTCTGATCGTGTGTACGTGGCCTTAAACTTGTGTTGCATACACACGGTGACACAAATCTTGTTGGAAATTCCGAACGTCAAGAACGCAGAGACATACAAGGTGTACAACAAGTCGAGATCAATGAAGTTCAATAGGCAGTTTGGCTCTTCAGCTTGATTCTGAGCATGCATGTTTTTTTGTGCTTCGGAATTACATACAGACAAGTGGATTTTCCGACAAGAACTTTTCTTGTTGGAAAATATGAGAGCCAGCTCTCAAATTTTTGTCGTCAGAAATTCTGACAGAAAAGGTCCAATGGAGCCTTCACACAGTTGGAATTTCCGACAAAAAGTTCACATCAAACTTTTTTTGTCAGAATTTGCGTGGATTTTAGGGGCAGTCTTAGGCCTCGTACACACGACTGAGGAACTCGTCGGGCGAAACACACCGTTTTCCTCGTCGAGTTCCTTGTTCGGCCGTCGAGGAACTCGACGAGCCAATTTTCTCCATTCCCGATGAGAAAAAAGAGAACATGCTCTCTTTTTGGCTCGTCGAGATTCTCGACAGTTTCCTTGTCGAAAATGTACACACGACCGGTTTCCTCTGCAAAACACGTCTCCCAACAAGTTTCTTGCTGGATTCTGCCAAAGGAAACCGGTCGTGTGTACGAGCCCTAATTCTTAGTAGTGAGCTGAGTCTTACATAACTGGGGAACTGCAGCAGTGAGATCTTTCTGCTATATTTCTTAGCCCTGTCCCAACCTTTCCAAAAGTATGTGGTGTTTTCCACCTAAGAGTGTTTTCTGAATCTCGTTTTCTTACTCAATATTTTTTTTAAGTCTGCGGTGGTGCAAAACCTAGAATAAAAAAACTTGTAAGTGAACAAAAAACTTGCATGTAAAAAACACATTAAAGAGTTCACTTAAGGGTGTGCTTCGCCCCCCCCCCCCCCCGATGGGGTAGGACCTTTACCCTGACCCCCAGGTCAGCAAGGCTCTTGATGGAGACATAGGTTTGCATGGTCTGTTTAGCCAAAATGCCTGGCAGACCCTGTTCTTCTAAGGCAGCCAAAGCCACCCTTGAATACTAAGTCTGGGGAGATCTAACGAAGAGTGACCCCCCAGAGGAAGTAACTGAATGGCCACGCATCCTCCGCGAAGACGTCAGGGTAAACCTGAGGACTCACACCCTTCATCCGTGAGAAAACACACACAAAAGTGAAAGGTGACAAACAGTGGGAGAAAAATAATCAATAAATAAAAAAGTGGCTGTACCAAGTAGTGCACTGGCCAGGCCCTAATTAAAGCCCTAGGGTCATAGAGGCAAATAGGAGAGATTCCTTAAATGAAACAGGAATCTGTTTGGTGCTTACATTTCCAGCACCTACTGAGCACTGAGATATAAGTTCATGGATGGTTTAAAGAATAGGACTTGACCACGAGTAGCTTAGAGCTATGAGGTGAATGGCCTGTCACTATTGTTGAGGTGATGACAGCACACATGGTATCTGGTCCCTTTCATGATGCTTTCCTCCACTAATAAACATTCATGTTTGGTAAGTATAATTCTACAAGTTCATTTGAAGTTGATTTATTAAAAAGTGATTTCAAAAGTCTCTTAGTAGCTTAAAGAAAAACTTTCAATATGAGTGTATGGCATGTGCAGTACCTGCAGTGGGGCACATTGATAGAGGGTAAAGTCTTGGAAGGCTCTGTGCAAATGTGACAGATTTGTATCAAAAGGATCGCTCTTTGGGTTCAGGCCAGTGGGGCCGTATACATTGTACTCCACTTGCACTATTGTGAGCACCCTGGAACCAGCATGCAGTCAAATCTTGTTGAACTCCTCTGTACATAGAGCCAAGGCTGTACTGTTTCCCCTTCCAGGCCTGGGAAGATGCTATGGGACCTCAAAGTGCCCCTAAGTACACAGCATACTATTTACTGTGTACCACACATGTCTGTGTGTTAGTCAACACCCTCTCTTTAATACTGTAAAATACTATAATATTTGGAAGTCGGCACCATGCTCCACGTGTGGTGGTCTTGTCCTATTCTTCAGCTCTTTTGGAAACAAATATACAATATTATTTGCAAAGTAACCTCCTATAGCTTGGATTACAACCCGGCGCAATTCCTATTGCACCACACCTCCCTATCGAAACCTGTATATAATAAATCGCTGGCGATGTGCATGGTGAACACTGCTAAGCTATGTATTCTGGCCATTGGCATAGCCAACTTGTGCTGTGAGTGTTCAGGGGATACAATAGTGCTGGAGCCTGTGGATGATGTCAGAGGAAGCGAGACAAAAACCAGCATGGAACACAGACAGGAAGTGGACAGGAAGTGTGTCATAGAGGCGGGACGTATTTTCAGAAAAGCTTATTGGTTCCTTCTTCAGCCAGTGACCTGCTGGTTTTTGTCTCGCTTCCTCTGACATCATCCCCAGGCTCCAGCACTATTGTGTCCCCTGAACACTCACAGAACAAGTTGGCTGTTATCTCGTGGACTTCCCTGGAAGCTTTACCATCACAGACTGGGACTGTCCTGCCACTGGAACATCTTCTGGACACACTTACCTGCTACATGCCTGTTTCATCCACCATCTTGTAAGTGTTTTTAACCCCTTTAGGGGATATTAAAAGTTTTATACTTCTGCACTTTGTTTGTGCCTTGTTTGTTTGTCTGTTTACCTTTTTCCATATGGCTACTCATTTGTAATAAAAAAAATCATGGGAAAAAATAAAAATAAATACTAGTACAGTGCAGAAAATAAGTATTTGAACACCCTGCTATTTTGCAAGTTCTCCCACTTGGAAATCATGGAGGGGTCTGAAATTGTCATCGTAGGTGCATGTCCACTGTGAGAGACATAATCAAAAAAAAAATCCAGAAATCACAATGTATGATTTTTTAAACTATTTATTTGTATGATACAGCTGCAAAGAAGTATTTGAACACCTGAGAAAATCAATGTTAATATTTGGTACAGTAGCCTTTGTTTGCAATTACAGAGGTCAAACGTTTCTTGTAGTTTTTCACCAGGTTTGCACACACTGGAGGAGGGATTTTGGCCCACTCCTCCACACAGATCTTCTCTAGATCAGTCAGGTTTCTGGGCTGTCGCTGAGAAACACAGAGTTTGAGCTCCCTCCAAAGATTCTCTATTGGGTTTAGGTCTGGAGACTGGCTAGGCCACGCCAGAACCTTAATATGCTTCTTACAGAGCCACTCCTTGGTTATCCTGGCTGTGTGCTTCGGGTCATTGTCATGTTGGAAGACCCAGCCTCGACCCATCTTCAAAGCTCTAACTGAGGGAAGGAGGTTGTTGCCCAAAATCTCGCAATACATGGCCCCGGTCATCCTCTCCTTAATACAGTGCAGTCGCCCTGTCCCATGTGCAGAAAAACACCCCCAAAGCATGATGCTACCACCCCCATGCTTCACAGTAGGGATGGTGTTCTTGGGATGGTACTCATCATTCTTCTTCCTCCAAACACGGTTAGTGGAATTATGACCAAAAAGTTCTATTTTGGTCTCATCTGACCACATGACTTTCTACCGTGACTCCTCTGGATCATCCAAATGGTCATTGGCAAACTTAAGACGGGCCTTGACATGTGCTGGTTTAAGCAGGGGAACCTTTCGTGCCATGCATGATTTCAAACCATGACGTCTTACCAACAGTAACCTTGGAAAACGGTGGTCCCAGCTCTTTTCAGGTCATTGACCAGCTCCTCCCGTGTAGTCCTGGGCTGATTTCTCACCTTTCTTAGGATCATTGAGACCCCACGAGGTGAGATTTTGCATGGAGCCCCAGTCCGAGGGAGATTGACAGTCATGTTTAGCTTCTTCCATTTTCTAATGATTGCTTCAACAGTGGACTTTTTTTCACTAAGCTGCTTGGCAATTTCCCCGTAGCCCTTTCCAGCCTTGTGGAGGTGTACAATTTTGTCTCTAGTGTCTTTGGACAGCTCTTTGGTCTTGGCCATGTTAGTAGTTGGATTCTTACTGATTGTATGGGGTGGACAGGTGTCTTTATGCAGCTAATGACCTCAAACAGGTGCATCTAATTTAGGATAATAAATGGAGAGGAGGTGGACATTTTTAAAGGCAGACTAACAGGTCTATGAGGGTCAGAATTCTAGCTGATAGACAGGTGTTCAAATACTTCTTTGCAGCTGTATCATACAAATAAATAGTTAAACAATCATAAATTGTGATTTCTGGAATTTTTTTTTTGGATTATGTCTCTCACAGTGGACATGCACCTACGATGACAATTTCAGACCCCTCCATGATTTCCAAGTGGGAGAACTTGCAAAATAGCAGGGTGTTCAAATACTTATTTTCTGCACTGTATATGGTTATAATAATGATAGCAATATAAAATAAGTATTAGAGCTATACAAATATTAATTGTATACAAATTATTAGCATAAAGATTCTTAGAGATCTAAGTAGTTTGACAGAGAATTGCATGTCTACTGTGATCAAACTTTGGCTATAGTCATAGACAGGGAAATTAGGAGCAATGTTGTCTCTAATTTGATTGGGAGTTTTAGGCACACGCTTGCTCTATTTCTCCCAGAACCTTTGTAAAAATGTAAAGTCGGTCATTCATGGAACAATAACTACAAGAAAGCATCGATTTCTAATTAGCAAAGTTCATTGATTATGCTTCATGTAAAGATTTCTCCGTCCACACACACACAGCGCAGGAAGAAAAGCTCACTCAGCACTATGATGGAGACATCAGATACAGCAACCATTCTCATGTGCTTCCTTACTTGTTCTTAAGTCACATTTCCAAGTAACATGTGAAAGTTCACTCACTGTAATCTACTGTATGTCCATATAGTTTGTTGCACCCATCTGGACTGTAGCTCTTTTTCATGTGAATCTCTGTTGCACTTCTTCCTTTTCTAATGCTGCGTACACACGATCGGAAATTCCGACAAGAAAAGTTCGATTGAGCTTTTGGTCGGAAATTGCGGCCCCATCTGACTTTTTCTGTCGGTATCTCCCACAGCAAAAATTTGAGAGCTGGTTCTCAAATTTTTCGACGGGGAACGTTCTTGTCAGAAGTTCCGATTGTCTGCTGTGTGCAATTCCGAAGCGCAAAAATACAAGCATGCTTGGAATCAATTTGACGCATGCTCGGAATCATTGAACTTATTTTTTCTCGGCTTGTTGTAGTGTTGTACATCACCACGTTCTTGACAGTCGAAATGTTGTGTGACTATGTGTATGCAACACAAGTTTGAGCCAAAATTGCGTTGGACAAAAATCCACAATTTTCTTGTTGGAATTTCTGATCGTGTGTACGCGGCCTAACTCTGACTTAGGCCGCGTACACACAATAAGACCGGTCCGATGAAACTGGCCTTAAGGCCAGTTTCATCGGACCAAATCGATCGTGTGTACAACCCAACTTGCTTTAAAATCTGTCCGATGGACACCTGACCATCGGACCAAAACGATGGTTAGTACGCAAAAGCATCGGACCAAAAACCCGCGCATGCTCAGAATCAAGTCGACGCATGCTTGGAAGCATTGAACTTCGTTTTTTTATCACGTCGTTGTGTTCTACGTCACCGCGTCCTGACCCGATCGGATTTTGGACTGATGGTGTGTACGCACATCAGACCATCAGGCCACTTCAGCGGTGGCCCGATGAAAACGGTCCGTCTGACCATTCCCATCGGACCGGTCTGATCGTGTGTACGTGGCCTTACAGTAATAAATCTATGTGGGTGGTAATGACCATACGTAGCCTGTCTTCTCCCATGGCTTTGCAGCTGGTGTTCCCACCAATACCAGATTACTAGCTACAGAAGAGTTTCAAGCATGAGATCCACAGTGAAATCCCCAGCTGTTTAGTGAGTGTATTTTGCATTTCATGCTTTTTTAATAAATCGCTACACCTAGATGGAGGCGTCCTTTAGTGTTTGTTTTTTTCTTTATAAGTGCATTAGGATCTCAAGACCTAATTTGAGAGGAGCTGCATCCATTTTACCTGGTGTTCCCTAACACTCTCCTGACCCTTTTATGTGCCCCATTTAATGACGGTTGGGTTCCAGTCAGCCAAATAGCTAATTATTTTTCTTTAGTTGAGCTGTTTAGTCTGTATGGTTCTTTTTTGTCACATTTTTTTTTTTCATTCACATTGACTGAAGCATGCCTTAAAAGCAGTGCTTTACAACTATTTTAGTATTATACCAGTCAAAATACCTCAATGGCAAATCCATACTCTGCTCTGTACACACGATAGGATTTTCCGTCCAAAAAAGTTGGATGTGAGCTTTTGGTCGGATATTCCAACCGTGTGTAGGCTCCAGAATTTCTGCCAGCAAAAGATTCAGAGCAGGTTCTCTATTTTTCCGACAGAAAAAGTTATTGTCGGAAAATCCGCTCGTCTATATGCATGCTCAGAATCAAGCAGAAGAGCCGAACTACCTATTGAAATTCATTGATCTCGGCTCGTCGTACGTCTTGTACGTCACCGCGTTCTTGACGATCGGAATTTTAGACAAGATTTGTGTGACCGTGTGTATGCAACACAAGTTTGAGCCAACATTCCGTCTGAAAAAATCCACAGTTTTCTTGACTGAATTTCCGATCGTGTGTACAGGGCATAAGGTTTACTAAGGCAATAAAGTATTTCACCACTCTAACATTAAAAAAGCATTGCTGTGAAGATGGCTGGTGGTGATACTTTGAGTAAAGTTCTTCTCTAAAGCACATGTGGGAAAAATATGTGGGCCTCCAATGGTGACCTCTTTTTAGTAGAATACCTCATGGTAATGCTTTGGCTTGAGTGCTTTGAGTGACCACTGGCATAGAACAAGCATGATCATGAGGAATATTAAAGGGGTTGTAAAGGTACAATTTTTTTTCCTAAATAGCTTTCCTTTACCATAGTGCAGTCCTCCTTCACTTACCTCATCCTTCCATTTTGCTTTTAAATGTCCGTATTTCTTCTGAGAAATCCTCACTTCCTGTTCTTCTGTCTGTAACTCCACGCAGTAATGCAAGGCTTTCTTCCTGGTGTGGAGTGTCGTGTTCGCCCCCTCCCTTGGACTACAGGAGAGTCAGGACACTCTCTATGTCGCAGATAGAGAAAGGAGCTGTGTGTTAGTGGGCGTCCTGACTCTCCAGT
The DNA here is from genome assembly GCA_029574335.1 of Rana kukunoris. Taxonomy (NCBI): domain Eukaryota; kingdom Metazoa; phylum Chordata; class Amphibia; order Anura; family Ranidae; genus Rana; species Rana kukunoris. Next base: position 36,557,020 of record CM056056.1, read on the forward strand.
AGTCCAAGAGAGGGGTCGAGCACGACACTCCACACCAGGGAGAAAGCCTCACATTACTGTGTAGAGTAACAGACAGAAGAACAAGAAGTGAGGATTTCTCAGAAGAAATAAGGACATTTAAAAGCAAAATGGAAGGATGAGGTAAGTGAAGGAGGACTGCACTAATATACTAATATTATATTAACACAGATAGAACTGATGTAGCAGGAGGTGGAGTCATATGAGCTAAAAAAACTAAGTTGAAATTGTGTCCTCTATCATCTCCTTGATGAAAATGGTCACTTTTTTTTTAATCTTTTAAATCTTTTTTAAATCTTCGATTTTAAAGTCAAAACAAAGCAGTTTTTTCATTGAGAACCAAGTTATAGCTTACCAACACTTCCTGATGATGCGTGCTTGACCGTAAAATGCATCGAAGCGAGGCCTGACACACATTCCAAGGAGCCCTCCTACTCCTGCCTGGGAGCTGAGACGTAAGCCGTACACCCCGAGTCATATAGCGGTGATTACCGGCTTCTGCTTCCCTTTGAGCTGCGTTTTTTTTTTACCTGCTGTATCCATACTGGACTATGTAAGTGCTTTTAAGGCAGTGGTTCTCAACCTTTTAGTGCCGTGACCCCTTGATAAAAGTTCCCAAGTTGTGGGGATCCCCAACAGTAAAATTATTTTCGTAGCGTGGGTTGTCAGCACCCAAGGCAAGACAAGTAGTTTGCAACCCTAACCCACGGAAATTTAGCACTCCGTGAGTCCCTTCCACTCATATGGTACATTTTAGGGATGTACCACTCTTTCTCTTTGTTCTCCTTTCATTCCCTTTCATCTCTGGCTATCTTAATTTATTTTCCCCAATCTTTTCCCCCATCTCTAGCCATCTTTCTTGTTGTTTCTCCTATTCTTTCTGTCCATTTTTTTTTCATCTTGCTCCTCTTTTCCTCTCCCTTCTATGTATTCTCTATTTGTATTCCTTCTCTTACTCCTTGGTGGGGGGGAAATGGGATAAGTGTCAATGCTGGGGGGAATTCTGAACAGCCAACTTAGGTGCTTTTGATCAAGGTCATCTGCTGATCTGAGAACTGTAGTGGGGACTTTTAATGGGAACTATAATCACAGGTAGTGTTACTCACTGTGTCTCCAACTTTGTGGTGTCTCATAGCAGTGACACCAATGATGAAATCAGGAGACAGGATCTCCTTCAGCCCCTCCCACCTGAAGAGCGGACCTCTAGTCTCTGCCCCCCAGCCATGCCGTGAACGGAATGGGCCACTGCGAAGAGGCTGAGTGGGTGGCCGTGGGCTCTAGGAATAGCCCAGCTGGGCAGCCACAGGCTCCAGGGACAGCCCGACTGGGCAGCCGCATAAAAGCTGGAAGCGGTGCGGGCTTCAGGAACAGCCTAGGATTTGGTGACCCCTGGCAAATCATAATTTGACCCCCGAGGGGGTCCCGACCTCCAGGTTGAGAACCACTGTTTTAAGGGATTAAAAACAATATTACACTATTACTGCCTTTTGTGTCTCTTTGTGGCGGAGCCAATTCCACAGAAACCTGTGATGGGAGTTGGATGTACCCAGTAGATGAAGAGAACCAGGCTTTTACACCAATATAAATTAGATCGGAATCCGGTTACTTGCGTAATCTGTTGATCGCTAAATTAATAAAACAAGGCATTTCTTATATTACAGGCATACTGGCCACTTGGTCTGGTGAGCGCACTTTATTATCACTTCGGGTGAAGCACTATGATGGTTATGGACTTTTCAGATGTATTAACTTCATGTGCACTTCATTGATTGTATCACTGCATCCATTTATTATATTTTTTAAGTTTAACACTATATTATTTTATTTGCGCCCTTTATTTGTATTATTTCATGAAGTATTAGTTATCACAAATTTTATGAGCAGCTTCAGAAATTTTAGACATCTGTTTTTGGCGCTGGTACCTCATTTTTTTCTTATTTAAATAAGGCTTAAAGCAGGGGTGCCCAACCTTTTGAAGAGCGAGGGCCACTTAAGCAACCGGTAATCGGTTGCGGGCCATAATGAGTGGAGCTGGTGGGCGGCATGTCATATGGCATATGCAGAGCGGACACGGACACAGCCCACGATACTTTTTAGCGGATCGTATTGGAGGTAGAACACAAGTCAGTTTATGTCTGCCACTACTTAGAGGTGAATGGATCCAATTAGTCAGACTGTCAGACTAACCATGTGAAAGGGGCCCAAGACTGCTTTCACAATGATGCGGTGCAGTTTACCCGCACCGCAGGTGAAACGCAGTGTACCTTTGGCTTTCCTGCACTTGACTCCAGTGAGTCTAATGGGAGTGGTTTTATAATTATCAATTGGCTGCAGCACCTGCAGGGCCCTAATGAGGAAAGCTGCTGGGCCTGCACTCCTTTTGACGTGTATCTCACCAAAAATTATATTTTTTGTTGCAGAGGATGCCTGAAATCTGACTTGTGTCTTAGTGTAGACTTCTGGGGGAATTGGTGAGCCAAACACACAAGCAGGAAATTATGTTTCAGGGAGTAGGGGGGGGGGGACGTTCTGTACACATTCTGTGTAGAGAACACTCCCAGGTATTGCATTGCATTTTGAGAAAATTACAGAGCTGCAGATTGACAAGAAAGCATTCAATTACATTATGTTTTGTGTTGCAATTGTATACGCTATATTATTGTTTCTTTATATGATATTTTTTCCCCTTACAAAAGTGGAGTTACCCTTTAAGGGCCCATTTTAGTGGTTAGTAGAAGTTTTGGAGGGATTGAGTGTGGGGGGATTGCTGTAGGAGGTTGTTTTTCAGGAGGCAAAATGTTAAGTGCTCATTTTAGAAGATTGTAAAGGGCTAGAGGGGTGCTTTAGTGTAAGATAAAATGTTGACCATTTATAATGTTTATGTTGGTTGCTATGTTAGCCACCTCGTGCCAGAAAAAACATCAGTTCCAGGCTCCCAGCACTAAAAAAGGTACTTCCTGTTCTGTCACATTCAATAGACATCCAATAGACATGAAATAGGGAAAAATTTCACAAACGGACACAGCGAGCAATAAAAAGTTGGCAGGCGTTCTATTATCCAATAGGGCTTTCAGCGCTGGATTATGACCACCTGGTAACTTTACATTAAACTTTAAGAAAACTCAATAAAAATGTATTAAAGCAGAAAACATTGCCACAATTCTATCCTTTCCCTGCTTTATACAAAACCTCAGTCATGTATTTTATTTTATTTTTTTGCTGGTGTGTTCCCAGCTGTGGAGACTCCCCCACTTTATTTGTCTTGAAGATCATTGTCACTGAGAAAGAAAATGAAGAAAAATCTAAAATGTAAGAAAAATAACCCAGGGCAAGAGGTGGGGGGGAAATCCTCCAATGGGGACACATGTTCCTATGACAACTTTCACTCACTTAGAACTCCATTCACTTAGGGAATGAGATTTCCTCTCATTCTTCTGGTATCTCCAGGACAGGAAGTGAAGGGAAATGTCAGGGGGACACAGGCAGCATAATAAAGGAATCTTACTGAGTTTAATTCCTTCCCTTAAAAAAAGTTTTAGCTTTACATGCACGTTAACCACATTACTAAGGGCTAACTTTCCAGAGAAATGTATCACAAATATTGTTTTGAAAACATAAGTACCCCAAGATAGTTCTCCCCCCAGCCGCACTCAAAATCAATGCTTTTATAAAAAAAAGGTAATATTCCCAAAAATACCAGCCACAGCAAACAGCGGAATACAGCAAGCTATAAATAAGCACTTTTGAAAGTGTGAAACGCGTTAGTTCCTGTATTCCACTGTTTGCTGTGACTTTTTTTTTATAAAGGCTGTCCAGAATTTTCTCTTCATCCAATTGCCTAAGCTTAGCCTGAACCTGCTGTTCCCATTTGGAGGAGCGCTACATATTCAGACACCCTTCCTAGAGTGGCATCCCTCCTCCCTTAGTTCTCCCCCAGTTATAAAATCCTGAGACCTAACAGCAATGCTGGAACTAATGCCGGGTACGCACCAACATTTTTATTGCCAGGTTGCACGAAAAAAAAAAACATGACAACCCTGGTTGGAGACGTTGTGTTAACCATGCAAGATTAGTTCAGCGATCTCTTTGCTGAGCTGTTGTGTTCTGATCACTGATCTGATCAGCAATCTCCCTTCCAGAATGCTCTGATCAGCGTTCTTTGCTATTGGCTGAGAGCATTAATCAGGAGACGGTCGACCACTGGTTTTCCAGCATGCACGTCTGACAGAAGCTGGCCGAACTTCTCTCAGACAGACTGACATACACACGGGCCGAATGTCAGACTTTTTTTTTTTAAACCGCCCGTTGTCTCCTAACATTCGGCCTATGTGTACAGGGCTTAAGGGTTTGACATAGCCAGATATGTACAGGAGGAGTTGTAAAGACTGAAGGTTTTTCATCTTAGTCCCTTCTTAGACCCTTCTCAGTCTTCCCTCTACTCTTCCATACAGAACTACACTATGTCATCACCTAACCATTATATGCTATAGGCGGGGTAACCACCTGGTTACCATGGCTTACAATTGTAATGCTACTAATCGAGTCCCTAACGCTACTCTTGGGTGACTCTTTTGCTATTCCATCCGGAATCGCTGAACCACACTGGAACTCCACATACAACTCTTTATCACTGTGACAACAGGATATAACACTTATGGGTTAGACATTGACTATCAGCACTTTTGTTTGCCCACTGTTAACCCCTTGGGTTAGTTGATCCAGTCACACTTCGCTGAGTTATTTTTTTTTTAACTTACAGTCATAAGAAACTTTCCTTAAACAAGATCACAGGTCACAGGTCAGGTGATGGGAGTTAACTACCTAACTCTTTAAAGTTAGTTGATATTACCTGTATTTATTTCCTTACTTGAAGGTTTTCTCTTTTCCATGTGTTCCACCGAGTTAGTTGGGGATTCTCATAAATAAACCAATACCTTTCAGTACCATGTTTTTTTATATTTATGGTCGTTACCCTCTGACCGAGGGAGATGTGGATCACATAAACACGCGACAAGATTACAACATAAATAGACCTGAAGTGTGCCTTTGTGGTCTGGTCAGTATGCCAAGAAAAGGGGGCATACCCAAGGTAAGTAATGGGTAGTTAATTGAAGAAGGATATGCTGAGAAGTGCCCTGAAAAAGGGAAGGGCGGGAGGGTGTTGAATGCGATTGAATGCGCAGACTCACAGACATGAGGTGAGCTGGGAAGAGTCAGCCCAGTGACGTGTAGTACCGCACACTGAATAGACAAAGAGCATGTGTGAGTGGGCTGCTTAAATACCCTCCGGGCTCCTCCCATAAACTCAGGCCACCATACTGGCCTTCTTATTTATGGTCAAAGTGTATTCCGTGTTGTGGTATTGGGATTTTGTAAAACTCAAATAACATTTTTTGGGCTATAAAACATTTGTTTAACCTTCAAAATGTGTAATTGAGCTGATTTATATAAAACATATCAGTAGCAGTTAGAGAACAAAATCCAACATTTGTCTCAGCTTTTAAAAGTGATTCCATACAGTACTTAGACAACGTCATCACGACGAAACCGGTCGAGCGGATGCACGCTGTCACACACACTTCCGCGATTCATTTTACAACGCTTACTTTGACTGTTTTAAATGTGAGTACCTTGAGTTTTAAACAATACAATACGTTTGTATTACGGTATCACACTATTTGGTAATTTTTTCTCTTTGAGTCTAAACTGGAAAGAGCCATATAGGGGGACAGAGATTTGCCAGGGTGCAGCACAGGGCACACACTTTGGATGCTTTCTACCCCAGGGGGGGATCTGATCTGGTAAATGCAGGCCACACCAGAGCACGAATGAAGGGGGCACAGAGTGCAAAACAATAATAAATTACTGAGAGAGACACGCAGCACTTTTGCATGGAATATACAGCACTTTTTTGATTTTCAGCACAAAGTATTTAAAGCAACCATTCAGCACCTTAAAGTCACATGGACTAATTATCTATATATATTTATATTTCATAATTTTTATATATATCTTTATATTTATATTTAATATCCATTTGTGTATTTATTTATTAATGCACTTGTGTATTTTATATATAGTTGTGAACTTTTGCAAGCACTTCATGTGCACTTACAGGAGTGAGAATCCATCACCTATTCTTACACAAAAAAGGTATACCTAAAATTTGATTAATTACCATGGAAAACAACACCCCCTTTTTTTTTTTTTCTTAAACCAGGCCTCTTTAGACGGGCTTGATCATTCCTAATAAAAACACCAATGCAATAAATGCGCCATTCTAACTTATAGCTTTTAAGCAAGACAGAGAGATAACAAATTTTATAAATGAAACCCCAGCGTTCCATTTGTTTTCTGTGTTTTGCAAGTTTTGTTTTAATAATCAAACTTCAGATAAAATTACTAAAAAGTGAAATTCACAGACAAGAAATACTTTAATTAAATATTGTGTAAAATGAACATTTTTATACAGTTAAATATCTGAAAAAATGTACAGATAAAACAATCTTATTGTAGGGTTTTTAACAGTAAATTCTACCATTTAGTGAAGCGTTCAGTCGGGAGACAATGTAGCAATGTGAGCATTAACTAACTAATCTAGAACACAAACAGATTCCATTTATGAAATAACTTGCAAATGGTTTTAACATGTACACATGACCTCTTTTTTTTTTTTTCTTTTTCTTTATATGAACCTTTCCTATACAAAATAAAAATGAGGCTTTTCATGTTTTAAAAGTGTCTAGGTGTTCCCACTTAGTGAAGCCTTTTTTTTTTTTTCGGCTTTCACAACATAAATGTGCAAGGCATTTAAAAATGTTGTTATAACATAGCTCTCACTATTTTAAAACACATTTAATATGCATTTCACCTAAAAGGAACCGAAATGTCTCTCCTTTTTGTTTATAAATGTAATTCTGCTGCAGTTTGCAAAAGTGTACTGCAAAGCTGTTCAGCAATGCATTTAGTGCAAAGAAAATAAAATAAAAATAACCATTCCATCACCTCTAGAAACTATGATTTTGGCACTAATAAGTAACATTTACCAAGGAGGTCATCCCAATTTAAAAAGACTTTGCTACTGGGTCTCACTACAAAATATTTCTCTTTAAAATATATAAAAAAGTTGTGTATTATTATGAATTTGTATGAAACCTATTAAACAGTGCATGGTATAGGAAACTGCAGAGTGCAGCAGAAGATAGATGCAAAAAAGAGTGACATAGTTGTATCCCAGGATTGTGCTTTCTTTTAAATTTATTTATAGTTTTACACCACAAATCATCCTAATGACCAGGATGATTAGAAACTGTGGTGTAATCCTGTGATACAATAGCACAAAAGATTTGTTTTTAAATAAAAATAATTTTAAGGCATCAGAGAAAATAATGTGGCAATTTTTTAATCAAAATATCAGATGAGAAATTAAATTCAAAATTTAGGCCTCTGTAATTTGTCCAGTAAGCACAGTTTATCTATGTGGCAAGTCATATGAGTGGCAGCAAAAATGACTTTTACATTCTATAAAAAATAAAAAATAAAGAAATAAAATAAACATACAGCCACAAATGCAGTTGTCTTTGTGGCTGGATATCATGCACATTTTTTCTACTAATATTAATTACAGCCTTGTGGCACAATTTTGTTTTTGACTATACAACAAACAACTTTTTATTCAAAAATCATTTGTTCAGATAACTTAAAAATAATATAAAAATAAAGAATGAATTTGACTTTTCCCTCAAAATAAAAAAAGGACGGAAAGTCTAAACAATAGCACATTTTTGAAGTACAAATGAAATGTATAGACACCATAATTCATAAAAAAAAAAAAACACATACAGTATGAAGGCAACCTTTCTTGGCGTAATGCTGATTTTTTTTCAGCATGTCGACACCCACCCAAAACAAAAATACATACATACTTACATACATACATGGACAAAAAAAAAACAATGGAAAGCAATATACAAAATTTCAAAGATAAATACAATATTTATAATTGATATGTTACAAAATAAATTCCCTTAGTGACTGCAAGTGTTCATGTGAAAGAAAGTGTCTGAGATATAAGTAGACCATTTTATTCCTTATCAAACTGAATAAGGAATAAAATATGCTTTCTAATATTTTAAGTGGATCGAAAAAAAAAAATTCAAGACAAGTGTATAAATATTTAGCTACAACTTTGGCAAAATCACAAAAGTCTACAATTTTATAACCACATACAAAACACATTAGGGAATAAGGATCTAGAAGTCAAAAGGACAATTTTCTGGTACAAGAAACATAGACTTCACAGTAGCCTAAGAATGCAATAGTATACAGTGCGAGCAAGAAGTTGAAAAAAATGTTGCAGGTCACACTTGCTTTACAGGAAGCTCTAGCAGTGGAAGTATATTTGAACCAACAGACAGTAGCGTTTTCCTCTGTCAGTGTGCTTGTTGAAGGCAAAGAGATTTCAATATCAAAGTTACAGTTCCTAACTACAATAAGTTACAAAGTTCCATTTCATTAAGATGAAGTTAAGCAATGATAAACCCTCTTCCCGCCCAAGTTCCCCGCCCCTCCCCAATTTAAATGATTCATATATTTATTTATTTTTCCAGTTTGATGGCTCAAACCTCCTTGGCCCCCTTTTTCACCACAAAAAAATATTTCACATTATAGAGATACACAACCATTGTGAGTCTAGTAATGAGTAAGGAAAAATGTTCTGAGGCATTTTTCATCAGTGTTTCATGATAAATCAGAACGGTGCATCCACAACGCTTTGTCCCAACACATAGCAAGTACTAGACATAGCCAAGACGTAATCAGAAACTTTGTACAAAATAGGCGTCGATTTCTTATTTTTTTCCCCCATCTTCTTCAGGAGTGAGAAACTTGAAAAATATGAGAAAATGTTCAGTCGACAAAATGGAATTGTTCATGGAGAAAGTCGCTCATTTGCATGTCGATTTCTTACTAGTCCAAATAAAATCTTTGAAAAGAAAGAGTTTGTAGCATTTTGCTTCTTGGTGATTTTTTTTGTTCTGAAGAGACTGGTTTCCGTCAGTACTCCTTAATACACTAAATGTGTCCCCTGAAGCTTTCTTCTGAAGTTTGATGCTACAAGCAAGTAGACAAAAGTGACTTTTTACATTGGTGGAACTACAAGACCGGACATAGCTAGAAAAAAAGAAATAACATTATATTAGCTTTAAGGCCTACATGTTCTCCTTTTTTTTCTCTGACTGACCTGAAGACTTTTTATTGTTTTTTAAAAAGAAAATTTCACGTGCATTTAATTTTTGGGATATTTACAGTAAACTTTTTAATCCCTCTCAATTTATAGAAAACATATTTTTCAGGTAAGCTTTAATTTTATTTATTTTTTACATACAATTTCTATTTTGAGCCTCTCATTTTTTTGTGTGTGTGTTACTGGAATACTACATCTGTTACTACCTCATCCACTACCTAGTTTTAGGGTAAAGGTAAACTTTTTAATCCCTCTATAGAAAACATATTTTTCAGGTAAGCTTTTTTTTTTTTTTACATACAATTTCTATTTTGATCCTTTAATTATTATTTTTTTGTTACTGGTTTACTACATCTGCTACTCTCTCATTCACTTCCTAGCTTAAGCCCTGGTTCACACTCGTTGACAATTGCATGTCAAATCGGCAGCATTTGCCGGCAGATGCTGGCAATGGCACCCTCCTAATTGGTGCGACGCCGCACCGATTTCAAAAAGTAGTTTCTGTACTACTTTTTGCAATTAGGGCCGTGATTTACATTGACATCTGTGCAGACACCTGCACAGATGTCTCTGTAATGGCGGCCGAAATCGGGACTGACCTGCGGGAGTGAAATCGTCAAACTCACACGGCTTCATTTGAACCTGGGCTTAAGGTAGAGGTAATTTTTTAATCCCTCTATATTTGTAGAAAACATAATTTTCAGGTAAGCTATTTATTTTTTATATTGAAACAAAAAAAAACTGTGCTAGATGCTTTTGAATAAATATTTTTTTCTAAATAGATAAGGGAAGCTGAATAAAAAAAAAGTAACAAAAGAGAGGACATTTAAGCAAGGAGAGGGTTTCTGACATTTTGGTGCAAAATACCCTGCCTCCCACATATGATATTTCTCTTAGAGTTTTGCTAATAGCAAACAGTGGTCCAGACTCCCTAGAGACTGGCCATGTTGACAGCTGAAAAACAACATGGTCACTTCTGGTAATGTCAGATGAAGCCAACTCACTCACCAGCTCAGTACCAGACATTTCTCTAGTTCTAAATTAAAATCTTATGAGCCAGGGTTTGTCTTTTTTTTTTACTGCTCTGGCCTATTGGGAACCTGAATTGTGATATATAAATCTTTACAGATATATATATATATATATATAGATAGATAGATAGATAGATAGATAGATAGATAGATCTATATATTTATATAGATATAGCTATATGTATTTAGATATATATCTCTATATATATAGATATTGATTTATGTATATATATATCTGTAAAGAAGCTTTCTTCTGAGCTATATATATATATATATATATATATATATATATATATATATATATATATATACAGGCATACCCCACTTTTAAGTACACAATTGTGTTTATTTACTAAAGCTTGAAAGCGCAAAATAAGGCTCACTTCTGCACAGAAACCAATGAGCTTCCAGGTGTTATTACCAGGCTTAATTGAACACGCTGGAGTTAGAAGCTCATTGGTTTCTATGCAGAAATGGGCCTGATATTGGGATTTCCAGCATTAGTAAATAAACCCCATTGTGTACTTAAAAGTGGGGTATGCCTGTATATATATATATAGGGATAGATAGATAGATAGATATGCATATCTATCTATATATACCTATATATATATATATATATATATATATATATATATATATATATATATATATATATATTTATGTATTTGGATATATATATATATATTTATATATATATAGATATAGATAGATCTGTATAGATGTATATTACACAATTCAGGTTCCCAATGGCCAAAGCAGTAAAAAAAAAAAAAGACAAATTCTGGCTCATAAGATATAGATATGTATCTAAATACAGATATATCTATATCTTTATATAGATATATATCTATAGATATATCTATAGATATATATAGTTTTATTTTCTTAACATTCAGAAATATTTTATTTGGCGAGAGAAAAAGTACTTTACATTTAAAAAAAAAAAAGGAAAGAAAATGAAATTTGATTTTGTGCCATTTCTTTCATTAAAATGTGTTTTTTCTCCTCACTAATTTATGTGTAACACTAATAAATTTTCTTATGTAGTGATCTAAGCTTCAATTTCTCAGTTCATTAATCCCAACAATATTAATTTGTTTTAGGCGCAGAGTTACAAGTTTATGACTGTGAAGACTTATGTCTTGTGAGTATATTGTACAGATCTACTGTAACACTGAAGAGGAAAATAATTATGACTTTGTGTGTTATGGTTTTGCACGCATCTCGATTATTATTAAAAAAAAAAACCTCTGACTTATATAAACTTCAAGAATGCTTAAAGTGTTTATTAATATGAACAGCTTATGCAGTGATTAGACAATGCTGAGAGATTCATTGACATCTCAACAGTGCAAACCAGTTAAATAGAGGTCAGGGCTTGAAGGTAAGATTTGAGAGGAGAACATGTTCTAGTTAAGCCTTTAAGTGTATCCAACTGATGGAAACACCTCCTAGTACATCATCTTTACAGTTCATTAGCAATTTATATATTCAAAACTCTAAAGTATATATCAGTTTATAAATGGTTATCAATCTGTCCCATAAAATATGTTTTCAAGACTAATCCCAAGTTTTGTTATTTAAAAAAAAAAAAAGTATGTATAACCCAAGCTAATGGTGTATGAACATATGTCAATGTACAAAGTGCAATTATCAAAATTTCCACAGTTTTGTGTAAAATCTCTCATAGTTTGCAACATCATTGTCAAATTTGCAATTTTCATTATTAACATATATTTATACACTATGCCAATGGTCTCCAAACTGTGGCCCTGGGGTCAAATGTGGCCCGTTGCTTGCCTCTATCAGGCCTTGGGGCACACTATTCCTCCCACAATTGACACTAACAATGGGACATCATTCCTCCCACTGACACCAAGGATGGGGCTCTATTCCTCCCACTTACACCGAGGATGGGGCTCTATTTCTCCCACTGACACCAAGGATGAGACTCTATTCCTCCCACTTACACCAAGGATGGGGAAATATTCCTCCCACTGACACCAAGGATGGGGCTCTTTTACTCCCACAAACACCAATGATGGGGTACTATTTCTCCCACTGATACCAAGGATGGGGTGCTATTTCCTCCCACTGATATCAACAATAGGGCACTATTCCTTCAACTAAAACCAGTGATGGGGCATTATTTACTTCCACTGGTTCTTGGGCATTGTCTACTCCCACTGGCCACAGCCCAGTCCCTCTAAAGTCTCAAGGACAATAAACTGACCCTTTGCTTAGAACGTTTGGAGACCCTTGCACTATGCCAACACAGTAAGCATATTCTAGTTAACATGTTAGAGGACCTGTGCAAAAGGCATTGCAAGCAATCACTTAAAGCTCCTACTAACTGCATGGTCCATAATGGGAGCAGTCATCTTAAGTGATTACTAAGGAAGGCAAACTTCCTGTGTTACTGAAAGGGAGCATATTACCACCGCTGGCCTCACACACCCCCAGCCCTGAGTACCTCCTGATTGGAGATTGAAGGCTGGAGGGTTTTACAGACCACTTGGTGTCCCTTGCAGTTGCCCATGTACACAAGCCATCTACTACAGAGTCACTTTCAAGAAAACCTGTCATGAATGAAATAGAGAAGCTACTATTGTTTTTTGTTAGGGATTCAAAGTATGGAAAACAAGGGAACCTCATGACATCCATGCAACTACTATTTTCAGGAGGTTAACAATAGCAGTTCCCATATATTTCTCATGACAGGCCTCCTTTAAAGGTGGGGACAAGGATTCATGCAATTTGTAATAAGTATTTCTATTGCAATTACTTAAATATAGCACACCTTTAATTGTACATACATTTTGAATCATGAAGTCTCTGGTGTTTTGTGCCATTCTCAAAGCAAACGCCAAATGGAAAAACGATAGAGATGCCACCTCCCACACATGCAGTATACCCTCCCAAACCATCTTCCTCTCCAGATTCTACATTTAAAACATATTTGAGAAAATAACACATTTTGAGTTTTTCAATCATTCTAAATTACATTTAGAATTAAATTTATTCAAAGAGAGAAGTCTGATTAGATGGTTTAGTAGTATTCAATTAGTTGATAAATAAAATTCAGTATTATCTTTATAGCAGACTTATAAATAACGTTTGGAGTTTTGCCATATATATAGATATATATTTCTGATACAAACAGTTGCTAATAATTAACTGTAACTAAATTTAGATATAGTTTTTTTTGATCTTATAATGTGTTTTCATTTCAACTGGAAGGAATGATGGATTTTGGTATTAAAAAAAAAAAAAAATTCAACAGTAAACGACTATCTTATTGCACGATTAAAAATAAAAATGTCTCACATTATGCGGCACTTGTTCTAGCTTTATCAATTTCAAGATTTTGAGAATGTGGGAGTGTAATACATGTCTGAAAAATAAGAAAATATTTGATAGCATATACTATAACCTATGGCATTAAATAATATATCTAATGTCTGGGAAAGATTATTATACAGTACAATTCTATTTTACTAGAAGGACAATGCAGACATTGTGATATGAATTTGTGTATGCCATAGAAACATGTGGTGGATGTATTCAGTGTTCTGTTACTCATTGCTATAGCTAAGAGAGTCCCCATATGAAACCTCTTTAGAAGTTTAATATCCCTTCTCAATCCAAGCTCTGTCTATGTAATTGCATAGAGAATTTCAGAACCAATAGGGTTAAGACATCCCAGATAACTGGTAATGGGGAACTGCTTTATACATTTAAGGAATTAATATTCTCCATTGTTGTGTTCTTTCACAGCTCCAATATTGTTAAAAAAAATTCAGCCAATTTGCATTAAGGGGAGCAGAACTTTCATTTCAGGCCTGAGAGTAGAAGAACCTGAAAAACCTTGGGGGTAATCCATATTCTTCTATAACAGGGAAAATGTATTGGGCTTAAACAAAGTAAAATTAAAGTGTTGCTCATCACAACCAACCACTGTGCTATTTTTTCCAGTATGAATAAGATCTGTATTCTGGTTGGTTTGCCATGAACAGCATTTCAGTTTTCTTTGCCCCCTTTTTTAAAAAAAATAAATTATTTTTAGGGTCCAGTGAAACTGTAATTTGCCTGTCAAAACAGATATTCTGTCACTAAAGCTAATGCACATGCCATTTGTATAACAAACCCAACTCACCTTGAAGTCCATTGCCATTTGCACTGGTGCAGGATGGTGGAGGGGAAGCTTGGGGCCTGACGACTGGGGCAAATGCGCTCTTTTGTTTCACTGCGGAGATGACATTTGCAGGTGAGAATGAGAAAATGCCGTGTGTACTGCTACAGTTTGAAGGGAGGGTGACCGAAGAGGCTGCCATTGTAGGACTTGATGGTACTACTGCAATAAAGCAAAAATAATCAGGACTCAAAAAGGAGTTTCTTGTTTTTTTTTACCCCATGGCAGAACATAAAGAGAGAGTGATGCAGCCTTTGTTTTAGGTTTGGGAATAAAAAGAAACTAAAATAAAATAGCGAAACTAATAATAAAAAAAGAACTATGATGGCATGGCCACTCTCAGTGGATCTGGGGCTCTATGTGCTGAGCACTCTGGAAGGTACCTGATCTCAGTGTTGTCTACATTTGGGACATGCCAAGCCAAATGTAAAGCCTGTGTGTGCCTTGAACATATGTTGGTAAGATGATCCAAAGGAGCCATCTTCAATGTCTGTCTTTACTCAAAATGTTCTTGCGTGGTTACGTTGCCTTTTTAAACAGTTGCAAATTTTCTTTTGATAATAGTGGTGGTCCCCCATATGCCAAATAATCTTCTACCCCAAATTACAGATCTTGGCAAGGGTTTTATAAGCCAACAAATACAGTTCTCTCTTAATCTCGTCTCCCCTTTAGAGTCCAGTTTAAAGATCCCACACATAAAGTATGTGATTGATCATTTCTGTCTGATAATATAGACCAATTCGAAGAGAGGGAGATACATTTAAAAGAGAACTGCACGTGGTTGGCAGATTTTAAAAATATTGAGTGATCTGATTGTAGGGCATGCATGGTAAATGTTCTTCTTTATATTTTACTGGGCCTATTCCTGTTCCCAGTGCTGTCACACCTTCATAAGTTTTGCATAGCATAACTAAAAAGCTATAAAGCCAGCCAATCACAAAACACCAGGGAGAAAGTGTTCTGCAATAGTACTCTAGGACAGGACACCTTGTTCCTTTCATAATTTATGCAAAATTGGATTGAGGAATTTGCATAAGGGTGGAGAAAACCTTTGAGTACATTTGGCCAGACAAATGGCGAACCTAAAGCCTGAAAAATGGCAAATCTTCTTTACAAGCATCCGACTATTCTTGAATGAGCTGGGCTTACAAGAGTGAATGGTGGAATTTAATTGTACCTTTTGGTATTTTTAGTGTGGTTACATTAATGTGAGTGTAGTTTATCTATAGGTATGATGTTTTTATCTATCAGCACAGATACAGGCATGCCTCACTTTTAAGTACACAATGGGGTTTATTTACTTTTCGCTAGAGGGTGCAAAATCGGGCTCACTTCTGCATAGACACCAATGATCTTGGCAAAATCGGGCTCACTTCTGCATAGAAACCAATGATCTTGGCAAAATCGGGCTCACTTCTGCATAGAAACCAATGATCTTGGTAAAATCGGGCTCACTTCTGAATAGAAACCAATGATCTTGGCAAAATCAGGCTCACTTCTGCAGAGAAACCAATGATCTTGGTAAAATGGGGCTCACTTCTGCATAGAAACCAATAATCTTGGCAAAATCGGGCTCACTTCTGCATAGAAACCAATGATCTTGGTAAAATCGGGCTCACTTCTGCATAGAAACCAATGATCTTGGCAAAATCGGGCTCACTTCTGCATAGAAACCAATGATCTTGGCAAAATCGGGCTCACTTCTGCATTGAAACCAATGATCTTGGCAAAATCAGGCTCACTTCTGCAGAGAAACCAATGATCTTGGCAAAATCGGGCTCACTTCTGCATTGGAACCAACGATCTTGGCAAAATCCGTCTCACTTCTGCAAAGGAACCAACGATCTTGGCAAAATCGGGCTTACTTTTGCATAGAAATCAATGATTTTCTAACCCCAGCTTGTTCAAATAAGCCTGGTAATGAAACCTGGAAGCTCGTCGGTTTCTATGCAGAAGTGAGCCTGATTTTGCACTCTCCAGCGATAGTAAATAAATCCCATTGTGTACTTAAAAGTGGGGTATCCCTGTATTCATATAAAGAAAACCACTTTGTTTCATTAGGATAGGTTTGTCAACTGTTTGCCATGACAATGATGTACTTTATTTTTAAAGATCCTAAAGGATACAAATCACAATATAGGATAATGAATCCTACCCGATTTATAAGTGTGTATTCACTAAGTCTACAAATACAGCAATAGGTTGTGTCACGTCATAATACTGAGCTGCTTAAACAGCACTTTTATAACAAATATTGAGCTGTTTAAACACCACAGCACTCTTATAACAAATAAAAGTTTGATAATTATATGGAACTCCTGGATAAAGACCACATTTGTTTAACAGGAATATGATTGCATTTTTGAACCACACTATTCATGTCAAATTGTTGTGGGCCATACAGTAATGTTTTTAACTGCTTTTATGTTCAGCCTCCAGTCACCCATCCCTTTGTCCAGTAACTGATAGCAAAAAAATAAATAAAAAAGCAAACAATAATAAAAAATCTAATACATTAAAATATACAGGCAGGCAAGAAAATAATAAAATTCAATAGGATGTCAAAGAACACTCACTGCCATAGGGGGAGTTGGCGGATGAACCATTGAGGAAGCCAGGTGACCCAGGGACTCCTAAGTTGGGCATTCCAGCATTCCCGTACCCGTTCATGCTATTGCTGACTGTGTTGTAGTTGGACTGCTGGGGGGTGCTACTTGGAACATATCCTCGTGGCGATACACTGCTTGTGTTACGGCTGTAGCCTACTGGAAGAAATGAAAGCCCAACAAAAAAACAAGCAAGATAATGTTACCCTCATTTATAAAAGACACTTTGGCTTTTTTTTGCGCAAATCCACATCACACACTACACAGATTTATTGATTATGTTGCGTTACTTCACAATACCTCTTACCGGTCCTTTCAACAGTTGCAGTTTAAGATAACCTTATCACATCGACCCTACTTAAATCATCTACTATGGCACACTATGTTCTTCCCTCACAGGCTGAGACAGCCAACAAAAGCCGTCTTCGATCTAATTGTGTCAGCTTCTTTCACATTTATCCTTACTAGCAATTATCAACAGGCTTGATTCCTGGTTTGTACCAACACAGAAGATGAACTTTCAGCCTTTTCAGACCTTCAAATGCCACCAGTGACAGGCAACAACTTGTTTGTTACAATGATTTCATCTTAAAAGGCTGTTTTTTAAAAGGCGGGGTAGCGTTGCGCATCTAATGGGCTATATTCCGATGTTTAATACTCTTTATGTTGTTACCTTTTGCAGCTACTACCCTACAAGACTCAGAAAACTAATTACCACTTCTCAAATGTCAAAACAACATCTACAAATATACTTGCGCTACTCAGCAGCAAACGGATAATATAATGGTAACATGCTTTATAGCAATGGGGGAGAATACTAAGCTACTTGTCTGATAGGAATATATGTTAACAGCGGAAAGTTTCAAGATCAACACGATTGCATCAAACACTATAAATATATGTTAGCTAAGCGCTGTGCGAAGCATCTGGAGTTGGGTCTGGCTTAGACACCTACCTTGGTCATTAGCTTGAGATGTCTCTGAAACATTAACTGCTAGCTGGCTGCTGAAAGAATTTACTCCCATCATTCCGCTGTGAGATGGTGTGTTGGCAAGTGAGGGGATCTGGTTGTGATTGCGTGGCACACTGTATAATGCTTCAGCAATGTCAGCTGCTCGCTTCAGGATTATCTCCTACACAGCAAGAAACACAAAGACTGGGTTACCATGTGATACAGTTTTGTCCCAACAGCCATCAAATACAAACTGTCCTAGATTGGAATCATTGTCATGGGATTGGTTAAAATACTTGTCCAGTGATTTGTGTTGCCTATCGAAAAGTACCCAGGACTTTTTACACACAGTAGCAATCAACCTCAGGCTAAGTAGACACAGCATGTTTCTAACTAACTGTGTTTGGTAGGTGTGTAGTGCCTACTCAGCATTTTCAGGCACTTGTAGGAGGATAGTTGTGATCAAGGGACTGTAGAAAGCCAACTAATTATAAAACTGGATCTTGTGTAGTAAAGCATGTGAAAGAATTGTTGCACTGGTTGCAAGCGGGTTATAAAATGTACAGAAAATCTGAATAGTTGCTGCAGTTTTGTTTTGCAGAAATTTTGCAGAATTTTGCAGAATTTTTCAGGAACTTGTAAAAAGATCCCCAGTATTCACCAGACTCTGCAATTTAGTGTAAGTGCTCTTCCTATAACATTTCCAATACACAAAAGTATAAAAAAAAAAATTCATGAAAGCTACATGTGATAACAACTGCATAATGCAAATCTATCTCTTACTCTGGCATATGAATAATGGTAGCTTTTACAGGTATTTAAAACAGGTGTGCTTTAAATAGTCACTCCCAGTCCCTGTGTTGAGATCTCGGTTCCCTGCATCCAATTTACATGTCAGGAGACTGTGACCGGCTCTCAATGGAGCCGGTTCACACAGCTCCGGGACGGCTTCGGAGCGAATTGCACAGGAGTCTTGTGTGTCTTCTGGTCTGAATTTAGTCAAAAACGCTGCTCCGCACTACAGTATGAACCCAGCCTTAGGCCTAGTTCCTTGTTTTGATCATTTGCCTCTCTCAAGAAAGTGTGGGTTGGTCAGACTCTGACAGTTTGTTTTTTACAACAATAACAATAAAGCATTACCTCAATACATTTTAATGTATTGAAAAATTAATTAATAATTGTAAAAACAACAATTATTATACTCACAAACTCATATTTTATACATGCATGACATAGCAAGTGAGGCCAATCGCCTTCAAGTCTACTGTAGTCTACTGGTGCTGTGGGAAGACCAGGCGGCATCCATGATGGCCAACCCTCTTCATCAGAGCCAAAGTGGTGAATAAAAATTCATTGAGGTAATGAGCTAAGTCGGTGAGTCCTTCTCTTGTTATTGTAGCTTTACAATCCATAAGGATACCCATTGTACAGGCATGCCCCACTTTTAAGTACACAATGGGGTTTATTTACTATCGCTGGAGAGTGCAAATTCAGGCTCACTTCTGCATAGAAACCAATGATCCTCTAACCCCAGCTTGTTCAATTAAGCCTGGTAATAAAACCTGCAAGCTTGTTGGTTTCTATGCAGAAGTGACCCTGATTTTGCAATTTCTAGTGGTAGTAAATAAACCCCATTGTGTACTTAAAAGTGGGGTATGCCTGTACTGAGGGGGCGCTGAGAAAGAATCCCTACACTGTATACTTTTTAGTTCACCATTTGAGCGCAGGAGAAGGGCTTTTGAATATATTGAGTTTTATTTACATGTTGACATGTTGAAAGTGGTGGTACAAACTTTTTGCTGGAGCCCCTAAGTTTGACTGAATGCTCTATCATTTACGAACCCTAGAACTTTGACTTTTTGGGTGAAATTACCCATTTAAGACAACAGGACTGTGCGCTTTAAGAACTGGGCCCATTTGCTTAAATTAAGTTCATTAAATACATACAGTATACATGTGTTATAAAGAAATGGCATGACTGTTACAATTTAGTCAAACATTATTTTCTCTTTCCTGTGCTTGGCAGGTTTAGCGCAGGCTTTCCTATTAGTCACTGTATATTTTGGACCAAGTTCAAGGTTACTCTGTCGTCTTAACGATTGCCTTTGCTTTTGGCACCTTACGCCTAATTGTCATTTCTGATAGGAAAACTAGCTCGGAGAATAAAAATGGCAAAGATGAAGCTTTTTTTTATCTCCCTTTCTCTCTTTTTTCCCCTTGGTGATGCTCATCACATTACACTGCCCTTAAGATGACTGGCAAAATCGTCCACGGCAAATAGGATTGTATTGATATTTTGCCAGGTTCACGCACAGTAGTTCCTAAATTGCATATTTTTGAATGGATTTTGCTACGTGCATTAATGACTTGCCTGGTTGTTGTGTGGCATTCCGTATAAGGCTTCAACAAGGTCCGCTGCTCTCTTCAGTAATACTTCCTGTGGGCAGGACACAAGAAAAAGAGGAGTTTGTTTTTGTTTTAAAGGTAGGAAGGGCTAAAATCATAACACAACAGCAAATTTAAAAGCCAAAAAATCAGACAAGACCACAGAATATATCAAAGTTTTTACATCAAGACTCCAGCTATGGTATTACACAGATGGGAAAGAATTAAACCTTTATTGAGAGCATGTTTTTCAGACAAATAAGTAATGACTTCTACTAAAGATCCCTGGTTGAATTAAAAATAATTAAAAATAAATATTGCTTTACAAAATCAGTTGGTACCCTTGCAAACTGTATGTCTGCCCACTCCCCTCTTAAAGTGTTTCTAAATATAAAAAACTTTCTTTAACATAACATGTTATACTTACCTGCTCTGTGCGAAACTCAATCCTCCTCTTCTCGGGTCCCACTCCTGACTGCTCCCCCTCGCCAAGAGCCCCCATAGCAAGCCATTAGCTATGGGGACACTCATGTGGGCTCACACCTGAGACTTGCTGTCTGCATCTATTGACACAGGCAGCGGAACTCTGCCCTGCCCCCTCCGCGTCACCAGCTGTGATTGACAGCAACAGGAGCCAATTGCACCCACTGCTGTGTCTGTGCCAACGAGGAGGGGGAAAGCAGACAAAGCCTCTGCTCTTATGCACATTGCTCAGGTAAGTACAAGGGTGGGCTGGGGGGAACTGCATGCAGAAGTTTTTTTTTTTTACCTTAATGCATAGATAAAAAACCTTCTACCTTTAGAACCACTTTACATACATCATATAGAATGAAAACACAAATTATACAGTTTCTACTGCATTATGTGATGTACATTTCTTTTTTTTCCTGGTTCAGAGTTGTTCAGCTTTGATGTTCTGATTAGAAGGATTAACCAGTTGCAGGGATTATTTGTAAACCCTATACTCAGCAGATCAAAACTGGGCAACTTCGAACCAGGTAAAAAAAAAAAAAAAAAAATCATGACCATTAAGAACACTTGGAGTTTTGACAGCAGTTTAAGAAATGTGAACAGAGAACTTTTTTTTTTCAACAATGGTGTAGTCAATTTTATACAAAAAAAAATAAAAAATCTTAGTCCTTTAAAAATCAGAATTCTAGAATCCACCTATCTGGTTGTAATCATCTGCAATAGACACATGGTGTAAAATCGTGTAATAAAGGAAATAACGCCAAAGCTTTAATAATGAAGTTTTGCGGGTGTGAAACAAACAAATACAGGGATATGAAAAGCACAGCACTTGTTAATTCCTAGCACTTTAGTGGTGAAGAACAATAAGTAATTTTCCATATCTTAATTAAATTGGCAAACTCCTTAAAGACAACATCTCACCTCTAATTCATGCCCGGAATTTGCTAGAGAGTTCAATGCTTATTCCTCTTTATTTTGAACAATAAAGTGAATTAGCTTGGGTTAATCTAGTTTTTTTTTCATAATGACATTAAGAAATTTTTCAATTAACCTCTTTGACTGTGTGCTATAAAGGACTTCATAAATGAATTCCCATTCAGAGAGTAGAGTGCTTTTGCCTAAGGGTAGAGATGCATTGAGTTTGTCTTATCCGTGCCTGCATGCATACCTCCACTTTACGATGGTTGGGATTAATCTCTAGTTTACTTAATTTTTACAAGGAATCTCTTCTGTTTGACTTCTCTTCCCCTTAGAGAATGCTGCCATCATCTAAAAACGTTTATTCAATGATATAAAAGAACTGCTTTTGCTCCATGGTATCTATTCATAGCCTGGGTGGCCAACTCTCTACCTATTATCATTATACAGTGTGAAGATCTGAACGATCATTCCAATATTGCCATGGCTAATGTATACAAACAGCTGCAAAAAAAAACTTTTCCAAAAAGAGGAAAACATTTTAGGCAATGTAATTTGAATGCCTTGCCCAATCCTACTTCAATGTTTAGGGCAAGCACACGGCCTTTGCTGACCTACCCAAAGCCAGAACTGTTCAAACCTAAGGGCCTATTCACACCTATGCATTATGAACATAAAAACTTCTTGTGCATTTATATTGTTCTAAAAATCTTTATTCTCTATAATAGTGATCTTGTATACAGTGCCTGATGTAATGCCCTGTACACACAATCGGATTTTCCATCGGGATAAACTCAGACGGGTTTTTCCAATGGAATTCCGCTCAAGCTGTCTTGCATGCACACAGTCACAC